>JABSTQ010010083.1:0-600000 GCA_013358835.2 Ixodes persulcatus | reverse complement strand
GGATTGCTCACGGGCGCCCTCACAATTCGGCGGACGGTTTTATCTATTTTATGAATTTTACTCACCCTTCTCATATTTCAAACAACCCCTAAAATGAACAAATTACGACACGTTGTGCCGTAGCCTGGATGATCCTTTTCTTTTCTTATTTCGAGAATGGTAATCTGCGTAGAAGATTGAAAAAAATTTATTTTGAAAGGATGCTTTTTAAAAGAAGGTACATACTGTATTATAATTAGTGAATTAACGCAACTTTAAATTTTATGTGGCCTACTGCAAACAATCGAGACAAGTAAGTGGTACTAATTCAACCAAAAATAAACATGGATAATCAATTCCAATGCTCGGGGGTGTAGGCCCAGAATATGACATGGGCAGAACTATTTTTTTTTTTACATGAAACAGGCTATGGGCCTGTTTGACCATGTGCCAGCTCATAGCGAAACTGATCATATATATTATGATCAGTTTCGAAGTGAAGACGAATTTTTAATGCATCAGCCTGTTAGGCCTCAGCATTTCCTCTACATGCTTCGGTAAACACGTGGTATACGGTGGTATGCAGGCACTTTTAGTGTGTTGAACTCTCCTCCACTCGAGATAGAGCAGCTTAACAAAATGATATGCATTTGACATTAGGAACTTCTTACCGCAGATTGTTTTTTAATACTGTGGCTAGTATTTCAGTCAGTTGCTAATTTATTTTTAGGAATTTTACTTTCCTTGACTTGAAGAAAAAAGGACCGCCTAAGTGATAATTTATACTGACAATATTACAGTAAATAATCATGACACATAACATAGCATCACCAACACGCGGCCTGTTTACATGCTTACTCAAAATCAATTATATAAAAATGCATAAATAAAAAATATCTATAGAAAGCCCGTTCTTCTTGTATTTGTGTTTTCTGTAAACGGTATAACAGAAGCCGAGGTGTTACCTTTCCAGTAAAATACTAGAACCATCGGGTATTTCGAAAATAAATGTTACAAAGAAAAACAATGCAGGTTTTCTGAAATAAGGGTTACTGAGTAAGCAAGCTGGTGAAGGATCATATTGAAAAACAAAATCTTGAGACTAGGGTTAAAAAATGGGACAAGGCAACTAAGGTGTTGTTTTTTCCTTTTGTTTGTCCCTGGTCTCCATGTATTTTTCACAATCATAATGCAGTTTTTTGGTTTTTTTTAACATTACAGAACTGTTTTGCGTGAAAATCAAAAACTGTCAACACTACGCTCTAAAAAAAAAGACTTTTATTTTTTTTTATTTTACGTGACGGATCTGTGGGGCTGCAGTATTCATTGAAATTTATAGGGGCTATTTTAATATAGCCTCGCAGCGTTTTGCCTATATTCCAGTTTCGAGTAGTCTATCAAACAGCATTCAACCTTGAACGCTTGAAAGTCCGAACAGACGAACAGGCAAATAATATATATATATATATATAAGTACTCATAACCGTATCAACCGAGTGTCACTTCAGATGCAGCACTACTCTATCGACCGTCAACGCGCCGCGAACGCTCGCGTCGTTCGCGCGCAGTGGCTCGCCTCACTGGCTCGCATCGGCGCCAGGACGGTTGACAAGGGAGTCAGAGATTCATGGCGGAGCTGGACCAGAGCAAGTCGCTGACGCACACCGAGGCGCGGAAGCGAGGCTGCCGGAGGGGACGCCAACACCGTCGTCGGGAGTAATGCCGTTCAATGAGGGTTTCAGCTGGGCTCGTTTGGGGGCCGCAAGGCGGAGAGAGATTTATTTGCGAAGCCGTTAGCCTGGACGGGGAGGCTCCTTCATTAGGGGCCGGCTGCACGACCCACGTTAACGAGCGAATTCACAATCTGGTACGGGAGCTGAGAAGTTGTCTCTCCGTGTACAGGGGCAGACACGACGCTGCGCACCTTTTTTCGAGGGGAGGAGGAAGTGGATGGTCTTGAAACGAACGTAAATGGAATTAATATCCCCGGGAGACGTTTCCTACTGTCGTGCCTCCGGTTTCGAAGCTACACAGTCGGCGAGGGAACAGAGAACATAATTCTGCGACTGCACAATGCGGAGGGGGAAGACTCGTTAGCTCGCAACTACCGGGACAGGCTCTGTTCCAATTTGCGGTGCGGTGCCGGGCGCGATATAAGCCTCCCGCACGCAGAACTTTGTAGGAGTCTTTTTGTGTGCTGAGATATCTGCTTAATAGCCACTTAAAGCTGTTCCGCGCCATAGCGATTGCAGCCGCCACTTTCGGTTGCGTTTTCGGCCTGCCCCACCTGTAGCTGGAAAACGGTCGGTTTGTTTGTTTTAGAGAGTTCACCTGAATCTCAAACAGCGCAAACTCGTAATATTCTCAAACGAGGCTGAGCGGTGGATGTAATTAAAGTCCCTAACTTTTGTTTTGTGTTTTCGCCTCATTTTGAGAATAGTGCGGTTAGTCATTTCGATATTTAAAACACTATGCAATGAAAGTCATTTCATGTAGATATATTCAAGGTAATTGCGCTTAAAAGTATGTGCATAAAGCATGTGAGATTAAGATATTCCTTCCAGATCTTGAGCGATGTTCTTTCAGCATGACCTTCTCCGAAATACGGTCTGAATTTTTCGGAAGGACGTGGTTAAAACGAACGCATGTTTTTGTTTTCGTAAGAAAAATAAACCAATCATCCACCTTCTACTCGAAATTGCATTGTGCCTTAAGTAAACGTATTGTTTTGTATTGTATCATATTGCACATTGTATTGCGTATTGTATTCTATTCTATTGCACACTGCAGTGCGAATTGTAGATATAACTCGACAAAACCCACTCATAAGTGCACTCACTCACCTCACTCACTTTCACCGATCACGCGTGAAGGGAGGAAGAGTGAGTTGAGAAGCCTCAAAAACTCATTCGTTTGCGATTGAATGAGGGATGTGAGTTTGGTAAGTGGCATGAGTTTGGTGAGTTCATGAGTTCGGTGAGTCCATGAGTTCAGTGAGTTCATGAGTTCGGTGAGTCCGTGAGTTCAGTGAGTCCCCGAGTTCGGTGAGGGGCGTAAGTTTATAAGGCCGGTTGAGGGGCGAGAGTTTGTGAATTTGGCGAGTTCGTGAGTTCGGTGAGAGGCATGTATTCATGAGTGTGGCGAGGTATAAGTGCCCTGAGCAGCCATGGGTTTGATGAGAGATTGCGGGGTGACGTCAAGGAAGGGCGGGTCATATGACTTCTCCGTACATTTCCGGGAAGTTAGGTCGACCCTCACTTCTCAATGGCGCTTTTAGCTCCTACAGCTTGTTCTCTACAAGTGATGGGAAAGGAGATAAGGTGCCTATTGATTTCCCTACGCTCTTCGGCCCCGGCTCGCTTCGCGGCGGTTTGGTGTGGTTTTTTGCCGCTGGTCGCTGCCTCGTGGTGGGGTGACGAGAGGCGGCAGGGCTCTCCTGCTCGCCTCGGCCACTCTCGTGTAGACTGCAATGCACCGATGTATTCGCGGCGTTTGTTGTTTCATGAAGGAGGGAAACGGGCGCTACGCCGGTACGCCTGAAGGCAGACATTGCTATTTCGAATGAGCTTGTGTTATGCACGGTTGCTAATCCTGGAGCCAATATTAAAATTAAACCCGGCTGGGAACTGTAGCAATTCGACTCTACGCATACACTTCTTCTTGCTCGAGTACGCCCAGAAATCCCGGACTTGTTCGCAATTGGGTTGAAAGGCTGCTACATATATTTGGTAGTATATAAAAGTTAGTTCGATTGTGGATTGTCATTCAACAATTGCAAACAATAAGTTTCTAGTTTATATTCAAAGTTATGTAAAACGATCTTTTTTCACTTTATATTGGTGATACCAAATCTACGTTCCTAACCTGCTATCAGACACCCTGTTGGTCGCTCAATAGGGGGCCATTGAGCATACTCGTAATACTGGCTTCACCTGAAAACGTTTTGCGTACTAGGGAAAACATTTCCTTAGCAGCTCCAATAGTGTTTAGGTATTAGCTATGTTTCCTATATATTATTTTTTATCAACCGATACAGCTCGCGTCGGTGCACGTCTCAGTTGTTTACGAGGAGCTTTATTGTCTTTTTAGCAACATGATGTATATTTATACGCGGAAATAAAAGCGTTGAGGTTGTAAAATTCAAACCTAAGTAATTAAAAAAAAATACTTGATATGCGTGCATGTGCGTGCGTGTACGTAAGCGACCTTTCCCGGCCAAAGAAATTAAGCGACACAAATATTTGTACATTACAAACGAAACACTGAATTTTTCTAGACTATTTAATTAAGTTGCATGACCACGCCCTTCCTCCTCTTCAACTATAGCGATAATATACGAATAAGGCTATCAATAGTTACAAGCGAAGTAATCTAATTATCAAAGGTAAAAGATGGTTCGCTTACACCAGTAGGCCGTTTGTTCATCGAAATTAGTGAAGACAAATTAACAATTACCATCCATCAAACACTATTGATTTATTTTAATAGAGAAAACAACTTTGTACATATTTGTATTCAAAATAATCACAGGTTTGAACACAATCACACATTGTCCTAGCATTGTCTGAGCAACAAGGATACCGAAGGCATATAACATCGGTCACGATTTTATGTCAGGATACATAAAGTATAATATTTTTACGGGAAACAGTCTTGGTAAATTAGAACGTTCCATTTTTAATTGGTATGGGCGGTGCAAAAGAAGACTAGAGACGTAATACCAATATTGACATACAATATTATGGTACACACAAATGTTTTCAATCGATCCTTCCAGAACAAAAAAAAATCACCATGGCAGTTATTTTAAGGGAATTAATTTTTGGGAACGACGATAAATATTGTCACGAGGAGGTAGCGGCACGCGTGATGACAACGACAACCCAACGAAGAAACAGTTTATTAGGCGAGCTTGTGCCCCCATAAAGAAAAGCAATTTGAAGCAGCAGCAAGACGAACAAGCGCAGTCGGCGGTCGGCGATTCAAATGCCGCTGTGTGCGGCCTGCTCCTATTTACGCGCAGTCATGGTACATTCGTCAGTGCTAGCGTATGCCCGGGACCTTCCAGAACATTCTGCGTTATACACGACGAGCGGCCGATGTCAATAAGTGATAACAGGCCATCTAGCTTAGCGTAGAATAAAAAAAAAAGATAAGAGTGACGTTAAAAAGGGAGATGACAGTGCGCACGGAGACCAGGGGCTCTAAACTCGTGAAACACAAACGAGGGGCCGAAGTTCACGGAGCGCACCGATTGGACTATCGCGACGATGACTTCGCGCTTTTGTCGCCAGCGTCCAATCGGAGCGCTAGGTGAACTTTCGGCTCCAACTTTGTGTTTGACGAGTTTAGGGCCCCAAGTCAAACAAAACACAGCACGTGGGAATATGAAGACAAACCGTTCGGAACTAGTTTTACGTGACAACGAATTGCCTTGCAAACCGTTCTACCATTAAGGAAAATTTCGCAATATGCTATGCAGAAACAGATTACAAACACACCGGGGTGCGTGTTGGGATTCCCACTTAATAAGCAGTGATGCAGACGCTCACTCCGTAGTTGCACGAAGTTGTCACGACTACTTGAAACAAACAGCACACACCGTAATACTAGAGTCTCACTAGAGCGACAAACAAAAACAACCGAAACGGACAAGCCTCCAACACATGCAGCATGCTCGCGATGGTACCTTTAGCAGGCGTTTAGTCGTTCGGAGCTCGTGAAGTAAGGACGAGTGACTGCAAGCCTGCCAGAGATACCCCCGCGGTCATGATGCTCATGTTTGAGCATAGCCTCCTTTATTCTATACAACGCCTGCCAAATCATGAAAGACTCTGGTTTGAGTCTTGTCGCTTTCGTCTGTTTATGTTTGTCGCCCTAGTGAGACTCGGGCGTAAAGTATACTTCGCGATACCCGTGATGATGCGCTTTTGTACCCAACAAAGCGCGCCGACCTCAACCGCTCGGCCAGCGCGCGACCAGCAAGCGGAAGGCGTCCAAGCAAAACAAACAAAAACGCGAAACATATCTTCACTTGACGACGTGACAGCTGGCACCGGTGCGTTGGAAGACTGCAGCGGCCGTGGCAGGGTTGTAAAAGCCGCTCAACAAGAGCGCCAGCACCACGACTACGGTGAGAGCGAGTTCATGAGTTCATGAGTTCATGAGTTCGATGGGGGACGTGAGTTTGCAAGTTCGGTGATTTCGGTGAGGGACGTGAGTTCGGTGAGGGGCGTGAGTTTGTGAGTTCAGGGAGTTCATGAGTTCGGTGAGTTCACATGTTCATGAGTTTGTGAGTGAGTACTTGAAGGAGAGTGGGGCCATGAGGATGAGTGAGTTTTTAACATGTTCTTTTTAGTTAGCAGTGAGTGAGTGAGTTCAAGTCAAAATATCGAGCTCTCATTGTAACACAATATGCTATGCGCTTTCAAAAAATAAAATAAGCATTAAACGGAATGGGATGCTATAACCAATTATGCATTGTATTTCCATAACCAAAAATGACTCTTTGCGGATACAATTTTTTAGGAGAAAATTATTGTTCTTGTGAACTTTAAAGGTAAAGGAAGCATAACATAGACTTAGATATGTATTCAGTATGTTTGTTAATATGTCAGTTTGGATAAACAAACGAGGCCTATGATTAGATTCCGACCGATTGGTAATAGGGTAGAGGTTGCAGTAACAGAAGCTACTCAAAAAATGGTAAAAGGACACAATTATCACATTGTAGGGCTCGTGACACTTTTGCTACTCGGTACACAAAAAACACAAAAAAACGCAAACCGCACGGTTGTAAATTAATCACCTTCCCCCTCTCCCCCCCCCGCCCCCCCCCCAAAAAAAAAAAACAAAAACGAATGTATTCATGTCTTACTGACACGTCTAATGCATTTCAGTCAGGTATACGAAATATGCAAATTAATCAACTTTACTTGACTGCAGCAAAAGAGCATCAATACCAATATAGACAGAAAGTTGGGGTGAAATAGGAGAAAGATCGCCGGCTGGGAAGGCTCTAATACAGAGATACCGGGTGAAACAAGGAGACGGCAGGCTCTTTAAATCGACCGGAAAATTCGGTTTCTTAAAGGGACCATGAAACGATTTTGAAATCGAATTTCATGCACCGATCGTCGTAAAAGGTGTGAAAAGAAACACAAAAACACAAAAATAGGGAGCCAAAAAACATTCTTCGCTATAGAACTTTTAAAAGAAAACTGGACTCTTTTGCGCCTTCTTTCCTTCGAAAGCTCTCTGCCTTTTCACTGCGATGCATCCGCGGAAACGCAGCACGTCAGCCGAATCCACGTCGCCTATTGGGTAAGAGCCTACCACACCAGCAACGCGATCGTAAACAATAGATAGCCGGCGAGTGTTTCCTAAAAGTTTTGTTAAATAATATTCAGATCCACATTTTGTAGCATAATTAAAGATGTGACGAAAATTGCCAAATTTGATAATGCTGAGAGTCAAGCGCCATCTATCGTGTGGTAAACGAAGCAACTACTGCACCTGCGCAGTAGGGCCGACCGGGCAGACAGCGTCGCTCAGTTACTACTTCGCGACGACCACAGAACGTTTATTTTTCAACGTGTTCTTCTCGCGCGTCCCGACTTCAAGCAGCAAGAAAAAAGTACTTGAGACAGACCACGACGAACAAGAACGCTGGATCCACAAACACCCGAGAAAAGCTACAACGGCGACGAATCCACCGGCTCCGACCAAGCGAGTTGGCGGATAGGCCTAGCGGCCTAGCAGGCACTCCAACTCGGAACAGCGTTGCTTCAACGGTACTTGGCCAAGACCGTCTGCCCACGACCGGCTGGTGTGCTGAATGGAATATGCCCGGGCGACCCTTGTGGACTCTTCCCGTATTATAGTTTGATCGCTGACCTCAATTTTAGATTAAGAGGTGAGGTCAATCTCTTCCCCTTGTTTTCCGAGGCAGTGTTGATGAACACTGTCGTCGAAAAGGGACTCTCGTCGATTCTATGTTCTTGTTTTGTGTGATATAGAGCTGAAATAAACGCCGTATGGATTACCTTCGTAACACGGTATGTACACTTTGTTATTAGTATGCCATTTTTTATTCTGACATGACTGCACGTCACTGTCGAGCTATAACATTTCGTGGGAGCTACGTGCAATGCCGGTCCAACCTTCCTTTGCCGAGTGTCACGTCAGTATCGAGTTGCAATCGTAAAAGATCGGTCCCGAAGCGCTTACCAACAGCGCGAATACAGCACTTCCATCAAACGCGCGCGTCCGCTCCGAGTGTGAACAGGTATTTACGTGGCTCTTGCTAAGACTGTCGTAGTTCAAACGTATCTTTTTTAACGTCGGCTCGCTCCTGCAACTCCGAGGCTGCGAAAAACGCCGCGGCAATTTGTTTCCATCTACGTCGCTTTGCAAATGACTGACATGGGCCACCTTTTACCAACAATGACAGTTGGGCTGGAGTCTTCACCGGAAGACTCGCCGCACTTCCCAACAGGCATACCGGCGTATGGGACTAGTCCCATGTTGTCGCTGTAACGCAACATATCTCATTAAATTTCGCTCAGCTGCGATCGATGAGAGGCGCCGATTCCGAAAATACGTCGGTGACATCAGCGCCATCAGCGCAGTAAAACCTACCGGCACACCGCCAACTCGCCGCCACTAACGCTCCCATCTCCTACAGCCGAGAGAGCTTCCGGTTCCGGAAACAGGGTACGTCACGATCGTCAAAATTACGCCGCAGCTTGTTTTGCGGTCAGTTGGAGAAAAAGAAAAAGTCGATATTTCATTAATTTTTTGTGTAGAAGTTAATGAACAGAGACGAAAACGGATGCCTGTTCGGCATTCAGTGAACATTGACGGTTTAATGTAAAAAGTTATCTGGCAAAAGTAAAAAGGTCATTTCATGGTCCCTTTAACCTATCGCGCTACGACTTTGTGGAGCGTTGCCCACAGATGGTGCATTTTTTTTGTAAAATTTGCAAAGAACGAACTTACCTGAGGAAAAAGTTAAGAAAGAAAAAGGCTTAGCTCCTATGAAAACGCAGCGAAGCCACCGGTCTTCAAACAACACGGCGCCGTTTCGCACGGAAGACAAGAGATGGCGCAAGCGGTCGCGAAGCCACTGCCGCCAACGAACGAGCAGACGCCGGCGTATTTAGCAGACAAGGAACTGCAGCTGCTTGTTGTTACCGCGCCTGTTTTTGTTTCTGCGACTGTCGCCGCCTGCGGAACGCGCGCCGCTTTTGAGTCGAAAAGATTGTCTGCTAAAACGCTGGCTCTCGGCGCCGAATACTCGTTCGTTGGCGGCGTTCGTTGCGCCATCTCTTGTGTCCCGTGCGAAACGGCGCCGTGCTCTTTGAAGACCGGTGGCGTCGCTGCGTTTCCATAGGAGCTAAGCCTTTTTCTTTCTTTACTTTTTTCTCAGGTAAGTTCGCTCTTTGCAAATTTTACAAAAAAAAATGCACCATCTGTGGGCAACGCTGCACAAAGTCGTAGCGCGATAGGTTATGAAACCGAATTTTCCGGTCGATTTAAAGAGCCTGCCGTCTCCTTGTTTCACCCGGTAGTAGAACAGGAGTAGTGCAAAATAACATTAGGCACCTTTGCAAGATTTTAGTTCAAAGCGGCCGAGTAATTCCAGTTTCTATTGACTTTTTTCACACTAAACATTTGCCCCGTGAAGTGTAACAAAATATCAGAGGCATTCTTAGCTGATATTCTAGTTGATTTTCAGCATAAAATACACACCAAAACCTTATAAACAAACATATGAATCAAGACGCCTTTACAACATTGCCAGATATCCGATAGTTGTTACTGCAGCGTGTTTCCTTCCGTCTAAACCCTTCATAGACAAACATGTTGTTATCTACACAAATATTGATTTTTCGTGAGCAAATAGTAAGCATGAAATAATAGAAAAGTTTGCAAGAAGAAACAAACTCAGTCTGCTAGAACGAGGAACAGACACCCGCGTAATATGAAGTAATGTAACAAATAATTCATCAAGGGGGTTATAGAAATGTATGATGACTTTTCTATTATTTTATGTTCTACATTATGAAATAATTTTAAAGAAAAATAAAAAAAAATATTGATTTATTTGTGATTATTTTCTTCTTTTCTCCGCACCGTGAGAGTACGTCTCCAAATTTTGTACTACAAATTACGGTATATTTTAATGGCTAGACTTATATATACCGAAGCATATCCAACTGTATAATCGTAGAGGGATGAATGTGTGGGATTTGTCGAAATAATTTATTCTGAAAAAATATGTATATTAAGGAACATATCCCTGGCACTTCAAGATAAAGAAGCAAGCTTTACCTAACATGGCGATATGAAATGCTTATCGAAGCCCTCATGACGGACAGAGAAGAAAGGAGCCGAAACTAAGTACTACCACGAAAATGCGAACAATAGACATCTGGGCCATAAAAGGGGTTGACACCTTAGCAGTTTTTGACACCCGAAGGTGTAATTATCGACTGCGCCGCCCTATACGGGTCCCATTCCTATTCTCTCAATCTTTAAGAGCCACCTATAAGTTCAAATGCTGTAAGAATAGAATTACGAACGATGAGTCATTTCCAAACGTGCTCCTCCTCAGCAATCTCCGAGTGTAATAAGATCCAGGCACTTCCTCAATGACCCGAGGGTATTTCGCGCTAGAAAAAAGCATTACCCTTATTTGATTTTGTCACCCTCGCTGTGCTTCCGTACGACACTTCAACGCAGCGCCTACACTCGAGAGATGTCAACTTATCTTCCATTGAAGAGCTAATTACGTTTGATATTCGCGAATCAAAAAGTATTAGAAAAGCTTCTCAAAATACTAATGCAGATTCTCCCTCTCCTGTTCGCAATTACCCATATTTCCGCTCCAAGAGAATTTTCCTTCCTTCCTTGCCGAGGGCCCTTGGAGTGGAGGAGCGAGACGGTTCTACACAAATCGGAAAACAGCTCAGCTTTCCGTTTCGTCTCGAGTATTTGTCCGATTCCTGTATGTCGTGTGCAGAGGCCAAGACCAATGACAAGAGAAGGGTCATTCAGCCTTTATTATAGATTCACCCAGTGTGTGTGCCCTTCCAGTGGTTCTCTTCGCTTCGGTGAGTGCTACTGCCGCGCTTTCCTTTATCCGCGCTCTTTCTACCAGTCCACATCTGAAATCTTGGAACAATTTATTTTGTGTTAAGTGTTTACGCGCGCGCGTAATTTTCTTGTTGTGCTTTATTCCTTGTTTCGTTTGTTCATAACTTTCTCGTTTGAACGGATTAAAGTAAAAAGTTACGTTTTTTAGCTGAAGAAACTGACGCGTGTGGCCAAAAAAAAAAAAAAAAACACGTAGTACGAAATGAATGATCCGTATGAAAACATTACGCGATATCTTGTTCCTTTCTTTTTCTTTTTGAAGGCACGGAAATGGTATTCTTTGTCAAAAATTTAAATTTATGCGCAAAGATTAAAAGTTTTTAGCGCTCCCGATTTTTGTTCTGATATTAAAATGCATCGCTGTTGTACTTACATTTTTTTAGTTCGATATTTTCGAGGACATTACTTCTCTTTGTAGAATGCAGCTAAGGAACGATCCAGTATAAGGCGAATATCGAACACACTTTGAAGCTTGACAAAAGAGGGATATGATCATTAGACTCTTGTTTGTTTTTTCATGAGAAATAAAATATTTGTAACACAAAATATAGAACAAAAGTGGTTCTCATATAGTTAAGCAAAACGTCTATTGGGCACAATTTTAACATAACATAAATTTAGATAATCATGATTATAGGATATAAATACATTGATTCGAAATGTAGAATAGTTAGATTAGTGGCTTCCCAGCAAAACCGACTCAGATAATGATTAATGCAGTTTCTTGCTATTTGTCATTTATTTCATGCTAATAATGGTTCTAAGGGCATTTAGTGGAGACTCCTGCGCGTCGTATTTTCACGCTTTATCATTTTGCACTGAAAAACTATTCTAAAATGTATGCCAGAGGTGGTTGTTTCTCCATAACATATCTTACATAGGGAGTCTGAAACGCGGAGGTTCGATCTAAAATGTGCTGTGAAAATCGTCGCCTGCACGTAGCAATCTAAACTTTTCGTCAAATGTGTATTTCACAGATGAGTTTTACTATGTAAATTTACAAGGCATAGTTGTTTTGTTTTTTGTAAAAGATACAGGCCAAAAAACTTGCAAGGGTCAATGGCGGACGGCGGCGCAGACGACCGAGTCGAGTGGCAGGGCGCACTTGGAGCACATAACAAGGATGGCACCAGATCCTTGTTCGGGCTTGCATTCAAAATAATAATAATAATAATGAGAATACCGGCGACAACCGTGGCCTATTAAAATGATCATAACATTCTTGTAATTTATTTTTTGTTTAAAAATAGATACAGACAAAGATTAGCAAAATTGAAGAAACAAAAATAAAAGAAAATACGGTTGCATAACGACGGCGGTCATGCTACCTACCGACGGTTTTTATCTGCGTGTCATCTGCTTTCTTTCGGGGGTCGGCTACACCTTCTGACGCTGCTCTCGGTGCCATCTACGAATACGTGAGCCGGACGTGCCCCGCCACTCGATTCAGCTGTCTGCGTCGCCGTCCGTCGATGAACCTGGGAAGTTTTTTTGCCCTATTTTTTATAAAAAGAAAGATGCGCATTGCAAATTTACAAGGTAAAACTCACCCGTTAAATACACCTTTGACAAAAGGTATATATTTCTGCGTGCAGGAGGCGATTTTTACAGCCTATTTTAGATCGAGCTCCTGCATTTCAGGCACCGTATAGATACGTGTCAAGCACGAGTTTCGAGAATTAATTTTGAGAGGTCACTTGAACAGTATAATATATGCGAGGAAGAAGCTATGAAAAAAACGTACATGAAATAAAAAAAAATATTAATTTCGTGCTTAAAGTTTTTGAATAAAGAAATAATGTCATGTCTATTGGTATTAAAAAGTGAATGTTATTGGCGCTTCCTTTGAAGGTATTTGTACCCTTAGCTACGTAAATGTATCTTGTAGTTTTTAAACTATTTTGTTCGAGAATTACTATCAGAGCAATCATAATTAGCCTAGTGTGGTGAACATCTGCTGACATGGATATTTTTCCTGAAAAGAGTACGCGATTGTCCATACACTCGAAAACTTGCGGACATGAAAAAAATGTAATTTCCTGAACTTGTTTTAGAAAATATGTAAATGCTGGGAGAAGTAAAGCTTTCACTTTCTTAGAATGCTCTTTTGTTGTATTCTCACATGCCTGTCACTTCCCCGTCATGTGTTTCCAACCACACGGTCGTACTCTTGTAGAAAGAAAATGTCTCCAAGAGACGTTACTAAATCATATAAATTAAAATACTTCCGTATACATAAGCTTTATTAAATACCATCACGTAATATCTCACCTTTTTCACGTGTAAAGACGCCAAATAATATTCGGAAAATAACTCGGGCCTTGTGGAACGAATATTGAGAAATGGGTGATGTATAAACGCAAAGGAGAGTCACCAGATCTCTAGAAAATGCGACGAAAGGAGGTTAAAAAAAAAAAAAAAACGCGCGAGCTCATTCTTTTTAAATTATGTACATTTAAGATGCAACGTGTAAACATTCCAAGGCGGTAGGCGTACGCTTGGCTAAGGTTTCAAGACTGTGTCCTCGCCATTTCTTCGTCGAGGGGCTACTCGCAAAGGAGCGCGATTCTTGGTCGAACGAGCCCGAATAGTTGGAGCACTTTGCTCTAAACCCGACGGGCGTCCTTAAGAGCTTCCTGCAGCTTTGATCGTCTCCGCGAAAGGCTCACTCGTGCATGTAGCGTCCAGAGGTGGGGCCCATGTCCTAGGTGCGGTCGTCCACTCCAAAGAGGCGCTCGAACGGAGGTGGGGCTGCCTTCGCTGACCGGGTGTGCGTGCCTCCGAGCATCTTTCCATCGCTCCCGAAAGAAAGCGTAAGCAACGCGACACCGCGCCGGGCGACGCACCAAAACACTGAGGCGCACACAAAAACAGAAACCATTCCGGCGACACACCGAAAGAGAACATAAAGAGGGGGTCTCGCTTGAAAAATGTGCGCACGCACCACGATGACAACCAATGCGTCAGCAAACGGGGTCCCGCCTTCGCCCCTCCGTCACAGGGAGTCCACGGACAGAGACGCCATTGATTTTGGAGTATCCCGCGATGCTTTGTACAGCTGTCCCACGAAACCCCTCGCCCCAAAAGAGGCCGCGCTGGAAAAATGGGATCTCGATGCTCGACAAACTGCCTTTGTTTCTGCACTCGTACCGCCGCCGCCGCCTCCGCCGTCGCCATTACTGTTGCCGCCATTGCAGCGGTGCCGATAAGAACTCCTTTGGACGCGGAGCTCGCTTGGCTTTTGTTCTACGCAAGAAGGCGGTATTTTAAAAACTGGTACCTCCTTAACGCCGGAATCCTTTGTTAAGGGACAATGCGGCAGCGCCGAGGAAGCTCAGTACTGTCGAATAATCCCTGCTCCGAGCTGATGAGCGCGATGGGGGCTTGGATCGCTGTGGAAGCTCCCCTTTATGGGCGTAGGTGTGAAGACAGGAGCGATGGTGTGATCGAGTGAGATGGGTTGTTCAGACCTGTAATGCTCCAGTCAACTATCAATTTTTTTTTTCTGGACAAAGCCGGTAGGGGATTACAATACTCGCTTGTTCGCCCCTTCTGCATAAAATTGATTCGCAGCTTTGCAGAGGGACCTGGTAGCGAAGATCGAGACTTTGAATGATTGTATTTTTTTTATGATGGCATGTTTATATATGTGTACTGCCCCTGTGAACTCCACGTCATAACTATACCCGATTATAATTTTTTTAGAGATAATTTTTTGGAAAATTAGACCTCGTCGAAAATACCAGTTTTTACAAAAATCATAGGTCATGAAGTTTGGATTATGTTGCTGTATTGAAAATAGCACGAAGTACCTCCGGACGTTAGTAATCAGATTAAATATTTTCTGTTTTTTTTTTTTTTTTAACTTTTAGCAAAAGCGTTGGGGAGTCACCAGAAAATATGCCATACCTGTTCAGCGCCCACTCTAGTCACAGTTTAGGTGGGAAGTAAAGACAAAATGGAAGAGCTGTAAAATGTCCTACCAAATCACAAACCAATTTTTTTTTTTTTTTTTTAAATAATGACTCCCGTTTATTTTGACACTAAACATCATTATTATATGTCTTGTAGGTCACGGACTCGATAACCTAAGTCAAGGTGTGAAGTAGCCACACCCTTGATTTTGTTTCTTCGAAACACCACACCGGAAAGCGACTGAGAATAAGAAAACGTGAGTCAAATTATACATTAACAGACACATGGCGTTGCGGAACACTTACCGAGCAAATATTAAAAAAAAAAATATTATTTAATATAGTTCAGCTCTAAAGTTACCTATTGAGAAATTAGATTGTCAGTTACCAGGAAATTTTTTAGGGGGTCCTCCGAATGTGAAATATTCTCTGATTATGTTGAGTCAAGAAACTGAGTTTTTGTGTCCCGAGGAACACACCAGGACGTAATTGTTATAAACATTGTCGATATGCCGCTGCGCATACCGACGCGAATGAACCGAACGGCACAAGAAAGTCAACGCCGATTGATTAGCGCGGCGCCTCTTGCAAGTTCCTATCCAACAACTTCCAAACTCACTTCCCAATTTCCGAGTTCTTCAAAAGTCAAGCAAGAAGTTTCAAAACTTGAACAGCAGCCCAGCGCCAACTCTGTTTCGTAGGGCCCCACGGTTCATATTCCCAACGCGGCTGCATCTGTTGCACCATTCGGCAGCACTAAAACAAACAAAACAAAGAAACAAAGAAGGAGTGAAGCTAAGACTCGCGCTCCGAAAAGCGCTGGAAAGTAACATCATATAATCACAATAAGAGTTCGACGCACGCAGAGAGAGAGTCGTGCCACCGAGCCCAAGGACCCGATGCTAAACTCCGTCTCACCTTGCGCTGTGAACCACAGCTGACGCTACGATCAATTCCATCCAATCCGGTGCGGTGAAGGAATCACGTGACTGTGCTCCCCGCGCGTCGCTGCCAACGAGGTGGAAGGGCTTAGGGTGATAGACTGGCAGCTGAAAGTGACCCCCAGCCTGGCCGCCGCCATGTTGCACATATTTGACCACTAGACACGTGACTTTATAGTTTTACGTCTTGATTTTAATAAAGTACCGCGCACAGATAATTGCTTATTGATCTTTAATAACAGTACCGACAAAACAAATTATGTTTCGTTTGTCTTAAGTCCAAAATGGGCTTCTACCACAAAAAACTATAGACACCGTCAGCCGCAGGTGCTGCATTTTGGGTTTGTATCCGGAGCTAGACACTTTTCTGGGGCTAAATGTATTAAAAAATAGATTATCATGTCTTTACAGCGATCGCAATACAAATCTCGGCTCAGTTTTGCGTAATATCATTAGGATTTGGTACGGTCACGTGTCTAGATGTCAAAATTGTAACACATGGCGGCAGCCAGGAGAGGGTCACTTTTGCCTGGTGAACGGGATAGCAGATTATCGCTCTTAGCCCTTCTACCTCGTTGGTCGCTGCGCCCCCTCCCGGATACCACGTGACACTTCCGCAGCACCGGATTCACTTAGATTGGCTCGTAGCGTTATCCGCGATCCATCATAAGGTTGAAACGGAGTCCCGCACCAACCGGAGTCTTCAGCGAGAAAATGAACCACAGGGCTAGAGGGAAAAAAAAAGCGTCTACGCGCGCGTCCCAGCCGTGATCGTCAAATCCGCCGCCGGAGCATAAAATATGAAAGAGAGGCTCCGTGAACGTCGGCGGCCGCCGGCGCGTCGTAATCGTCGGGGTCGGGCGTTGCAGGACGTGAGGAGTCGCCCGGTCACGTTCCCAGATCGCGCGGTTCTGTTCCTCGAAAGATTTCTTTTTTTTTTTTTTTCTCGCACCCGCGGTTGCGTTATTGCGCAGCCGGGCTGATGTCCCCAAGGGGGGGGGGTATCGCTTGTACTGCATTTTATTCCACGCTGGATTATGGCCCACGCTTCCAATCCAACTCTTGGTCAGAGTCACGTGACCTTGAGGAATGAGATGCAGCGCCGCGCGGAGGCGTGTACTCACGTGAAACGTTCACGACCCCGGATTGGCTGGGAGGATTTCTTGGCGTCCGCTGCGGTTCATCGTAAGGTGAAAAGGAAGTATGGAACACCGCCGATACGTCCCCCTCGTCGTCGTGACTGCAGCGACAATCCAGGACCAAAAGAATACCGTAAGATATATCAAGCGCGGCAAGAGGAACTAGGTCTCGATCGAACACCTTTCAAAGTGAGAAATTGGAGCTCCATCTCGAAATCGCGTTCTCGGCCGTTGTAACCTTCCCATGTCGGCGGCGGCAGCGGGACTGCCGGAAAGGCGACCTTAGTTTTTACGGTGACCGAACCGAAGCGACGCCAAAGAAAAAAAACAAACAAACAATCTTGGTGTAGTTGTCGGAGAAACGACAAACTTTCACGCTGATTTTGTTTTTCTTAACTCTGGCGTGATGCGGGTGCGACAATTTACTACTTGTTTTGAACTGGAGCTTGTTTCGGAGTCTCTTACCGAGTTATGTCGCTGCGACGATTTGCTCTTTCTGGGAAGACCGTTCGATAAATCGCGTCGGCAGTCGGCCCGGTTCGGGAGTCAGTGGGTGGTAGTTACTCGCGTGAAGAGCGCTTAGCAGCATCAAGTGCGAGAGGGAAAGCATTCTCTTTGTGTTCTTCCTATTTTCTGCCGTGTAAAGAATTGGCTGGAAGTAAGGGACACCTGCTTAAACAGACATTCGGAGCGGAGTGGCTTTTAAACGGCGGTGTTTGCCGTCTTTGAAAACAAAAAAAAACAAAAAAAATTGACTTCCAAGAAAAGGCAGCTGCACAACTAGTGTGCAACGTACGCTCTAAAAGGATTCGAGCCAAGCGAACAACAAAGTGGTAACGTTGTCGCTAGTATCTGTTATCTGTAACAGATTTATGTTCTTTATAATATATTATCGCGTTTGTTTCAAAAATAAAATTTAATTAATAGAGGACTCCGCTTCCCCATCTGGCCTCGGACTTGTTTCAAAACGCCCGTGACATAACCCTTCTACCGCTCTTACTTAATGAGGGCCGAAGCATGGCTCCCAGCAAAAACATAAGCCCATAAACAACGCTCGGCGTAAAATGAACATAATGAGAAAGATAGGAAAGCGCACACAAAGTGCGGTGTGGGCCACCGCCGGTGGTGTTCTGTGCCAACGCACAGAACGCACGGGTGATTTCCCGCTTAAAAATGATAAAAAAAAATACGAGATAATTAAAAGTTTCCCATTTGGATTAAGATGAGTAATATGTATCCTGAAGCTCAGTTTGTATATCAAGTATTTCATGAACCAGAAATGCTCTAATTGTTCAGTTATTTTTGGCTTCTACCACCTCTATAGTAAGTTACATGTCCAGAAGGTAGGAGAAGCTCCTCCCATAAGCGTGATGCGCCCGTTTCAAATCCATCCGCAGTCGAAAGAATAGTTCCCTGGAAACGCCCCTTGTTCCGCTTCAATGAATAGATAATAGCTACAGAGTGATGCCAACTTGTCTCCGACCCCTACTTTTTAAGAAAGCGACCTTTGTATTCATCAGAGAGGGAACCGAGCCCCTGAAAGTGGCCTTTGTATCCATCGGAGGGGAAACCTAACCAAACAAATACGACTTTGGGGGGGAAGGGGGGGGGGGGGGGCAAAGTTGTATTTGTTTCCATCGGAGGGGGAAAATTCTAATCTCCCTCTCGTGGCTTCCACAACGCTAAGTCAAAGTCGAAAGATAAAGCAAATATTTATAGGAATGCAAGACCCTCCTCCCGCGTTGGCCGCGACGTCAGGGAAACGATGGGACGCTATTGGATGCGGATTTGGCGGAAGGATATATGAATTCCTTTGAGGGGCATTTGCCGCTACCTTCTTGACCTGTAACTTACTATAGGTACGTAGATATAGTTAGTGATGAATTGATCATTCTTACAATTTGTACAGAATCAACGAAACAACATATACGGACGCCTTCTTATTGTATATTGTGTTGATAATATTTATTGCGGGGGGGAAAGGGGGGGGGGGGGGGGGCGGGTCCAGGAACACGACAATGGCGCGCAAAGAATGCATGCAGTTCAACTCGTTGCCACGTGTGCCTGCAGAACTTGCATGGCATTTGAGCTAACGAGAGGAATATGAGATGCCGCAGACGAGCCGTCTTTGTTCCCAAACGTAATCTTATGCTGTTATTTGCATGGATGTTCTATAAAATAACAATATGCTAATATCTGTATTCTGTGTCTATCTGATGTACTAGGCTGTAATTGTTTTGAACGCTTGCTACGTTTAGGCTATACGAAATACAGTCTAAATTATGTGAGCGTTAAAAACCAGTGCAATTTAAACACGACAAGCAAAGCAAGAAAGGGTCGCCTGAACCTATTAAAAGATTCCAGAAAACACGCAGAAATTAATTGCAATTTGGTGTAGTAAAACTGTTGCTTTAATAATATTGACTACCTGTCGGTATTGTCTAATAGCCGCCACACTAAAATTCGTTATTTTTATTCATTACTTTTTATTGTAATCTTTAACGCATCAGTTATTTGCTGAAAGCAGTAATGATCATAGTAATAATATTTCCTTTTAAGCCCGAGGAAAACTAAGAGGAATAGTTTCTCTACAAAAGTCGCTTTACCTTCCTGTCAATATCAATTATGCCGAAGATGTGCTCCATTTCTCGAGGTTGGGACTGATACCATCTGGCTCTACACGGCGTTAACAGTAAGTTCCGAGTTTGTGTAGATACAGCAGGCAACAACACTGGCACAATCCATTTACTTCTGAAGGAACATCACCAGATGACTTTTTTCCTGTGTCTATCGTACCGGAAACAAGTTTCTGGACAACGGTATTCCCAAACAGGTCGATATTGGTGCAACAGTCATAAGAATTACAAACACCCCCATTGAAAAAAGACCTTTCAGCCCTGATGTGTTATGGGACCCTACTAGACCTTCAAGAATTCAGACTTCAGCACTTCAAACTTTAGCCCTTCAGACTTCAAGACTTCAAGACTTCAAGATTTCAAGACTTCAGACTTTAGCCCTTCGGCCTAACCCCTTAGCCAACATGCCTTAGAAAGGCAGCTTTCTGGAAAGCCACGACATATCAAAATGTATGTAAAGCGTTTACTCAAACCCGCGCGCAAGCAGCTGCAAACAAGTGATCAGATTAAATAGGAACAACCGAGTTGTTTGTCGCAAAAAGTATATTTCGAGGTACTCACAATGCCGCTGGGTAAATTTCTGAGATGTAAGGTAGTTCAACTAAAAAAAACCGAACAGATGCACCGCTCGGGGTGGAACTCAACGCCGACCTCGAGGGCCCGAAACACAGAGCGCTCTAAGGAATGGGCGCGATGCTACACAGACGAGTCCGTCGACCACGACGCACGCACAGTAACATCCACAGCACAGTGTCGACAGACTTCGGAGCACGAGCAGCGTAACGCCTTTCCTTTGCACGCTCGGTGCCAGCCGAGCTGGCGGCACTTCGCCGGGCACTGTCCTTGGCTGAAGCAGAGAGTGCGCCCGACCGCCTGGTAATCCTGAGCTACTCGAAGGCGGCACTGACCCAGCTCGCCAACCTAGATCGTGCACCAACGCTCACCGGAGAGTTGGCGAACGCAGCGATCATGTTGCAGCACCAAGAATGGAGAAATGCCTTCCAGTGGCTGCCGGCCCACTGCTGCATTCGAGGGTATGAGAAGGTGGATCGCTTGGCGGCTTCGGCTCAGGGCGACGACGCTTGTCCGACCTCCAGCGTGGCTGCGTTCTCAGACGCACGACTAATGGTGAGTAGGGCCATTCGTGTACACCACCCAGATATCGAAAACAGCCCCATGCCGCCCAGATTCCCAAAAAACCTGCCGAGGAAAGTCGCCGCAGGAATGCACAGACTTCATTCGCACAAACAGCGCCTTCACACGAGCTCACCGAGCGTCAACAGTCAACAGGAACAAAGACTTTCCCGCCGACCTACTACCGTGGCCACCGGCAGCAAATTGACCAATCCGGACGCGGGATGTCACGGGACTCTATTTTCAAGGCTCCCCTTCCAGTCGCGCGCTGGTAAAACTAGATATACTTTGCTTTTGGGGCACTCCACATTCGGATGCCGTGGTCTGCGTTGCCACAAACCCCCTCTCCCAAAGATAAGAAGAGAGGTTCATAGTGCGGGGGTGCGGCCGGAAAAGACGCTTTTGGAAGCCGCGATCTTATGGCGGCAACTTCTGAATAAATGGCATTTTCAACGCTCCGTTTCTGAAGCAACAATCACGCGCTGGTGGGCCTTGAGTTCGTTAAATATTGAAAAGCTGTATATACGCAGACGGTGCTAGGAAATGTAAGTAAAAATAAACAATACGTATAATTCCGTCTGCTGTCTGACGCATATGTCACGCATTTTGGACCGGCTTGGCTTAGTTGTTGGGCGGGCGGCAGGGCCGCTGGGTGGCCAACTCGCACCGCCGAATTCTCGGGGCGAGATCGTTCGATAAAGCTAGCTCAATATGCTTCTATCTGTTCTCAATGGGCGGCAATATGTGGGCATCGTTTTCACTCGATGAGTCTCGATCAAAGCAATTTTCGCTTCCAACTGCGTCTACACAATGAACCAATATAAAGAGCGACACAACAGGTTTACGCACTCGCGTCACCGAAGCGGGCTGCCGATGAACACAGGACGTTTACGCACTACCGTCTTCGGATAAATTCCGCGAGGTCCTTCCGATAATGTCTGGTGGGTTTCACAGACCCTTTAGAACGGCCCTGAAAGCCCGGCCACACAGACCTTTTAGAACGATCCTGAAGGAACGCACACCTCTCAGAAAGATATTTTGATGAGCCCCACAGACCTACTAGAGGAGCCTGGTGGGCCCATCAGACATTTCAGGATATCCTAAAAGGCCTCTCAGGACCTCGCAGGAAATCCTAGTGGGCCTCACAGATTTTGCTTTTCAATAGGGACACTTTCGTCATGGGCTCACTTATCCGTTAATGCCTCTGTCTGTGAGGACCGTGATTTTTCCACTATTCCCTGTGGAACTGGACCATCGGCTCAACTGAGCTTAGTGTTCTAAAGCTTATATTGTGAGCCTTCAGGTTATCAACAGAGCAACTGGATGCCGTTCTGAGTAGTATTCGTAAGCGGTATGAGGTAATACCTCACTGAACTGTGGTAAGTTTATTTTTTCTTGCATGTTTTATTGCTTATTTGTACACTAACTCTTTGATATCAAAGGCGTACTTGAGCTACATTTTATTAAAAACATGGTAGGACTAGTATTTTTAGACTTTAAAAGATACAACAGATGACACAACGGTGAAAACTTTCGTAGTTTCTGTGACGCAGCCTAAATCGTTGGTGGTACGGTTTCACGGGGTTCGCAGATTCACAAGATATTCTAAATGATCCTTACGGTTCATGCACAAACTAATTAAATTTCTTAAGTGCTGCTTCGGGTGCTTCGACAGACAAGACCAACAAGAAAGTGCTTAGCCTTATAGAACATCGAGGTATTTCTAGTTATCACTCCTAATGCGTCGGTTACTTTAGGCATAGTTGTATGGGAACAATCCTTTTTTTGTGTGTGAGATATTCAAGACATCCTTGCGGAAAAATAGCATTCCACGGTTACTTGTTCCTCTCATAACACCGAGCTTCCAATGTGGCAGCCGATTATGCGGAGCAGAGGATGAAGACATTTAATATGGCTGCATTGGCTGACTTTCATCCACAGATCGCCAGAATAGTGATGTCGTACAAAACAATGCCATATTAGGGGAGTAATCCTGCTGAACATTCATTGGTCCAGAAGCTCAAGACTGCGCTGGGCTTACTGCGGCCAACTTGTTTAACCACTTCGAGTCTCAAGTAGCCTCATCACCACATGCAGAACAACAGATGGTTGAGAGGGATAGATGTCTAGCCAAGATGCTGGTTATTGCCCTAAATTTTCGACTTGGCCCAGTTAGGTGCCGGCTGTAATGTTCAACCAGAGGTCTATGTTGTTAGTGTAACTACTGTATGGCCACTTGTAGACGAGAAATCACGATCACATCCGCAAATTTTTGAAGTATCCCAGGTCATCCTGTTACCTAGGATTCTATTTTACGACTTATCAAGGCATTCCTATAATCCATTATTCTTTAAGCCGCCAGTGGGATGGAAGCCACACGCTCCTTTGCCAGTTCTGCCTCTCCCTTACACAACTTAATCACGCTTCCATCCACACACCAACGCAGAAAGCACGTTCACATGGTGAAAAATATACGACTGGTCCAACAAATGCGTAGCTTATATTGCACTGTCGGCTGAGGAGTGAACTAATCATAGTGTCGACATGCCTTGCAATGGATATTAACGAAGCCACCGCTGACACTAAAGCTGCTAGAACTGCGCTTCAACTGCGGTTTCCAATACAGGCAACAGTTACACCGCGGCTTATAGTGGTGTCTGGCAGCGCCGCGGAATGAGCACCAAATCCCATTGCTTTCAACGCCTAGGATAAGAAACGCTGGGCCGATCGATTCCCACTCCTGGAGTGACTGAACCACTCCCTTCCACCCCTCTAATCCCCAACCGTGAAGAATGTCACTTGAAAGCTACGTTAAGTTGCCGGCAAATAACATAAGCATAAAGCGGATGTTATTAAACACATTAACAAGTGCAGATTATATGCCCACATATGCAAAACACGTCTCAAAAGCATTTCTTTATCTTTAATCATGTACCCACTTCGCCATCAGGCTTTACAGTGTGTGTGTGTGGGGGGGGGGGGGGGCAAACAGTATACAGACACACAAAAAAACTCACACATTCAGTGCGTGAAAAAAGGCGTCATCGGAAGCTATTGAGATAGCGCGCGATGGAAGGATGTTCCAATCGCGGGCGGTCTCTACGAAAAAGCAATGTCGCAGTACGTCACTCTTGAAAGGAATTTCTCTAATTTTTAAAGCAGTTCGTTCCTACTGGATACGTAAAAAGGCGCTTTCATATATTTATCCTCTTCTACAACGGTTGCACCATAATAAACATCGCTGAAAAAGTTCGAGACGGAGGAGCTTTCTGCGATCTTTTAATAATTTCCACTAAAGCCTATGTTTCCACTCAGTCATACTAAGTCCCCAATCGTAATTATTTAAAACTATTTTTACTCAGCCGAGCGGTGGTCCGCAAAAAGTGCTGGTGGAAATTAGTATGGTGCCAATGCAGATATCGATCGCTCGACAAAGCGTAAAGAGCCCGTAACAAAAGACGAAACTTCAAACCAGCCATTTTCTTCACAAAAGGACAGTATGTATCGTTCATATCTAGGAGATACATGGCAAATGAGAAGTCACGCATCCAAGACACGCGGTTGGTGCGGCGTTCTCTCTGCCTGGTGGCCTACGACTGGTGCCCACACATGGTTCACAACGGCCCCATTATCGTATCTCGCGGCGCCAGGAGCGAGACCTTGTCCGCCTTGAACTCTACAGTATTCGTTCCTTCACTGGGGGTGCCCCTTTCATCCTTGAAGGAACTAAGGCTGGTCAGATAACCAATCTGTCAGTTACCGAAAGGGCAATGATGCTGTTTCAAAAGCATCTTTGACCAGATCGACACAGCTTGCATAAAAAGAGAGTCAATTCCATTCCCACACCATTTTGGGGAAAACACAGTTAATTTCATTCCCAATCCATTCCTTGCAATGTTGACGCTATTATATTCCCATTTAATTCCGAGATTTTGAGGTCGCGGAAGGCCGGAATGTTTCCTTAATCATTCCAACTCCGGAGTGTCAAGTCCGCAACACTCGTGACAGACACCAAGGCACCCAGTTCAGTGCGACTACTGGCGTCACAGACCGTGCAAAGCCGTTGGTGCAGCCACAGACCCCAGCCGACCGAGTAATCGAATCCGGAATCCTGTTGTGCAGGTTTGTACCTTCAGTTGGTTTCATCAGCTGGCATAATCGGCGCCGTTTTAATGAAATATGCCACAGCCGTGGACCGGCCATTAGCACAAACACTGCATGCGGCTTGGGTGTTTCGTCAGTATTATTTTTAATCGTGCAATTACGAGATTCGCCTTTATTTAGAATTAAAAAAAGGACATTCGACATAATGAACAACCCTGAACATCCGCGGCATATCTGATCTGAACTTTTATTATTTTCGTCTGAAGTGTGTCTCTTGCTTAGTTCGTGTAGCGCCTTCGTAGTTGAGGACAGAAAATATGTGGTGCGACCGATTCCGAGTTTAGGTGAAAACGTTCTGTTCATTCTCGTGCCGTCAAGCTCGTGCCGACAATAGCTTTGTTATCTTCATCGATGCCGAGGATAAAACCGATGGAACGTCACAGAGCGCCCCCCTAGGGCCGTCGCCTGCAGCTCTGCAGAATGCGGGGAACGGAATGATTCCTTTGCAGTAGGGTTGTGGCTCCAGAGAGGCGCTGTTGCATTTACGTGTGCGGCAAGCAGGGTGACGTGGTATGAGAGCAGGAAAGGCAGCTTTCGGAAGCGCTGCAGGGTAGCGTTTCTGAGATCAACCAATGAGGGAGGGGACAGCGGAGAAATCGACCCGGGTGCTGTGGGTCCGGCTCGATCAGCTCGGAGTGTGCAACCTCGGACTCAAGGGGAGATGCCGGCCGGCTGCGAGGTCGATGCATTGTCATTACCAAAGATGAGGAACCTAGCGGAGAGCGGATGCCTGACATAGCAGCGATGAGAAGGCCCTGGTCAGCTAGTGACGTGCCTTGTTGGCAACAGTGTGGAAATGCCAATGAACAATGACTTACCGGGCCGACAGGGCAAACGAGGTGGTCGCAACTCATTGTTGGAAGATGCCGGTGGCAGACGCGACGGGGCAGAGGCGGTGGCGGAGGGTACGGACTACGGATGCGGAGGCCGTGAAACTGGAAGATGCGCCTACTGCGTTTTTGCCCGAAAAGGCTGAGCCGTTGCCGTCCTCCGGTCCGCGGGGAACGTTCCGCTGGATAGCAGGTGCTCTTAGTCGATCATCACGTCCGGGTCGTCAATAGACCTTTTGCTGAATTACTCAAGCATCAAAAAGAATGCCGGGAACGTAGGTACACGCGCTGCGCGTGCTGGCGTCTTCAGCTTTAACTGTTCAAAAGAAAAAATCTAAAACAAATGGCACTTCGCACGGGCGCTCTACGGACGCTTTATTTGTTTATTTACTTCGAATATATTCTATAGAAAGGAAAGCACGGGCAGCGCGTGTACTATCGGAAACAATATGAGCGCGAACGTGCCTCCGCGGCCACAAGCGAAGGCGCGTTTACGCTCATATTGTTTCCGATAGTACCTACTACCTACGTTCCCAACATTATCTTTGATGCTTGGGTAATTTAGCAGAAGGCCTATTTGTAGCCCGTTCGATGTTGAGGACTGAAGAGATGCAAGTGTGACCCATGGAGTTATTACAAAATATTCTAGAGGTTCAAAGGACGCTAGTGTGCTGTTGCAAATTGAAGCGGAAGGCAACCAGTCGGAAATTGATTTCCGGTAATGTATTTCTACGGGAAAAAAACGAACAATTTTTGTTTTCTCTGCGCTTGATTAAAAGAGCAAATATCACGAATAATTCGTACGCACTAGGTATATTGAAACTTTTCTCAGTCACGCAGACGAAATAATTGGTTAGTTATGGCGTTTTTATTTCAAACTCATGACATTAAAAACCGGTGCTAAAACGGCTTCGTGTTTGTCTTTATGTGCACTGTCGGACACGGTTACCGCGAACACGGCGTCGACGCTTTCCACCAGGGGGATATAGGTGCCAAACGAACGAAGGACAAGTGAAAAACCAAGACAGATGGCAAAAACTGCGCAATTACACTGCAGCAGTAACTCATTGTGCATACAGACGATCGAAACAAATTGAAGGCCACGTATTTAGTCCGATATGCAATTAATAGGTCCATCTCTGTTCTTTCTGCTTATGAATATGCGCGAAGATGCTTGTTCTGCCTTCAAAACATCACCAGCACGCTCGACATCTTTGAAAGCAGGAAAACTCCAGAGAAGATTACCCGATAAAAGCTGCCCAACTTAGGAAATAATCCCACAGGCACACGCTCAACTTCTCACCACGCTCATCATCACCCACACACTCGAACGTTTTGATAACAAGTGACACTTAAAAGCTGCCCGGCAAAAACATTAACAAAACAGAAACCTTTGATAGATCGCATGCTTTATTCTTTACGTTCTAAATGTTTTTAACCGCTCTTAAGGATGCACGACGGTTTCATTTTGATATATGTCACAGTACTGGCATATCAGCAATATATAAGCATCATCGGAATGCTGGCCAACCTTGAAAGCACTCTACATTCTTTTAGATTGTTATTTTGCCTAAATTGTTGCTAGTTTTAACATACCTGATATGGAACAGAGGCTTGAGCCGGGAATATAGCGAAGTTTAACATCTTTCACCGGTAAAGAAAAAGGCTGTAACCAAATTCATATACACTTTTACAATGTCAATAAAGGTACATAATATTCGGTACTTTCCAAAATAACAAAAGTTATCCATGTTAGTTCCCGGCGAATAAACAAAATGCGCGCGCGTTTTCTCATAGGAAGGCACATGAGCACTGCAAAAGTCGACTAGTTGCTGTCTGCTTCAATTTGGCTCCCGGAAGTCGCATATACAGTAGCTCCAGTTGAAAATCTAGCCTTCATGGTAATACCTCTATGGTGTCACCCATAGAGTTATTATAATGTACGCTAGCGGATCAACTGGCGCTAGTGTCTACCCAAGTTTCGGGAGGCAAATTGAAGCAGACAGCAACCAGTCTACTTTTGCGGTGCTCCTGTGCATTCCTGTAAGAAAACGAGCGTGCATTTTGTCTCTTCGCCGGAAAATAACACGGAACACTTTGGTTATTTGGGTCGTACCAAATAGCATGTACCTTTATTAGCATTGTAAAAGTATAATTACACTAGTTAGCGCATTTTGCTTCATCAGGTAACTATGTTTAACGTCTCTATATTTTAGGCCGAAACCTCTGTTCTACAGCAGGTATGTAAAAACGAACAATGACTATAAGCAAAAGAAATAACATTTGAGATGGATATAGAGTGTGTTCAAGGCTCGCCAGCATTCCGGTGGCGCTTATATATTGCTAATTTGCAAGTCCTGTCACTATATGAAAATGCCTTCCCCCCCCCCTCCCCCCGCGCCTTGCATCTTTACGAGCGGTTAAAGAACATTCAAAATGTAAAGAATAAAGTACGTGGTTTGTGAAAGATGTTTCTTTTCATTACTTTTTATGCCGGGCAGCTTTTATGTGGCACCTGTTCTCAAAATTTCAAGCGTGTGGGTGATGTTTTGAATGTAGGACAAGCACCTTCGCAGACCAGAAATAATAAAGTACTTTTTGAAAATGGAGATATATTACTTGGCCGTCCATTTATTTTGACCACACATGCACAAGGAGTTACTGATCCAGTACTACTCCGTAGTTCTTGCCGTCTGTTTCGCTCCTCCATATATCCTTCGTTCGTTTGGCACGTATATTTCTCATGCTGAAAGCGCCGACGTCGTGTTTAAGCTAAAAGTGCCGGACAGTGAAGATAAATGCATGTACAAAGCCGTTCTAACACTTTTTTTATTAATGCAATGAATTTGAAAGAAAAAGGCCGTAACTGACCAATTATTTCATCTGCCTGATTGAGAAATGTTTGAATCTACCTAGTACATACGAATTATTCGGAATATTTGCCCTCATAATCGAGCACGAGGAGAGAATGCACTCACCTTTTCCCATAGAAACGCATTACCGGAATTCACTTCTCGACTGGTTGCTGTCTGCTTCAATATGCCGCAGCACACTAGCGTCATTTGAACCTCTAGCACACATTACAATAACTCTATGGTGGGACCGACTCCGAGCTCAGGTGAACGTTCTGTTTATTCTTGTGCTGTCGAGCTCGTTCTGACGATTAGTGTTGCCGTCTTCGTCGGTACCGATAGCTGAGCCGCTGTACCGCCACAGTCCTATCTCTTTCTTGTTTCATATATCTAAATAGCTTTTTCAAGGCTCTGTGTTTCATCTGTGTGTTCCAGACGTTCTGCTCACGTGTAATAATAAATGTGAAATCTCAGACTGTTATACTTGAGGTTTCACTTTATCAAACGAATATGAATTTAATTAAGACTATGAATTGGATATATATTCTGATACTTTTATACACATTTGTCTTTGTAAGTATACAATTTGCAACTAATCAAGTTACTTTCAAAATTTGATAGAGGTGAGTTCGAGATAGCAAAACCTCCTTCCAGTTTTGCACCCTTGTGACATATTTGAATATTCCTATTGTTTGCTTAACGGGCTCATTGGTTACATGAGCTTGACCGTTCAACGGCCGGATTACGTAATTCATTAAATGCAAGATGGAGCTAGCACGAGTACAACGCTGTCAACTGCAGCGACTCGAGCAGATACTTTCATTTATCTCCTCATTTTCATGAGAGCGCGTGTAAATCAAATGCTAAACCAAAACATAGGCTTCAGCCAGCAGCTCTGCCAGCGTCATATAACGGAGTATAGTTTGGCAGCAGCAAGCACACTCATCATTAGCGCATTCAAGCCTTGAGTACTCGAACTGCACAAAACGAAATTGAATTTTGCTACGTCTTGGCTAGTTCGGAACATTTGTTTCTTAAAATACATGGGATATTTTCGCATGAATATAGACTTTGAGAAATGTGCACATTTTTTGAATGAACTTCATATTACTGTATTATATGAATATTATTTGACCTCTATCGTTGTATTCATGGCATATACTGGGAGGGGGGGGGGGGGGGGCGTAGGTTACCAGGGGCATTTTTTTAAACAAAACGTCCACTGTATATGCCGAGCGGACCACTCTAGCAGTTGAGCGCGAGTTTCAGGTTGTATGGGCTCCTTTGAGTTCTTCGTGTCTGTGTACACTTCTATGTTGATATGTTGTGGCGTGTCGTCTGTGTGTTCCATGTCAGCTCTGTAGTGCCATCCGCTCGTGCATGGTGTTTCTGAAACTGCAATCACTCTTTTATTTTCGTAGTTTTCAGTATGCTCACTAGGTGGCGTGATCAGCCACCCCATTTTATTTTGACTTTTTTTACGTCCTGTTACTGTGTAGGGAACTATTACCACTCTAACTATTTCGAAGGATAGTAAGCGCACATGGAAATGAAGCTGCTAGTGCTCCTAACGCAGATGCTCAGTTCATTCGCTGGCTCTTTGAATGACAGTTTTATACTCGGATAGCCGCGACATTTGCGCACACACAAGATATGAGTGGATACGTCGAAACCTCGTGACGTCGCGTCCAACACTGCTCGCCTGAAAAAAAGTCAGCGAGACGGTCAGAATCGCCGGCCTTGTCGATGGCGGAGCTATTCGTCGTCGCTGACGGCGAACAAAGGCTGTGTTCAATTAAGCTTTCATGTTAAAAAATTCCCTATATAAAAAATATCCGGTGTCGGTGATTATGCAGTCGGCATGAGGCCTCAAGGGTCGGCTGAACCGCTACGCGAACAGGACCTGGTCGACGGGGAAAGACCCGGCTGGAGGCAGTCGCGCCCTCTGTCGCGTAATCGCCGTTATGGATACGGTGTCGGCGGTTGGGGACGGATGCCTCCCATGGTTCAGCGCATATAGAACACGAGGAATGGACACGTGCAACCAACGCTTTCACGCCGGTGAAAAGCCCTGTAAAGCGCTAGGCTGCACTCGTTGCGCCCTTCTCAAGTCAAGCGGCCGCCATTTGTTTTTTGCGGCCATCATAAAAAAAAAAAAAAAAGAAAATCATTTTTAGAAGTGTGATTGCGGAAATAAGTACAGGTTGAAAGGTGTTTATTTTACGCTCGACCAGCGCGTAAAAACAACACACCGAGCCTCGCGTGTAAAACAAACTCCATTTGGGGTGTCCGCCCTGGGACAAAGGTTTACACGCCTCGAGGTGTAGGTTTTGCTAACCGGGTAGAGGTGGTGATAAAATGCGAATTTTGAGCGCATGATGTTATCTGGATCGAAAGATACAAACGAAAAAACAACATTTCTGTACGTCCCCCTAAGCGTAATATTCATAAAACGGTAATTTGAGATTGTGGACCCCTGCAGAATTTATTTCAGTGAACTAAAATCCTCAGTTCGAAATACGATATTGATATCTTTCTTGTTGTCAGGTTCAAATTTTCACCCACATAATTGCTACGGGCATCCACAATCTGAAATTTCAGTTTGATAAGTATTATGCTGAAGTGGACGTCAGCTCATATAGCTTTTTTTTTTTAATCTTTTGATTTAGGTAACGTCACATTTTCAAAGTTTCGCATTTTGCCATCACCACTTGCGTCACTTTCTCGTGGAGATTCGGGTTTCTTCGATGCGTAGTCAATATATGCGGGCCAACATACCGGGTTTCATTTTATCGGTCGATCCCGCTTTAGTTTGTAATGATTTATTATCGAAGGCTACGCGCCAAAAACAGGGATCAAAGGGATGCACCCCTAACATGAAGCACTCCTCTGCTGTGTGTTTTTCTTACCTATGGCTTTGGCGGGCTCTTTGTTATAATTAGTCAGTGCAATGCATGGTGTTCACCCCACTAACTACACAGGAGCCAAGGTCAGATTGACAACAAGGCTGCCGTTTCTACGTTTCTTTTTTAGTTGTCTGTTTTTCAATCCCCGTGGAACAGGGACTGCACAAAGTGGCATTGTGCTTCTGTTCGTGGGAAAATGCCAGGAAACTCCAAGCCGAGTGTTGAATGTGTCGAACCCCAGCTTCCGAGCTTAACTTGGTACAAAGCAGAAGCGTGCATTCTAATATCACTTTGCAATTTAAGCTATAAACCAGCTCTCTCTTATCAATTTACCCTATGGCCTAGTTTTATACCAACGTCCATGACCCACTCAAGGTATGCCTGTATTTTGTCATCGGAAACCTGACTTTCTGGACACACATGGGCTAAGAAAATAAATCATTCTTTAAATGTTTTGATGATATATAGTTTGCTCTAGCTTTATCAAAGCATACTCAGACATCAGTCGCCACTCGGGAGTTCATCATCGTCGACATCAAGTGTGGTCTGCATTGTTCGGGCTTCGACGATTAATTGGTAATTACGACAAGTCTCATTCCTCATGCAAGTACCGCGGTGCTGAACGGTTTCCGTATACATGGGGTGACGGGGTTTAATATTTTTCTAATTCTATATTTTCACTCACAAGCTGACTTTTTTGTCTCGTTTCTTGTGTAGGCTAGGCAGCGATGTTAATAAAGATGAAATCTCCATTCCGACCCCCAAATCATTCCCTCCGGTGCTCCGCCGGACAACTAGAGAGGCTCCTGATGCGGGTAAGGTACGCAGCGCTACACTGTTTCGCAAACGCGACATCGACGATTTTTTTTACTTAAAGTATTTATAGGCATTACAGTTCCCTACTTAGGCTACTGCCCCAAATAAAGGGTTTCCGCCATTTTATTTGTTATTGTGAAAGCTGTCAGACTTTGAAAAACCAAAAACTTCAAAAACCGGCTACTGCTTGTGCGCACTAACCATGCCACGTTGTGAACATGATGGCTTGTATGTTTTCTTTTATCATCCCCTTTACAAACATAGCAAAGCGCATGTCTCGCGTTTTGGGACACATTTTTTTTTGTCCTTGTTCCACAGATCTGAAGCGCGATTTGCAATAATTATTTGCCCATTCCGCTCTCAAATATGCCTGTATAATCTCGAGTCCAAGCACTAGTGTACTTCTAATACAATGAAGCGCGCAAAAAGTTATAGCCATGTTTTTTGTTTTTTGTTTTTTTTTAATACTGAAATCTAAGCGAGTGGGAACGAATATGAAATCGCGGTTCGAGTTCAATTAGATATAAAAAGGCCTCAAACGAATTTAATAATGTGGCTCCTCAATGATACAATCACTGTGCGGCTAGAAACAATTTACCTTTAATGTTCAATAATTTTTTTAGAAAGGGTAAACCATCAGTTTAAAATGGACGCAGCTCATTCTTGCTGCGATTAATCTTTTTTTTTTTGTTCAATATTATATTACGATATACTGAAAACGACTTAATTTTCGCGATGACCCAAATGTCGCGAATTTCGCGAATCGTCTGTGATTCGCAAAAAATAGGTCCCGCGAACAATTCCGGTAAAATGTAAACACGTTAGAATCTATATTGAGATCCCACCGACTCGCGAAAATTAGAACCCGTGAATTATTCCAAAACTTCAACTTTGACCTAAATCGTAAGATATTGAGTCCGCGAAAAATAAATCATTTACAGTATTTCATCAAATTGAGTTCACCTTTTTATTTTTTTATTATAAGCTGTTCGAAATGCTCACCCTCAGAAATCGCCTTGGCGGCACGGCACTGTACGTGCCATATATATAAAAAAAGTCAATGTACTTTCAACACGCTGCTTAAAATAAGGCACCATTATAAAAATCCGTCCATCCAAAGTAAAATTAAGCGTTAAATATTTACCTTAATTGAATCACCAAATGAATGATGGACCCCTTTGGAAGCTTCTTCTTTGAAAATGTCGCAAAATTGTATGTAGCCCCGCAATTACAAATAGATTACAGCTGTCTATGAAGCAATGCTGGTTGTTACAAAACTTGCATGTCCTCACAATGAAATGGTAAATATTGTAAGCCCGGTACAAATTAGCGGCGTAGGCAAGACCGAGAATTCAAATTTTCAATATTTTCCTCGTTAATAAAAAGGTCAAACCAATTTTTTTTTCAAGCATCGCCTATCCAGATAATACATCGGATTCATGAAACACAAACGGCGTGCGCATAAACGTCCGGATATAGCCCATATTCCTCCGCCAAATTTGTCCCCATTTATTTTGCACCTTCTTTTGTGAGACTCCCAGTGAGCCTCATTACCTCCAAAAGCATAAACATGTTATCAATTTGGTGGCGGTATGTTTCACTTCGCAAACTAGAAGGAATATCTGTATTTAAGAAGGATAGCATAAACCTATAGATGCATACATTATATGGAACACAAAAATTGCGAACTTCAGTTGTTCCCAATTCTCTCGTACACGAGGTTGCTACGTCCGCCTATCCTCGTAGTAACGCGATTACCATAGCTGATGTTGGTTTATTGGTTCGTCCGCTCTCCTAACTGCATTTTCAGGGACGCTGTTCGCAGCGTTTAAATTTTCAGACCACTCCACTCCGTTCGGAGTGGCGGTGCGGTTGAATTTTTTTTTAAAGTTCCCTTTTGCTGATGTTTTTACTTGCTAGTCTAAAACAACCGATAATAAATATTAAAAAAAGATTCCCAGCTTCATTTCTTTTAGGTAATAACCTGCTTATATCTTTTGAAAACTCAGTTTTCACTGCATAGTGTGCATACATATATATATATATGTGTGTGTGTGTGTGTGTGTGGCCATAGTGTGGTACAAAATGTGTGGGGTAACATGTCAGTAATGTGGGATGAATCCGAATATTCAAGTGTAAAAGGTTGAAATAATAACTTGAACATCGATGCCCGTTTTTGAAGCTGCTTATTGTAAATTCTGTACTGAGGTTTCCTCTCAAATAGAATAGTAAAATAAGAATCGAGCCCGTTGTCCGGTCTTCTTATAATGTATATTTTTCTTTTCATCTCCAGGCAAAACGTGTTTATAATGATCTGACTCCGCGGCCAAGCATGCGCCGCTAGCGGCGTGGCGTCACGATTCGCAAGGTTTCATTTCACAAGAGCGTTTTTTGCCACTGCAAGGCCAATGTTGCATGCAGCAAGCGGACGCCCCCAATGGGTTTCTCTTGCTTGCAGTTAAAACCTCACTGCTTTATTTGCAGAATGCAGAAAAAGCTAGAATTGAACATATTACCATTGCTCTTGCGGCGAGACACTGTTCCTCTTTATGCACTGCCTACCTACACAACTTAAAGATATACCTCCCATCGTGTATTGAATTTCAACAACTTTTTTTTTGTGTGTGCCAGCTTGGCTGCCCGAGTTTCAGTTTAATTCGTATCCCAAGAGACTATTATTTCACCTTCCGCATTTCAAGCGCACATTTTAAGGCATACAATCAAATTACAACGGCAAATATCGTGAATATTACATTAAATAGCCGACGGAACTATGAAATTTCAGGAATATGTGGTACGTGACGACCTTGAAGGCGTTTTGATAGTCTTTAGTCTGATGCTCGAACGGCAGAATCAATTTCAGCGAAAGCTTCTCGCGCCCGTATCTGACTCGATTGTCGATGTTTCCTTGCTCCTCTGTAAAGGATCAACGATGTTCTAAGCAGGAATCGGATAGCGTGGAGATAAACTAATTCTAAAAGTTGGAATTATTCTTCCAGACGAAAAAGAAAAAAAAGGCGGAGAGTACATAGGCGAATAATGTTTTTCGGGTTATTTTAACAGAATTGTAAGTTTTAGGTGATAGTTACGATACCTTCGATACCCCCGATAGTAATATGATTCACACGTAAAAGCGGTGTCGGAGCATTGAGTATCGTTATCGGAATCATCGGAGCGATCAACTGAAACTTTTTACTTTTGCAAAGGACCTGTATTGTATATCCCAATACAGGATGGGTACTTGCACGCCAATAAAATCAATAATTTTATTGGCTGTGTTATTTTGGGTGTCCTCGCTCAGTAATGCGTCCTGTCAAGGCAATCTATGTTGTAACATTCTACTAAACTTATTCATGATCGGGTAAGCAAACTGCTATCCAATAATATAAAAAAATTCCTCGCCTTTCTCGCACTGAGGAGGATGAAGCGAAATAGTCACTTTAATCTCCAGAGCCATCCAGCTGCAAATACAGCGGCCTGTGGACGCTAAATTGCAAACTGCAGAGACACTGCGAACATGGCGTGCACTCGCTTATTGAATCTAAGCAGATTTCATTTTCCAGTCGATCGAATTTCGCTTCTGCTTATTCGTCGGGTCCTCACCGGAGGTAACAGCGATTGGCTCAGCCTGTGCTCTGTAGGAAAGAAGAGATACATGCACCTTCAGAATCAGCTGCTCAATATATCCCGGAATTCACAAACTTTCGCAGTTCATTTATTATAATCAGCATTACAAATATTGTATTTATTTAAAAGGTTTCATATCGCGTAATCTTTCGCTTTTTTGCATATTTTTATTAGCAGTAAATACCATACACCATTATTGCGAGCTTGCATGCATAGTAGAGCAGAGCAACAATAAACACACATCAATACGAGGGGTGTTCATAAAGTTCGCATTATTCTTATAAAGGAATAGAGATTCAGAAATCAAACTTGGGTACGAGTATAGTAATCTCTTTCTACATATTCGCCTCCCAATGCCTTGCACTTTTACCGGCACTGGAGAACCTGTCGAAGGCCATTTTAAAACTCCTCCTTTTCAGTTTTCAGGAATCGGTCCACTTCAGCAATCACTTGGTCGTCGTCCTTAAAATGCTTCCAGGTAGTGGAGTTTTTATGCGAGGGAAGAGGAAGAAGTCCCAAGGTGCAAAAGGGTTGATAAATGAGCTAGTTGGTATTTGAACACCTAAACGGTATTAGCGCACACGTAGAGAGAAGAGAGAGGATACAAGAAAGAGCGCTCTTTCCTGTATGTTCCCTCTTTTCTCTACGTGTGCGCTAATACCATTTAGACCCCAAGGTGCGAGGTCGGGTGAGTATAGCGGAGAAAGCACAATTGTGTATTGCCTTGAAATGGAGAAAACGGAACACTGCACGTGCTTTGACTTCCCAGACGGGCGGTGCCATTTTTGATTCGACGCAAAAGCAGCGTTTCTTGGTACTGCAGAACGCGATGTTTATACTGTGCCGAATTGAAGAAGACACGCGTTCGTGATGATATTGATTTCGCTCCGCTTATTTTAAAACTTCAAGTTCCGATAACACGCACTTTCTGAACGCTTTCCGTACTAATGCGCTCTCGGCATATGTTATGTAACAATATTCAGGATGCACGCTTGATAAACTACGCGTGTTTAGAGATAAATATTTGCTATTTTGGACGATAACGCATTTGCTCATTTTACAGCATAAAATTTTGACATTCTGTCTGTTATATTTTGCATAAGTATAATTAATTTTATGTGTTGTCGTCCACCTCTTAGGCGGGTTTGCGAATATCTCATTCTAGCAATAGTACTCCGCGACAGAGTCATGGAGGTAACAAAGTCGGCTTAAGGTCTCTAAACGCTACCCAACTCTCAACCATAAACATTCCTCGACACATCTATTACAAAAAAAAAAATTCATGCAACAAATTATTTTTTTTTTATTTCTCAAATTGCTACGTTTTCTTTTTTATCTACAATCTTCAGTTTTAGGAGAATAATCGATGGTTTGTGGATGTTTTAAATTGGCCAGGAACAGGTGGAGTGATAGGCATATCACGGAAATGTGAAGCACTACACTCTTCCCCGGGGATTGGAACCTTTCATTGAAGGTGATGACATGGTACTTCCGTTTTAAATTCTGTTCACATCGGTCCCTCTTGTTTGCTGGCACGGCGCACCCTAAGAGTTTACCACTTAAAAACGAACAAAGAATGAGTTCCGATTAAATCGAACGAGACCAGCTGCCACGACTGTAAGACTGCGAGTCGACTTAAAGCCATTTCAGTGGATTCTTCGTTAAATGCGGAGGATTTTACTTCAGTTTGGATTATTCTCCCTTTGGTGCTATGTCTTTACTTCCATGCGCTGGCCAAAATATTATTACATCAATATTTTTCGGTGTTTGCTACATCTTGCGTATTTTACTTCCAGTTCACCTTTTCTTCACATTGGCTTAATGGATTAACTCGCGTGTCCCAATCAGAAAGATGTGTTTACATCATGAGAACGAGTTACTAAGATTATTATTGCACTTCAAATTAAGATTAGTAAAGCCCAGTCGGAGGGCAAAGACAGATGAAAGGTCTTACTATTTCGTGCGTTTTTTTTTCGTGCCCAGCTCTACACGTCAAGCTTTGATCTTCATCATGCGTTTACAGAGTTTTTGATATTGATAAGACGCTGTTGCAATCCCGTTTTAGGTATCGACAGCCAAAGCGATAGAGATAAGTTAAAGCAAACAGTCAGGTTTTTAGAAAAAGTAGCCCATAATTCGAGTCTTTCTTCAAACGGGTTTATATACCGTCACTTGCTTTTAAACAGAAGCTTCCAGATACATTTCCTTTTTAGTCTTCTGTTAGGCATCCTATTTCTCGTCTGTCAGAAGCTTTCAACTCAAATAGATGACTTCATCTGTGAGCGGCCCCTCCAGTTTTTTGGAGGGATCGTAACTTATCTGTAGCTTCCTCTCGACTCACATCAAACTGAACCTTGTCGTTGTTGATTTTTTTTCTCTCAGCAAATCCTTCGCAATTGGTCTGACAAAGGAAAAGTGAAGGATATCCACGGACAAGTCGTTTTTAGACAGCTAGGGAAGAGTGATGGCTGGAGTAAATTTGTCTGTTTACTTGGCCCCATATGAAGCACCACTTTAAAACTATCTCTGGCGATTGTGAAATACATCTCAGCGAAGCAATTCCCGCGACAAATCACACGGGATCACGGGGACTGCAAAATATGCCACGATAAACTCTTACGAGCTGCACTAACGGAAACGCCTATTATTTCTTCTTTTTTTCTTTGTATAATACGATCGATTTCGAACTTACCTTGAATTTCTTGGCTTTGGGAAGTTTGGATGCACTACATTCTGATATGGGATAATTTTGTTTTTTGTGAACCCTGTTAATGAAGTCAGGTTTTTTATCGCTTTGTTCAAGTAGCCTGCGATTCGCAATAATACTATAAGTTTACCTCAGAACTTTCTTATCTTTTCCGTCTATTATCTTCAATATACTAAAACACTTCAAACGGAGAGGGAGGCGACTGTTAAATATAGCCCTTATTGCGAGTACGTTAAACATCTGTTATCAAAGCTAAAACAACAATCATCTGAAACGGTAGTAACTTGTTCCGTTCATTGAAGTTTTCTTCTGAGCGGTTTAATGGTGAATTCAAAAAGTGCTCAGATCCTTAAAGGGGGCATGAAACGGTATCGGGTTGGAATGTTCACGACTTCCCACAGGCGTACTGCACCTACTCTGGCTTAAGTATACTCGCAGATACCACCCCTGATTCGGAAGCATCTTTGTCGTGGTGAGATTGCGAAAATAAAAGTGGACTATTTCTTTCAGTCGTGAATGCACAGCTCGATGAAGTAAATGAAGATTGAAACCACCCGTCTGATGACTGTCGAGCGCGGCTCATGAATTGCACGCGAGGTCTGCGCGAGCGCTCAACTTTGGGTCGTAACAATCAATGCCTTGGCGGACACTCGGGTAGTGGCTCGTGTCCAACCACTGCGGTGATGAGAATAGCCGAACTCTAACAGCTCCTGGAGCTCAACACACGTTTTCTACTTAGCCAACCCCAGCACGTGGCTATGATTAACGTTGGCGGCCTAGGATAGGCACCAGGCAACGTGGCCGCTTCTTCTGGCTCCGTGTTGTGGGAATGAACGATGCTCATATTTCTCGAATTTATTGGCCGACTGCCACTTCCTAGAAAAGAAATCTAAGGCAGGATTATTTAGCTATTGACGTCTGAGAGTGATTCTAAATAGTATCTAGTGACACTAGAACAAATGAAAGACGTCTACAATTCTTTATAATGCTAAATTAGAGCGCAGATCTTGAGGGGGAGGTGGGGAGGGGAGGGAATTCCCGTGTGACGTCATTCTTGACCCTTGTGACGCGCGTGACGTCACTCGTGACCCTCGTGACGTCGCGTGTGGCGTCTTTATTGGAAACGTCCCATTACGCAACTCGCGGTTACGCCGACGGCAACGGCGACTGCGACGCTGCTCAACCCAGGAAGGGGCGCTTACGAACTGCGCCTAATACCCCTGTCAGACGGGCACCTCAAATGACATTTACCCCAAATGACATTCAGTGTAAATGTCAATTAGGAAGTGTCACACGGCAACTCAAATGACATTTGACTTAAATGACATTCGAGCTCAACTGAGTTCTCCCAAACTCATTTACGGCTCGTAAATGTGTAGTCTCGTCAACAGCGGTAAGCACAACCCAGGTAGCACCGAGTTCTGGGCCAAACTTCGGCTTTTGTCTGGGAGTTCAGGGCATTAAAAAGCCCGAAAAAGCCAAAGTAGAGCCAAACCTGACCTTCCTTGGCAAGAGTCTGGGTATTGTGGCCCTAATTCGCCAAACAAGTGCCAAATTTAGGCTTCACTGCCTGGTAGTTCGGCTGTCATCTGGCGTATGTGGGCCTAAATCGCCCAACAAATGCCAGAGTTAGGCTCACTGCCCGGTAGTTCGGCTGATATTTGGCATTTTTGGGCCAAAATTGCCAAACAAATGCCAAAGTTAGGCTTCACTTTTTGATAGTTCGGCTGCCATCTGGCACCTTTGGGCCAAAATCGCCACAGATATGCCAGAGTTAGGCTTAGTGGCTTGTAGTTCGGCTGACATCTGGCATCTTAGGGCCAAAATCGCCAAACAAGTGCCAAAGTTAGGCTTCACTTTCCTATAGTTCGGCAGTCATCTGGCACCTTTGGGCCAAAATTGCCACAGATGTGCCAGAGTTTGGCTTACTTCCTTGTAGTTCGGCTGAGATCTGGCATTTTTGGGGCAAAATCGTCAAACAAGTGCCAAAGGTAGGCTTCATTTTCTGATAGTTAGGCTCTCATCTGGCATCTTTGGGCCAAAACCAGAGAAAAGCCATACTTTGGCACGTCCCAAATACCGAAATTTGGCGTTGCTCTGGCTGTTATGGCTGAAGTATGGCACCAACTTTGGCGCTCCTCTGGCGGACCAGAGAAACGCCAAACCTTGGCATGCCCCGAATTCCCAGATTAGGATTTACTATGGCAGTTATGGCTCAAGTATGGCACCAACTTTGGCGCTCCTCTGGCGGACCAGAGAAACGCCAAACCTTGGCATGCCCCGAATTCCCAGATTAGGATTTACTATGGCAGTTATGGCTCAAGTATGGCACCAACTTTGGCACTCCTCTGGCGTACCAGAGAAGAGCCAAACTTTGGCATGCCCTAGGATCGCCCAACTAAGGCTATAGTTCGGCACCATACTTTGGCACAGATGAGTGCCACGGTGCAAAAACCAAACTGCGCCAAAGTTGGGCCCTTATGTTTGCCAGACCTTTGCCCAAGTTGGGCATTCCTCTGGCGTGCTACCTGGGAAGTTCCGCAAATTGAAATAAAACATTATAAATAATATAAATACAATTGAAATCAATGCGTGTAGCAATTATTTTTAGAAAACAATGCTTATAACGTGTATATCTCGCACACCTTTTGCGATATATTTGTTTAGTATACTCGCGGTCTCAGTTGCGCGTCAGGAACGCGATCTGACGTTCCGGCAGTTCCGGATCCATCGCACTACGATCATTGTCGTCAGCAGGCTCCACCGCTACAGGGTCACGGTCTTCGCTTGAATCGATCGCAGACGTAAACGTCAACGAGGTATACGAATCCGGTGAAGAACGAAAGAGTGCGAGGATCAACGGCGAGCAAGATGCACGGAGTTCCGAAAGCAGACGAGCCAAGCGGCGGAACGGCTACGGCTACGGATTACTTGGGATTACTGACGTCGTGTCATAGTTGCCACAAAACACCTTGTCTCCGTCAAAACGTGTACTTAGTTTTCATTACCGTGTTTGAATTTTATGTTCTGAGAATTTATTACATTTTATTTACTTAGTAAACAATAAAATAAACACTAGTTTGCCGGGTTAACAACAGACCGCTATCGTGATAGACATCACCTAAATGACATTTGAGTTGCCCGTCTGACACGACACAACTTAAATGTCATTTGAAAATCCTAAAGGCCTTTAGCGTAAATGACATTCAAGGTGCCCGTCTGACAGGGGTATAAAATTGCTTCATGACTTCTTTGAAAATGAGGTTATCCTTAAGAGAGAGAGAGAGAGAGAGAGAGAGAGAGAGAGAGAGAGAGAGAGAGAGAGGATACACCAGCGTCAAGAAAGTGGAAATGCGGGATTTAGAAAGGCGACACAGAGACGAAATCCAGACAGTGGTTCTTCAGCTATATTGCCGATCTCCAGAGCTTTCGAGCAGATCTCGGGAAGTTTCGCAATAATTCAGCGATTTCTGTGGCCGCTGGTTGTGAGATATCTGAGTGATAATATGTTGTTTGATCGGAAATCTTATGTTGATTTTTCCCAATTCCCTCGAGCTGGTTGCTTCTAAAACCGAGCCCTTCTATACGTTGGCTTACAAATCACTTCGTTAAGTGGTGTCCTTTTTGGGGTCTTTCGTGTTTGAGACTGATTTTTCTAAACTTTTCCATGTGATGTCCTCCTTTTTGAAAACGTAAACTAAAATAAAAACTTATTGTTGAAATATTAGAGGCGCACAATACCGGTAAGGTGCTATATTTAAGTCAAATGAGCACACATTTCACACGATGGCGGCTCAAATAGAGGGCATACAACGAAACTATTACATTTCTAGATTGTTTTTCTTATAGTCGACTGCTATATCTAAAAAAATTTTAAAGTAAAAATTTACAAAAATTGGGTTTTTGAGAAAATCCAGTTCAAACTTTCAACATTTGTTATTTCTCACAAAGTTTACGTGAAGCTGGCGAAGCGGCTAGTCAACATATCATAACGGTACAATTATGTCTATAATGGGCTTGCTTTGGGTTTTCTAGAGAGCTAAGGAAAGAAAATTTATTTTAAGTACAGACAAAGCAAGAATCTGTCACAGTTGACCGAACATCGACCTGAATAACGAGTTTGACTTTTGTTTTTAGAATGAAAAATGAAATTCCTAAAAAAATCTGAATACATCAAGGTATCCTTGTAGTACCTATTAAATGTGGAGAAGTTAAGAGGATGGAGGAAAACAACTAGCGCCAGCAGAGGGTGTCAAACACCCGACCTGCGACGGCAAGCAATAATACTAGTTTCTGCCACTGCGGCTTCTACCACTTCGTAACTCGAGAACAAACAATCTGGGGAATATGCGGTTTGCGCCCTCTTTCATTTGAGAAATGCCTCAAAAACAGATATTTTTTCGTCATAATTAAATATTAGACCCTTTTAGCCCGCCCAATTTGAGATGAAACTACCCATGATACATTCTTTTAGAAAAACTGCGTGTTGCATTTTTTTTTCAGTTTTACTAATATTGCGGATCATATGTTGATTGGCAGTCCGCAAGTGGACTGTGGAACCTAAGCGAATTATTTAGGGTGCCCGTTGGGGCAAGCAATATTTTTAAAACGCTGGTAATGTAGGTCCTAATTTTGCACGCTTCTTTATTATGACTACTCTAGTTTCTTTCTCTACTTTTAATCCAGGTCGATGACATGTCTGTTATGACATCCCAGGTAAACCAGAGTTGAATCAATGTGCCACAGAGGGATCGCTGAATACCACTAAACAGCTTTTTGAATTTGGTTGCTCTGTGTGGTCGAGTGTTGCTTCTATAATCTGTTTACCGGTAAAATCCCTTAAACAATTATTAAAGTTTCAATTGTGTCAGCACTTTTGGGGGGCACGCTAGAAGTAAGGTAACACCTGTTATTGCCATTCCTAAACTGGACACCCCGTGATACCACTAGCTCAGAACCGCTATCGTCCTCCCCCCCCCCCCCCCCCCCCATTTTTGTTTCACTTTTGCAAGGATACTGAAGGGCACAAATATTTAGCCCTTAAGTAAATATTCTACCTAAATTTCACCTAAATATTTACGTAAACACTTACCTCTTATGTAAATATTCGTGCCCGTTGAGCAGTTGTCACTACTAACTTTGATTATAGCATTTTGATTCTAAGCGGGTAAAAAAACGGCGGTCGTTTGTTTGCGCAAAAAGTGTCGCGCAATGTTACCACTTGGCGTAAAGGCATGAATGAAAAAGCAGTGGCTGAAGAAAGCAGAAAAAAAAACAGAACTCAAAAGATAATCTTTTAATAACAGAGACTGATTGAAACTGCATACCAATTAAAGCACAAAAAAGAACCAGAAAGTAAGCGAAAAACGAAATTGTTAGAGAGTTTGTCGTTCATCATCTTCAGGCGACAAAAGAAAGGTGCTCGTTCGTGCTAACCTTGTTCGTCCAACTTGTTTGCGCTTTTTTCCTCCTCATCTTTTAAGGATTTAAGTCACGTTGATAAAGAACCAATTTAGCAGCGCATTTTATTCACGCTTTTCAATGGCGCCTTAACGTGCAATTAAATAAAAGCTATCTTGAACAGTGCGGTAATGTCTATAAACCAAAGTAAGCAAGAACCCAAAATATTTGCATAAGAAATATTAAAAAATATATGCCATGCCTCCCCTTTGAATTCTGCTCCTGCACGTAATATTTTTCAAGTGAAAAACTGTATACACCTAAAAAAATGAAGAACATATTATGAGGCTATAATTGGTAAAGCTGAGAGGAAGCACCATTCATTCCTTCCCCGAAAATGAATTTGAAATTACGACCAGATGTTCTGACTACCAGAGCTAAACTTTAAGAAGGTAATTCGTTCAATGCGGCGGTTCACATAATGCCACGCTCGCAGCTGACCAAGTAGGCAGCGCAGACGTGCCAATATCATTACGATTTCAGAAAATAATATCTTAGCTATCAGAATATGAATATAAAGATTTATATCATAGGTCTTCTCGTCGATGTCTTATTCCTTGGGGGTTTCCTACCGATGTGAAGACCGTTTTCTCCAAGCCCTTGATCATGTTTCAAGTCAGTCGTTAGGATAATTGACAATTTCGTAGTGAGCCATAAAAACATTTTTTCAATAAAACAAATAAAGCAAACTTCAAGAGAAAAAATGCTGTCAGCGCTGTGCCAGTGGGCTTGATGTTATTCGTACAAACGTCGTGCTAGGTGGCACAGCCGCAATCTGTTGTTTTTTTTTTGTTTTGTTTCAAGTCTAAACATGATTACAGCATCGTCCTTCGCCGAGCTCCTACCGTAAATATCAAAGATTGGCTCTCCCAGGAGCTTTGCGTGAAAGTAGACGCTCTTATTTCTAAACAGTGTACGCTTTATACGACTCAATCAGTCTTACGTCTGCTTGTATCTGCCTGCTTTAGGCATGCTAGGCCTACATATCCGACGTCTACCTGTCTCTAAAAAAACACTATGCGGGCCTTTACAACACAATTAATAAATAAACACGTATTGTTTTAGAAACAAAAAAAAAAGATATCGCTTCCATCTTACTTGGAATGGAGAGTGTGCTGGTAAGAATGATATAAATAATGGGAAGAACATAAACAAAGGGACGGAGAAGACGATTTCCGAAGAGGAAGTAGACCCTGCCAGTTGAAAAATCGTCTAGTATGTTCGTTCCTATTTTTGAATTTACCATATTTTTTTTTAATTTTTACTACCTGAAAACAAAACAATTTGCTTTCCACCGATTCGTGTCTTAAATTAGGTTTGTATATATTCCAGGTTAGTATTTTTATTAAATTGAAGCTTATATTGTACGTGCCAGGCTACCATAAGCATTATATCGGGACGTTTTGTGGTTAGACTCGAAATATACCACAAGTAAATTGTATTTCACGTATGAAGGGGTAAGAGTTCTCAAGTCGGATATATTAATGCATTGGCTATTATCGACGTTATAATGCACACACTTCTTGCGGAATCATTTTTGTGAACGAATATCTTAAATTCGATGCTTTATCGCGGAAAACAGTATTTGGGCTCGTGCAAACTTGAATCTAGAACAGATATTTATGTGTGATAGCCATTGTCTCGTGATCAGGTTTCTTGAGGATTTGCAAATAAATGTATTCTGATTTATCTCAAAAACCAATATTTTTAATTTTCTGTTTTTTTTTCCAAAGAAGCCATAGCTAATATGTCGTCTAGGGACGCTTAAAACAAATTATCCCTTAAAATGGAGAATTATTAGACATGGAAGAAACTCCCGGGCTGAACTTTTATTCCTCGAAATCAAATATGATAATTGAATAGTTTAGGTGAAAAGAAGCAAGCTGTCAATACTGCCTGCAAAAAGAACCGGGGTTCACAGAAAGATGAAAAGTGAAAGTTACTTTTCTAACTCACTACGTGTGAGCAAAACGTTTTCTTTCGGTTAAATACGACCTCTCAGTTTTTTGGAGAACATTTGTGTATCACACAACCGCTTGCCTGCCGGAACAGCATATCGCAAAAGTGAAAAAATGTAATATGAAATATGAGTAGAACATTCGACATCTGGTCCCCCACAAAAACCGGGTTTCACTACATAAAAAGTAAAATAAAAAAAAAAACTAGAAATTGTTTTCAAATTTCACTCTAGAGTCTACCATTCAAAGAAGCTAAACCTCGTAATATAAAAGCAAGAACAATAGAAACAATAAAAACAGTGTTTCGCCTCATTTCAGAACCAGCTAAAAGCTTTCAAAGAAAGGCGCACTTGTCGGTGGTACGCCCCGGAGCGCGATGTTTTGTCTTTCTGCCTTCTGGGCTCTTATGCAATGATTGATTACAGCGACATGATTTCTCAGTTGGCTTGGCGTTCTTACATTCTTTGCTTCTGAATTTCGCCACCATCCGATGTGAGGGAAACATCGAACAATGTATTGCTTTATTTTTTTTTTCATTTTTTTATATTTTTTTTTTCCCTGGCACAGGCATTTCCCCCTTTTCTTCTTTTATCGCTGATTCTTGCCTCCGTTTTCGCTCGACTTCCGTCAATGTGTCATAAGATGTTCTCGTTTGATGTAATTTTCTGTCGTGCCTTCAGTTGAGAACGCGTCTGGAAGCGACTCGAGTTTTACGCCGTTATTAATTTTTTATATACATATTTTTAGGTCTTATATTATAGGGCTTTTACTGCCAGAGGCTCGTCCAGGCGACTTTTACACTTTTAGTTCCTAGTTTTAGAGTTTGTTTGTTCACTTGTCTTGAACTTTCAAAGAAAAACGAAGGAAAAAAGAATGAGCTCGGTCATCTTTTCCGGGTTGCTTAAGATAGCGGGAAAAGTTGACATTTCGAACAAATTAAACTTTAGCTCCATATTTATGAGCTGCAAATTTAATCACGTCGCAGCAATATCCGGATGGATATCGTAGTTTCGGGAAATACTGCGTGGTTTGCTTTAAATGTTTCAGAGGTTACGTAAGGATGATCAAACATACTTTTCACTAAAGCATGAAACTTTTAATTTCCGGTTTTCACAACTTCAGCCAATTCGTTCCTTTGGAATAAAACAACATCCAAGCGCATTTTTAAAGTATCTACGAGCCATACTATTCTAGTGCACACATGTTGATCCAGGTTCGGACTTCCCCCGTTATGATAGTTAACCCGTATACACTCTTGACGCGATGCCTTTGTCCTGAGAGTTTGCATTCTCGCTACGTATGTTTTCAAGAAGAAATACTTTGTGAGCCACGGCTTTGTTCAATTTAAACACGTTAACGCGTTGTCGGTAATAGTGAAACACTTCTTCGCAGATATTTATTGCTCGACACTTTGTTTGGGCAAGGTCTGTAGTTTAGGCAGACCACGCGAATTTGAGAACAGTACGCTGCGCTAATGGAATGTCTCCAAAGTTCCGAAGTTCATTTGTTTCTTTCTTTTTTTTTTTCTGTCCGTAATTGGCTCCCGTACCGCGTTGCTGGATTGATACAGCTTTATTCCCACCTTCTCTCGTACGCTGCCGTTGTTCTCTCCACCATTATTTCTTGATCCAGCGTCGATGTTCGCAGAACATTACGAAAATAGAAGAAAAAAAGACGTGAATGCAAGTAGGGACCTGCGTTTTGTCGCAACCCCTGTTTTCGTGCCAAGTTTAGATTTATAGGCCAGTGAACACGCCTGCAGTTGCTCTCATTTTTTTGCTGTTGTCGAGAGCCTCGCTCAACGCAGCATCACATACGGCATGTACTCTTACAGCGGGAAAGCGCCCACGAGGGGAGAGAAACCAGACGGCGAACCGAGTAGGAGGGAAGAAAAACAAAGAAACAAAAATGGAAAGGATTGAAATGAGCGTGGGATCTGAATTCGATTCAGTTCGCGGGGATATCAGCTGGCGTCGATGTCGCGGAAGCCTGCGCCCAAACTGGAGATAGCGCTCAGCCTAAAAACGCCAGGCAGCCGGAGAGTGGCCGACCGCCATGCAGGCGAGCGAGCGTGCGAGTCCGAAGCGCCTGCTCACTGGCACCTCCTTCTCGCTTTCGGCACGACGACGGGCAAACCTCTTTTCATGGGCCGAATGGCCGGACGACTCAAGCGAGCGAATCGACGCCTTTCACAACTCGCCGTGGGGGAGGGTGGCCGCGCCTGAAAAGGCGACGACCGGGTAAAGGAATAACCTCGCGTTGCGCCTCGTTCATCATACAACGAAAGAGACTGGTTGTAACAAATCGCCGCTCACAGACAAACACAAACGCCCACATTAAAAAAAAAAAGAAGGTATAACTCGCCTTTTTCCAGATCGTCGCTATCTACGGTAGTTAAATATAGGGGCTGCTTGGAGGCAGGCATCCGCCCAAGAAGATATTTTACGCGGGACTTGGCTCCTCCGGAATCTTTGATAAATGGAATGCCCGACCCTCTGTTTCCGAGAGCGAACTGGTCGACTTGTGGAGGGAGTCTTGCCTCGTGAGCTCGGGATGTGTCGTGTTTTAATTATGATGAAACGGAGCGAGACGACACGACCAGGGCGTCTCCATCGGCTCTGCTAAAGTTGGACCAACAAACTGTCTCGTTCCAAACGTGCTACGCTCGCGAATCACTGCAGTAGGGGCAGCGTGGCGCGGTCCGCTTTTTCGAGCCTAACAATCCGTGGAACGTTCTCGAATTCTGAATAACAACTGATATTAATCGTATGATGTTCGGTATTTTTTTTTTCTTTTTGCGCGTTCTATGACTCTTTGCATTCGTAATACGTAAACCTTGGGCGCGCGTTATTAGGTCACTGTGTAACTTCGTAAATAGCACGACACTACATGCTTCGTCGTCAAAGTAAGTGGAAATATTTTCCGTCTTTATCCGATTATCTCTGAGAATCAGAGGTATGTAATCAAAACTATTGCAGCTGTGGAAAGTGCTCATTATGGACTCTACCATGGGTGGTAAAATACCGTAAAACGTCGAAACACAAAATAGCCATATTGTGTTCCCGTTAACAGTGTCCCGTCATCTAAACTGTTTGCAAAAAGAAAAAAAGACTTTACATTTTCAATTCTTTTTAATGACAGTGTTTCGCACGTGAGGCTAATTATTATTGGAGAAGGTGTATAGACGCTTTACAGCAGCTGTGCGTGGGCGCCGCCATAACCGACCTTCGTTGTCCGTCCCCCCCTTTCTGTGTATCTTCCTCATGTTTAATCAAGTTTTTGGTTCCTCTTATTTTTATCACTTGCCTCCATCATTACCACGGCAGGTCAGGTTATTGTTATTTCAGATTCGACTGTGTCCTTCTCCCCAGCGTTGGCCTTTGTGGAGGCTCGCCAAAGCCCTCTTCAGTGGCTTGGTATCTCGGTAAGATAGGAGAAGGTCGGCAATGGCGGCTGTAATTTGGCGCGTGTGTAAAGCGTCTATAGAAGGTGGCGTGGTTTTGTTATATATGTTAGACAAATAATTTTAAGAGAAACTACGTTCATTCGGCCAGACTTTTGGATAGACAGTACAGTTTTAACGTCGTTAGAGCCGCTTAATTACACTATAAATATTATCTTGAATGCAATGTTCTCTAGATAACTGAAATGAAACTTTAGTTGCTGAAATTTGGGGTGAAACATGAACCAGGCTGGCCCTGGGAGGTTGAGGGGGGGGGGGGGGGGGGGGACGCTACCTCGGTGGTCTCCCAGGGCGCAATCAAAAGGGGAGCGCCGCCGCGCCCCTCTTTGAATTCATTTAGCGTTTTGATTTATTTTAACCGGGCGGCTGACACGACGCTATATGCTCGATTCGTCATTCGTTTTGGGAATGCGGTTCTCGTCTGACAAAACGCGCATGGCCGGCTGCCACTCACATGTCTATTAACAACTTGATGTCGTTCCTTGTAGATAGGGGCGTATAAAAAAAAAAAGGTCGGGGGGAGGGAGGGGTTCGCCAAGGGCGCTTTATAGTGTGGGCCGACCCTCCTAGGGGCTTTCGAGTTACCGTAGTACTGGTAATCAACTGTGGTGACAGAAGAAGGGCTACTGTCGTTCCAAGGTGCACGCAATCCGCCGAGTCGCGCAAGTCGCGGCTGCTCAAGTTTGCAGCGCTTGAGCATCACGAAGCAACCCCATTTGTCAGCTAAAACGGTAGCGGAAAAAGGCTGGCTGCGTGAAAGTTACAAATCATTTGGAGTGTGGCTTCAACGACTGCTGAGCCGCTGAGGACAGTTGAGTGATGACAGCAACTCTAATGCCTAAGTTAATACGAATCGGGGAGTCATTTTTACGTCTTACGTTATGATGATATGACCTTCTACTAAAAATAATGTCCTTTATCAGGGTTCCAGCTTCGCGCCATGTAGATGTTTAATCCGGGAATATTTAATATTAAAAGAAGTAGTTGTGTGGTCGTAAAAACTTTATTTGGGGAATAACGTTTGTTTGACAAATCAATTGATTAGATTGATTATCATATAAATTTTGACAGTGTTAAATATGCACCTACTTTTCCATATTGAAAAAGATTATTTTTTAAAATTAATAACACACCTTGGGAACATTCTATAGGCTATCCGCTATATTTTTTGTAAAGGTAGATAATTCGCGAAACAAAATCAGGTATATAGCATGAGGAAACTTGTTCAGCAAGAAAGGAAGCGCGCACATTTGACTTGCACTTGCATTTTCCGACTGTCAATTACAGCCGCCTATGCAAACTCTTTTAAAATGTATGACTTTTTTTTTTTAATCAGAAAAACACTTTATATTGCGAAAGAACGGAAGATGTAGCAATTCCTTGACCTATAGTGAACAGAGCAGGCTCAGTAGGAAGAACGAAACAGGCAACAGCCACCAATCGCCTCGCATTGTTGCCACACCCGTTGGAATTTCCCGTTGGTCGTTTCGAAACACAAACTTCAACCGATGCCCAGAAAAGAAAAGCATGTACCCAGTTTAGACATCAAAGCAGTGAACCAAAACCATCGTGCTAGACCTGACCGTTCCATTCCCAATACCCGTTCCCCTCTTGTACCTTCAATTTACTCTACTCCGAGAGCAAGATTGATCTCGACATGGTATTACGACAATCCCTGGGTTCATCATCTGATGGCAGCATTGTATACCTATCGCGTATCCGCGGTCAACAACACACTCCGTAGTAAGATTTCTCATACCCGTGTAAACCGTCCCCACATCTACAAAAGTGAATCAATCCTAGCAACACAAAAGGGGAAAGCTAAATCAATGTAATGATAATACACCTAAGACGAAGACAAAGCACGCAGAGCAAAGCAAATAAAGAAAGGACGGTGGTGGTCGAAGAAGCTTTCGGGATGTTTCCTTCGGGATTCCGAGCGGCGGTGTGGGGGTGATGACAACATAAATAAAGCAAGGTACATTCCGGGTCAATTGCTCGCGGTAGGAAATTCGCCGGGCTGGGCTCGGGCGCAGCACTTCTCATCTCGCCAATGACGGGCCGAGGAGGCCTCCCCCCACTCCTCTCGGCTGCCATGGCTGTGCCGGTAAAGTTGCCGTTTCCGTGCGTCCGGCCACGAGAATCGCTCCCGCGGAAAGAACCGAGGGAGCAACACCAAAGCAGAGGCGAGCTTCGACGAGGGACTCGAGAGGGACGATCTGCGGAGCGCGAAGAGCACGGCCGCTGCCCTACGCCCCGGGCTCGAAGGGAACCGACTCCACGGCTGAGATCTTTTGACTGCTTTTGTTTCTTGATGCGTTCCGTGGCGCCCGTTCGTCCCGCGCCCAGTAAGAGGGAAGTCCCTTTGTTCGGCCCCTTGGTTTGTCTTGTCTCGCTCTTGCTCGCGTACTCGCTCCGATGTTATAGCTGCTTCTAGTTTTGCCGGGAACGCTGCCACCATCGCGAATGCCTTTTTTTTAGAATGCTGCTATAGTGTTCGGCTTCCCGTGTGGCTGGCTGCGTGCTTTCGGGACGGAGCCATGTCTGACTTGTTTCCGGGCAAACATTTATAAGCAGCTCTCTCGTCGTCCGGAGAGATGTGTTGTTTGCGAAACGGCGCAGAGTCGGAATGCTCAATGAGTCGTGATTGTGTGTACCTAAAGGAAGTCATGTACAGCGCGTGTATTTGTTGGTGTTTTTGATACTTCTTTTTTTTTTGCGGTGGGTTTTGTTACCAGGGGTGCTGGAGTGCGAACCGTAGGTCCCCGTGTTATTTTAACGCTATAGCTTTTCCCTGCGTAATTTGTTTTTACGCGTGTTCCACAACTCTTTTTACAGCTTATAGTTGTTTTATTACATTTGTTGCGAGGCATATTTGAGGTTTATAAAAAATAAAAGCATCGTTATTTTGTTTATAAATGCCTGCACTTGATGGCCTAGTAACGTAATAAAAAAAATGAATCGCCAAATATATTACGTGTGCCATTTAATCCAACTAGGCGTCATGAAACTGTGAAGCGATGCCCTTGGAATTGTATTCTACTATACTCCGTCTCAATTGAAGTCCGACCGCAGCAAATCCCCCGATCTGAGGGAGCCATTCAAGACAGCGTCACAAGCGCAACGTTACGACACCCGTCGTCTTTGTGGGTTTGCTATGACTGACTATTGACCGATCACGCACTCTAAAATAAATAGTTTAACGTAGCGGCACACCCACTGTGCGTGCTTGGTTTAGCCGACGATAGCGAACCCAGAAAAAAAGAAGGAACGCCGTGACGATACACATTCTGCTGGGTAATTCAAGGAGAGGCCAGGCTCTTCAAATCGACCGCAAAATTCGGTTTCTTAACCTATCGCGCTACGACTTCGCGCAGCGTTGCCCACAGATGGTGCATTCTTTTGTAAAATTTGCAAAGAGCAAACTTACCCGAGGAAAAAGTAAAGAAAGAAAAAGGATTAGCTCCTATGGAAACGCAGCGACGCGACCGGTCTTCAAACAACACGGCGCCGTTTCGCACGGGAGGCAAGACATGGCGCAGCGAACGCCGCCAACGTACGCCAACGAACGAGCATACGGCGCAGAGAGCCGGCGTCTTTAGCAGACGATCTTTTCGAATCAAAAGCGGCGCGAGCTTTTTTAATATCAGTTGCTGTTTTTGTTTCTGCGACTGTCGCCGCCTGATATATATATATATATATATATATATATATATATATGTATACAGGTTTTTTTTTAAGCTTAACAGAATTTTTTTAGAAAACCATGAAAGCTAGATTAATGCGGTCAGTGCAGGTGAGTTATACGGCCAGGGGGACATATTATAGGAGGCTAATCGTAACGACCAGTCGGCTAATTAGTTAAAACGCGTTAATGAACTTTTTCATTAATGAAAATAGGCATATAGTTCCAATTAGAAACTTGCTCGTCGTCATCGAAAACCAATAAATCAGTAATTTTCAGAAAGACTTTGAGCGCGTGAGAAGCGTAGTAGTGCACTAAAGTTAGCACTCGTGGAGCACGTACAAAGCTAGCGGTTGCGATAAGGCGCCCGCGCAATTTTTCCGTCGCTTATCTAGCCCCAGCCTTGTACCTGCTCCACGAGCGGTAACTTTCGTGCACTACTATGCTTCTCACACGTTCAAAGTCTTTCTGAAAATTACTGATTTAGTGGTTTTCGATGACGTTGAGCAAGTTTCTAATTGGAACTATATGTCTATTTTCATTATTAAAAAGTTAATTAAAAAATTTAACTAATTAGCCGACTGATCGTTACGAGTAGTCCCCTATACTATGTCCCCCTGGCCTTATAACTCACCTGCGCAGACCGCATTAACCTTGCTTTCATGGTTTGTTTTTAAAAATTCTGTTAAGCTTAAAAAAAAAAACACCCTGTATATATATATATATTGGAAGGGTGTGGGAAGTTTGAAATATTTCTCACTGCTTTGTGCGAACAAGCGCAAAATAAAAAGACAGAAAATGAACAACAGCTTTATTTTTATACACACTCCGTAATTAACCACCTATTAGAACTATTCTCGCAGAAATTAACTCTCAAGAAAAGCTGGCGCGTCGTTGTCGACACACACTTGGTTGTGCTTCTCTCAATAATTTAGCAAACCCTACTTACCGCGGTGATCATGACCTGTCACATAATATAGCAGCAGTGAAAGTTAGCACGGGAGGGTTCGGAGAGGAGGGAATGCACCCCCTCCTCCTCCGAATCCTCTACTCCTCCCCTCCTCCTGGTCTCCACCTCCCCCTACACCTCCCTCTCCCCCTCCTTCATCCTCCTCGCCTCCTTTTCCCCCTCGTCCTTCCCCTCCCTGCCTCCCCCTCGTGATGTCACTCGTGACCCTAGTGACGTCACTCGCGAAGGCCTCGTGAAGTGAAGGTCACGTGAAAGTCGTGACCTTCACGTGACCTTCACTCTGAAAATCGTGACCTTCGTCGTGGTTTTCACGAGTGACCATGACGTGAAGTGAAGGTCGCGACCTTTGTGATGACCTTCACGAGTGACTGTGACGTCACGCGTGATGTAACGTGTGATCTCATTATGGGAAACGTCCCAATATGAAACGCACTGGACTCTCGTGACGTCACGCGTGACGTCATTGTGAGAAACGTCCCATAATGCAACGCGCGGGTCACGAGTGACCCGCGCGTTGCATCATGCGACGTTTCCCATAATGCGACGCGCGGGACCCTCGTGACGTCACTCGTGACGTCAAGTGTGGCGTCATTAGGGGCAACGTCCCATAATGCAACGCGCGGGTCACGCGTGAGTCCCGCGAGTTGCATCATGAGACGTTTCCCATAACGCAACGAGCGGGACCCTCGTAAAGTAGGGTTTGACGTCATTATGCAAAACGTCCAATAATGCAACGCATGGGTCACGAGTGACACCCGCGCGCTGCATTATGGGGCGTTTCTCATAATGCAACGCGCTCTTAGGCGCCCGTTTCCGGCTTGAGCGGCGACGCCGCTCAAGCCGGAAACGGGCGCATAAGAGCTTCGCTCTAAAAACAAATAAAGACGCGTCGTGATATTTATTGCTCATCAGCTAGCAGTCTTGCAAAGAGCTTTGTCGTTGCATACGAAAACGAGCGACCAAAACTTGGTTTATTTCCCTGGCGTTACGTCTACTTCTGCGTGCTCGCTTTAAGCGCGTAGACTAACTTCGGTCGCATTGCTAATACGTCGTACAAAGTACGATGTATTAGCAATGTATTAGCTTGAGCGTACGAAAGTTTGCAGACACTGCCGTGTCTCTTCCTCCTATAGTGGTCCTTTCACATTGGTCGAACAAAAATCGTCTTGAGACACCTTCGAAGCATGCAGGAAGCAAGCATGCTTCGAGAAAGCTTGACGCGTGTCCACCCGTTGTTCTGTCATCATGTCTGCAGCGCGAACACCGCGTCTTTTGCATCATAATAATAATTAGGGTTTGTGGATATTTATACAGCGTCTATTTGGTCAGCCATTTCAAAGATACGATGAGTCACTCGCTGATGAGCAATTGAGCCAGTGCAGTACACCCGCTAGCCTGGAGTCTTTAACGTGCCCCACGCAGTAGTGAGACACGACCGCACGCCGGTACGATGCTCATCCAGTTCGAAACGGGCAGGGGTGGGGATTGAACCCAGGATTCCTGGGTTCTGCAGTGCGAGCTTTCGCTCCACGTTTTCCGAGCTGGGGTGCACCAGCCCACTCGGCTGCCAATCCCCATGCATCATGTAACTGCAGTGCGTCAGCGGCTTTAGTCTCAGGCAGCTCGAGGGAAGGCACTTGTTTCGTATACGCTGGAAAATAATACCTCGTCGCAGCAATCGGAATTCAAAACTTTCATTTAGGCGGCTTCTTTGCGAAAACGATATGAACTCAATACCATAAATTTTCGCTGCGCGTCCGAATAAAAACTAAGGTCCTCTTGCCTCACAGAGGGTGAAACATTATTTCTTGAATGATGGCCTTCTTCGGGGGTTGGTGTCTTTCGCGTCCAGCATGAGTAGCACAAAAAAGAAAAAAAAGAAAAAAGAAGAGGCCTTCTCATGCCAGAAGATATTTACTAGAAGCTTCTCAGATATAGAATATCTGACTAATTTAACCTTGAATATACAGGGTGTTCCAAACGAAAATTTACAGGGTTTTCTTCAACGCAAAATTAAACTACGCACCGCCGAACGTTCATTTTCAGCCGAAAGGTAGTGCTGGAGGTCCAAACCATGATGCCAAGTTTCAGCTTGAACCGATATCTCGTTTATAAGTTGTAAGTGATTTTCTGAAAATTTCAATGAGAAAATGGTGGCTGACGGAGCTCGCGAATACATGTACCCCTATGGCGCCGAAAACCGAAAATGGCAGAAAATGCGACCCATTTTTCCACTGCATTTTTTTAACAAAGTCACTTATAACCTTTGAATAAGGCATCGGTTCGAGCTGAAACTTCGGCATCTGGTTCGGACCTCTAGTGCTAACTTTAGGGGGAAAATGAGGGTTCAGCGGTGCATAGTTTATTTTTGCGCAGAAGAGAACACTAAGTTTGTTTTTGGGACACCCTGTAGATATAGCATATACACGTATATATGTCATGAGAGTGTCAATGATTCGTGTAGTTTATAATAAGAATAAATATTTGGTAACTACGTAATAAAGTCGACAACTAGGATGGCAGCGGTATGAAATAAATGTTATAAATTAAATTGAAATTGAAACACTAAATTGTTTATATCAATTTAAACCTGAATACCTTATGCGAAAGTTTTGATGACTCTATGGGTGTAAAAATCGGTTTCAAGATTCTGCAACTCTGTTTGTCTACACGTCTGTTTGAAAGGAAACATTTATTTGATTAAAAAAAAAAACAAGGCGCTGCTTTTTCTTTTTTTTACATTAGTTTCTGAACGCTTATGGCTTACTATGGTGACGCTCTGTTCCGGAGTGAGTTCATCACTTGGTAAGAGAGCACCACTTCCGACGATTGTGATATGATTATTTAATGCAAATATTACGTTGTTTTCTTACACCAAAAACGTTTCCATGTTTTACGACTCCTCTACTTACCGCAATACGCATCGGTTTTCACATTTCAGTCCCTTCACGACGTTTTTTTTTTTGTTATTGCAATTTCTTATTTTATGCATGTAAGTTGTTCCATATGCGCAAACTTTTCTTATTTTTTTCGACCGCGCTTTCTCTTCCAATTGAGAAACCACTCCCCGATCGTTTGAAGTAAGGGAATCGGCATCGCCTGTTTCCAGTCGTCGTGGAAAATTCATTATTTTTAAGATATCTATATATATATATCCCATTCGTCGTCTGTTTTATCCTTCCCCCGCTTCGTCACAGAGCGTGCAGATAACGTTCTTCCTCTCTAATCTTTTATTTGCTCGGGTCTGGGGAAGGAGTCGATTGCAAATTGTGTTTCCAAAAAAACAAGAAGAGACAGCTGAGTTCGTAACCGAATGCAGCGCAGACACACAAACAACAAGAAACAACACATCTATATACACAGGTAGAAAAGCAATCGCGGGACCACATATTTCGCTTTCCAAACACCAACCGACAGGCGGTGCGTGCATTTTCCGATAGACATTGAACTCCTTCTTTTGGCGGCTTGGTCGTATTCTTTCGTACGAGGGAATACGACGTGCACTGTGTTTCGCAATGGCTGAGGAATTGCAACACTAAGTTGGCAACCGTAGGAGGCTTTGCATTTTGTGTTTCAACGTGCGGTCCCAGAAAAGTTTGTGTGGTGTTTACCCAACTCGCTTTAGGAGAAGTTAGTACGACCCTGTAAAACTATTCGAAACCTCCGTTTCCCCCCCCCCCCCCCTCCTTTTCCTCGACACCCTTCTCGCTTTTTAATCTAGCCTGTAACTATCGATTTCCAGAGCTTTCTCCGGTAATAATGCAAGGAATGCAAAGGTGCAAGCGAGCTCGACAAGAATGGCGAAAATAATGAATGGAGAAGGTGAACAAGGATTACAAAAGACAAACACACATCTCCAAACTTAGCTGGGCATTTAGCCTTCTTCAGGTTTTGGGTTACATGATCTGCGAGATAAACCAGCATTTGGTGCGCAGACGCACAAGGTTGCTGCCATCACTGCGCGTTTAGAGACAGTATACTTTTTTGAATTATCGATCTTGCGTAAATAAGGGAAGGAAGCGTGCTTCTTAAGATGCGACTTTCATCCTTGTAAATAAAAATCAATCACAAAAAATTTCTGATAGCCAATAGTGCGCGATATGTGACAGGTGAAACTTTACACCGACAGCAGAAATTGTAATCATTGTCATGATTGCTCTCAATAGGTAACCTGGGCCTAATGCACTAAGAGTTCTGCATTTTAGAACGAATATTTCAACGGAACGACAAGGAAAACCACCGACGTTACGGGCGTCCTTTGTGTCATATTACACAGACTGCGGGAATGTTTCGAATTCAAATCATGACAAAAAAAAGCACAAAGTGTGAAGCATGTTTATTTGACATTCCTCGTGCTTTCAGGTTGTTTTGAAAACATCAAGATCTAATGGGATCAGATAGGTGCATGACGGTGCATGACTGTCGTTTCTGATATATATGCGCCATCTCTCAATTTGTCTTAAAAGAAAAGCTTTTCCGAATTGAATGGAATGTTCATAAAATATTTGAGAGATAAGGCAAGGCATGGCATCCCTGAGCGGTTGTTTTTGTACAGACGTATATACGTTGATAAACAGCGCTCTGTCATTTATCACTCAACATATCTTTCTCTCTTAACTAAAGTGGCGATACAAGCGTGTTGCTTCGTGACTATAAAATATAATTATAGTTTACAAACGAAACTGATGAAAGAGGTGAACAAAACGAGCGCTGACTCCTAAGAAAACGACCATCTTTCAAAAGGTATATTTTGAACTTTGACTCCAAGCTCTAGCTCTCGGGGAATCTCGATTCCAACGAAGATTTCATTGTTGGTCGCAATAGTGATACCCTCAATACCGTATATAACATGTTTTCTATGTAAATGTGATATGTTCTAGATGAAGTATTTAAACCAATGATGTCAAGAAAAGCAGTTTTAAGATCAACAGTACGTTAGGTCATTTCGAACGTATGACAGTAAATAAATCGAAATCGTTGTTCTACTTCCAGATAGTTAAATTTGTTGTTTATTACAAAACAGCAGCTTCCCAAATATTCGTTAAAAGTTTGCCAAATGAGAATATTGTTTCGTTAAATAGATACCGAAAACCACCTGCCGAATGCTAGAAAGTAAGCACCGAATACACCGATCACTAGATTACAATGGCCCAGTGGACCACGAATCGAATAAGCTTCATTTCGTCAGACTCAAGTGAAAAATAGTTCGGTTCGGAAATATTTGAAGACAAATAAACAATATACACACGCGATGCCAACGTCGGCGTTCGGACGTACGAATGTTTGGAGCTCAAACGCTTTTTCTCGTGGTTTGCTCGTCGTTTCTCGAGAACGTTCTTGAACTGAGTTATTCCTGACCAGATGCTATCAAAGAGCAGCAATTGACTTTCCGAATGGCCGTTGCATGGGTCAATGGTTACTGTAGACAACCATGTAAAATAGACGGCAGAAGCCTCTAACGTAAACGATCTCTAATGCCCTCACTTAACTGAAGTGAGGCTACGCAAGGCAGACGGGCAAACGCAACAAAAAATGAGGAAAGGACAACCCATCAAGCATCGTTTCTTTGGCTAGACGCTTGAAGGGAAATTATTTGTAACGGGGCAGTGCTAATTTTTGTTCTCACTCATATTCTTTTTTCTGAAAAAACATTTTAGAACTACAGCGTTAGTCGAAAAAAAAAGAAGACAGGCTTGTTGCACGTTAAAAAAAAAAAGAAAACTTCAAATATCTTTATTCTCTACTGAGACGAAATGTAGCCAAAATACATTATATTTTTTTCCCCTAGAGGCAACAAAATTCTTCGTTTGGTACTGAGAAGAGTAATGCCGTACAAGTAATATGTTACCTGTAACTCGTCACGTACATGTCTGGTGCACAGTAATTGCCAATTGATTCGTCCAATCAACTTTTTCGATTACCTACAAATGGAGCTTATACACGAACGCGTTTAAAACGAGGTAAATACACTAGCTATGCCCAATGAGAAAGGAGCCCTCTGATTCAGAGTAACAATGTATTTAAAGCAAGCCTTTCTATTGAAGCGAATACGGCTCTCTACTTGGACGTCAACTAAAAAGAATAGAACGCATTACTTTCGAGCTAAACTAACGCGTTCCTTTAGGGCTCTAGAGGAGACGGGAAAAAAAAAATAGTTACTTTATCATTAAGTAACGAGTAGCAGTATTTATGTAAATTTATTCAGGAACCTGTACGCCACTAATTAGAATCTTATCTTTCTTTAGAACACAACGCAATTTCTCAGCGGGTACCGCATAATAGTAACTTAGGCATGCTCAAACAACATTTAATTACATTTAACACTACACAGAGCCTTATAAATTTCTTGAAACAAAGTTATTCGATTAACGTAAAAATCTCAACAGTTTCGTTTACTTAAAAAAGTGCAGACACGCCTCAGGCGATTTGTAACATTGTTAACCGTATTCCTCTTTGACAAATAAAAATAAATGGAAAGTATCCGCTTTCGAATAGAACTACCGCAGACAAATAATAAGTAACTCTCTAAGTCTCTTTCATCGTTCCTGTCCTCCCTGGGAAGAACACAAAGACGTTTCCTTGTCCAGCTTTTCCTTCGCATTTTTTATTCCTCTATTTCTTGTTTAACGAATTTTTGACATTTTACGACTCGGAGCAGCGTGGCAAAGCTCTAGGACGGCTCAATGGTCGCACACTCTCCAGCGAGTTCCTTCGTCACCAATGTTATCCCGAATCGCAGCCCTCTGCGTGCTTCCCCTGTCTGGAGGCTTTTTTGTCAGAGCTTCCCCCCAGTGGTGCCTCCCGGCACTCCAACGACTGCCCCAAAAACGTCGCTAGGTGCTGCGGCCGTATCGACCGCCGCTCCTGCAGCTAAAGTCCTTGTTTGTCGTCAGAATTTTACGCCGCCGGAAAGAAAGCATCGATACAAAAGTGACCTCCTGGACTCTCTAAATCCGTTGTGGCTTAGGTTACTGTTTCGTTTGGTGATTCGGTAACAAGCGGCGCTGCACTGGAAATGCCAGCTACGGCACCTTCTGTACTTGCTGAGCCCGGTTCCCTTTTCTGCTGTTTTTTGTTTTAGCGATTTCTTTTTTCTGTTTTTCATTGCGTTTCTATGTGACTGCAGTGCATCCTTTTCTGCCGAGATGTGTTTATTAGAGGCGCCTACCTTCTGCGCAGTCTCGAGCGGTCGAGCACGGGTTCGCAAGCTTGGTTTCTGCGTGCGCGGCATTTCCAGAGTTTCGGCTGTGCGTGCACATCGCTAACGAGTAGACAACGTAATTTAATTATTTGTGTAGGCCTCTAGCACTGGGGTTTGATATGTTCTACGAGTCAACTCCGAGAGGGGGGAGGGATGAAGCCTAATTACATGCCAAGTAGAAACGAACCAAAAACAAAAATTATTCCTAGAAACTTAGCAGATAATTTTGTAAACGTAATGCACGAGAAATGACCATTTTCGATAGTTTTATGACTCTCAACTGGTGTCATCCAGTGGTCATTATTCATTGCCTCGTAGCCAAACCATATACATATTTAGGTGGTGGTACTTCGTTTGCTATAAAAATAATTCTAGGGCAATAGAGCGAATGGATATTAAGCTCGACAACCGTATTGCCATCCTATCCTCTTGAAACGAAATGAGCAATTCATTGTACCAAACTTCCTTGCCAATACAATACAAAACAAAATTCTCAAAAAGTAGTAATTTTAGGCACGGTAGCTTGTTTTATGTTGAGTTTTATTCTTTTTGTTGCAGAATATATTTTGGCTTTATATCTATTATAAAAAAATGAAGTTCTCACAGAGAAGGAAACATTTTTTTATAAAAAGGCACGAAATAAGTCTGACGAAATAGTTATGTAAAATACGCACGGTGACTTAAGGCAGAGGTCAGCGATGCGCCGCGGTGTTTTTGGAAGTCTGTACGGCGTTCGAGCCGACATTTGGCGCGCTTCACGCAACTTGTACGAACAATTAAGGATCGGTGGCCGAGTCTGTTAGCACTCCACAACTCAGAGCACGTGGAGCGAAAGTTCGCGCTGCAGAACACAGGGATCCTAGGTTCAATCCCCACTCCTGCCCGTTTCGATCTGGATGAGCATCCGGCGTGCGGTCGTATCACTACAGCGTGGTCCACGCTAAAGGCCCCAGGCTAGCAGTGGCACTGCACTGTCTAAATTCCTCATCCACAGCATAAACCAGTGTAGCCTCACCTCAGAGGCATTACGCTGTCTAAACACCACAAGCATCCTTGTGACCGCAGCTTGGCGGATGTTGTATTATTTTTCTGGCTGCCTCAAACCAGGGAAGATGTACATGTTATTTCGGTTAAAGCCCTGGCTCTGATAACAAAACAAAAAGTGTTTTTGAACACGCATTGGCGATTATGCTGTCATCAGAAAGCAAAAAAAAAAATATGAAACAAAACAGGGTAACGCAGAAATTCTAATATCATCTTACTAAGTGCTTTAATTAATACGAGTCACTCAAAACTTCCCGACAGCAAACTACAACTAAAACAATTTGTGTCTCTTAAAGTTCTTGCAGAATTGACAATGAGTAATTATTTTTAAGGAAGGAAAAAAAAGATGAGTGTACATTTGTGATAAGGAACTGTTGGCTAAATGAAGGCATAAAAACAATAAAACAAGACAGGGCTTACTCCGCACACTTAACTGAATAATAACGCATGTAACGACAACACAAGTATTTTCAAATTCAAGTTCCGTACAAGTTTAATTACTCAAGAGCATCTAGATTATATATTACATGAGAAGTTAAAATAGCTTATGGATTATCTCAATGCACATTAAATGTTTCAATAGCAGCCGCATGAAGGTAGCTCACAATAAGCATGTAAAGAACGAGAGGCACGGGAGCACACGTTGTCACTGTACCAAAAATATTTTGTACTTAGAACGAAATAAAATTGGGTCCTTCAGAGTTATAACATAATCAGAAAGTGAGTTCCAGTCTCTGATGCACAGGAAAAGCGGAGAAAATTTATGTTTAGTAGTCCGTGATTGTGATAGTTCAATTTCGAGTATACATGATCACACCGTTGACACACCTATGAAGGAGGATGAATATATATATGGAGTTTAGGTGTGACAGGTTGGAGTACATATTATAAAAAGAGCAGAACCGAGATAGTTTCCTACGTGTTTACAAATGCAAAATATTAGATTCTGACTTGAGTGGTGAAACACTCCTCATGGGTGAGTATTTATGATGAGTGAATCGGGCCGATTTATTTTGTAAGGACTCTAGACTGTTGACTAAGTAGCTCTAATGAAGGTTCCATATGATACTTCCATATTCTAATTGTGGGCGGACGAGTGCTTTATATTCTATTAGTTTAGTCTGACAAGAGGCTTGGTGCAAATTTCTTCTTAAAAAGCCCAGAATTCGTGCTGTCTGTATTAGTACGCTTTCAATGTGCATATTCCAAGTTAGATCTTCGGTAATAGACATTTCTAGATATTTGTAAGAAGGCACCTGTTCTATAATGGTCTAGTTAAGTGCATACTTTGCCTTGTGGGGATTAGTTTTATGGTTAAACGTAATTACGTTTAGCCACGTAATTACAATGTCAGACGCAACAAATGAGAGCGCGATGCAGATCTGATTGAAACAAGGTGAATAAGATGGACGAGGCAGGGCACATCCAATACTTGGGGAGTGTCGAAAATTTATAATATGGGGCAGAGCCATATCCTGTTAATAGAGACTCCGCAATTCGCTTACCCCGGAATAAAGACAAAAGTTTCTAGGATGAACCGGTCAATATATGTATGCGTTTTGACATATTATTATGAATGACTTACATTATGGGCAACGTTTTGGCGGGGCAGAGATATCCATAATAACTAGACATTGCTGTACAAGATTACAAATGTACTGACGTTACGAATTAATTACTATAAGTCGCCTTCACGTAGCAGCATCTTATATACGATGCGGCTGGCTACGAGGCTCATGAATACGTTGTGTAAGGACGGTCGCAAAAACACTTATGTACTTCGTCGACGAGCTGTCGAGAAAGTCAACAACCAATATTTGACCTCTCTTGACGGTCGCAGTCATTCACCACCATGTCAGCTATAGTCAGTCAAACGTGAAAATCATGGTCGCCAGTAAATCGTACGCGACCACTCCGGTAACAGTAGGGAGACTGTTATTTCTAACTGCTCATGTGTAAGCTCCGATGAGTTACAAGCACTCTTCTTGTTGACTGTCGGGAGTGCAATGGCACGATTTGTTAGCGTAGGTAATGGGGGCGTTGTGCGAGCTTCCTTTGCGACACTGGTGTGTTCTCGGCGTGGGCTTCCCCCTAAGGGACGCCTTCGCGTAACTTTTAATTAAAATATTCACCCCTGACTCGAGGAATGGGAGCGTGCTAGTAAGTTACAAGATTAACAAAAAGCGAAGACCGGAGAAAACGTATTTCCATCTTTTTGACGCTTTTCGTTTACCCATGCAGAGTCACCGTTAACCTTCACGTTTATTTTTTTTTTCGGATACCTTTAATTGCGACGTCTACCATCTCACAGCCAGGCGTACGAGCCTTTTGACCTGCAACAATAAAGTTTCCTGGGGCACAGCGTCGTGCTGTCGCAGGAGAAGCGCCGCTTCGTTGGCATTGTTAAGACTACCACGCGTGACAGAGCTTTTGCTTTCATCGAGTTCCGATGAGTTCAGCGTGAGCATCAGTAAGTGTTCAGCACAAAAATTAAATCCCAAAATAACGCTTTACTCTTCTTTGCCTTTTCCCGACGTTCTTTTTTTATCCTTTTCTTGGGAACATGCAGTCGCGTGGTCTTCCATCTTTGTAAACAATGTCTTTATTTCTCTTGTTCTAAATCAGGATATGCGACAAGAAAAGTTATGTCTCAACAATTAATAAACATGTATTTTGTGGTGTCTCAAATCGGCTATTTTTAATATATCTGGGGACCAGCCTAAAGCATGATACCCAAAGAAAAAGTGTAATTACGACCACAATGAACCGTCCTAAAAAATTATCAAGACTTATACCTATTACCGCACAAGAAACGTGTATTGAAACTTAGTTTCAGGAGGAATCATTACATTTGCCGCTGTTCAGAGTCTGCATCAAATTGGTTTATGCCACCTTCGCGTGATCTACACTGCACGAGTCTACGCGGACAAGACATTGACGCGTTTTTGTTGTTGGTTACTTCACACAATTATGAATACCTAAATTTTATATTTCATAATATTGCTTCGGAGGACCACATTCCTGTAAAGTATTTAGGTCTGGCTACAAACCATTCTTGTTAAGAAAAACTATGGTAAAAACCAGTGATCACATTTTTCGTGCTATGTTCGTAGCAGTCTTCTCTAGTTCCATTTGAAAGCATCGGAAAATGAATTACCGACCCACCACGCAATCGTTTTTGGAGATAATAAAATAAAGGGGTTACATTTATGTGATATCTGCCTACCTAAGAAGAGGAACTAGAAGACTAGATAATATAAACTGTGAAGATTACTAAATATTTCCTAAGTAGTAATGCGGTCACTGATTAGGAGCCTGAAAACCAATAAACAAATCTTTCATTTGTTTTTAAATGAATGTATCTTGACCCATTGCGATTTGCACCGTACAATCCAGTTTGCGTAATGCGTTTTATGCCTCCATTTATAGTCATTGACAGAATACAACGTCAGGAATGACTTACACTTGTCCCGTATCTGCGGCGCGTACTTTCTGTATTCAGGGACACTTGGGTATCCTGCGAGGCTCGAGCGTGCACCTGCAGCCAAAGTACGACAGAAGACAACAAGCTAGTGCGGGAGTCGCAGCGTCCGAAAGAGACACCCCGCCGTTTTCATCCCGCCAGTGACTGAAGCAGTCTGCGGTTTGAACCTGCTCCTCACAAGGGACCTATACACCATTCCAATATTAACAAGTCCTCAATCCAGTGTGAAATCTCCTCAGGCCAGCACGCGCATGTTAGTGCACTTCGGAAAGCGAGTGAATCACGCGCCATAGGCACGAACACTGAAAATGGAACCGGCGGGGAGCCCTTTTTGGAAAGGTTTATGGAAGTTACTTCAGTTTGCGCGCGTGCATAATGCATAGAGGCAGACTGTAAATTGCGCGTGAAGAAGAATGTCTCCCAGCGCCGCGACAGAGTGCTAATGTGGTTAAGTCGTGTGCTTCGGGCTCCCTGCGGTTCTCTCAAGTCACCCATCCGCAGTTGGCTGGAACTCCATATTCTGGCAGGAAAGTACGGTTGAAGCTTTCCTGCTCAGATTTATGCAGCTGGTCCGAAGAGTGTCGGGATTAATGACGCGTGACAACAGCTCACGAGGACCTAGCGTGGTATACTGCGTTCTATGACCTGGAAAGACACTCTAGAGCGTTCCTAATTTTAAACCAGATATTCCACACGACGTAAATAGCATTCAAAATGTTTAGGGTGATATTAGAGAAAGCCGTGCTCAGTGGGGAAATTTCCTATTTTTATTTTACGTCGCGTAATTGACAAGGCGACAAAAGCGTAGGGCGTGCAATGGTTTTCAGCAAAGTACTTTGTATCGAGCAGTTAGAGATTTTGTCGCACTTATTACCTGTAATCTTATAAGAATATAAAAGAAATCTGCCGTGGAAAACAAAAAAGAAAACCAATGTTTTATTTTCATTAAGACTGACGTAGTAAAAATGATTTCACAGCTTCTTTAAAATTTCACGCTCCAAATCAATATCGTTTTGTCTCCAGTGGGGTGGCATAACATGCACAAATTGATTATGGGGAACAAGCTATTTATTGTAAAATATAGAAAGAAGATCCGTGGAAGTAGCAAGACATCATCAAAACTTAGGCTGAAGTTCAGTTCCGAGCCCATAAGATGCAAAAACCTTGAAAATATTATTAAATATCTGGACGAAATGAACGTGAACAAAATTGATACTTTAACAGATGTATTTGTTTCATTGTATACAATAAACAAAATTTTGCGCATTCATAGTACATTCAAGCTAGTCAATAATTAGGCCAAATTAATTTTTGCTTACTCTTCGTAGATTGCGTCATTAAACAAATCGAAAAAATTCTGATAATAACAGTGAAATATTCTATCATAAGAAATATATTAGAACGAGTAAAATCAAATAAGAAGTACTTAGAGGGGGATTCGTTCAACACTTTACAAAGAAATTCTTCGTTTTGTTTTTACTCGAAAGTCAAATTTATGCTGAAATTTCACAATTATTTTAAAAAAGTACTATATTGCCGTGATCGCAACCACTTGTGAAAAAGTTGTTGCCTTTTTTTTTCACGATGCTTTTTTTTTTGGACTTGATCACGACATTTTGATTTTTCGTCAGTCGGACATAAGCCGAAAGCAGTCATGCACTTATTATACATACCCTCGTAGGTTACAGCTGTTATACGAATCTTATCTGTTCGGGAACATTCATTCCCAAGTCAGAAACTCGAAACTGAAAACTAGAACCACGTGACACCTACATGTATTGAATTTATACAATGCAAATCAAAACAGATAACATTTAAGGAGTAATTAAACACAAAATAGGCGTTTTTGTTTTCCCCCGAGAATATGTAAGATCTCTGTCAGCCTTCCAGTCAACGTTTTGCACGTATTTGAATGAATACTATACTTGGGGATGAAGGATAAGAAAAGACGGACAAAATGTGCACCGCCCTGCACTTTTTCTTCTTTAGCAGAAAGGAGTCGAGCTCATCTGTGCCACATCTCACATCCTCTCCGGCGTTCGTTCTGCCAAAGTGGAAAGACTGGAACGCATTGCGTGAGAAGCTTGTCCTGATGTGTCTAACCTTCAACAGTCTGCGCATAGAACAACACGGTTGTAATGCTCAGAGTCTAAAGGTCTGCCAAAAGTCAACTGAAAAAGTAGCTTCTGCGGTTTCTTAAAGAAACATTCCTCAAAGTGGAAAATTTAACTTCTCTTACGCGTGTATTAAAGGCTGGAATATACGAGAAATATATAAATAAATACACAGAAAATGGGACGAAATTGTAAGCATGCCGAATTGTTTCTCTGAAACCTTTACTGCGTAAACCGCGTATGCGTATTTATTGCACATAAATTAAAAAACACCGTTTTAATGGAGTAATATATTTTATCTTTGTATTTCAACGATTCTTTAAATAATTTATCTTGCGAATAATATTTTAACGTGAATTTTCACGTTTATTCAATGAACGCACATTACACGGTCATATTTTAGACGATTCATTGTTATAGGTTTATCGCTCTTTCATTTCGACCGCTGTACAACATGGAATGAAATAGAAAGAATTGACAGCTCATACGCAGATACACTGAGCTCCTGCGAAAGAAACATCAGTATAGAAGAAGACGTACGTATCACTTCTGGTAGGGAAAACAATGAGGAAGGCCTGGAACCAAAGAATCTTTCCCCAATCTCAGCTACCCTCGCGTCCTGACGAACTGCTAGGATTGGCGACAACGACGGAGGATACGGCGGCGCGCCGTCTCAAGAAAGCCGTCTGCGCTATGATAATCCTCCCGGCTTATCAAACTAATCAGTGTTCGTTCGCGAACGTTTGTGTGCCACGCGAATAGAGAGCTTTGCTTCGGCGGACGGATTAAAGGTTCGTTCCAAGCCGGATACACTTTCCATCACGAGAGCTTTTTTTTTTTCTTCGGAAGAATTCATTACGGCCATAGTTGCTGCTGCTACAGATTCTCTTCGACCCCATAGGTCAGCTCAATTGCCAACGGGAGAGCGCGCCCAAGACCTTTCCCCTATACTCCGTTCATCCCCCCTAAACTGACAGTGCGGTGGAGCTACGCGCTTGTCGCACCAATTAGTCGCCTCCCTTTCATCGCCTGACCCTACTCTTCTGCGCGTGGCTATGGACGGAAGCGAGATCACGGAAAAAAATATTGACCGTCACTCCTAGAAGAAAAACAAAATCAGTCTCTATATATTCTCTTACTACGGGAGGAACGGTCTTGTAACCTATGTTCTTTCAGAAAGGAAGGAACAATCGTCCCTGAAAGCAGTGGAACAAAGTTCCTCTCTTGTCTGCCTCTTATTGCATCTCAGTTTTTTTTTTTTATCGTAGTATTTAGTTTTACTTTTGCGCTGTTTACGTGCGGCAGCAATGGTCGTCTTGAATTAACCCCTGTAAAGGAAGTATTTACTCAGCTGGAAGCGATGCTTCGCGGACAGAGACGTCCCTTTCCGACCGACGTGAATGCGGTCAAAGCCGCGGGTTGCGGGAGGTGTTGTGTACGACTAATTACGCGGTGGTGAGTTCAAAAACTAGTTTCTTGGCCACAGACAAACTGTCGGCTAAAAACTATCCCGCTATTACACAAAGCGAATTTCGATAGCACGACATCGGCCTACCGGTTAGTTTAATCTAGTACTAACATAGCAAACTGCAAATATCCGTGCTCGGAGCAAGACGAATGTTACACACTTGAGGCCAAAGCCATGGGAGGCGCCAATGCAGCGCGCGCGCTGGAATCAACTGCTAAGAGGTCATGCTCTGTACTCTTGCTCGTGCATCGCGTCGTTAGTGTATATGCTTTGTCTCCACCCGCATTTCGGACAGATGAAATCTCCACTTACGTCATAGACAATTATGGATAAACAAAAGCACGCTTCCACGCAATTCAATCTGGGTCTCGAAGCCAATACCGCCACGGCCATGTTAGCCAATTCATAGCTCACACGTGCCACGTGACTTCACGCTGCACGCGTCGCTCCGTCCACTAGGAAGGCCACGCGGCACGCTCCAATCTATTGATTGGCTCCTGCGTCTCGCGGTGCCTGTCGCGGTCTACCTATACAGAGCGAGAGTTCGTCTGCTTCTTTTGCTGGGGTTGTGGCGACGTCCGAACGCCGAGCTCTGATCGGCTCCAAATTGAAGGATAGTGGGAAGACCTCACGGATGCTGGCTTTGAGGTCTACCCACTATCTTTCATTCAGAGCCAATCAGAGCTCGGCATTCTGACGTCACCTCAACCCCCCAAAAAACGCAGATGAACTTGCGCTCCGCATAGGGTGCCTTCATGTGTGTTTGCTTCAGGTGATGACATCTGACCATTTTGTTCCCGACGCTTTAGTTTTTTTTTTTTTTTTTTTTTTTCTGAGTGCGAGCAAGAGCGTTCCTCGGCACGAGCTTGGAGGAGATCGACCAGTCACGCCTCTATACTTCGTCTCACCCTAGCATGGACTAACCGCGAAGGCTGTGCTAGCGCGAACGGCCGGCCTTGACTGCCTTGACTAGAGCACTTGCTGCGCGAGCGCTCGTGCAGCCGCCGCGGCTTCGTTCTAAGCGACTAGCTCGCGCTTTTAGCACGCGCGGCTAACAATAGTCCATACTAAGGTGAGACGAAGTATAGCAGTACGCTTCAGGTGTGGGGACAACACACCGAATTTTCTTGTTTCTTTTTGATCCGAGAAATCGAAGATGACGATTCGAAGGCCGCTCCTCGTGCGACCAAAGCACTGGTAAAAGCAAAGCGCTCGTGCCCAGACCGTGCTAGGTGAGGTTCAAAATCTTCGTTATGCTGTGTTAGTCACTGATCTCTATTGTAGTGGGCTGGATCGCGGACCGCGGCCTCGGCGGTTTGGGCCGAGTGTCACCACCGGCGACCATTGATTGACTCGAGCCAAAGCATGGGACTCTATGGGAAGAACGAGAAAAAGTGTCGTTTCCCCCGTTTCTAAGCTGTTGTCGGCATTGAAACTGTTTGGCTGCTTTTCGAAAAGCCCGTCAAATAGCTTGCGTACAAGCATTAAAACTGACAGCCCTCGCAGTTTTGAAAAATAAATATTTTGTGGTCGAGAGTAACTCCGCTGGGCGAAAGATGTAGTGCAGCTGAATGAGGCGAGAGTTACCTCGAGTTACCGCGGTGTCGCTGGCGGTTTCGCTGAGTTGGGTTTAGCAGACAACAAGCGCGAAGGCTTTGCTACGCGGAATTCGCTCACTCCCAGAAAGCGGCTGCCGAAAAGGAACTTCTTTGTCATTAATCAACTTCTGGGCTTCCCCGAGGATGGTCTCATTGACGGCAAGTTCCTTTGTTTACTCCACTACGAGAGCAAACTTGCCAGCTCAGCTGTAGGTGCTCCGGTACGTTTGATTTTTTTAATCGGCGACCGAACATTTGACAAATACCAATTCGATTTCCAAACACCCCGACATAAGGATCGCAGCACACCATAAAATACTCGCGTCCGATCATATCGTACATGCTTCAATATTCTTACTTTTGTGCGTTTCTAGCATAGATTTGCGTGTATTGCCTGGTGTCAAGCAATGGCCGCCGGTGGCGACACCGACGGGCTCCCAATCCGCGATCCAACCTACTACAATAGTGATCAGTGGTGTTAGTAAACACCGGGCTGTGCGAACCACAAGCAAGATAAAGCGCCCCCTTTAGTTCGATCTCCTGCCCTAGACGTCGGCATTTCGTTACCGGCTTTCTCTTTGTATTTCTTTCTCGAGAGCGCATACTGTTGGCCTCCGGCAATACAAAAAATGTCATCACCCTAAGCAAAGCACACATCACGAAGGTACCGTAGGTCTACCGTAAAGTGGGAATGTCGAACGGAGTATGGCAAGTTAAGACGGACGTGCCTGCCTTTTTGACGCGTACTCCCATTGAGCTCCAGCATGGTTGTTGCTTGGCAGGGTCAAGGTTCGACTAACAATGACATAATTTGCGCAGGCCTTGTATCTATGTAGTGTTGCATCTGCTCAAACGAAACAGTGTCTCGTGAAATAAAGCGTTCGGAAACCCATATCGCTCGAGCGTTGTGACATGTGACGTTCGCATCACGTGAACCTTCTGTGCACCACACTAATGAGTGGTTTCTTTTAGGTGGTTTTCTAAACAAACTTTGCCTTTATACTCCGTTCACCCTTAAGCTGAGACTGCAGCCAGTGCCACAAACACGAGTGCTCGAGGCTCCTGCATCGAAGCGGTCTTCCGCTGAACGATCACTCGAGCTAGAAATGCATGTCTCAAATCCAGGAGCGCGGGCTTGCTCGCGCTTGTAGCATTGGCTGCGGTCACAGCTTAAAGGGACCATGAAGGCAGTTTCGAAGTTTTATTCGACGATTGAAATGGATGTCAGGCACGTCTCAGATACTGTTGACCAAGTTCTAGCCCGAACAGAAGTTTGGGTGCCGCACCAATCGAGCAAACAGGCGCGGTAATAATAGCGCCGGGAACGATGCTTGAGACCCCACCGAGGAGGCGGCAGAAAGGTGAACTAAAGTGCGCCGTTGAAGCGTGACGACAACGGGCTCCTCGTCTGGCGATTGGTTCAAACGATAGACGCGCTCTTGGTTTCGATTTCGGTGGTGAGATGTGATGAAAAAAGTTCATTTGAACGTTGGATAATCTTTTAAAGTTGTAGTTGGGAATTAATAGGTTTCATACCGTGTATAAAACCATAATCTGAAGCGATTCCTCCGTTTGTCACTGGTTGAACGCATCCCGCACTGCTACCTCGGGCGCGTAACAATCATCGAGCAACCGAGGAAAAAAAAGAAAAAGGTACGAGTGCCGGGGGCGGCGGACTTTTGGTTCTGGTTTCGTGCGTCGTCTCGTGTTCGCTTTGCGAACTGGTGTCTCACCAATCATGCCGCGTTTATGTGCAGTAGTAGGTTGCGCGAAAGGTCGGCTAAAGACGTGTGGTCGATCGGGCGACGTTAGTTTGCATAAACTGCCGACCGATGCAGCAATGCGCAGCATTTGGTTGCGCGCCGTCGTCTTGCGTAGAGCTGTGGACAGCGGTGTCATGATTTGTTTGTTGCATTTCCGACCAGAAGACTTTGAGCAGCACCTTCACGTAAGCCGGAGTCGCTCTGAGGCGGCGACCGAGGAGCTGGTGGTAGGTCTATGGCGCCTTCGTAAAGCGCCAATCCAGAGTTCTGCGTCCTTACCACCATCTCCCGTTCAGTCGGCGTGAGGTCGCTGAACGGGAGCTCAAACTCGTTTGCGAGCGCGGCGTTGCCGCCCATTTCTTCCAGGTTTTCTTCACAGACCGCCGTGCACTATAGCGAACCACGGGAACCACACTGAGTGTGCACTAAATCCTACCGATGCCGACAGTGCTCCTTGACGTCACTTCTCTTTCCAGAGGCGAAAAAGGGAAGAAATCTGAATGTTTGTTTCGGTTTCGCAGATTTATTTTCAGGTACAGAAATAAGAGTCACAAAGTTATAGAAAAAATTGTGTGGCATGCCAGGACCCCAATGCTTCCGAAAACACCTTCTTTTAAAAAAAAATTAAATTGCCTTCATGGTCCCTTTAAGAGTGAACGGAGTACGTACAGGCTGCGTTTACATGGATGCGACCGCTGCGCATCGAATCGAGATTGGACTATTTTGATTGGTACCAGATAGGTAGAAGAGGAAGAAATAGGAAGACAGTCTGCGTGCGATTGATCCCTGCTCGATTCGATGCGCTACGATCGCATTCATGTAAACTTAGCCATAGTGGGGGCAGAGCTCGCGCATAACCAAACCAGTTATGGGGAAAGCTTTAACTGAGATCAGGAGGCAAACCACTCGGACAACTGAGCAATCCTTCATCTGGCACGTGGCCACGAAAGTACCTTTTGTGCTTGCTGTTCAGGGCTGCCGAAGCTAGTGCCGCGAGTGAGTCGCCTCAAAGAGACATTGCCCAAATAATTGTTTTTAATTCGCCTAACCTTTTCTCGTATTTTTTCACTATCTTCTTACACCTACAATATTAACGACACAGTACTCAGTAGTGCTTCATCCTACAAAAATCTTGGTCTTCATATAACAAGCGATTTAACATGGGCCACTCATATTAATCACATAATCGCTAAGGCAAAGAGCACACTGGGTTTTCTACGAAGGAACTTAAGACTCGCCCCCCCCCTAAAGTGAAAGAGATCGCGTACTTAATGTTAGTCCACCCAAAGCTAGAGTAGGCTGCATCCGTATGGTCCCCGTGGCAAAACTACCTTAAACGAGAACTAGAAAGTGATTGAGATTTATTTATTCTGATTACTGTAAACGACTTATATTTCGCGGGCTCAATATTTCGCGATTTAGGTAAAAGTTGAAATTTTGGCATAATTCGCGGGTTCTAATTTTCGCGACGCAGTGGGATCTCAATATAGATTTCAATGTGTTTACATTTTACCGGAATTGTTCGCGGACCTATTTTTCGCGAATTGTTGGCGCTTCGCGAATTTCGCGAAAATTAAGTCCTCGCGAAAATTAAGTCATTTACAGTATTCTTTTTACACTAGTGTTTCTGGTTTAGGAGAGCGAGCGAATTTTCCTGAGATCGCTTTAAGACGAAGCGTATCTCTATTGACGCAGTTTTACAAGATCTACCGCCACATCCCTACGCTTAGGAAACTTTTACTCCCAAGTCCCATTTCGTTTTTCCCAAGACTAGACAACAGCTGTAAAATAGAGCCTATATTTGCCTCCACTTCCTCCTACGCCAATTCGTTTCTCCATTTGACAATATTATAATGAAATGCTTTACCTGATAACACAGTTACAACTAACAATTTGGACGTATTTAAAAAGCTACTGGGTGAACACTTAGATCCCTGTGCAAACAATGCTGAGTCGTAACATGTTAATAACGTGCCCTTCCTTTATTTTTTTATTTTTTGTGTTTATTTGTATTTTTTATTGCTGCTCACGGGTTTGTATTACTATGTTCTATATTGAAATGTTCAGTTTCTCATTTCTTGTGCCGCTGCTCACGACTACTGTTTCTACATTGAAACTCTTAGTTTCCCATCCCTTGTGTAATGACCAGTAATGGGGCCTTCCAGGTATTATGAAATAAATAAATAAAAACATAAAAGAAATAAAACCCGTGTGTTACAAAAAATAAAATAAAGCAACAACAATTCAAATTTTTAGCACGACACAATTTACGTGGAGAGGCTCGTTTGAACGATTTTAAAACATCCCTCTATTTTGGGGTCGGCGTTTTGAAATAAAATCGTGTTTTGGAGTTGCCCCTAGGTCGAAATGAGATCCCGATGGTAACATCCCAAAATTTATTCATATTTTTTTCTAGTGAAGTTTACTATATCCAGGCACATAAGCTAATTGCTTTTGAGGATCACCTGTTTCTGCAAGTAGCGTGTCACATGCATGGAATTTCTTGTATATCAGACATTAGATAAAACCGGGCACTCACCTTGCTAGCCTTGACTGCATTGTAAACGTTTTTAGAAGACCAGTATATGGCCGGGATATGTCGATCTACTCCCTGGGATATCAACCGCCTTCCATGGTTCTTTATATGATAAAGTTTATTTATGATACATTTAGCTAGGGAGAGAAACCAAAGTATTTATGCTGGCGCGAAGTTTGCCACAGCCCACTATTTATTCAGCTGATATATTCTTGGAAAGATTCAAACACATGTGAACATTCTCCATACAGGTAACGTCGGAGCATAACGCAATACTGAATTTTTTTTCATAGTGGAGACTTTATGCAACTGTGATCAGAACGCCATGGAAATATATGTGTTCGACTATCTTTAACAAAGCTACGGCAGCGAGGAACCGGGATATCTGTGCGTTTTATGTCTTGTGGAATGCTTCTTTTTGAATTAGTTACCATGCGGTATAAGAAGCACAAACGTATTAATGGGTCTCAGTTGTGAAGGCCCATTCCTACAGCAGCGCTTAATCAGGTTCGACTACGTCGTGAGGACACTAGTCGAGTAACCACTGCGAGTCAAAGGGTTGCCCATGATTGGCTGGCGCATGGAAAAATATATTACGAATTTATTTCTCATGCCTCGTGATACCTCGTCGTAACCACAATGTAACACAGTTAAACGCTGCTATTTGAATGGAACTCTACAACACCTATTTTTCCTCACAGTGTGTAATGAAATGCTATCACGTGAATGGGTCTTGCCCCTCAGTTGGAATCCAGATAATTAGCCAATGAAATGGGTTCTTTTTTCCCGTTTCCGCCAAGTAGGAAGCAAGTGAACAATGCTGTTGAAATGCACTGATTACCCACTTTACCGCCACCTCACCAGCATCCGTCTTTGACGTACGCGCGTTATCCCTGCGACAGCCCGGTCACGTGAGGCAGCATATCTAGTTTCCTGTCCGGAGTAGGATCTCGCTGAACGATTTTCATTCAAAAATGTGGTTTTGATACTTTGTCCAGCTGCTTGTATATGAAGGTGTGCTCTCTGCACAGCCTTCTGAAAAGGGGGGGGGGGGGGGGGGTTCAAGATCAGGAGGTAGGGTGTGTGATCCCGCTTAGAACTCTTTTGGGGACATAGATAGATCACCGTTCCCATATGCTGTACATGACATGCAACAACTATTACTTTAGGGTACAAAAAAAATCGCCACGGCATGCGAAAATGTTTAAACAAATCCTATCCGACAAGCTAACTACATGTTTACACACATTTTGAATCAGTATGAGGGTAATAATCCACTTCAATTTTCCATCCACGGGTTGCACACGTATTGATTGTTAAGCCTCATGTAAGGCTACATTGAACATACATTGAAATACTGCGAGCACAATGTCAACAAATTCGAACTTCATATACTACGATTTTATGAAAATGAAATTTAACTTTCTATCCGCATAGAAGACATCATCTATGAAAATTCACGCCGACTAAAACCTGCGCCATTAAACTTTCAAACAATATATAAATCTCGATTAAAATGGATCGCTATATCCTCCTTTGTTCTTTCAAATTCCTGACAGTGTCCCGGGGGATTCAAACCAGCGGCCCTCCGGCGGTAGACCCCGTTAAATTTAAATCTACATACCTCCAACCCGCCAGCTCTCTTCCCTTTCAAACCCCCTAAATATCAAAAACAAAAACGCACCGAAAAACAAAAAGTTTGAAACTTCCCGTTTCCCGAATCCACCTGGGACTCGGTCTTCAATCTACGTCCTGTATCGGCCGCCAACTCGCCTGCCAGCTCGACAGAAGCGGTCGTACGCTACGCAGCCAAATGAAAAAAGACGAGCCGCTCTACAGGCGCGTGGAGCAGCATTTATCCCCTAGCATAGAAGAAAGAGGAGGCGTGTAGAAAAAAAAAAAAAAAACATGCCGGTAAGGTGGGAGAAAACCCAAACACGAAGCAAACAGGCGCGCGGGGACGGGTGCGTCACGATATCTTTACTCGATACGGCAAACTGATTTATCCATCCTAATGTACCAGCAGCCTCCTTGTTGTCGAAGAAGAAGAAGAGACGCCAACAGCAAAAAGAGGGCGAATGGGAATGAGGGTGGCGGGGGGGGGGGGGGGGGGTATGGATACAATAAGGAAATATGCAGATGAGAGCAAGATCAGGGGGACAAACAGCATTGGTTGCCAGAGGAGAGCTAAAGCTGTCAGCGTCGACCGGTTGAAGACGGCTCGCCGCAGCGGTGCAGTTGTTTATCATCGTTTGGATGAAATGTCCCCGGACAACACGCTTCTTATGGGGGACACTGAGTGTCTTTTTTCTTCGTTTCTTGGTTGGTGCCGCCAGCGAGGTTCCTTTGAGGGTCGATTCCGCACAGTAGAGGGGAAGACGCCTTCTGACAAGAAAATACCCAAAATAAAAAAGGCGAGTGACTTCTAACAGAAATAATGAAGAAGATAAGATCACGGGAAGGTTGGTTTTCGGTGTTGGTTTCTCCTGACATCCCCAGAATTCCTTCATCGGCCGTCTCTTTAGACGCCAAGAAAGCACGAAAGGTTGGACGGTTTCTTTGCGGTCGTCAGCTACGGCCCAATCATGGTTGCTTTAATGGAGCGCGGCGGGATAACAGCTACGTAAGCTGCTCAGAAACCCCAAGTGCACTTTTGTGGATATGAGTTCTGGCACACGAAGATCCTTTCGACCAGCAGTGTTGGTTAGGAAGATGACATAGAGGGCGAATTTAAGCAAAAGGTCTATCGTGACCAAGAGTTATTACCTTTACATCGAATGTCTTCTCGTTTGATCGGTTCTATCTCATCTAATAAATGCTATGGAAACCGAAGAACTGTTTTGCACTATAGGTCCTGACAACAACATAGCTTAGAAATTTAGCCGAGAAGCTGGAAAGGAGACTTTAAGGGTGAGGTAGTTAGCTCCTTACCTAACTGCGATGTTTTTGTTCCTCACCTGTCGCTGACAAGTTGCTGACCGAATTTGGGTAATGAAAAATACGGCAAGTTACTCCAGGACATTATTAATCGGGCGAATGACGGTAGTAATTAGGCGGGCACAAGTTTCTCGATTGAAGATAGCTCGGTGTTAAGGGTTTTATAACATGTCTGGTCTAGATATTATCTACCGTACCGGGCAAAAGAAGAAACTAAACCGCATTGTTTGTATCGCTCAGCAAATTATAGTTCAATTTTTGCAAGAAGCTCATAGGTTCGTTAGTCTGCCATCCACTGGGCCGCAGGTGTTCATCGATAGGTGTTAAATAATTTGTTTCAAATAGCGCATTGGCTTAACATTTATAATGCGTTGATTTCATTTAAGAACACCCACAATTGAATCTAAAGTGTATTAATCGATCGTGTCATCATTTAAATTAAACCGGTTCCATTCATGCTCACGCTGCTAACCGCCCACCAGCTTGTTTCTCATTCCTTCCCCTTTTTGTTTGATCCTACTAGCTCCTGCATCAACAATTTATCCGCCAGACCATGGCAATACGGTATTGCCAATTGGTTTGGTGTGGTTTATTAGTTCTATAACCGCCTCGCGTATTGACAATCACAGCTTGAGACACGCAGTGCGTGGCGAGTTCCAGCACATGTTGAGAACGCCACAGAACACATCATAAAACAAGTAGCTTGAAACTCCATCTTTATTTATGCGCTCCCGCCACACTCTCCGCTTTTGATGGCCAATAGGTTACGTCATCCTTCCAACCTACACTCCTTCGAAATGGGCTGACGCTTAAAACTTTAGCTGCGTTCTCTGCGGACATAGCGCGCCATGAGATGAACGTAGATTATTCCCGGCGTTCTTAAAACTCGGGGTGTACGAATGGTGGTTAGAATCTGATACCGCTCAATCATTCATAGCTGTTCAGGAGATGGTAGAGCATTGGCACACCGAAAGCGGCTCTGAAGCTACATTCACAGCTTACGCGTCGGGGCTTGGCTTGTTGCGGTCACGCTTCGTACTTTGTGATTGGTTTTTAGGCGTTATTATTGAGGAATGATGCAACCTCATGGGTTCCGGAAAGATAATGGGAGGTTCGGAACTCTCCACGTCTTATGTTTTTTGAAGCTATACGCACGCACCTTCCTAAAAGATTCGCTTTCAAATCTTTCAACAAATTAACCATTTGTTCTAATTAAGGATGTGCGAATATCGTCACGATTTGAATAACGGAATGAAATACCCAGCTCCAGAACTTAAAAGGGAACCGGTATGTCATTAATTGTTTGCTGGAAGTTAAAGATTATAAGTGATGCTGCTCTATTTAACTCGAACTACTATTTGCACACGCCTAGTTCTTATGTAGATGGAGAGTACTCGGGTCATTGGCACACTCTGCCAAACTACCTTATTTTAAGTTAGAGCATTTAATTTCAAGTTGTTAGAGCACATTATGCGTAAATATTCTCCTCTGTTTACTTCATTCCCCGTGGTTCCTGTTCTTCTAAAACTAAGATCCGTAATTGTATTCTGCCTAAGGAAGTAGGGATGGAGATTCGTTTTTGCCCTCCGACGAAGATTTTCATTTACATCATTTTTTTTTACATACGGGATGAGTCAAAGGGATGGAGTGCTGTTTGAAGGTGTGGCGTAAATCGGATTATAAACGTATCAAGCTAACATTTTGCGCAGAGGTGGTTCATGAACGTAAATTAAGGTATAAATTTTCAATAAATTTTAAATCGAAAACTTGACAATCTATTTACGGCGGCTATGTGCTAACCAAATGTGTCTCGTTAGTGCAACAGTAGACTGATGTCAGCAATGCTGTGCACGTCCACAGGTGGAAGTCGGCCATGCCGGCACCAAGTACCGTATTTTTAGCGTCAGCTTCGGGGACGATACCACTTTTGTCTGTGGCTTGCTTTGGATGTTTCCCTCGTCGAGGCGCCTCACTCAGCGTAGACTTGTAGGGGAGCACGGAGGTTGTCGCCGAAACTCCCCCCGAAAACGTCGGCATACCTCTTTTGTGTTCTGGCATTTCCCGTACCAGAGGGCAACATTCACTCGTTCTTTAGGAGCTAAGCACACCATGAAGATGACTTGCACTTCAAAAACAGCAGGTACGAAATTTGCAGGGAAGAAAAGAGACGCACTAACAACCAGAGAGTACGACGCAGAAGACGTCATGTAGCGGAAAAGATAATAAAATAACAATGCGCTGGCAATTCGCTAAGAAAAAGAGCGCGTCGCTTCTGGTTCAGAAACGTTGTCTGCTATTGCTGAGGTCGAGTGAAGCATCCGTCGTGACCGCCTGCGATCTTATGTGCTGCCATCTATAGGCTGTTGCTCCAATCAGACACGTTTCATTAGTAGACGGCCACCATAGGTAGAAAGTTCAAGTTTTTCAGTACTAACTTTTTACTCGGGGACGTTTGTTAGGTGAAATGTTTATACCATTTGTGACGTACCGGTTAATTTGAGATAATGCAGGATATATTTATTTAACTGTTAGGTTACAATCGGTTGAGAAGTGTCTTGTTTGGTCTGCGACCGCGCCCAGTGTGTATCCCTTCCCGCTTCATCAGGCAACGAAACGGTTCACCGTCTCCGATTTCCAGTGACGACTTTCCAACCGCGATTAAAGACAGTGAGAATGATCCTGCAACACCGGAGGTATGCACTCCAAGCTCGTCTGCCACACCACTTAATGGCACACGTGACCAAGACACGGAAGGCAACCCTCCTCTTCTCAATAGATCAACATAGATGCGCCAGCCACCTACGTGGCTGGGACTGTGAAAACTTGAAGTGTTTTTTAAGGGGGAGATATTGCCGTGTATCGTGTGGTGGCCGGTTTTGGATCATGTCATCGAAACGATGATCCGAAGTTGTCGGCCGTGCCAGGAAGGAAACAACGAAGCACCCAAAGTTACCATACACCCGAGGGAATACCCAAAAAAGAAATGGCAATACCTGCATGCAGACTTCGCATGACACTTTGAAGGAAGGAATTTCTTGCTCGTCAGTGATGCATATTCGAAATGGCCCGAGGTAGTGCACATGACCTCGACGACTTCGGCAGCCACCATAAGAGTGTTTCTAACTCTCTTTGCAAGATATGGACTGCCATAAAGGATTGTGACAGACAATGGCCCGCAATTTCGATCAAGAGAATTCCGGGATTTCATGACAAGAAACAGAGTGCAGTGGTCATTCTCACCCTCAACCATCCCGCAACGAACGGTGCGGCAGAAACCTTCGTAGGAACATTCAAGAAGTCGGTCAACGCAAGTATAAAGTCGGGCCTGACCATGGAAGAGACATGCCATAACTTCTTGGTGGCATACCTGACGACTTCGCACATGACAACTGGCTCAACACCTGCCAAAACGATGACAGGAGACGAATTTCGCACAAGGTTCGATATTCTTAGACCACCAATAACTAATGTCATGCAATCAAAACAGGCCAAGCAGCACGCTTCGCGCAACTCTAAAGAACGACACCTACATCAGAACGATCAGGTCTGGGCAAGGGACTACAGGAACGGCAAGAAATGGTTGAAAGGCGCCGTCGTCCGAGTTCTAGGAAACCGAACACATCAGATTCGCACGAACGACGGAAATACCTGGAAACGGCACATTGAACAGCTGAGACATCTGCCCAAGGAGGAAGAGGGAACATCTTCGAATCAAGACGATAGCCTCAGGCGCGCAAAAACATCGAGAAAGTTCGCCCCTTCCCGCGGCATCAGTCAGCGAAACGGTTCACCCTTTCCGATTTCCAGTGACGACTTTCCAACCACGACTCAGAACAATCCTGCCAGACAGTCTGGAGGCAAGCGTTCCAAGCTCGCCTGCCACACCGCTTAATGGCACACGTGACCAAGACACGGAGGGCAACCCTCCTCTTCTCAGAAGATCAACACGAATGCGCCAGCCACCTACGCGGCTGGGCCTGTGAAAACGTGAAGTTTTTTTAAGGGGGAGGTATAGGCCTCGTGCGCTGAAGCTTTGAACAAACTGTAGCGCCCTCAATTTGGGTAGTACAAGCTCACCTGATTGAGCCTCGCACTACTTATGGCACGTTGGTTGAGCTTTTTTAATTCTGTCAGGGCCCGTTTGCTCGAAGCTGGTTAACTAACCGCGGTTAACCGGATTTCCCTACGAGGGGGGAATTTTAGGTCATGTGACCGGCAGAGTAAGGACGGCGGGGAAACATGGCGGTGCCCCGGTGAGTGAGCGCCGCTCGCTTTGGAACTAATATGTCGTTGTAGCTGCAATATTGGGCGCGTTTGTCAGCAATGAATGGTGCAGGAGGCTTTCGATTTGCCTTACCTCACTTAAAACGCAAAGCATGAGCAATGACCTCGCCGCATTTTTTAGATAGTCTTTCGATTCTGGCAATTCCTAAGCCTAAATGAACGCGATAGTTGTCGGCATGGCAACGTCTTTGAAAAGTGGATTGCCTTGACTCAATCGGCCGGGTACAGATATAGCACACAAAAGCAGACAGCGTCCCCATAGACGTTTCACTAAATTTCCCAAGCACCGAGGTGCATGCTACGAGTGTAGTTACACGCGCTGCGCGTGCTGGCGTCTGCAGTAGTCAGTATTCTAAATCAAAAAGCATACAACAAATTTTGCTGTGCACGCGCGTTCGTCAAAGATTTATTATGATTATTTACTTCGAATATTTTATAAGTGGAAGGCCAGCGCGCGCCGATCGTTGAATTACACTTCCAGTGTTCTCCTCGATGTTAGGGTAATTTACTAATAGGTCAATTTTTACTGGAGCCGAATTACAGGTTTTTGAATTTATGACGGTGGTATACAGTTTTTACAGGCTGGCCAACCATGCTGCCGGTGTAACGCCCGCCTTTCACTGCTCACTTCTTTCTCATCGTTTCTAGGACTGAACTTCGTCGTCCTCTTTCGAACTTGGAAGGAAATTTCAACGAGGCTTGTCTTAACTTCAGACAGCCAAATATTTAGAAATTTTCCAAACAAGGGTTAATTTAGTTTTACCTTACTGATTATCTGTACCACGAGCAATAAAAATTGTTTCTTAAACTCAAATGTATGCCGCGCTGCGTCGCGAAAACACGGTAGCGCGCATTTTTGGGTCCCCCCATTTCGGGGACCTTTCCACGGAAGCCACTTATATTCGCTACAGCCAGGAGGTGACACCAGCTACCACCCCATAATAAAACACGGAGCTATCGCACATCCAGCCTTCGTCAAACTTGGCTAGGTACTTTTAGGTACCTAGTAGGGAAGGGTGGTTAACTTTCAACCGCGGTTGAAGTTAACCGGCTTCGAGCAAACGGGTCCTGGTGATGAAGAACGAAAAAAACACTTTTGGACGCCAGAAATCGGCCAGACTCAACGTCGCAAGACAATCAAAAGTTCCAAATTCATGACACCACCGCTAGGGTACGCGTCTCTTATCTCTGGGTGGTGACGTCAAAACACCTGTGAAGCGACGCTTTAATATTTCTTTTTCTTTGTCATGTCTACTTTGGAACGCGTGGAACGCCAGTTCTTGGCTCACGCGCTTAGCGTCTTAGCTTTGATGGCGTTCGAATTTTTGTTGTTTCTTTGCATTTTCATCGTGATCTCGCGCTCGGCATCAGAGCTGGCACGCTTCTGCATGCGTGATAGTTTGAGACGCTAAAGTTTGTACTACCCAAAACAAGGCCTAACAAGTCCCTTTTCGCAGCACCCCCTGGGGAACGCAGGAGGCCCATTGCCGTGTATTTCGTGCGTCTTCGCCACGCATAGCGAACACGACCTTTAGCCTAGGCAACGGCGAGCTGATGCAACCGTAGATGCCGGCGGGGAGAGCGAGCCACGGAGAAGAACGTGACGCCTGAGAAAGTACAGACAGGGCGCGGTCGCAGACCAAAGAAGACGCTTCTCACTCGATTGTAACCCAACACTTAAATAAATATATCCTGCATTATCCCAAACTAACCGGTACATCACACAATTAATGCACGTTTTTCGGCCATCGCTGTGTAAAATCTGAGCTCGATGAGTTCAGCAACCAATTTATGCGGTTTCTTCAAACAGACATCGATCACTTTGACTCATTCTGTAGATAAACCTATGCAGAGCGCAAGTTCATCCGCTTCTTTTGCAGAGGTTGTGGTGACGCGCGGAACGCCGAGCTCTGATTGGCTCTGATTGAAGGATTGTGGGTATACCTCAAGGCAGCTTGCTTTGAGGTGTATCCATTATCATTCAATCAGACCCTGTCAGGGCTTGGCGTTCTGACGTCACCTCAACCCTTGCAAAAGAAGCAGACGAACTTGCGCTTCGTATTAATTCAGTGTCCTTCATTCCGAAGATCCTTTTTTTTTTTGTGGCACAGCAACGGCAGCTACTACCAACTTGTTGGAAAAACTACTGAGTTCTACAGACATCGTAAGAAATACCCTTTTTGTTTCTGGAGGACCGCCTAGCGTCCTTTAATTTGTTTAGTTAATCCTTGAGAGCCAAAAAAAGCAAGTTTCAGAACACAACGTTTAGTGATTGCTATAAAAGTTTATTAGTCGGATTTTTTTTTTTGTTTTTGTTTTTTTGTTCTTCAGGAATTGCTTGAAGCGTATTCTTAGGGAAGTGCAGTGCTCCACTTCAAAGAAGTATGCCTGAGTTCTCAAAATATTAATCTAAACTCTGTCTAGTCGAAACTGTAATCAACGTGCACATTTACACTCGTGTACGATCTTCTGCGGAGACAGCAGCGTGGATATTTTAAAAAAGAAAACAAAAACTGAAATAAAGAGGCGAAAACATAGGCGACTCTTTTTAAATCAATTATGCTAAAACATTTTATCTTGATCGGCAAAGACAATGAGCGTTGTGTGCTAAGGCTATAAAGTAAATATAATCGAACGTTTTATGTCGCTCTCTATTCCGGTGGCCAAAATACAAAAATAAGCAAGTTTATTCCCCAATGCTGCCTGTTGGCCGAGTTGGTGCTGAAACTTTGAGAACACAGTCGAAGTTGATCAATTACAGTCCGCATTTACGTCTTGCGAAAAATTGGAACACTTTCATTTGTGAACGGTCACAGTATAAACATAGCAGAATGCTTGACTAGAGAGTTCAGCTTGAAACAGCTGCTTTCATTGCGAAAATCTCCAATGAAGGGCATTTTCCCCCTGCGGCAAAGCCACGCGTTACGTAGCACTGACGCCGTAAAACACTTATAAAGTTCTTGTGCAAATCAACTGCTTTAATAATTGAATGTTAACTGTGTATATTCAGTGACACAGCGACAAAACTAATATCTGTCTTTTTTATGTTTTCTTTTAATGTCATAACAGCTAATAAACAAGATTAATTGGGTGTCGCAACAAGTGCGATCCAACGACGCAAACTTAGATTAGCACCGAGCTATATCAGAGAAGCCAATGAGATTGTCTCATGGGAAAAGGGGGGCCGCTGCGTCTCATTAAATATAGACGAGCCGATTTGGATAATTCAAAGCCCCTCCAAGCGAACTTCAATGGCTGCCAATGGAAACTTTCGCGGGAGCTTTCAACTCGACAAATATCCTCAGCGCCGGCCGTTTCACTAATTAAATCTTCCTGAGTTCCAGTTTCGCTGGCTCCCGGCACATCTGCTGCCTCCCAGGGGACTCGTGTCGCTATGCTCATTTGGAAATAAAATAATGAAGGTTCCCAGCGAACTTTATTGGTGTTGCCCAGATGGTCTAACTTTCGCAATCTAATCTGTTTTGTGCTATCTCAAACATCTGAGCGTTTTTTAACGAATCCAAATTATAAGACAAGGTTACCTAAAAGTCAGGCGTCTTTAGAAAAATGTGTGTTTAAACAACTGCGTACACACGCTATTCTACGAAACAAAAATGAAGCGATGGTACTTTCTACATAACAAAATATATGCAAATATAAAGAGCTTAAATTGTTTTGATATTTTTAATACAGAAGAAGGTTATGTATTGACGTATTAACCCATCTACTCTCGCTGTCATGCACCACTAATACTTCTCTGTACACATACATATATATTATATTTTATTTTGAGACAATATATAGTGTATAATATTACTTCAAATAATATTCAGACGCACATATTCCAATCGCAAGCATTGTTGTCCTAAATGCGGTAACGTTTCTTACCAAGTACGGCCTATGTAAATTGCCACATTTAATGACAGTATAGTTTGCGCCTAATCGATATGACAAGAAAAGAGTCTCGCAAAAAGTGAGTGGTACGTGCAAAACACGAGTATTGTGGGTCGAATTGACTACATACGAAGAAGATCCTCGACTCACGACATGCCAGAAACTGTCTCGGTCGTTAAATAGTCAAATTGAGCGATCAGATCTTCATCAAACATGCAAAGGTCGGATTTGCTTTTAATAATGACGAAAGCATTAACTGCATTACAAAATTAAAACAAAACGAAGTTAATTAAATTTTTATTACTGTCTCGGTGCATAATCTTATAACCCTTGAGAAACAAATCACTCATATTCCCATGTTGTAAGGAACGGAAGTCCTCACGACAATAAGACTTCAGTCGCTTGATACCATAGAAATTTAAAAAAAAAGGTTTCCCAGCATGCTACCCAGGACGTATCATACATAACGTCTGGAGCACGACCTACTATAGAACCGTATTTGAAGTGGGGTCTACTGCGCTGTCTGTCGTCTATACTAAACTAAAAAACCCAAGTTATGAACTTAAAAACAAAACAAAAAAACTTTTAGTTGTGAGAACAGTCTTTATCTCATTCTTATGGCCGCTTTCTGCGTTTGTCTGCTAAAAATGTTAAACTTGATCCCGGTCTCTTAGGATACAAGCCACCCCTACCTTCAGCAAATGTTGAAATTTGCTGAATGTTAGTCGACGTGCTATGCGTTGTAAAGGAGTGCAGTAGATGCCCTCGTCAAGAAAAATATATTCCCTATAAAGAAACAAATATTCTGTTTAGTATACCGGCACGTTGCTCTCTAAGCTTTTCATGCTCGTGCATATTTTCACAGTATGTAAAAGTAGAGATAAAATAAAGCAGAAACAATATTTGTTGGTGGTTTTATTTGATATCCAACACCCGTGTCAAAATAACTGTTACGATTTGCCAAAAAAACAAAATGAAAGACGTTTACAAATCTCTGTAACGCGAAATTAGAGCGTAGCTCTTGAGGAGGAGGTAGGGGGAGAGCATGACGTGGAGGTTATGCACCTCCTCCTCCTCCGTACCCTCCCCTCCTCCTCCCCCTGAATTAGTTCATCGGTGAGGTGACACGAAGTCTTATGACACCATTTTCCCCCTAAATTTAGTGGCGAAACTGAATTTCTGTTGAGGTCACGTGACGTCAATTTCCCCGCTAAATTTAGCGGGTTAAGTTTCCCCACTTAATTTAGCGGGCAAATTGACGTCACGTGACCTCCACACCAATTCAGTTTTCCGGCTATAATTAGCGGGGAAGCTGTGATGTCCCATAATGCAACTCGCGCGGTTAGGCGACGCTGCTCAACCCGGAAACGGGCGGCTGCGCTCTAAAAAATCTATGCATTCGCCCCACTTTCGTAATGAGCAAAAGCGCTCTTCAAATTCAAAAACAAAACTCCATCTACTGAAGATATTACCTTGGCCAGTTTTATCGCGATATTTCGGCTGCTTGATTTCTGTATCCTGTTCTGTCGATTGTTCGAAACTGATGCATAATGTGCGGCCTAATTTTAGTTTAAAATAAACTTTTACAGAGCAGCTCTTAGACGCCCATTTCCGGCTTTCGCGGCGTCGGCGTCGCCGTTGGTGAAACCGCACCACTAAATTTAGCGGGAAATTGAATTAGTGTTGAGGTCAAGGGACGTCAATTGTCCCGCTAAATATATCGGGGAAAATGACGTCACATGACTGTTTCACGTTGTATCTGTATCCTGGGCCTGTGTGTAATAAGGCGAACCAAAATGGCTGTGCGGAATGCTGACCTGATCGCACGTCCTGTGCAAATGTATTTTATAGAAACTATCCGCGCTCAGAAATCTTTTTCTTCAGCTTTAGAATGTCCACCCGAAGGGGTGCCAATTACAGGCGTTCTAGAGAATGTGGAATAAGTCTTAATTGCGTGCACGTATACTGATTGGCGTAATCTCATAATTGTGACTCTATTATAGGAATTGTCCTTGTATTTACTTGTTCAAGCAGGCAATAAAAAAACTCTACGCAGCTTAGTGCCTATAGTATCCGAGTGCAACAACACCGACCCAGGATCCAGCTCCGCTGGGGCTCGAGCTACATGTATATCCTTAAATATCTAACGCTTCCAGTATGTCGATTATTCATGGCTCTCATAACGGGTGACTTTCATGACTTCCTTATAAAAAGAATACTCATAAGTGGCATTCCACGTTAAAACAAAATGAAGCACGCGAAGCCAGGGGTATTGGAACAGCGGAGGGGTCGGGGCTGACATTTGCTCTCCAATGGCGACACGTCCACATTACACGGTCCTCTACCCCCTCCCAATCCATCGCCTGCTCCCACCACGTTACCTCCCCCGAAACACTTGCAAGGCCTTAGCTCTTTGATCCTAAAAAGCCTCGCAATAAAGCCGCCTTGGGAAACTTCCATTGTTGCGATTCCCGGTCGTGGGTGCGCGTGTGGTCGCTTCTACAGTGCATACAACAAAAATAGAGGGGGAACTGTGATCACGCCAAAAGAGAGGTGACATCCTTGGGAATAATTGCAAATATTAGAAAGAAATAAGGAACTGTACTTTTGCAAATATAGGAAACTCAAAATATTACTAAGTTTAATTGTTGACGAAAGTTTATATAAAGCGCATACCCCACAGCCAGGCCCACCGTTTCAAAAGCATCTGTTCAAACTAGAATTATTTTGATGCGAGCGCTCAAAACCTTAAGAACGTGTTGACACATCAAACATATCCACCCCGTGTAATTGACAATGCAATCCATAAAACAAGGCTGTTGAACCGCAGCGACCTCCTAGAGGACCGTCCCCCACAGAGCGACAAACAACGCACAAATCTATGTCGCACCTACAGCACAAGCTATGCTAACGTAAATAATATCATAGCGAGTGAAGTGACCGCCTGAAACGCGCATTCCCATCCCCACCGGGGGTGATCTATAAACAAACACGCAACATTAGTGACACGCGATTAAATTTTTGGTTAAACTCTGCATCGCGACACGACGAATGAATGCCGTGTAATACACCGCAGCGTACAATCTGCAAACAAATTACGCAAACAAACACAGCCAGAAGCACGCATTCGCAGTATTCAATGAAAATTAAAGGGGAGCTGACATGCAACTCTTCAAACGTAGTGTACTTGCTAAAGTGTAGAGTAGGCAAAATGCAATACCTTAGGACAGACTGAGACCATCGTTACTAGATCAACTCAGTTATGGAACTTCCCATAGACGCTGTACATTGGAGGGGGTCCGAAACCGTGTCCGATTTTTTTGCAGCTAGGTGGCGCTGCCGGCGCATTAATCCACGCGTTTTCGTCTGCTACTGCTCCGCGGCTGCTTTTGAGTCCCGACTCCTCTCGAGGTTCAGCATGGTTTTGGGTTAGTTTTTGCCCTTTCGCCAGTAAAAAGTAAAAATATGACTACCAACAGCAGCAGAAAAAATTTGAAAGTTGCCTGCTGCTGTTATCCGTAAGAAAGGCCAGAACCACGCCGTCAATGATGATGATCGCGAGTATTAATGCGGAGCGCGCGCCTTCTAACAGGCGCCACGCAGAGGGACCCCCCTCCGGAGCGGAGTTCCAGAACTGAGTTCTCTAATAACGTTGACTGAGACGGCGTTTAGGCTTCAACAACCACAGAGCTCACTCTAAATCTAATCCAAGCCTCCCTCTTTCAAAACACATCCGTCTCCCAGCGCATTCTTTCGGTGAAATATATGTGACGTTACTGGAAACTGGATTTAGATCAAACCGGGAGCTCAAACAGTGAGAGTTATACCTCATATAATAATAATAATAATAATAATAATAATAATAATAATAATAATAATAATAATAATAATAATAATAATAATAATAATAATTTTTATTTTTGTATCTGTACAGGTTACAGACGACGGAGCTACGGACAATAAGTCAACGCATGTTGACTTGACGAGGTCCGGGCCCCGTGCACTTTGGCAGACAGCTACGGGGATACAAAAGTAATTTCACAGGTTTTAGCAAATGGTGACAAGTAAAATACATACATAAAAGAGCTAGGTTTCACAGGTTTACATAAAAAAATGCTCTACAAAAAGTAAGTACAATGATTTAGGGTTCATATTATAAATGCCAGGCCATCTACATGATATTTGTTGAGCAATGAGGGTAGGTCATGTTTTAAAAACTGGTAACTGTAGTCCGTACAAAACGGCAGCACTTTCTATTCCTAGGAGTAGCGGGTGCGGATGGCAGGCATGTTTTGACCAATCCTGATGTTTATTTCAGAAAAGTAATACATTCCGGAGAAGAAAAACGAAATGACCGAGTCAAAACGTACTCATAAAATTGATGTATATTTATAATTTCGTATCGTGAAATTAGAGCTTCTGTGTGGACTAAGAAGTAACATTTCCAACAAAACGCAAGGCGTATTTTGTAGTAATAATATTTCATTAGGATTTGTTCCTGTGGTCGTTCCCCAAACGAGATGACAATAGGCTATTTGGGACTTGAATAACGCATGATATATTTGTAGTTATAATTTTTTTCGAGAGAATGGCTCTACAACGTGCAAGTACACCAACAATTCTGCACAATTTATTGACGGCCTGATTTATGTGTTTAAACTATTATAAGTTTTCCGAAAATATTATGCCTACTGTTTTATGTTCTTTAACTAATTTAATCGGTATGAATTGAAAATGGAGAGTTTCATTTATATTTAAGTGTTTACAAAACGATTTGAATGAAATTGTCTGCGTTTTTGTTTCTTTAATAAACAATCCATTTGTTTGGGATCACAAAAAATATCTAGACAATATAAAGTTTGCTTTGGTTTTTAGGTTCCGCATTCGCGACACTGAAAAACAGACTCGTGTCGTCGACATACGAGACAAAAAGGATATTTTCGGAAATATTCGCAAGATCATTGACATAAATATTAAAAAGCAGTGTAACCAAAATGTTACCTTGTTTCACGCAGTACTTTATCTGTAACAGTGATGAAAAATGACCATCGAATATTACAGATTGCCTATGCTCATTTAAGTATGAGGATAAAAGTGAAACTGATGTACAACGTATACCAAATCTACTTAGTTTGTCCATAAGTATTTTATGATTGAGACAATCAAAAGCTTTACTAAAATCATTAAAAATGCCAAGTGTTAAGAGTTTGCTTTCTATATTTTGTAACATACTCTCTTTCTGTAAAACAAGCGCAGGTTAGGTAGATTTTCCTTTTCTAAAGTCAAACTGGAATACTGTAAATACAGAGTGTTTCTGGAGGAAACTATCAAGAAGAAAAAAAATATATTTTCATGCCCCTTTGAAAAAACAGGCAAAACGGATAGTGGTCTATAAATTGACAGGAAATTTCTGTCGCCACCCTTATATATCACAAACACTTCGGCAAGTTTCATTTTTTGTGGAAATTTTCCGCACAAAAAACACAAATAAAAATATATGTGCAAGGCATGGTGTAATTATATCACGAACAAATTTGATTTGTTTTATTTGAAGGTCGTCAATATTACGTTTTGACGTTTTAGGCCCATAAATACCCGAAACACTTCTGGTTCGCTTAATGAATTAAAAAACAGGGATTCACTAATCGTTTGAGGAATGCCGATTACTGAAGTCCCATAGTACGACCTCAAAGTCAGATTCACAACGTGAGAGTTAAAACACTCAGCCACTAAGGCTCCAGACAGCAAACTTCCGTTTACCTCGAGTTCCCCTAAATAATTGCGTTGTCCACCTTGCTGGAAAATATCATTTATTAATTTCCGGAAGACATCTGGATTTTTTTTTAACATTCACCGAATGAAGTTTTGTAGTAATCATATTTGGACTTTTTGAGTTCCGATGTAAGAGCATTACGGTACTTTTTAAATACTATCAATTTATTAAGGTACCTTGTAGTAATGAAAATTCTGTAAAAACGATTTTTATGCATGACCTTTTTAAGGTGCAGAGGCGTAATTTATGGCTTTCCGATTCTTTGACGCTGTACTTGTTTTATGAGGAAGGCATCTGTTATGGACATTTTTTTAAATGCTAAGGAACTTATCATAAGAGTCATCAATGTTTGCTTGTAACATAACTGACGTCCTATCTATGTCTGCAATCTCGTGTCTAAACGGCAGTAAGTTTTGATCAAATATGTGCTAAACAGAACTACTTTTTGTTTTATTTTTTATGTTTAAGTTACAGAAAGAAGCAAAAATTAGAGTATGATCACTAATGTCCCTAGAAATTGTGCCAGCACCTTTTATTTGTGCACCTCCATTTATAATAAAATGTCGATTATAGTTTCAGACGAATCAGGGGTTCTAGTCGGCGTCGAGATAACGTTTGAAAACTCGAATGAAGCAATTGTGTTATTTAGTTGCAGTGACAGACTCGAATTCGCTGGCATGTCAACATTAAAATCACCTCCTTTGATAACTGATAAATTATTTGTAGACGCAAATTCTAAATAACTATCCAAGAAAGAAAGAAATTTGCCAAAATCTTTAAGGCGGACGATAATCAAGAAAAAATAGTGTATTTTCACATTTGAAACTCAAGAATTTATATTCCTTTGTAATTTCCGTAAACGAAAGTAGCTTTCCACACTGAAAGTCCCGGTTTACCATAATTGAAACACCAGCCCATCGGCGTCTACTTCTATTAAGAAAAAAAGTATTATAGCCTGGTAAGATTAACATCTCCTGGCCAGATTGACGCCCAAGTATCGCAAAACATTGTTACGTCAAAAGTAACTTTACACATCTCAAAGAGCGTGACAGTGTCATCTACTTTATTTTTTACGAAGCGTGCATAGATATGAAAAACAGTGATATCTTTTGCACCAAAACAAGTATCAATAATAAACGGTAAAACTAATTCCTAATAGTTCATAAACAAACCAAAGAAGTGCCAGCTTTAGAAATCAACTAGAAAATATGGACAAGGTCATTCTCATGGGTGATAGTGACAACGGGAGCGCCATCAGATTTATTAGCCAGTATTTTGCGGTTTCAGAATCAGACACAACACCATTTACTCTCTCACTTTCTAGCCTGGGTCATTCCCAGTTGCTGTTTCAGGGGAGCGCATAAGCATTCTTTCACAAATACAGGCGTGGCTGTATCAAAGCCAAAGTCGGAAGTAGTGATTCGTTTCTTTTTCGTCTCATCAAGAATCAGGTCGCGCCTGTGCGTGTGCTGAAACTGCACGATTAAGTTCCTTTTTGTGGGGTCTTTGGTTGGCACACGGCGACACACGTCTATGTACAAAATCGCCATACTTTCACCCACCAGTTCGCCGATACAACTCATTAGATTCATAACGTTTTCGTTGTTATCTTGTGGAATCAGCTTAATCTCCAGTCTCAGTTCAGTTTCTCGGGTGCTCTTGAGCATGACGTCATACGTTTCTTGAAGACCGACATTTTGTTTTTCCAAATCCGAGTTTGCCTTTTCGGCTGCCTTCAGCTTTTCTTTCATATCCTCATAATGTATCTTGATAAAGTACATGCTAGCGTTTATGCCATGAAGTTCCCTGTGAACGGTACAAAATTGCGTCCTGAAATTGCGTTCAAACGTTTCTCGAAACAATTTGTTTTTTGTTGTTTTTTTGTTAGGTCATCCTTTAGTTCAGCAAATAATTTAGTTGTGTCATTTGGTAGGAGTGACGACAGCAATACACAGCAGATAAAAAAGGTAAGCAACCATAACCAACCTCTAATGGCAGCGCAGATTGTTAGGGACGATGTCCCAGCGAGCCGTCGCCACTGACAGATTCAATAAAACAGAAAAAGGAATAAATGAGAGTCCAGGAACACTTGTGTCAATAAGAGTATTAACCCACCTTACCTTTTCATAGTGGTACTGTATTTTTGACTGCAAATAGAACACGTGATTATTCTATTACGACTCCTATATTGTGGATGCAATCTTCTGTTGAACTGTGCGGTTCTTTTGCACGGGTGTTTCATTGACCACATCTAACAAACGTACCCCCACCCCCCACCCCCCCCCCCTTACCCCCTCAATTTTTTTTTTACTTGACAATCGGATTAGGGGCCGACATTTTTTTGCAATGTTTTATTTTGCGGATTCTTGACACGCGCTGCGCCCCAGACAGCACGGGGTGTCCGCCGCAGGGATGCATTGGCTCGTTGAGTGCCATCAGCGACGAAGATGTCGCCCGTTTACGGCCTATTGTAGCCACTGTTGTGGGCGTTCAAGAGAACTTTGTATTTCGCCTCCCTGCAGGAGTAGTGGGCTCAGGTCAAGTTATTTGCTATGTATAAATTAACACGCACCTTGCTAATACAATTTTTTTTTCATTTGTGTTGTTACGTTTTGTTTTTTTCTAGTTCTCAACTTCTTCGCCGCAGTGATATGTCTTCACTTGTCATCGTCATCTCCTGCCAAAGCCGAGCCTCTCAGCGAAACAGTTGATTAAACTTCCACTGTTTGTTGTTTCCCACCGTGAGTGTTCCACTTCGTTATAGATATATCTATAGATATATACAGGACTAGTACTTAGGAAAAATAAATTGAACTACAGTCGTGCAAGTCGATAGCCCATATAGAGGACTGCACGTAAACAGTGTTTTGTAGGCACTATTTGTGATGTTCGTTAAGATAAAAGGCTCCAGATATGTCATCGCAACTTGGAAGGTACAATTATTAGCATTTAATTTTCATTTCTGGACTGAAGTATATAAAAGAAAGCTTAATTCAAATGAAAAATAGTTTGCACCTTACACATTTTGACAAAACCCAAATTATTCTGCATTTTTTTGTTTTATTCATATATAACAACCGACAGAAGTGGGGTCAAGAATTAAGCAGCCGCGATGTAACATTTCAGCTCGCTCGACTAAATATTTTTATAAAAGAAAAGAAATTCTGGAAAAAAATTAAAAACGGCTTTGTTCATTACGGAAACGAGGCTACTACATTTTGTTCTTTTGAAAACCAAGCTACCCTCCCAGACACGCCTGTACTATTTCAAATGAAACTAACCTCTTAAATAGAGGCAAACCTTAAGCAGTGAGGAATGTTTCTCACAAACAAAAAACACGACTTATTTTTGGCAACTTATGCGTGCCAGGTGCGGGAACGTAGGCTGATTGTTTTGCAGCGCCTTTTATATAAAAAAGTTTTATCAAATTATATTTATTACAACCAGTGTTTTCAAGTGAAATACACAAGGATGGGCGCTCTCCGGCACTCAATCCATTTTCTTTTTTTTTTTATTCTTTCTTATATGCTGCTCAACAACACTGGGGTGCTGACCTTAAGCTGATGGCCTTATTTAAAACCCAATTAGTGGATCCGCATTAAATAGAAAACGTCTGAGCGTAGCGGATGCCCGAGACCTAGGCGAGCGTGGAAGTCGTTCAAAGTAATAAAAAACACGAGCGCGTAGAAAATGCGAAGCGCACCAAAGTGAGTTCAAAAGAGATAACGGTTTACGTGGAAGCTTGAGCGCCATAAAATATGCAGGCGGAAAGTACGCTGGCAGCTCGAGAAACCATGCTCTTGCGGGAGCTGTTTCGCTATGCAAATATCCTATTGGAATGGGCGTGTCTTTTTCTTTCTTTTTTTTTTTTTGTACGCTTCGACGTAGTCTTTGGGGAATACATCAGAGCTGCCTATTTTAGGCGATTACTCTATACGGCGCCGAGCCTTAGTTGTAACGGGGCGTTGCTTCCTTTGTGGTGTATTAGCGCCTGTGGCTTTGGAATACTTGACTTCTTTGTAGCTTTCTTGAACGAAGCTGTCGAGGACGTGGAAACACCCGAGAAAAATTTAAGTGTATCCGTATGGTGCCTTCGTTATTTTTTATTTTTTTACACGCTAATATTTATATTTTTGCTAACCATTTGCATTAGCCGTCGGGCGCCAAATGAATATGTTCCGAGCATTATAATTTTGCTTGCTCTGTCTCAGAGGTGTCGTTTCTATTCTAACAGGATATCAACCATTATTATATAAGCACTAATTGTATGTTGTGCATTAATATTGTAACGAAAATGATGATTTGAATCAATTAAAGCAACGAAGAAATGCTGAAAACTGAGTATATTTGCAAGGAATAAGATCTAAGTGAGTGTATGTAAAATGGTTGGAGACCCTGTTCCGCAAATACGAAATATATAAAATTAGTGGCAGTTATTCAAATCAGTCATATATAAGGCCGGAACTTAATACTTCAGATTCATACCAATATGATTAATATATTCCTAATACTCTGCACAATGATTCCCTTTCATTCTAGTCGGATGCAGATGTCAACGGCATGGGGTTCCTTTAAGTATGACAGCGTGATTCCTATAGTGTGTAACGAGAAAAGGGTGTAGTGTTTAGTTGAAATTTTCTTTGTGAAAAACTAACTTTCCGCTCAGTTCAATAGAAACAACTCTCTTTCAGTTTTTTTGTGAAAACAGTTGGAAGAGCAATAAGAGCTCATAACTGGGCCAAGGCATTTTTGTAAAATCGAAACCTGCATATGCTAATCGAAAAAAAATCCCGCCAAACTTCTCGGCGTTAAAAATATTTATCTTTTCAAGTTCGGTGCAAGAGCAAAACATGTGATTGTCTCATCTACTGAGAGTAAAATCATGCCGAGCTTCAATAATGGTTGTATTGCATATTTTTATAATGTGTTAGTAAATCATTTTGACCTACATAAACGGGAGTGCACACTGTAAGGAAATTAATTCGGATATAAGGTCAGGTCGTTCAGGCGGTGGGTTGCTCAAAAACTGAACGATTTCATGACCAAGGCTGCATATACCAGATTGAACTTCGGCAAATCTCAGTGTGCTACTTTTTGGCTGATGTCGTTAGCAGTACTTACATGAAAAACGCTGAAAATGTCTAAATGGCTTTATCGAAAAAAACAATTAAGGGGTCGACGTTTTTGTTTTATTTACTTGCGTCCGTTGGTACATGTGCTTATTATGGTCATACTTTCGGACACGCGTCTTGCGATGACTGCGTTAAAATAAGATTTTGAATTATTAGGGGTTGATTTTGTTTTAGAAACTGAAAACAACCAAACATTGTTTTTTAATATAGTTGAATGCCCTTGATGAATAAGTTTAAACGAAGCTCTTCCTATTCATCTCGCATGATAGTTGATTCTTGAAGCGAGACCCGGATAATATACTTTTTTATATTATAAAGCTCATTACTCTTCACTATGCCAAAAATGTGGGATGACGGTAAAACACCCCTTTTTAATGTGTACTCTATATTCAAAGACATGGAATATTTAAAAATTGTTTGAATCTAATGCGTTTTTTGGTCCAAAGATAGCTTACGTGGGCCATTAGAAAAAAAAGCGTTAGTATGGAACTTGTTTATGTCATTTTTTGTCAATAAAAATATGCGTACGAGTTGATATCTTATTTGTATGACGAAGGGTGTATCTATATCAATAGCCGTCATTTTACACTTTTGTAAATGTTTTGAACATCAAAATGCCATCTTAAGACATATGTGTACATTGTGGTAATATGATTTCGGCTGCCGAGGTTCTATAGCATAAATCGTGTGTCAACAAGCAGCCACTATTGTACCAGAGCCCCATGCTGTCTATCACGTTAATACCGAAAACAATATTCTACGAGGTTGCTTTTTTTCCGGTGGCCCAAGCTCGCATTAACAAGTGTTTTAACAATCTTGTCATTGGAGTGTAAATTTTTGGCAGTGCTAATATCTGCGAAATACACAAAGTGCGTTCAGAAAGACTCAGATCCCCTTCGGCTATCTCACCACACCACCAGACGTCACGAAACGCCGCATATGTTTAATTCCGAGCTAAATTGAAAGGCCACGGTATGGAAACACACTAAGTACGCCAAATATTGACAGAGTAGACGCTATTCACGGGTCCTACTCGCCGAAAACGCACAACATGAAGATGTGCTTTTGTTGTTGTTTTTAATGCATCGGTTTCATGTTATTTAGTGCTGTTCTTTGAAGCAGCCAAACGTTAATTTAATATTTTGATATTTCTGAGCAACTTGTTTTAGAGCGCAGCTCTTAGGTGCCCGTTTCCGGCTTCAGCGGCGTCGGCGTCGGCGTCGGCGTCGGCGTAACCGCAAGGTGACGTGACCCTCCCAAGGGCACGTGACCCCCAGGTCACGTGACCCGCCCAGGTCACGTGACCCTCCTGCCACGTGACCCCGAGGTCAGGTGACCCCCAAGGTCGCGTGACCCCAGGTCACGTGACCCCCTAGGCCACGTGACCCGCCCAGGTCACGTGACCCCCCTGCCACGTGACCCCCCCCCCCCCCCGAGGTCAATTGACCCCCTGGTCAAGTGATACCCCGAGTTCAGGTGACCCCCCCCCCCCCCCCGCGCCTTCTCATCCTCAAGAGCTCCGCTCTAATTCGGCGTTACAGGGAGTTGTAAACGGCTTTCATTTTTTTTACATGTACCACCAATGATTAATTCGTAAAAACAGGTTTTCAGATTACGGAGTAGGGAGCGTTTTTAACCAAATTTAAATGAAGAAGCAGCTGCCGCTGAAACGCGGATTGCCTATGTAAAAATGACATATATGGATTGGTAAAAAAATAAGAGGCCCCTTGCTGGAGAACAAGAAGAGTTAGTGATCCCCACCTACATAACTATATTCACTTACAGTATATGTCATTCATTCATTCATTCATTCATTTATTTATTTTCCGTGCTCATGAACGGCGAGAAGCCTGAGTAATGATGCACGGAGTCAAAAGGAGCACACAAGAAATCCACGGCACGTGCAACAGCTAATATCTATTATGGGGGAACAGGAAATAGGTAACAGTTAATTACCAGCAATTAAACACCTAAACGTTTGAACACTTGAGTTGAAAATGTCGATACTGGTTGTGCTGAACGTGTTATAAAAATTTTGGATTCGGTTCATGGCACTGCAAAGGTTGATTTTTTTTTAAAATGAGAAAGTGGGATTTACCCTGAAAAGCACTCGCGGTACATATATATTAATAGCTGATGTGAGGATTGAACAATCAGTGCGACCATGAACCCATTTATACAAAAATATTTGATCGCGCTTAAGTTTTCTCGATCTTAGTGCAGTACAACCACATCGTCGTAAAAGCTTGTTATACTCATAACAAACACTGCGGCCAATGTAGTGAGCATAAATAATACGAAAGAAACGTCTCTTCACCTTATCGTTTTTGCTGGTTAGCACTACCAATACAATTCCAAAGAGCGGAACTAAATTCAAGCTTGCTACGTACTAATGAAAAATACAAAATAAATATAAAAGCTGACGAAGGGAATTCACGCGTTATTCTCGAAATAACACTTAGCGTCCAATAGACAACATTTGTGATGTTGGAAACATGTTCATTGATTGACAATGATAAAATCAATATATAATTCTAAATCTCCTGTGCATTCAACCCTACGCGTTCTCAAGATAGTAACAAAAACGAATGATTTCCAATTTCAAAGAAAAGGACATAACTACAGTTTTGTTAGGATTTAGTGTTAACTAATTACGGCAACACCAATAGTGCACATTATTAATATCATCGAGTAGCATTTCACAGTCATAAATGAATGACACCTGCCTAAACAATTTGATGTCGTCAGCATATTGCAAAATATGTGAATGACGGACACTAGAACCCAGATCATTTATAAAACATTGAATAAAATTAGCTTTGGTATGGACCCCTGAGGCGAACCGGGAAAATAACATAAGGTCTAGAATGATGTCTTAATATTCGAACAAACTTTTTTTTCTTTCCATCAGAGAGTTTTTAAAAAAATTGCAAAGCCGGTCATTTACTCCATCGTCCCCAATCTATGTACGAGAATTTAATGATTCACTAAGTCAAACGCCTTCGACAGATCAAAGTATACGGCATCCCCGTGCCCACGCTGATCGGTAATTGGCGAAACGAAGTCTAAAAATGACACTAGATTGGTCTTTACAGACCTGCCAGAGAAGAAACCATGTGAAATGCTAATATTTTATTAGAAAAATTGCGACAAATGTTTAAACAAAACGATTTAAAAAAAAAACTTTTGAAAACGCAAAGAGCAAGGATACCGGTCTGTAATTCTTTACGTCATCGGTCGTGGCACCTATGTGAACAGGCACAATGACAGAATTTTTCCAAAGCTAGGGAAAAGTAAAACTTGATAGAGACAGGTTGAAAATATGCGTTAATATTGGCGTAAAAATTGATCAACAACCTTTACAATAAAGCTTAGGACGCCATCAAAAGCCATTGCTAGCTTGGGTTTTAGTCTTTTTATTGCAATCTCGATAGCAGTGTTTTGAAAAGACGTAATTGAGAAGTTATCATTATACTTGTTACTATCATCCGGCATGCCTGACGCGGCTTGGTTTGAAGAGTAAACAGATTCAAAATAATCAGCGAATGCGTTTGAAACACATGCAGGTTCATTTAGCACTTTACCAGATGCGTCACATAGGCTTATCGCAGAAGAGGACGTCGTCATGCGATTATTGATGTACCACCAGAAATACTTCGGGACGCTGTTTAATCTGCGTTCAACTGACTCTTGTTAGGATTCTTTGTCCCGCTTGAATAATACCTTTACTAACGCTCGTGATTTCGGAAACTTGTTATGCAAAAACTGCGTTTGGTTGAACTTATATTTCCTATGATAGTCCAGTTTTTTTTTAAGCTCGGACCTAAGCTCGTGCGAACACCAATGAGGATAGTGGGATGAACTACGACACCTCTGTAATGAGATGTTGATTTAGATGTTGGGGTATTGACACGCAAAGTGTGTTGATTCCCCAACATTTCAATATTGCTGAACTTATAATTGTACTAAGGTGTTTGCCAATAACAACGCCAAATAAATAACCCAGCAGCGAGAAGGTCGAATATAATATGCTACGCTCTGTATTTCGTAAGTTTTCAGTGGCTACAGTTCCCGATTAATAACTAAGAACAGTTAATATCGCACCCCAATAAAATGTCTGAAACTCAGGAACTGAGCTGGCATCCCTTACAAAAAAAAATTATATCTGGCCAGATCTGAAGATTTCAGATATGGCACATATCAACAATTGGCCACAAATAACCTGATAAGGTATATCTGCCAGATATAGTCTGATATCCCTGGACAGGTATGGAAATCCCAGATCTGGCTAAGTATGGAAACTCCAAATCTGGCCAGGCATATCAAAAGAAGCACATAAGCCTGAAATCAGCACTTTTTATATTTTCATTGTCTACAATAGACCATATGCTAAATCCCCCAAGTGCCTCGGCCCGCACTCGAAGAATCATGTAACGGTGTTCGTTCAGCTCCCTAGCGATCGGCAATTTCGACCAGTTCCACGGTTACGCAGATTTGAGCATAATTCGGAGTCACCCTGAACAAGCGCCCTATAGAGCCCAAGGACCTGTCATATCACTTTTAAAACTTCTCATCAAAGCCAGCGTTTATGACGCTGTGCATGCGATCCACCTTTCAACCTGGCGGAGCCGCAGAGATCTGTTGCAATACTTTCATTGTCGTGATTGGTGTTTTAGCAGAAAGTGCTTAAAAAGCCGAGAAATCACAACAACTAAAACCAGGATTTAACTTGGAGTCAGCGGGGCTGTTTCTAGCATTTTTAGCGTTTCTAACCTAATATCAGTGTCTCTGAAGCTGTACAAGAATAATGATAATGTAAAAGATGTCTGCACCTCATCCAAGTGATATGACAGTTCCCATGATTCCTCGAATACGGGCCGGGGCGCTTGGGGGATTCAGCAAAGGTCCTAATGTTAACACTTTGAAATAACTAAGCTACAACGAAATCCTCGTGAAAAGTAAAATATCCCAAACGTAAGCTTGCCAAAACTGAAGTTTGGGATTATTTGTCTTTATATTCAGCTCGCGAACAATGAGTCGTTTACAGTTTGCTAACAAAGCATTTTTTATACCTTAATTTTTTAACTTTTCTATATATTGAAAATTGGTAACCATATAAGGCTGTATATACGCCAGATAACGAAGTATATACCTCAGATAAGGCGGTATATATTCCAAATAAAAGTTTATATTCGCTTGATAAGGCTGTATATACTCCCTATAACGCTGTATATGCGCCAGATAAGGCTGTATATACGCCAGATAAGGCTGCTAATAGGCAGTATATAATCATATAATGTTGATATGGCCAGATATGCCCTAGATATAAGATTTCTATGCGGGATTAGTGGGCTCAGAATCATGTCTTAAATTGTGACTGAAAACCTCACACTTTCGTTGTAATTATAGTTTGGGTCCCTATGCAATTTATCAAGAAATTAATAAATAGGCTGTTTATTTTTTTTGGTGGGTTTAGCTTCTTTTTTTTTTGTAAATAAATTGCAGGGGATTTTGTCTACTTAAAAATGATGGTGGTGTATATTTTGCATTTATACGTAAAACAAACTAGCCCAGTGTTTTGTCAAGCACATAATGTTTCATTAACTGAAACTGTAGCTGTTTGGTCCTATAAACTCCGAAACATCATATGTCAGAATGCAAACTTCTTGTAGCCTCCTTATCATACTTAAAGTAATGCAACATAATTTGTTCATCTAGGTAGTCGGGCATTCTTTGACTGTGGGGATCTTCCACTTAGTTTTAGATGTAGACTACAATTCATGAAATTGAGTTAAACGCGTATTTGACACAAGATTACCATTATTTCAGCATCATTGTCTGAGAACATCAAGGAGTGAATATATTAAACATAACATGCAGGCATAAATATATTTTGCGCGATTGGTCATGTCAAAATTAAGATATTTTTAAGTTACAGGACTACATCAAAACAAAACTCGTGGTTAGGACTGACGAACTCCTAAAATTTATAAAACGAAAGCAAACATGCAATGTTTGTTTTTATAGGTTTACGTTTAGGCCTGCTAATTAGCGGCTGAACGAAACAGAACGTATTTTCACCTCACAAGCAGAACCGTCTTTACAAAAATGGACTGCTACAATATAAAATATATATAGCTTTTTTCATTAAAACAGCTGCGAAGTTTTTTGGGGTAACTTTGCTCTCTTGCATTCACCGTTCGCTAATATTTCACCAATAAAATGCTGCGTTAATGTATATTGGGTTGGAAATTAACGAAAAGGTTTAGATCTCAGTATGAATACCCGGGATTTTTACCTTTCGTTTTTGTCCGGTATATTTATGTACAGGCTAACTTTACAACTCTCGGGTGTTTGCTATTTCTAGGTTTTCAGTTCAATGCACGGCGTGATTTTATGATCAAAGCTCGATATTTTGACATGGAAAGGGAAAATACCGTATAATTTGGTGGAAACGAAAAACATGTTTGTGTTTTTATTTTTTTTTTTTAATGTTTCTCCCTCTAATTAACTTGAAGAAAGCTGCAGTGAGAGTTGGCGTCTCGTCTCATAACATCTTTTTGTATATTGTCATTTCTTATTGCCCCATTTTTACTTTTCGCTACAAAGGGATGTCTGTCAGTTCGTAGTAGATGTGTAGAAAAAGCACCTCGGTAATATATTGAGCCAATACAAAGAATGTCTAAAAAAAAGAAAACTACACTTACGCGAAAGAGAAAAATAATGAGCGGAAATCATGGGTGGTCGTCAGGGCTCTCGACGGAGACCTGGCAGCCAAGAAAGAAAGGCAAGAAAACGTGCAAGCGAAGCTATAAGGGATAAAGTGGGTCATTTGGTAAATGACTCTTCGTCGTATAGATCGGTACCTTGCCGGTAAAATAGGGGAAATCTGAGCATTTCTGCTCCGACCTGCTGACTAGTCTCGAACGCTCCCTCTCTCGCCTCTTTCTCATTTATTTTTACCACGAGACAATTTTTTTGGTCTTATTCGGGCAATACCAGGTCACTTCCCATTGCCTTTGAATTTTCTCCCAGATACAGTAAAGGTACAAATAACTGATTACTTCACCTAGCATCGTGTCTTGAGCAAACTTAAAATTCCATCTGTTAAAATAAAAAAAAATAAAAGTTAGAAGAAACGAAACGTTTTTTTTTGTTTGCAACACTTTCGGACACATTTTATGAACAATTCCTGTTCCCTTATTTAGCTGAGCCTTTATATTGATCACTTTGAGACTTTTTTGAGAAGTCACGAATGAGCTGTAAGCATCCTGGTGTGGTAAACATTTCGTCACCACAATTCATGTTTTGCAGACAAGTTGCTATAAATTCGCATTATGCTAGCGTAATGGCGTTCGACGACGTCTGGATTGCTGTAAGGGCGTACAAATTGCTTCACTAGTCCCAGCAATGCGTGGACACTCGCGAATTTATTGTTAGGCTCTATATTTAAAACTTTTTTTGCTCGATTCATTTAGACACGAAGTACGAGCAGGGAGCTCTCTCGGAAAAACCCTTTCAAGTAAGAAATGGCTCGATTTCCGCAGAGCGACTGGCGCGGCGGGGCAAACTCAATTCGCTCGCGGCCTTTTGAATCTTGATTTATTGCTCGGTTTCGACACTCTAGCTTGAACGTCCATGCATGACTTCACAGGGTTCCCAAGAACTAGCTTTCCGTATGAATGGTTGCGCCACACTTGAGAAAGAAAGCTCAACATTTTGTGTTTGGCCTGTACCTTCCTTTTCAATATTTTTGTTAAACTCTTCTGCAGCCCATGCTGTTGCTGGGAGTGAGAGTTGCGATGTTTGTAGCGAAATTGTAATTTTTTTCTTAAACAAGTGAATGGAACGTTATTTTTAATTATTCATCGTAAGAATGTGCTTTAATACTCGTGAAATCGAATCTTATACTGTATTACGAAATCCGTTAACAAGACATGTAGATTGCAGATATCTCTTCCTACGAGGCCTTTTTACGCGTACGCAGATTACGTCTCCTAAATTGATCGTCACGTAGTTGTATTATTGCACATCGAAATACGTTCATGTATAGTCTTTCAGTGGCGAGTACGAAAAGTCCGATTTAAAGCAAAATAGCCATTGGCCTACATCCCCAAGATGTGCAATTTTAGTACACATTACAAAAAATAAACTAAAAAAAAAAAGAAAGGAAGGGGGTAATACTTATTCCGGAGTCAAATATGCGTGCACACATAACTAACTGACAGTCATAGCGTAGAGCAAGTCATACCTGTGTGGATGTTCCTAGAGACTAATAAGAAGGCAAAATCCCATCGATCGATCGTAGTTGCGATGCTTTTCAGAATAAGTTACTTTAAGTGTTTTCTTCCAGCCTCCGCTATACCCACTAGTTGTTTGGATTGACACGATAAATAATATATTAGAGTCTAAAAGATAGCACCCTCCCTGCCTAAAGCCACCACCCATCTAGTTGCTTTCAAAACCAACATTGTGGCGTAAGGCTACCCGGCGGCTCCGAATCTATATTCTATTGTAGCCTGGCGTCAGACGTGCGAATGTCGCTGAAGGAAGCAAGGCCACGCAAATCCTCCCACCACACAGAGGCAGCGACGGCAATGGAAGCCCTTTGCTCACGGTGCCGGTCTGAGAGCATTTCCGCTTCGACCATTTGAACAAATTGGTCCGGGGCCACGGCCCCCAGGAGACCGGTATGAAGCCCGCACCCCCCCCCCCCCCCCCCCCTCCTCTTCAACGGCAATCGATGGCACACTCACTCCAGCACGGGTTTTCGTGTAGAGAATCGCTCCGACTCTACTACATACGCGACACCACAAAGGAAACAAAAAAAAAAAAAAATAGAAAAAGGGGGAAAGAAAGCGGTGCAATTTGACCGGAGCCGAAATCGTCGCGACGTGGATCCCTATAGTGGGTAATTGCATGTGTACTGCCACTAGCTGGCGCCGCACGGCCAAAAATGCTCCCTTCTGCTGCTTTTCTTCATAATAGTTGTATGCTGTACGTTTTTATTTTTTTTTTGTGGGAGGGGGAGGAAAGGGGGGGGGGGGGCGTTTGACGACGACTGCTTCTTGGACGACATCGCTTTGTTACGCTGTGGAGGCGGTGGCGGCGGCGGCTGTCCTATTTTGTAGATGACGTTCGCGCCTGACTCCTGTCCCGGTGGTCGCTTGTCCCCGCCGGGGGTGCAAGGGTTAAATGTCAGTTGGCTGGAATGAAGCGTGAGCGTAAGCTCGTTAGATGAGCCAGGCAGCACGAACACCGGATTTCTCGACACGGCCCTGCGTGTTGGGTTGTCGGGTGGACCAACGTGCGGGGCTGGCTCTCGCTGTAGCTCTATCTCGAATCGCCCACGTGGCGAGCTCGAATGGGAGCGAGGTGTCCATGACGCTACTTTATGGACGATATGTAATTATGATTGAAAAAAGCTTCTCAAGCGGTGGCTGAGCTAACTTCCTACTTTTCAGATGTTGATGTTCGTAAATATATTCTAAATTTGAGGCGGGAAGCTTTTGGAAGTTTCAGAGCGGCAGTCAACACAACGTTTTGATCAAATGCGCATGCTTCATCAGGGCCGAATGATTATTGTTTAAACTTCGTGTTTTGTTTAAAACTTCTATCGCACAAAGGTTTTGTGTTTTTACTGACTTCTCTCTTTTCGGTTTCTAAATAATTATTTATCATTGCATGTGTTCGCGAGGGCTATAAGAGTGTGAACTAATAATTACATAACGTGTAGAAACCTTTCTATAAAAGAAAGTACTGTCAGATAATAGTGAATCTCTTTAAAGGTGCTGTAGAAATGATAATATAAACTGTCCCATAGTCTCACAAAGATTTTATGTATAAGCAATAAAACCTGATAAGCAACCCAAAATCGAAATGCCAGCTAGAATGTTCTCTGAACGACAGATTGAGCAAATATAGCAAACACTTTGTTGTTGTTTTAAACGAAACCGCTAAGTCTTTATTCATATCAAAACGCAGAACCAAAATAATTCCGAATTTTCAGTAGCGACAATTCAGTCTTTGGTTGTCATCCTGTGCAAAGGACACATGCCAGAAAAACTTAGGAGTCAAATACAGAAGGTGTTTAATCATCAACGGAGGATACATATTGAAACAAGATTACTTGCAATAAAGTCATGGTTCCGCCGGGATAACATTTTTGACGGCGGCTGACGTAAACCGTGAAAGTAAAATTGATGATTATCAATCAAACTTTCCTGAAATACAAGAATAAGCGCTTAAAATATTCGCCTTGTCTTGCACATTCCTACTAGAGATTTGCTGCCCATCGGTTTTTAGAAGTCAGAAAAGTAAATCCTTCTCTGCTATAATGGCGAAGTTCGGCTGTCTAGAGTCTGCCTGCCACATTCAGACTAAGGAGGAAAAGGACCGAAAACTGCACGCACGAGAAGACAGCAGAATATGAAGAGACGTTTTTTTATGATCATTGCCCTTTTCAATAAAGCGACACTGTCAGATCGGCTCGCGATGGCACGCTGCTAGCCGCGCCCACTTTAGAGGCTCATTTCGCTTCCGGGTGGAACTTCCGTCGGTCTTTTGCGTTTTAGTTTTGGTATCTAAATCTTCTCACGGCTTAAATTTGCCAGAGGAGAGCACAGAGCAGAATTTAGCTCTCTAAATCCCTACAACAGGCATGACAAATTCGACAACTGGCAACAAATCTTTTACTGAAAGTAGCCCGGAAACGCGGATATTCCAAAATATAATTACAGAGTCTTCGGTAGTTAAGCTGCTAATTAGGGCAGGGCGGGACAAAATGGCACATGGGGCAAAATTCAACATTTTAGATTTAGCGCCGTCCGAATGCAAATATTGCAGTCTGGTTAACTTCATACTTTGCCGATCTGTGCCAGCAATTGTCCGCTTTACTTGATTGAAGGTCCTGCTGTGACTAAAAAAATAAGCTAGCGAAAAACAAACGCAGTTATTGTTTGTGGGCCGACAAGCCACCAAATTCACCTAAAATACTGCAGTTGCGTTATTCTGGAGGCGTGCGGCTAAATTTGAAAACAGCTACTGTGCCAAGATAAAATCTCATTTCATCTGTTTGTCTTCTTAGCTAACTTTGGGTAAAGGTTTTAGTCTCCAGGTTTTGATTGCGATGACAATAAAATAGTATAAACAGGAATGTATTCGAGGGGCAAAAAACGACAATGTCGCCAACAGGCCTAAACTGATTTTTGGCGCGTTTAGTGTTTGTTCACGAGCTAGAGATTTTGTTTCTTTTTGTCTAAAATTGTCAAGATGCACAAAAAAAAAAACAAAAAAAACAGCCGAGGATTTATGGTGTTAAAATGACAGAAAGGATGCACTTAAAAGTGCATCAGCACCATCACTCGCGCTGCAGACCCGCGCTGTAGACAGGGCGTCTGTGGTACCTAAAGAGGCACTCCTAGGCCGTGCAAGGAAACTAGAATAATGCAAAGGGAAAGTGCTCTATTAAACTTCATTATTATTGTCATTATTTCTGAATACTGTTCACCCCATCTACGGGGCTTTAACAGGTGTAGGGTATAGGAGAACACTCAAACATACAACATCTGGAGTACAATACAGGACACATTCAGATACTTCTATTTATAATAAAGGAGCTGAAATAGCACAAACGTTCAATATTTTATCTAGCACTGAACAAAATGAATTCTCAGCACTTAACATCCAATACTTAGCAAAAATAATACAACTATTAGTCATCAGTCCATCTTACACATATTCAGAAGGGCGCTCTCAAATTCATCTAAACAGTCCGTTGACAAAATATTTTGAGGGAGATTATTCCAATCTTTTACAGTTCTAGGGAAAAAAGAAAACTTATGAGCGTCTATATCATATTTGGGCACTTCAAACTGATTAGTGCTAACGTATTTCAGTTCTCTCGATGCGCGTTGTGTTAATCTAGAATCCGGGTCAATATTATACAGGTAATGAGAAAACTCAAACTACGATTTTATTTTTATTTTTTCTTACAAGGAGCATAAGAAGAGCCGATAGAGCACATTGGGTGTATGGAGCAGTCTTTTTTCTTGGGCTCACGTGCACGGATGTGAAGTGGACAGTTTACACCTACTCTCAAACAAATAGAACCAAGAAGGAAGCTTTATCTAGGGTGGAGGAGCTACTCTGTAGATTTTCTGTTTACTGAATAACCTTTAAAAGGGAAGCGTTGTGAAAAGCGCGCAGCGATCGAGTGTCAAATGTGCGCAACAATCGAGTGTCAAGCTGTGCCTGGTATTAAAAAAAAAAAAATATGAAGCCAAACAGTGCTTCGTTCTGTTTGGATCGAAAGCACGTACCTGCGAAGAGTCGGTCCACGAAGTTTGCTGAGGCCAAAGCGCCAAATAAAATTTTCAGTTGAATGTTTTTCTTAATTCGCGAGTTAAAAAAAAACAAAAAAACTTTGATTTGCAATTTTATTGTTTCAGCGTGCGCCGCCTTAACCCATCAGTACATATGTAAGTTGAGGTTCGCTGAAGTTGATGACGTAAAGAATTATTTCTGGTTTCAAAATCATTTTTCTTCAAATTATTCTCAGCCTTCGGTAACCACCGCGTATATATAAATATATATATATATATATATATATATATATATAGAGAGAGAGAGAGAGAGAGAGAGAGAGAGAGAGAGAAATAGAAAGAAAGATGCACGGAAACAGTGGAAAACAAACCGGGAGGATTTTATTCGACGTTTCGACATAAGGCAGGTCGAAATGTCGAATAAAATCCTCCTGGTTTGTTTTCCACCGTTACTCTGCATCCCTGTCTTCTACGTTTTTGGCCTCCAAGCCAACATGTCCCTTTCATAAATAGATATACATAAAACATTGTCTTTTTTAGATGAATTCACACATATGAATTCACAGGTTAGTTCTTAAGAAAGGCGGGGTGTTGCTTATATGTTTACAATTCTTGCATCCCGATTGGTGTTTCGGCGTCCTTGTCAACAAAAATCTCACAATCTCGTTCGATGCGGAGCAACGACAAGATGCTCGAGGCTGGCCAAGCCCTGTGTTTCTTATGTCGTGAGTGACTGCATTCCATTTCACCCTAAGGCCGAGCGCAGTCGACGCTTCCATTCGATCGGGCCAATCAAGCCTCGTCAGAATGCACGGTCGTCGTCTTTGTGCATTTCTGATTATCAACGTCGATATGAGTCATACGCAGGAGAAATCACAGAGTCATGGCGCATTCACTGTGCGCGCGATTGGCTTAAAGGTTGATGGGTTCATGGCAAACAGATAGGACGACGAGTGCCAGTGACGATGCAATTTTGGCGCCGATTGATTGGCTTCTTTGGATAGTGTCAGACGGAGTTTATACGAACAGCGAATGTTCTAAAAAAATGTATTTGCAAGATCGGAATGGAAAAAAAGAACGCGCCAATCGAAAGGACACGCAAAGAACGCACAAGAAGTGCGCGGTGACGAGTGAGCCAAGCGCGTGCCGTCGTTGGTTGAGGTCGGGGTAAACAAACATACGAGAGGTGCTCAAAAAACTTGCACCTCGCGGATACATAGTGCGTTTCACCTCAAGTTGGACAGTATCCGACGCTACATTCTGAAGTCGATCGAGCGGTGCAAAATATTGCATCGCCACCATGCTCGTTCTCTTTTCTGGGTTTTTGATCATCGGCTAAATCAATCGCCCGCAGAAAGATCGCCGGATGGCGGCGCATTCACCGTGCGTCATTGGTCAGATCGCCACGAGAAGCGGCCGCCGAAATGGGAAACGTGGAGCGGCAGACAACGCATGAAAGGAGAGCCACGTGACTGGCGCCCCGCTGCGGTGCGACGCCGAAACACACTTTTTCCGAGCGAACACGTGGGTTTCGGGTCCTCGCCGCTGCAAAAGCTGTGCGCTGACGTCAAGGTTTCCCGAGAAATGGCTCTTTTATGCTCTGTGCTACCATATCCTCGCGCTCCAAATCTGGGACCGGGCATTCTATGGCTCCGTCGTCGAACTGCCAGGCTTTGTGAGGATAGAGGATGCTGTGCATTGGTTTAGTGGGCGATAGCAAAGGTGGCGAACCGACATGACGCATGCACTTTTTCCGCGGATTTATTTGTTCCATCCGGACGCAGCATCAGTTGCTGTCAGACTTAAAAAATAAAAAAGGAGAATATGGTCCCTTCCTCAAAAATTAAAAACCGTTATTCAGAAAAAAAAAAAAAAAACGAACGAGAATACGACCTGTTTGTATGAAGTAGTGTGGAGCACCGCACGAAAAAGATCAGCGAAGCGAGTCGCCCTTGAGGGAGTGTGCCTCGAGGCTTGGCGGTCATACGCAAAGCGAATTAGCGAATGACCCTCGCTAGATCCTTCCCGAAAGAGTGCGCGGAAAGGGGGAGGAGCCACTTGGATGACAGGACAGTTGGCGTTAACTGAGCCGTGCTGACGAAGCGAAGGCTCACGTTAATGGACGAGTAATGCGAATTAATGTAGTTCGTTCGCACGTCCGCGCCACGTCCCGCCGGAGAAATTAGCGCCGACTTGCCGGGCCGTGCTGTCCTGATGGATGAGTCGTAACGTGGCCGAGGTACGCCCCTCGGCGAAACACCCCTAATAGCCCGTGCAGTGCGCGCTGATAAAAAGGGACACGTCCTTTTACTCGCTCCGCTCCTGGTCGTCGTGTAAAGTCTAGCCCTTGTCGCCACCGGACGCGATAGCGCTCGACCGAATCTTTTTCTCGCACCCTGGCATTTTTATGTCGTTGTTTGTCGTTCATCACCCTTGCGAATGACGGCTCTACAATTGTGTCAGGTGGTACAGGCTCTTTTTTTTAGTGGTAATAGCAACAACACACAAAATACGCCTCATTCCTTTTTTGGGGGCTTCTTCCATAGGAATCACAGCCGAAGGGCGCAGCAAAAATAGTTTTTTTTTTTGTAAACCGCACGGTATTGTGGCCATGGAGAGACGCAACGCGTGTGGAATAAAAATGCAAGTAGATGGAAACGCTCGGAATAAACAAAAATTAATACCGGAGAAATTAACGATGTTCAGATTTTTGTCGATCGTCTCGTTTTCTACCCTGCACGCTGAAAATAACGTGCCAACGTGATGGCCTCAAAATATTTTACGTGAACGCTTCATAAGGCCAACTCTGTCATAAATTCAGACTACACCTTTAGTACGCCGCATTGTTTTCTTTTTTTTTTTAAGTAGAACAGGAATAGTTAATTGTACTTTAGACGAGATAGCATTTTTGTAAACTCAGTTTCGCGTAAAGTCCCTGAACGCAGAACCACGCTTTGTTGAAGCCATAGAGTTATTACAATAAACGCTAGAGGCTCAGGTGGCGCTAGTGTGCTGTTGCATTTTGAAGCAGACAGCAAGCAGTCAGAAATTGACTTCCGGTAATGCATTTCTATGGGAAAAAGCGAGTGCATTTTCTCTCTGCGTTCGATTATAAGAGCAAATATCACAAATAATTTGCACGTACTAGGCACATTGGAACATTTCTCAGTCACGCAGACGAAATAATTGGTCAGTTACAGCATTTTTATTTGAAATTCGTGGCATGAAAAACGGTGTTAAAACCACTTCGTACGTGTATTTATGTGCACTGTCGGACACTGTTAGCGCGAACACGGCGTCGGTGCTTTCCAGCATGGGGGATATAGGTGCCAATCGAACGAAGGACATGTAGAAAACCAAGAGAGACGGCAAGAACTACGCAGTAACACTGGATAAGTCCTTGTGCTTGCAGACGATCAAAATAAATTGAAAGACACGTAATATAGTCCGATATGCAATAAATAAGTACTGCTTTATTCTTTTTGCTCATGAATATGTGAGAAGATGCTTGTTCTAAGTTCAAGTCAACACCCGCACGCTCCAAATCCTTGCAAATAGGGAGAAGCCAGAGAACAGGTGCCCGATAAAAACTGCCCGACATAGGAAATAATAAGAAAACACACCTTTAGAAGCCCACGTACTTTATTCTTTACGTTTCGAACGTTTTTTTAACCACTCGTAAAGATGCACGACGGGGTCATTTTCATATAGTGACAGGACGGGCATATTAACAATATATAAGCACCAACGGAATGCTGGCGAACTTTGAACACACTTTACATTCCTTTCGATCGTTATTTTGCTTAGAATCGTCGCTCGTTTTTACATACCTGCCATGGAACAGAGGTTTGGGCCTGAAATATAGCGAAGTTTAACATCGTTCAGTGGTAAAGAAAAAATGCTGTAACTAAAGCAATTACACTCTCACCATATTAATAAAGGTACATAGTATCCGGTACAACCGAAATAACAAAAGTTATTCATGTTATTTTCTGGCGAAGAGACAAAATTCACGCGCGTTTTCCCATAGGAATACACTGGGAGACTGGAAAAGTAGACTGCATGCTGTCTGCTTCAATTTGCAACCGGAAGTCCCGTAGACACTAGCGCCAGCTGAGCCTCTAGCGTTTATTGTAATAACTCTATGGTTGAAGCTGCTTGAGTGATGTCTAGGGCTGGATGTCGAATAAAAGTTTTAACCCGAATTATTCCTACCATTTAATCGATTAATTAATAGGTTAAGCGATCTTGTTTATTTCTATGCATATTGATAAGAAAATGTCAAAATTAATATTTTTGTTGCCCTTGCTGAATAACTAATAAACGGCGCAATATAAAACACAAATCTCGCCTCTACAAATTTACTTTATTCACAAATATTACCTAAAATATTTTCCTTTCTACAGGAGTGTTCGTCCACGTCCGCGTGGTGAAAGTGTTTAATTTTTACTTTCTTTGGGTCCGTAAAGCAGTTTACCAATTAACCGGATAAAACAAGTTTCATCGAGATTAAAGTACTAATCGAATAGTCGGTAGCTTCCTCGATCGATTGCCTAGCCCTTGCTTCAAAGTGCATCATCCTCACTGCGCTCACTCATCGCCTTTGCACGTTTGCGGTGTACCGGCTAAACCAGTCAAGCACGGTGAATGCGCCGCGATACTGCGCTCATTTCTGCGCGTAATTGTTTTAGCCGGTGATGGAAAATTCACAAAAACAACTAGCACCATCACGGTGCGCTTTTGGTGCCACGTACTTGGTTGTGGTCGGACGTAAAGTGAAACAGAGTATAGTGAGTTCATCGAATCGAACGTAAACTGATTTCATTTTGATGTCGGGAAGGAAAGATCAAAACCCAACTCGTGTTATCCCGAAGCAGCAGCACGAAAAATTGGCTTGCTTCTCGAGTTTGTTCTAGACAAAATTAAAATAAAATGCAGAGCCACGTGAAATTACAGAACTCTCGCTTCATTCCTCACCGGAAAATGTAATACCGGAAACATTTACAGTGGCACCGCGTGTTCAACTTTCGTCAATTCTAATTATTCGCTCAGCCATCGAAAACTTACCAATGTCTCCTTAATATGTTTGAAACAACCAGAGACTAAGGAAAAACAAAAGTTGACATCGAGAGAAGAGAAGGAGAACGTATTTTGTTCGTATTTCCTCGGTCTCGGGTTGCTTCAAGGGGCTGAGTATAGACCAGCTCAATTGCGCCCTTACGTTTTGTTCGTTCACCTTAATATATTTTTCTTCGAAGATACCGGTACCCGTATGCCTAACTTGGATTACATTTTCAAAGGCAGTCACTAGCGCATAACCTGATTTCAGGCACCAAATATATAGTTCCAAATCGTGATGATGATGGGCGGAATTTGTCAAACACTCTTTTTTTTTTTTGTAATCTCTAACGTTACTTGTTTAGCTTGAAACGAAGTAATGAGGTGTGGAAGCAATACATTTTCGCAATGCCGTTCTTAACCACGCCTGACATCCCTTGTACTCGAGTATCTTAAGGGGACACATGTCCCATTGTGACATGTGACCCCATGGTCACATTGCGCACCTTGGCGTTCAGTTATGCCATTTCCTTTTCTCTCTTCCACAGACCTTTCGAAACATTTTTTAGAGCGCAGCTCTTAGTTCCGGCTTGAGCGGCGTCGGCGTCGCCGTCGGCGTCGCCGTCGGCGTAACCGCGACCCCCCCCCTCCCCCCTCCCCCCCCCCCCCGCCCCCCGAGGACCTCGGGAGGACCTCGGGTACCTTCGGTGACCTCAGGGAGAGGGGGTCCCCCCTGAGGTCACGTGACCCCCCCCCCCCCCTCAGTACCCTTCCCTCCTCCTCCTCAAGAGCTGCGCTCTAATCCGGCGTTAGAGGGAGTTGTAAACGGCTTCCACTTTTTTTTTTCTTTATAGCTTTTAATACATGCTATAACAGTTCCAAGCCAATTCGAATTTTGTGTTTTATGCAGGAAAGACATGTACATGCTCTTGCCGCAGCTTTCGCGAAATAAGTGCCAAGCAAACATAAAAACATGTAAGTAATCTGTTGAATAGATGCTTCTATAGCTAGACATTCGTCTGTGCGGCAATGAACGTCTGATGTCTGCGCTGTGAATAAGAACTCTAGCCAATGCAGTAAGACCGCTAGCTTGGAATTTTCGACGCACATCACACGTAAAATACGAGCTGAAAGCCTATACCACGCTCATCCATATGAAACGGGCAGGGACAGTGATCGAAACACCATTCGTCCTCATCTTCAACTGGAATACATACGCTTCCCCACATATTCAGTAGACATGGTCTGAAGCGTAATATATCGATCTCCTGGTTTCTTGTAATTGCTAATTGAATTTCTGCCTTATACACGAGGCAGGACGGCAGAATTCAAACTCGCAACTCTTCTTGTCTGAATGTATATGTCGTGTTACGGGTGGGTAAAAGTCATACTGCTAGTTTCTGCCCATACAATCTGGCAGTTTATACTGTTGGTCTCTAAAACTTCATGGTATAAAACGTGACTCAGTATAGTAGAATAATGTGATATATAGAAGCCGGTTCAAAAATATATGTTTGTATTTTTCCTATTGTAATTCCTATTGCCATTGAAGTCTTTGTTAAAAACGCTTATGCTCGACATACCACCTATTCTAACTTGAGAATATTTATAGCTGTGAGCGAGAGCTTCCAAATGCCATTTTATAGCTGCTGTTTTCTATTACACTTTGGGAACTTCGTAGTATATTACAGCGAAAGAAAACAATGTCGATTGAAAGAGTGTGTTTTTGTCGCAGTAGAGGCAAATGTAAAATCAACCTTCCAAACCCTTGTATGAAGCGCCTATTTTATGCATGTCATAGTTCCACTTGGTATGCAGATGCTAGGCGTGCCGCTTTTGAGTTGGTTTTAGAAACCGGAGTTATTTAGCAGAGGGTCTATCCGACATTTATATTCTGGCGATGAATCAAGATACAGCTATGTTTTAGAGCCATCTCATCACGAACCCACATTAAACGCTGTTTTATTAGTTCAATTACCGTTTTCACCTAATGAGACATAGTCACAAAAGCTCAACTACTATGCGCTAATGCTCGAGATTCGTCAAGGAAAAACGATAGAGCGCTGAAATAATTTGTTCCGTGAGAGCAGCTTTATCAGCAATTTTAAAAAAGTTATTTGCCAAGCGAATTTGTTTTCTAATCATATCTTTGAGCAGAAATGATCGATATCTTCGAAGGAATGAATTATTTATTATTCACGAATATTCAGCATTCAACACACATAAGCACTTAAAAAATTGAAGAATATTTTTCCACAAAAACAAAATGTGCTGCCTAAACGTTTATTGTCAAATGAGAAAAAATTGAAATTTTTACTTCTTTTTCGATGAAAGAGGTGAATATTTTCCAAATAGAATGCATTCGTGGGCGGACTTGATGTCTCGTGTCCGTATTTACTGCGAAGGGACAGCATCGGGAAAAAGATAAACAAACGAAGCAGCCTTTTTTAAGTTGGTTTTAAATTCACAAGCATAGTTGTTTTTTTTTGTCTAGATTTAGTTCTTATCGAACAATATACTTGTCGAAACAAAAAGTAAAATACATCCTCTTTTTTATTTATGTTCTTCAGCCCAATGTAAACACTTACAGGTTGACGTTGACTCACGTATGCATAGACGGCAGAACAAAGTGAGTAACGCGTTGCGAGTTATTTTTCCGGCACCAACTTTGCAGAAACAAACTCATATCAATATATATTCTTGCCCATGGCAAAACAACAAGAAAAAGAAAAAAACGCGCGCCAAATGCATCAAAACTGGAGGACGGCCGTGCACCAAAAAAAGCTCACACCAAGAGTCCGAGTGACGTTTCTTTGGCGTCGCGCGCGGCGTCCCCGATGGGAGAAGGGTGTTGTTTATGTTTTCTTTCTTCCAGTATCTCATTTTCCTCGTCTCTACACCAAATAAAACACACAGCGGCGCAAGCGAATCGCTCGATTACCAAGAGGGGGGAGTCAACGAACTGCACGCGTACGACTCGTTGAAATTCTCGTCGTATGGGAAGAATACCCCACACTCGACAAACGACAGTCTTACTTTAGGTGATTTTGCCCTTGCTGCAAGTTGAGGCGGCAGTATATAGCAGCACTCGGTTGTAACTGCCCCTTGAAGCCCGATCCAGTATCTCGGAGCTCGGGTATCCCGGGTCCAGAGGGTATTTTTACATTCATGCTCGGATTTATTCAGGAACGATCACTTCCATTTGTATATCCCGATCTTTATTTATTTTTTTTCTGTATCTAAGGCTGGTTGTTCAAAAAAGAAAAAAATATCATACTCCCATTTTCCCAAACGTTGTGCCGCCTTTCTTAAAACCGAATGTTGCTTTCATTTCTTTTTTTAAAGTTTGTTTTGAAAAAGATTATGTGTGGGTTCCGCACTCCGTTTCTTACTTTTTTATATACTTTTAGTTGCGATTAACCTGCACAGAATCACGAAAGCGTCACAAAGCCAGCAATAAAAATGTCCAGTTTATTCTTATTTTTTTTTTAAATTTTCTTGATATCTGAACATGCCGACCCTCAACTATTGTGTGCTTTTTTTTTTTTTTTTAACCCTTGACACCAGTCTAGGTTTGCCGTCCTCGGAGTATGTTTATTTTGTACTTTATTATTGCGGACCTTCTCATGTCGTTTGTTCCCTTTCTGTGCCAATCCCCAAAAAGGCTTTTCTGGGATCTTGCGGAACGAGGTGTCTCCGAGATCATGAAATATGCACGTATTTTCAGGGTCCCGGTATCTCCGTACTCCTCCATCCCCTTCGCACTCTAATGACTGCGCTTCGGGGGAATGGAAAACAACGTAATTTAATATTAATCAAGTCTCATTTTTTATCGCCTCGCGTGTTTCACCAGCCATTGGAACAGAACCTTTTTCGCATTTCGAAAATAAGTCCTAAATTCGGTAGTTTTTTTTTTTTTTTTTTTTTTGCTTTTCGCAAGTGATGCAGGAAATTCGGGAAGATGTTCCGAGCGTAATCGTTAATCTGAGAAAAACCCTTTGGCCCATCAGCCACCATTTTTTTTTTATGCCCCTCGCCCATCACTTCAGCTTTCCCGTTCCCATTATGTTCTTTGAGTCCTCGTGAGGGTTACTATTAACGGTGTTGAGTACGCACAATATGATATCCTTTGATGTAGAATAATAATAATAATAATAATAATAATAACAACAATAATAATAGTAATAATAATAATAATAGATACAAACATACATAGATATATACATTTTATTGACTCAGCGGGACTATTAAAGACGGATCTGTTTGCGGGCACATCAAAGCCAGCGAAGGGCTTGTGGGATGACACCCTAAAAAATGAGAAAAGTCGGCTTAAATGATAAGGTAAAGACATTACCTTCAAAATGAGAACTCAAAGATAATAAAACTCTCCCAACCGCCCTTCACCCCTCTCCCCCCTCCCCCTTTCCCAATTGTAGCAGAGAGTACTGATATAATAATAATAATAATATTAATAATAATAATAATAATAATAATAATAATAATAATAATAATAATAATAATAATAATAATAATAATAGCAATAATAATAATAATAATAATAATAATAATAATAATAATAGTTTTATTCCGTGGTGCAAATATGCCATTTCAGTTCCGGGACTGATCAAAGCCACAGAGGCTTGTGGGATCAGTTCCACCATTGTCAAATAAAAGGAAGAGGAAAATCACGCATTCACATGTGCATACAAAATATAAGAAGTCACCCGAAATGTCAGTCTCCTTAGAGAGAATGTCAGGGAGAGTAGGCTTGTCTTGTAGATGAGTCACAAAACACACGCACTCACACACAAACTTGTTTCACAAAAACTATCCGAAATAAAGTACAACTCAATCGGCTGGCAAAGAGGAACGTGCGATTTGATTAGTCTGTGGATATTGTAATAGTTTTTCATAGCACGAACACACTATGTACGCTATATTCATTGAAAAAAATATGTACATGATACAGATACGGTTCTGTTCAAGTCAGAGAAGACTTGTTGCACAAGACCACACAAGTCATACTCAAATGTGAATTATTCACCAGGAAGAACAATAAAGAGAGAAAACAATGCTGCAGCAATACTAAAGAGACAAACTGTTCATCAATTTCTTCAGTTGTGTTTTTGTACTGGCCTCGATGACGCTCTCTGGAAGTGTGTTAAAGATGAAGGGTACATAATACGAGCGAACTCTTTTGCCGTAGCGCGTCACACAACGAGGGGTTACAAAACGTGACGTATGTCGGAGACTTTTATGACTGACGAAAGGGAGCTTGAAATCATTGCTCCAAAAGTGACGAAGTACTACACTTTGTACAAAAAGAGCAGAGAAATTCGGCATCTGTAGTGCCTCGAAAACATTAATATCAGTCGGAAAACCACAATTATACCCAACGCTTTTTAACATGGCCCTCAAAATACGATCGATTTTAATTTTCCATAGCTCTGCACAGTTACCAAAAATCGTTATACCGTACCTAACTATGCTATAGCCCAGGGCATGCGCGATAGACTTTCTTACCGCAAACGGCATAAAAACTTTGTTGTTGAAAAGTAAACAGCTTACGCTCCGAATCCTTTTACAAATGTACGACATATGGGAATTCCATGACATGTCTGAATCGAAATACACTCCCAAATACTTAACTTTATCAACATAGTCCAGCTGAGAACAATGACAGTCAATACAATTCGATTTGTGTAGAGTGACTGGTGAGTCAAGGTTCACTTTCTTGAGTGGGTTTCTGAAGCATACCAGTTTTGTTTTTGATGCATTAATTGTGATTAAATTTTCATCAAACCAGTCCATTATTTGCGTGGCATCATGTTTCAATAAGTTTACAGCATGATAGTAGTTCAGATGGCGAGAGACGAGCAAGGTATCATCTGCATACTGAAATATACGGCACTTAGATACTCTGGGGGAAATATCGTTTACGTATATATTAAACAGAAGTGGCGACAGCACCGAACCCTGAGGGACACCAGCTTTTATCATTACGCGCGTGCTCCTAAAATCTCCTACAGACACGATCTGCGAACGCTCCGAAAAGAAATTTTGTAGTAGAAGAAAAAATGGACCGCGGAAGCCGAAATTATGTAGTTTGCTGAGAAGCACATTATGGCTAACGGCGTCGAATGCTTTAGATAGGTCTAAAAAAAGGGCACACGCAAATAGGTTGTTCTCAAATGCGGTGTGAATAAGATCTGCAAAGTCTTCCAGGAGTAGCTGGGTACCTTTCCCTGCCACAAAACCATACTGGTTATTTGACAATATATCAGAGCTGTCAATAAAGCTTGACATCACTGTGAATGGGTGCTTTTCTAATATTTCCCCAATGCATGGCAATATTGAGATAGGGCGGTAGCTCTCATGCTTTTTTGGTGTGCCTCCTTTAAAAAGTGGTTTCACAATAATAATAATAATAATAATACATTTATTTTCGAGGACTATACTCATGACAAAGCAGTCAGGTTCGTCAAAGCCGACAAGGGCTTGTGCGACTGAGCCCTTTTAGGTAGAATTCGTAACATAGTCAGTCAAAAAAAAAAAAGAAAAAGAAAAAAAGAAAAAAGTTAAGACACTAGAAGACCACAGTAAATCTTCACTTCAGTAGTACTGAGCAATATTATTTATTAGAAGAACAAAATCGAATAGAATAAAAAATAAAATAATAATAATAATAATAATAATAATAATAATAATAATAATAATAATAATAATAATAATAATAATAAATTTTTTATTTTCACACACATTGGAATTCAAGTGTTAGATACGGGCATATCAAAGCCTGCAAAGGGCTTGTATGATGACGCCCATAAAAAAATTCAAAAGACCGTTATCGTGATTCCACAATGTAAGACAGAAAGTCGAACTATAAAACACAAAAAGCACAAAGCAAAAAAAAAACCAAGAAAAAAAAAAGCACGAGTGGCGTTAAAATGATCACGAAAGAAAAAAGCACGTAGGAAAAAAGCAACACGAAAAGCGTTAAGCGAAAACAAAGTAAAAGGGAAAAAAAATAAAAAAAGGCGAAACTATGTTAAAATTAACTTAGCTAATCACAGTTCAAGCTCGAAGCATGCAGACACAGCAAAGAGATGCTAGATGGAATCAAAGTTGGTGCACTTGAGTTCCTTCTTCAGTTGTTTCAATGATGTAATGTCAATGAAAGTGTCAGGAAGGGCGTTGAACAAATACGGGATGTAGTAATCCCGAGTGTATTTACCGTATCTGGTCGAACAAATTGGCACTACAAAGCGAGGAACGCGACGAAGTATTCGGGGAGACTGAAATGGTGTTTTAAACTCATTTTTCCAAAAGCTACGGAGCACTACCGTTTGTATAAAAAGAGAACGCAGATTAGGCAATTGAAGACTTCGAAAAATATCACTGTTGCTGGAAAAATTAGAATTATATGCTACGCTTGTCAGGATTCCTTTCAATAAAGAATTAACTTTGGACTGCCATCGACCGGAACAGTTGCCAAACACCGTAACACCGTATCGAAGGATACTGTAAGCAAGCGCATGGACGATTATTATTCTGATACCGACTGGCATAAAAAATTTAGTATTATAAAGCATACAAGACACAATTCGTAATTTGCTACAAATATATGACATATGGGTGTTCCAAGACATATCAAAATCGAAATGTACACCTAAGTATTTCACGTGATCGACAGACTCGATTGGTACACAGTTGCATTGAGCACAACTTGAAGGGTGAAGCAAAAACTTTACTTGAGCCTGGCGTCTTTTAAGAGGGTTGTGAAAACATGCCAGCTTTGTTTTAGAGCGGTTTACGTCTAGGAGGTTATCACCGAACCAATCCATTATATGAGAGGCGTTTACTTCAAGTGTGTGGAGTGAGTCAGAGAAATTAATATGACGTGACACAAGGAGAGTGTCATCGGCATATTGGTACATTTTACACCCGTTGATAACCTGGGCCATGTCGTTCACAAAAATATTGAAAAGTAGAGGAGAAAGAACAGAACCCTGAGGCACTCCCGCCAGTAAAGAATGCCGAGAACTTTTAAAGTTTCCAATTAGGACAAACTGGGACCTTTTATAAAGAAAGTTTTCCAGTAAAGAATAAAACGGGCCGCGAAACCCAAGGCGATATAATTTTGCTAGGAGCAACTGATGGCTGACAGTGTCGAAAGCCTTGGACACATCAAGAAAGAGAGCACATGCAAACATATTACTTTCGAATGTTGAATATATGTAATCAGAAAAATCATCAAGGGCCGGTTGCGTGCCTTTCCCAGTAATGAATCCGTATTGAGTAGATGAAAAGATTTCGTTCTTATCTAAAAAACTGCTCATCGTCAGAAAGAGGTGTTTCTCGAGAATTTGTCCTAAAATAGGTAGAATCGAAATAGGGCGATAATTTGCAACATTGGATCGTTCTCCTCCTTTGAAAAGTGGCCGCACAATAGCAGCCTTGAGTTCATCAGGTATGCTGCCAGACGTAATGAAGCCGTTCAGCATAGCGAGCAGAACGTTCTTAATATATGTGAAATTTCTCTGAAGATCATACGCTCGAATACCATCAATACCGGGAGATTTGCTGGCTTTGAAACTAAATAAAAGGGAGTGCAGATCCTTCTCGTCCAAGCAAGGAAGGAAAGCTGACGCCAAAACTTCATTCTTTAGTGTGCATGAGTTAACAGCAGTGGTTCTTGGCACGCCAGAGTATTTTGCAAAGAAGTCGTTAAAGTCGTTTGCTAAATTTGAGGTAAGTGACCCGAAATTTCGTTCGAGGGTTTGGTCAATAGAATTTCCAGAACCAGTGCCTCGGAATTGATTAATAAGGGACCATGTTTTGGCTGAACTAAATCTGAATTTTTCGAATTGTGATTTTAAAAACTGTCTCTTTGCAGAACGAATGACAGCGTTTACTTTATTTCTTAACTGCTTGAATTCGTTTTGTAAATCTGTGTTGTGTGGAGATCGGCGACACCGACTCCACAGGACCTCTTTCTCTTTAATCATCTTAAGTATATTATTGTTTAGCCATTCATGGTGAGGTCTCCGCTTTTTTAAAGTAACAGTTCTACTGGCAGCAGCAGTAAGCGAGCGAAAAACTTGGACAAAGCTTGAGTATAGATCAGTGTTATTAACTGTACCTGAAAAGGCCTGCCAGTCATGAGAGGCAACTGACTTGTCGAAAACAACATTATCAATAATTTGGGCTTGTCTTGAACTTTCGCATTTAGAGTTTGGCGCCACTGTGTGTGTTAGTTGACACCCCACGAAGTAGTGATCTGCTAATTTTTCCTGAATCACAGCAGATTCCAATGAGGTACCTGGTGCTCGTATTAAAATATGGTCAATGCAGGAAGTGACTAACTTTGTTCCTAAAATTTCTTCTCGGGTTGGAGCATCAACAACGCATTCTAAGCCAAATTTTGACAAAATGTTAAGATAGTCGCATACGATGGAATTGGCTGCGTTCATTGTGTCTATATTAAAGTCGCCCACCAAACAAAGTTGCTGTATGGAAGATAATGTGGAGAGAGTTGCCTGCAGCTCATTTAGAAACATTCGAACATTTTCTGAAGGAGGCCTGTAGAAACATAACAAAGAAAGTGAGAAGGTGGCATTGTCAAGCTTGATAGATACATTTTCAACGTGATAAAAATCTAGATTAAGGGGAGAAACTTGCCACATTTGATGTACAAAAACCGCTATGCCTCCGCCACGACGCTTTGAACGCGTGAAACAAAAGTTGTTGTAGTCTTTCAGAGTGAATTGATAAAGCATAGAGTCCGATACATTAATTTCCGTAAGTATAAATGCATCGACATGAAACATAATATTTTGTACCATTATAAGAAAATTATCCCAATATTTTCGAAGGCTCCGGATATTAACATGCAAACATGTAAAAGTCGCACCTTTTGGTTTATCTAGCAATGTTTGAAAAGACGAAAAATTATTACACTGGGAAAAGGTGGCTCTCATAGCTTAAACGATTTTCGCAATATCCCCTACGGAGTTGATCCGTAGGACAGGTGAGCCTTCACTCTTTCTTGCATAGATGTGTGCATGTTTTACCCAGATATACTTGTAATGGCTTTCTTTTCCCTTGTTCCTCGCCATCCAGAAAAGCTCACGGTTGGAACGAGTGAGATTGTCATTAAAGAATAGCTTAGGCTGACTGCCGACGTTGCTGAGCTCTCTTAGTCGCCCACGGCATCTCATCCATTGCTCCTTGAGGGCAACCGACGCAAACCTGACCAGTATCAATGGAGCAGTGTTTGGTTTGTCTGCCTTCTTCGGGGGTAAACGGTGGACGGAGAGAACATCCGATGGCGTAAACTGTGACAGGCCGATGTTAGGGGCTAGGTCACAGAGAATCATGTTCAAGTTTTCTTTTGACGTGGAAGGCATGCCCTGAATTTCCATGTTAGGTAGGCGATGTTGTTGCTCGGCGTCATTCAGTTCTGCCTGAAGCAGGTGAATAGCATTTGCCTGCTCCTTTACTGTGTTTTGGAGTGACTGGACGTCCCCCCCAAGGTCCTTGGTTACTTTTTTTTGCGCAGTGATTTCAGTGAGAACCGAGTCGTACTGAGCACTCAGGAAGACAACTGAGTCCTGGACCTCTTGGACGGTCGTCCGCAGCAACTCAACTGTGGGTTTTAAGGCCAACAAGGCATCGACCTTCGCTGGAAGCGTGAGAAGTGAATCAACGCTCTGTTTTAACGACAGCAGCACGTCTAGCTTTTCGTTGACGGATGCTAGCTGGGCGGAGAAAGAGTGAGGTTCATCCTGAGATGTAGCCTCCACGTTTCCAGCGCCCGTGCGGCTGTCCCTGCTGCGACAGGTCTTGCAGCGCCACTTTTCTCGTTTGGCTGCTCCCATCGTCGTAAAGGTAGCCTCGGCAATCCCGGCACATTGACCCAAGTGAAGGGAACTATGGCACTCCATGCACTTCATACATCTACCATCCGTCGGCACACACACACCACACACGCCGCAGGCAGGAGGTGGGGACATAATGAAGAACGGGAGACCCAGTTGACAAGAGACAACGAGGAGGAAGAAGATGCAAAGGTTAATAATAATAATAATAATAATAACTTTATTTGAACACGCATTTAACAAGGCAGATGCATGGGCCTGTCAAAGCCAGAAGCGGCTTGTGGGACAGCACCCTACAGTTCATGATTGAAAGAGTCCCCACAAACAAGAAGTTCAAAGCTCAAACTCAACAACAGATGCAGAGCAATGTAGGTGATGATGGTGATTCCAACATATGCACACAGAAATATACAGTCACAATTTCTCCCTAATACCTTGGAGTGATACTTTCAATTTGTTTAGAGTCCACAGCATAGATATCATCTGGTAAATTGTTGAAAATGAACGGAACGTAAAAATTTCGCACTCTTTTTCCGTACTTGTTTCTACAAAAGGCACTTCAAACCGCTCAACACGCCGAAGAGGTCTACATAGGACACGAGGTATCTTAAAAGTATCGCTCCAGAAGAATTTTAGAACAACCGTGTGTACAAGTAAAGGATCAAACAAAGGCAAACCCAAGCATGTTAGCATTTCTTCTTCAGTTTGTGACACTGCCGTACATTATGCTTTTAAATATTCATTTCAAAACTGAGTCATTTTTTTTCCAATAATAATAATAATAATAATAATAATAATAATAATAATAATAATAATAATAATAATAATAATAATAATAATAATAATAATAATAATAATAATTTGTATTCAGGAACATTCATAAATTTATACAGGAGTGCGGGGGCAATCAAAGCCAACAGTGGCTGGTGTGACGCCGCCCAAAAAAACAAAAAAATCTGAGGTTGAATGTCCAAGAACACAGTCAGTAAACAATTAGCACAAATCAAGCAGAGAAGGGGAAAGGAAACGATGATAAAGAAGTTAGGAGTGCACAAGACAAGATGACTAATATATACACAAATGGAAATGCAGTAAATATAGACACCATTGTGAAGCGACCAAGAACAAAGTCAGTACAAAAGTTCGCAAAAATAAAGCAATGTGGACGTTAGAAAACAAGAATAAACAGTTAGGAGTGCACAAAACATGAATAATATGTACACAAATACGTATATGTACTAAATATAAACATTGCTATGTAATCTCTCCTCCAGAAAGATAAAGCTTCATACTTTTCTTCAGCTGGCTTAAAGAGTTAGCCTGCAGAATTTCGGAGTGCAAATTGTTAAAGGTCTCAGGCACATAATATTCGCGCGTATTCCTACCGTATCGAGTACGGACAAAAGGGATTTTAAATTTTTCTTGAGAACGAAGGGAATGAGTAGGTGCGTTTTCTTTTTTGAAATCATCAGACCAGAAGTAACGTAATAATAATAATAATAATAATAATAATAATAATAATAATAATAATAATAATAATAATAATAATAATAATAATAATAATAGTTTATTGCATGAACACAGAACCAGGTACAGACACAGGTTCATCAAAGCCATCTAGGGCTTGTATGATGAACACCACCTTGAAGAGCATGCTGCTCGGGAAGTGAAACAGAAAAACACAAATGCTAACAAAATTTGTTTCCGGAATCACTTAAGTAAAGAAAAAGGTAATTTAATACAATTACTCACACTATGTGACACAGCATTACCATCAAACTTAATGCAGGGATACACAAAACATCAGAATTTCTTTTTCTCGATCGGTCTTGAGATGGGCCTTAGCAAACACACTTGAGAGCTTGCTTTAATTTTTGCACCGACTTAATGTTATGTAAGTCTTCGTGAAGCTCATTAAATATCTTTGGTACATAAAAAGATCTTACGCTTTCTCCATAATGCGTTCTTCTTCTGGGCACTTCAAACCGTTGATTGCTCCTGAAAGACCTAGACACATACTTGGGATTCTTAAAGGAACTGTCCCAGTAGTGCCTGGTGATAATGGTGTGCTTGAACAAGGTCTAAAAACTAGGCAACTGAAACGATTTAAAGAAGTTGTCCGTTGCAAGAAACTCCGAGTTGTAAGCTACACTTCTCAGCATACCTTTCAAGATACCATCAGTCCTGGTATGCCATCGCCTGGGACAGTTTCCAAATAAAGTAATGCCATACCTTAAAATACTGTATCCCAGCGTCTGCATAATAAGTATCAGAATTGAAATCGGGACAAACACTTTAATAGAATACAATAGACAGGATAACTTCTCATTCTTTTGCAAATACTTGTCATCTGCGTGTTCCAAGATCAATCAGAATCGAACACAATTCCCATGTACTTAACATCACAAACATATTCAACAGGAACACATGTACAATCGGCACAACGTGACATATGCAAAATCAAGGGCCTATCTAGGCAAACACTCCTCTGCGGGTTTGAAAAACAGACAAGATTTGTTATTGACCAATTTATATTAATAAGTTATGACGCAAACCAATCCAACAAGTGTATAGCGTCATTCTGTAACATATCTATCGCGGTACTATATTGCATATGTCGAGATAAAAGCAAGGTGTCATCCGCGTTCTGATAAAGGGTACAGTTCTGAATACAACATTGCCCGTCGTTAACATAAATGTTAAATAATAGAGGTAACAAAATAGATCCCTGTGGCACTCCCGCTCTCAGCCAAGCCCTATAACTTTTTCTGTCGCCAACCAAAGTCATCTGAGACCGGTTGGTTAAAAAGTTAGTAAGAAGTGAAAGAAATGAACCTCTAAAACCATAAAGATTCAGTTTTTAAAGCAGTATGTTATGCCTAACTGTGTCGAAAGCGTTGGAGAGACAGAGTACTGAAGATTTGGTTATTGTCAAAAACTGCTGTTCAACACGTCCGATAGCTCTTCCAGTGCAGGCTGTGTGCCGCGACCCTTGACAAAACCATATTGGCAGGATGACATAAGGTCATGCTTCACACAAAATGAGGTCGTAACGTTGAACAGATGCTTCTCCAAAAGTTTAGACAACGAAGGCAAGATTGATATTGGGCGATAACTTTCAAATTTTCCTCTAGTCCCACCCTTGAATAACGGCTTAATCGTTGCAGTCGTTAGGTTGACCGGTATGCAACCAGAAGTTAGTATTTCATTAAGAATAATGAGTTGGACACTACACAAGGCGTCAAAGTTTCTTTGGAGCTCACCCATTCCAATGTTGTCGCCACCAGCGGGTTTGTTGGAGCTGAGGACCGACATTAAAGAAGACAACTCCTGCCTGTCCTAGCATGGAAGGAAAGCTGACGGAGCTACGCTTGTCTTCAAGGTTGGGGTTCTTTCCTCCCGGTCTTTGACAGCTCCCTAAAACAAAGCGAAACAAGCATTAAAGTCGTTTGCAAGTGAAAATGCATCGCGTCCAAAACAGATCTCCCATTCGGAGGTTGCCCATTTATTAGACTCCATGTCTTGGCAAAAGTTACGAGATGAATGAAAAAATTTATTTTTGTAATGTCTTCTTTCAGCCGAGCACAACATGGCGTTGGCGCGGTTTCTGGCTATCTTAAAGTCTTGTCTTAGTTGTTTACCCTGTGGATTATTCCTGCTGCGAGCCCATGCCAGCTCCTTTTGCTTAACTGCTGCCAAAATGCCAGCATCCAACCACGGAAGGTCAGGTTTTCTTTTTCGAACTCTCACCTCTTTTGAACAATTCAGCTTTAAGGAATTTATACCTTCAGTAAACCTGTAATAAAGTTTGGATGTACTTGACGAGCAAACAAGATCCTCCCAGCGGTAACACCTGATGAGCTCATTATAACGTTTCCAGTCAACTATAGTGATTGTTATTGTTATGATTCGCACTCAGGAATTTATAACAGGGGTCACATAATCGACTGATATGTTAGATAAAACAAGGTTGAGAACATTTCTAGCACTATTCTTAATTGCGTTAAGTTGATCAAGGTCAAGTAGTCCATGAGCAACAGTAACCATGAAGCCTCATTTTATGTAGTAGGGTTGTTGCATTTAGCAAACCTCAGCTGCCAGTCCACTCCTGGAATATTATGGCCTCCATATATCTGTACTTTGTATGTCGAAACATTAATTTTTTTTCTAAGTGTCTCGAAATGGTCTATTAAAGTTACTTCATCGGAAAGTGGAGGAAACAAAAGTCTCGAACTAGGTAGTTGATGACATCGCCTGTCTTAATCTCTACCGAGACAAACTCAGAATATGATTCTAGGTCAAAAATATGGTGTGACGAAAGAGATGTCTCGGTAGAAATAAAAACGCCAACAGCAACCTTTTGACCAGTAGACTGGTAATCCGGTCCCGGCGATACACTTTGTAGTTAGGTGTAAAATAGTTGGAGTCGGGTATCCAATTACAGAGCCAAGTTTCCGTTAGGAAAATAACATCAAACTTAGTTTTCACTACGTTGGACATGAACTCATTGGCCTTCGTTTGCAGGCCCCTTACGCTTTGATTGCGGAGACTAAGCGTTGCAGGCATTCTCATGTGTTACTTTTTCTTAATTATGAACACGCGCATTGTCAAGGCCATCGAAAAACTGGTGGAAGATACTATACCTCGGGCCAAACATCGGGTTTGTTTAGAGCTGCAAACGTTGTCCCGTCGCTAGCCAAGTGGAACGACGAGTACGATGGAAACCTAGAGGGAAGAACAGACAACCGTTCTTCCTTCTAGGAAAGGCTCAATGAGGGATACAATGTAAGTAACAGACGTGTTCGGGTCAAGCTTGGACAGAAATAGCGCGAAGCGTCGTACGTGGGGAGAAACAGCATTCACCTTGTCCGATTTTGCGTTACCAGATGACGGCTTGGCTCGTCGCCGGGGCTTGACCAGACTAAAACCGTCGTCCGTCGTGCTCGCTGAATTCGCACCATCGACACCCCCTAATGCAGAATGCAGCATCGGGAAATTGCGCTCGTCAGCACTCACGGTGTCCGGTCGGCTTGTCGAACGATCCGGCAGATTCTCATGACCAAGCGTCGACGAGGACCTACATTGGACGTTCAACGGCAGCCGTGTTTACACAGGTGTTAAAAAAACCTAGGATGTATTCGTGTCCTGGACCTCTGCGGCTGACGGTAGCAAAAGACGGCTGTGACGGCGGTAGCACTGGAATTAAGTCCAGAACGTTCTTGCCCAGCTGCAGAGCCTCAGAGCGAAGTCTTCGGTTTTCCGCACGGCAGCATTTGATTTCCGCCGTCAGAATTGTGAGCTTATCATCATGTTGCTGATGACACGCATAAACCTCACTGGAATGGACAGGCATTCTCGCGCTGCGGCTGACTCACCCGCCGGGGCGTTCAAAATGTCGTGGACGGTTGATACAGAATCACCAGCAGCGTTCGGTGATGAACAGCGTCGTCTAGTGCAGCCGGAATACTTGAAAGTGCATGTCCCGGTTTCCATAAACATGTTGTACTCCTCAAAAGCGACCTTGAGGCATGTACTATTAAAATATCGGCTGCAGCCGGCCGAACAAACAAGATATTGTTGCTCCGAGTAGAAGCGTGCTGCGCACGAATCGCACAGATCCTTCAGCGGAGCGCTGCAAGGCGCGTTATTCTTCGCCAGTGCGAAGAATGACGCGTCTGGCTGGTTGGCTGGAAACAATCGTTGACTAGAAACAATTTATTAAACATCGTTGAAAAGCTGAATTCAACGCCTCAAATATAGACCAAAACGCACAGAAATCACGCGTTCTATTTATTTGTCTATTCATATAGCTCGCCTGTCTACCTAGAGCTTATAAAGCCATTTCGCCATAAGCGCCGTTTTCTATCAAAAATAGCATTAAATCACACCCGTCTTATTTTAGGTTGCGAGATCGCCCGGGCAGGTACATTAAGGTGCGATGATGATGAAATATAAATGCTCTGAACTTATAACAAAACATTTACACGTCCTCGTGAATTGAAAACAAAATATTGTTGTAGATGTCGTAACGCAAAAGATAAGGAATATAGAAATGCAGCATGTTAATTCAATTAAATTGGAATGTTCAATTTTAGAAGAATCATCGGTCGTGTATTTATAGTTGGCTGCTTAAGTGGAATAATTAAGGAGATTAAGTTTCTAAACAAACTCCCGATGCAGAGCATTTTGATTTTTGATTTTGTGAAATATTGAGCATTATATATTTTTGGGATCAGGAACTATGCCGCCTCTCTTAACGTTTTGCTTTGATCTCTTAATAGCCATTTTGTGTATGTTATATGTATCTACCAAATTAACTCTAGTTTCCTGCAACAAATTTTAAGTTCCTAAGTATTATTTCAGCGTTTTGTTTTTGTTTCATTTCACAGGCAGCACAAGACGTCGAGAGGACGTCGAAATAAGGTCCTAGACGTTGGGCGACGTCGAAGTCCTTAACAAACTTTTTATCGACGGCATTGGTACGTCCACATGAGAGGTTCCGACAACGTCAAACACGCAGCTTAGTGACAACGTCATAAGCTTCACCTCGACGTCTTCAACAGGAATCGACGTCTGTTGGACGTCTTGTATGAGAAGTTTTTTGAACGACGAGTGCGAGACGTCATAACAATGTCCTGAATAACACCTTGACATTTCAACATTAATCGACGTCAGTTCTACGTTTTCTCCGGGAAGTTATTTGAGCGTCGAGCACGAGACGTCCCAACAATGTCCTCTGCAACACCTTGACGTCAACGACATTATTCGACGTCAGTTCTAGGTTTTTTTGGGAGGCTCTTCAAACGTTCAGCGCGTGACGTCCCAAAAATGTCTGAGCAACATAACCCTGAACAAGCGCCTTAATAGAGCTCAAGGTGCTGTTATATCACTTTTAAAATTTCTCGTCAATGTCAACATTTTTGATACTGTGCATGCAATCCACCTTTCAACCTGGCTGAGCTGCAGAAATCTCTTACAAAATTATCATTCTCATGATTGTTGTTTTAGCAGGAATTGTTTAAAAAGCCGAGAATTCACAACAAAAACCAGGATCTAGTGGGACGTTATGTCGACGTAAAATCCACGCTTTTTTCCAGACATTAGCCTTTCCATATTACGTCGAAGGGATCTGACGTTCAGACTTTCGACGTTCTTTCTACATGTGGTTCCTGACGTCATCGACGCTCTTTCGACGTCTTTTCAACGTATCTGTGCAGCCTGGGTTTGCTGATAATGCGTAATCAACTGACGTATAATACGTTCTCAGACATCTTTTAAAAATGTAATGTTCGAGTTGAGTTATACCACAACGCCTTTCATCCGCATAAATCCGATTCCCAGAAACAACTGCTCATGGACGCCTACAAAAAGAAAAAAAATCTCTCCAAAACAAAGCTTTTCTCGATGATTACGCACGCCTTCGTTTAGCGAAAATTAAAAACCAAAAGAGCAATCGCGGCAGGCCAGTTTATTTCATCGCAACCCTTCCGTGTGCTCTCGTTTTACGTATCTGGCTCCGCTTTGGAGAATACTACGTGCATTGTTTTCTTTCTTCACCTCCAGAAGACCTTCCTCTTTGCCGAGTTCGCATTCAAGCCGCCATTCTTGCCTAGTGGGAGCGCAGTTTTGGGTCTGTCTGTTCTGAGGTGAAAGGCAGCGAGCGCGAGCGGTGCATTGTGGCCCCGCTAAGGGCCATTAATTTCGGGGGGCGGGGGGTCTGGGAACGCTTCCTCCCCTCCACTTCGCCGATAAAACACGTGAGTGCTTCGCAATGCGGTGGCGGTTAGAAAAAAGCGGCAATGGTAGAGGATGAAAGGCTGCCTTGGCACGTTAATGTGTTGCGGAGCCAAGGGATTGGGGTTTCGCTTCCGTGACATGGTGTCCCCCGCCGCTTGCCTGCAAACCCCGTGATAACGGCGGTCATTTTTTTTCCCTTACTTTGACGGTTTGGATTTAAAAATAAAATGTAACACTTAGTGCCTATGGGCTTCTTTACACTTCCGAAGATGTAAGAGGAAAAAAAAACTAGCGAGTTCGTATGCATCGTTTACTATTTGAGAAGCGCCAGGAGGAATGCAAAGTATTATGAAGATCTTTGACATCACGATTTATTTAGTTTAAAATGTCAGTATTTTACATTTAGACAATTCTAGACACGATGGTCTACATCTAATCGGAGATTTAAAAAAAAAGCGCCGCGAAACATTTCTTGATAGGTAGGTCGACTCAAGTTAGGTTCTTCACCGTTGTGGCTAAACAATATTATGGCTTCCTACCTTCTTGAACAGCTTTGCTTGACGAAACACAACCGTCGCTGTTATGCACCGAGAGTTGCCTTGAATTCGTATTATTAATGTAATTTATTTCGGTAGGTTTTTTTATTCTTTATATGATCATTATTTACAATAGACAACTATAGTAGCATTTCTACGTTTTATATCAATCAATCAATCAATCAATGAATCAATCAATCAGAGTTTTATGGTGTTTCCCGAACAGCTTTAGGAGACTTTTTAGGGTTACACTTCACACTATAAAACAGCACTGAGCTAAACAAACTACACGTCAATCCTAATCACAATACTATTATTGAACTTTTTAAAAGGTATAAAAAAGTCCACGTGAGGGTTAAAATACTTGTTGTACGTGAGCACCATCCGTGTCAGCGGGAGACTGGACTCTAGGTAAGAAACTCAATAACATTCGGGAATCAAAAACAGAATTGAACAACTTATATAAAAACCCCATGTCGCGAACTAGTCTCCTAGTTGAAAGAGGCGAAAGACCAAGTGTGCCCAAAAGAAGCACATAATCATAAAAAACACTCCGTTCAATGTGGCGATCGTAGACAATTCTCACAAGTCGTCTCTGTAAGCACTCCAACCTAAGCGCCTGACTAACACCCAAAGAATTTCATACCGTAGAACAAAAGCCCAACCGTGATAGAACCAAAGCCCGAAAAAGGTTCAGTATACAGTTGTAATTCCGGAAGTCACGGGTAATGCGTGCAATTATCCCCAGGACTCGCAAAGTATCATTACTAACTTTTGAAACATGACAGTTAAAGTTCAGGCGTGATTCGAAAAAAATGCAAAGGTCACGCACAACAGAAGATCTTGAAATTTCAGAGCCGTCTAATGTGTAAGGATTTGCCTTACGGGCAAATGTTGTTGTATATCATATATATCATAAATGATATATATATATCATATATATGATTTGTAATTCTGAGACGTCTCTTCATGTGTATGATTTACCCTGCTTGCTATTACACTAAGCAATACAGGTTTAGGCCAGGATGGCAGACTGATAAAAAAAATAACGAATGGCTAATTGTTAAACTTTATTTCTTACAATCAGTTATTTGCAAAAGCAACGTGAATCTAATTTTTGAGCTAGATACCAGCAATCTTTCAATATGGGGAATCACTCGTACAGAAAGCTAAGTCCATAATCCTCGTCCATATATGTACAAAGGCCATATTAAACTCAGGAGGGTCCGAGCAACTGGACGATGCCAATTCATACTTTGTGTGCTAATATATATATATATATATATATATATATATATGTATGTATGTATGTATATTCGCCCTACGAATGTCCACCAACCTCGAAAACATGTAGTGAAGATGGCATTCCCGTAACAGTAAAAATGGCTTAAAAAAAAAACTGTTTCGAATAAAAATTAGCACTGTGCACAATATATATATATATATATATATATATATCGCGTCTCAGTTCGCGTTAGCGCTTCTCCTGTGTCTCCGTTGGCTCTTCTTGGCCACCCGGGCTGCGCTGTTGTGCCCACTTGGTTGTATTTTCTTCCCTTATTTCATTCTGGACATTGCCGACCCTCCAACGGAGCCTAGCAAGAAGTGGTTTGGGGACGTATGCGTTGCCCCTTTTCTGGCCGCGGGCTTCGTCCAGTCATGGTCGGTTCTGACAAGTTGTTGGTTGCCTTTCCTCGTTTTTCGTTGTTTTTTGTTGTTGTTTTTTCTGTTTTGTTTCGGCCGCCGTGTCAAAGTAGCGAGCTTCCAGCTTCCCCTGCAACATTAGGACATGATGAAGAGTGGTTCCCCCTAGGAATGTCGGTATATATATATATATTCGTTAATTTGTGAACAGATATATGTTTATTGCAGAATCTACGAGTACATGAATTGTTCAGACCCGCAAAAGGACGTGTATTCTTGTTGGCGGGATACTGTTGCAAGGGATAGCAGCAGAGTTACTAAAGATCTAAATGTGGACACCAAGTCGCTAAGTGCAGATACGCGGGCCTTTTATAAGCAATCGATACAAAGTGATACTTCGAAACTAAACTACAACTTATACAAAGAGTTACAAAAGAAAGCACAACCAGACCTAGAGACATACAAAACATGATAATCCACAAGCTTTTTCAAAGTTCGTAATTCACCAAATCTTAGATTTTTTTTTGTTTTATTCAAGGCGGCTAAATATATGACCAGAGTCTAGTTCACCAAACAAAACATACTTTACTTAATCTGATTTTAATTAAGTTTAAAACATTGCATACGGCTCCGGATTCGCGAGCAGTTTAAAGACGATTTCCGGTACTCATGTTTATTTAGGTTGCGAAAACTGAGAACGATTGAACCCATTGGACTTTTCTTTATGGCATTAGGGTTGACGTCTGTGTGGGTAGTATGGGAAAAACGCGACGAAATGTATAAAGTATCAGGTCGCCTTTCTTGCTCCTAAAAAATAAACTATGGATTGGAGAAAGAGTATTCTCCACGAGAGCGTTCCTCAACCAGTTGAGACAAGCTGGCAATGTCTCTAAGTCCCATAAAGAACAAAAATAAATAATTAACCCAAACAGTTTTTTTTCTAGGCGGCAAATGTACACAAAGGGCGTCTGTTCTTGCCCCACTGAGATGCTGCTCTTACCTGACAATCTACACTATTCGGGGTGTTTCAGAAGGAGTCACTTACAGCATAATATTCTTAACGCGACTCTCGAGGACCACCTCTTTAGTATCAGTCAATAATGATCTCCTATCGACCAATAAACGCAATGTAAATTTAGGGTAGCAAAAAAAAAAACATCAAATGGACTCTTCAAATACACATTTCAAAATGAGAAGAGGGGCCGCCAAAATCAAGGGTTCGCTTTAAGTTGTCAGTAATGAGAATCCTGTTGCAGAAGCCAGGAGGTATGGTAGGAGGTGAACCCTAGGTGTTCGTTCTAACGCTCATCACATTAACGTGACTTTGATAATCTATGTTATTTTTATAGGTAACTTTTAAAATTTGATTGTTCCGAATGTAATATATATAATTTATACAATTCCTCTACACCTATGGTTTACCGAGAGCGTGATTTCTGTGTTGTGTGTTTCTGTGCTTTTATTTTTTGTTCCTTCGATTTTAATTGAAACTATAAAACAAAGTCCTGCAACGTTTCCGCGCACTCGTCGTATTCTCATATGTTAGTCATAAAGCGAGCTTTCCGCATCCTAGTGCAGTCTTGATTTTTTTCCTTAGAATAAATGTACCCCAACATTAGAGAACAGCGCGTGCCGGTTGTTCATAAGCAGACGTGTTCGCCGGTTCTTCCCACATGAAGAAGACGTTCCCGCAAAGCGTTCCGCACAACTTTTTAACTCAGACCGTTGTAGTTTTGCTTCAAAGAGTTATACCACTAAACAATGCATCATATATTACAGTCGCCACCTGTATGCCTTTGAGCACTGCACACGATGCACCCTACTATTTGATTTATATATAACATCAGCGAGGCAATATATAGCAAACCCCTCAACGTAGGCACGAGGCATTGCTTGGGTACGTACCGCCGTCTCGGAGACACTCATACGCTATCTTGCGTGAGGATGTCACCCGCCTCCACATCTGCGCCGTTGTCGATGAAGTCTCGTGCTGGGGAGGCGCTCGGAAACGAAGAACTATTGCTTCATTAGTGCCATTGATCATCATTATCTTCGGGGGACGAGGCATGGCCCGGACGTTCGAGGTGCCGTTGTTCTTTCGACATTCGTGCAGCCGCTTTTTTCTTTGGTGTGTCTAGCTTTTTTTCTTCTTTTTTTATTGTTTTGGTTCCCATGTTCGGAAGTGGATGACGCAACGTTCAGTTAATCTGAATGTTTTGAGTCGTTCTTTTTCCTCTAGTTGCTCTTTTTTTATGTTTTCCTTCAGAAGTGTCGCGTAATTGAAGAACAGGCGATGTTCTCGCCGCCAGGTTTTCCCTTGATCTTTGTATGGCGTATTATTTCCATATATTTCAATATAAATCTTGAGTGCGTTGTAGCTACCAAAAATACATTAATATTTGGGGAGCACCCACCAACTAAACAGTTCAAAAGTGCCGAAGATGGACATTGTAGCACTCTCTTTATCTCTCTAAAGCGCTAATTTGCAGTGGCGTATTTACAGCCGTACTAGACGGGTGCTTAGATGTTAAACATACCAACAAAGGCACCGAACGATCCGCAATGCTACTGTTCAAGAGCCCCATTGCATACCATGTTTTCTAGCACATTATTTTTTATTTTATTTTATTTAAAAGGAAGGGGTGGAAATGGAAGGGCCTTAATTTCAGATTATCTATTGGGGTTGATAAATTTCCCCCTGAAATACGGATCACTTTGGATAATTTGCTGACCTGATATAAAATCCTGCGTTTTTACATCTAGCTTCTCTCCTCGCGCTAACCCTAAAATTGTTTGTCTTTTTTATTTCGTTTGTTTCTTAATTATTTAACCGAGCTTCCTTTTGAAAGAAAAATCACACATACCAAAGTTCTTTCATTTGAATATTAAACGGGTTATTAAGCAGTAATGAATACCCCACTTTTTTAGGACTGATTTCATGTGACACAGTAATCGCCGAATCTTATTTTTGGACACTGTAGTCTTTAACCGGTGGTGCACTCAACCAATGATATAACATTTTTAATATGAAATATTTCACGATTTTCATTACGTGTACAAACGATGCCAGCGCTTATTTATTGTCCAAAAACAGTCTATATGACATAAAATAGCAAGGATCTTCAGTCTAGAGATTAAACATTTCCCCGAGTGTTTCCGTCATCACCTGTCTCGACTATCAATAAGTACGAATATCAAGTTGTAAAATAAACTAAAGACATAGGATGGGGATTAATGTCACAAAAATATCAGGCTCAATGGGATCCGAATTAAAGATATTTTAACGCGCATGTTTGTTCAATATTTTTAAATCGATCCTAAATGCCGATATTGAACTCATGATTTATGGCTAATGTGACAGGCAGTACAGCATATCTGAGAACTTGCTCATAATGTGCATTTGACAGCGAAAACCTGAAGCAGAATTTCGCAAAATGAAATAGAGATTAATATTTTTGTTATGTCTATGTTACTGAAGGATAGTCTATGCTGACTGTGCCACAGAAAACAAGGGCGTTACAATTTACAAATTAAAAAGATAATGTAGAGAATATAATGTAATTAAGTAATTGTATTTATTATGAATTCCGTATAAAGTCTGTTTTGACTACTTTACTTAGTACCAATGTGTACGGGAGGATTTTATGTCTGCTATTGAGAAGGGGATCTGTAATGCATGTAACCTCAACTTTTTAAAATCAACCATTATGACCCATCTCAACGATATCGTATAATAAAATAAAAAATAACTCTATTACAGCTGCATTCTTTTTAAACGAAGAAATCACTTTGATTTATTTCCTTGCTTGTCTACCATGTTTGCCTGTCATATGACACATAAATGGCAATCTTGATTTCCACTTGTTTTTAAGTGTATACCAAGAAGCATGTTTCACTTAAAATGAAGTGGGGCAAAGCAGACTAAACATTTTGCGTTTTATGGCTATAGTATGTGCATAGCATATATAAGATCATTTTAAACAACTTAAGACTGTAAAGTTCACTGATATTTATCAGTGAAGTTTACAGTCTTAATTTATTCAAACATACCCTTTACATTTTTATTCAATTTGGTATGGCGTATATGTTGAAATATAGGTAAGATAAGCGATACTTATTTTTTTACAAGAAATTCGATGTAAGCTAGTAATTCTTTCAACACTTCGTGTATTATGAGTATCACATTCTGCCCAGTAACATTACCAGAAGAATGGTCGATTAATAGCTCCCATTAAAGTTGCAATATACACTCTTCTATACTTGACTCAGCTGGGTTGATCTTGAAAATTGTGCTAAATTCTCGTATGCCTAGTGTATCAAAAAAACTATTAGGCTTCAATACATTTGCAGTTTTTTGAAGATGATGAGAACCTATCAATGGCCACTGCGGGGTCTGACAACCTGCAATTAAAATCTATTTTATGGAACCCAAAAATATTGCGCAAATCGCATAGACTTCGGAAGCCTTTTTTATGCGACTATAAACACCACTCAGACCCGATAAAGTGCTCCAAAACTCCCAAAATTCTGCAAGGCAATGTCAGAATTAAAAAAAGAAGGCAACATACTTTTTCTGTGGCACGCATGATTGATTGAATAACCCGCTCTTCAATTTCTTTTTCACGCGGACCCTCATGTCTAAGCGAATGAATGAATAACAAAGCAAAATCACATGGCTTCCGAAACCCGAATTTACTTAATATTATATTTCTTGAAAATATATTAAGAAAGTATTTCCATCTCAAATGACTGCGAATGGGACTATTTTTTGGGAAAGTACAACCCAAATATCGAAAATAAAACATTTTCCTGATTTACGAAACAAAATTCACACAAAATTCTGCAAAACTTTAAAATGGGATTAACTTTTAGCAGATCACAGGCTTCGCCTACAGGAAGAACTTTCAAAACGAGAACATTGGACTCTTTTCTTTGGATCTCCTTCGTCTTGATACATACGCCATCGCTTCGGTGCAATAAAACAAAGGGTCCACACACGTAGTGCTCTTAGTCGCTGGCAAAATCGGTCGCACAAATTTCGAACATCACACATATATTTTGGCTTCACTTTTCTCGCGTAACCGTAGGACCAAATTAATGGTCGGCAGAATATATGGACGCTGTTCAATATTGAACGATTTTCATCGCTGTCACTTCATAAAAAAAAAAAAAATTACTTGCCTTCATCACTATTGATTGGTTCCCGAAATATTGCACTCCACGTTGCTGTGGAAGTTTGTTTCTCCCAACTCTCGGTCGAATTTAGCGTGCCAGGCACTTCGGCAAAGAAACTTCGCGCTGAGCTTCCCTATTCTCTTTGAACTAAAAATGATGATTTTTTTTCCGAGATGAACTTATATATTCTCGCCTAAACCTATTGTTCGTTAGGAACCTTTCGCGTTCTTGTTTTGTTTTGACTCTCCCTCTTTTCCCGTGAAAATCTGATTGCTCGATTCTCTTAACAAAAAGCACAGAGCAAAAAGTAGTAAAATTGCGCACAACCCGCAGAGATACCCCTCCCTCAAGAATAAATAATACCTCTCGTGGTTATACAAGTATTTCTTTCTTTTTTCTAATATGGAAAATTTTAATGCTAGCCATTTTTCTCTCTACATGTCATTATTTTTTTATTTTTTTTTTTTGCCTGACCTTCTTGTACAGAAGGTTTCCGAAGAAAAATAGAAGCGGCGCGCTCGAACTTTCCACAGCTGCCGGCGCCACCACGGCCGGCGTCTTCGAAATTCCCCGTCCGGACAAAGGCTAGTCACGCCGCTGATTGGTTCGTTGCTTCCACGTTCCGTCTTCCCTTCCCTCCGTTCCACAGAAACTACAAATCGCGGTTCCTTTATTTCCCGTTCTTAGGCGGCCCCGTTATTTTTTTTTTCTAGATTATTTTTTTTACCTCGCATTCTTTTTTTTTTTTTTTTTCCGACGCTGCTATAATCCGTGTCGCCCAACGATGGACCACTACGGATGCTACGAAGGATCGGAACCAACTCAATAGCGCGTGAGCGTCACGAATCTTCGGGAGGGACGCAGTAACTCGTGGGGAGTGCAGCCACGCAATGCGTTCACAGCTCTGGATAGGCTGGTGGGGTTTGCAGCGTCCCCTACGGTCTATCTCGTAAGATGAAACGTAGGGCTTTATGTTTTTTTTTTATTTAATTTCCTCTGGCTCTTCGAAACCGTTTCCTTTCGCCCGGTCTTTCTCGCATAAATTATGGCCATCCCCGAAAAAGTTCAGCAGAGAGGCTCCGCGGTTCCCGCGGGCTCACGAGCAATGTGCCGACGACGGTGACGATGAGCGGTGCAGAGGAGCTCCGTTTTTCTTTTCCTTCTCGCCGCTCCCCGAACCCTTTGACGTTCCTGCCCTCCCTCCACCTCCTTGAGTTCTTGACATCGTCTGCCTTCCCTCTCCATCGCTTCCTCTCACTCACCTCTTGGGCGTATGTTTTTGGTCCCGGGCTGCTTGTTTGTTATGAATTAGGATTGGATGGCGTTCGGATCTTTTCCTGCACGCCTCACAAACCGAATGCTGGCGTACATGGCCACCCGCGTGTCGGCGTGTCGCCGCGGGTGGGCGTGTGTTTGCTGCATTGTCCTTTACGCCCGCATCGTCGGGGACGTAATTTCGACGAGAAATGGAACCACGAGACGTATATACCCAATGTGTTTTTGTTTTTTTTTTTCAGTGTGGCAGAGCTGCGCCCTTTCGCGAGAGTGTTTTCTTTTTTAATTTTGTTTTTTGATTTTTTGTGATGTTTCCAAAAACAAAAGGGGTACGACGGAGGCGTCGGAAAATGGGAACGCCGTCATTATTTATAAATGTGGATGGGCTTGCTGCGAATTTATGGTTTCTTCGAAACGGGTCTGAGCTTCGTTCATATATTCTGCGTCTATTTGTTTCGTTTTTTTTTCACGAATATGTTGTTTTTTGTTTTTGTTTTTTATGTGACGGGAGAAACAAAAATGTGGCACGCTTCAATTTGAGGAAGGGTTATTTGTTGCTCGGCTGGTTTAAGGCTCGCATCTCTGCCTTTCAAAAGCGCAACAACCATGAATATTTTTTTATCTCTTACATTCGCTATATATATTTTTATGTTGAAGTTATTGCGTAGTTTATACATAAACCTCCAACTTATAAACGTACTGTTGCGTACAATATGGCGTGATATTGTTCAGAATACATAACGAAATATGAAGTTGTAGTCCACGTTTTTATGTTCAAAATAACGCAAATGCCGGCCTGCCACACGAATAGCACAAATCCCTTATTGTGTTATTAGCTCAAACGGCTGCATTTGATGAAGTTTTTTTATATATAATATTTGTTGCAGCGGAATTATACGGAGTTTACACGATAATCGAATATTTCCGTTCCGGAGAGGCTGTCGCGTAGTAAGAGTTTGAGCGCATAACAATTGTTTACAACAAATATTCCGGCAAAAAAACTGCTGATAAAGACATATTGAACCACTTGAAGGAATTATTTTTAAATATTGAGACTATACAAACGCAACAAGCAATAGGTAAGATCCACACCCAGAGTATATTCGAAGAAAATTAATTAGGACCCCGCCTCACTGGGGTTTAGTAGATGGAGAGTGAGCGGAAATCACAAAACGAATATTGTTGTGAACTATAGGGTGACCCAAGTCACCAGGCTCGATCTAAAATGGACCGTAAAAATCGACGCCTGCAAGTAGCAATCTAAACTTTTCGTCAAAGGTGTATTTGAATAGTAAACATTTCGGCAAAATCTGCCCTCCAGCCGCATGTGCGTCCGGTACCTCAGAGGCACGAGCGAAGTTCTCACCCGTGCTCTCAAACCATACGGCATAGCAGTGACACACAAGCCAGTATCGACCATTGGCCATCATCTTCCTCTTCTAAAAGATCGTCATCCAAAAGAAAAAAAAAAAATGAAAGCCGTTTACAACTCCCTGTAACGCCGAATTGGAGTGCAGCTCTTGAGGAGGAGGAGGGAAGGGTACTCAGGGGAGGGTATACCCCTCCTTCTCCTCCTCCTCCCCTCATTCCTCAATGTCCTTCCGGGGGGGGGGGGGGGGGGGGGCTCGCGCGGTGCATTATGGGACATTTCCCATAATGCACCGCGCGGTTACGCCAACGCCGTCGCCGACGGCGACGCCGACGCCGACGCCGACGCCGACGCCGACGGCGACGCCGACGCCGACGCCGACGCCGACGCCGTCCGCCGACGCCGACGCCGTCGCCGACGCCGCTCAAGCCGGAAACGGGCGCCTAAGAACTGCGCTCTAAAAGCCCAAGGCCTTGTTTATCGCATTCCTTGCGCCGACTGCAACGCCTCATATGTGGGAGAAACCATGAACTTCACCGAACGTCTTCGCAGACACAAATATGATGTAAAAAAGGAGGACGTGCAAGGAAACGCTCTAGAGGAACATGCAGAAAAGAACAACCACGTCATCGACTTCGACAGCAGTTCCGTCCTAGACACCGAAAGAAACTGGAAAAAACGACTCTATTTAGAGTCCTGGCATATCCAGCATACTAAGAACAACGTGAACCGGTCGATCGGTACCCTCCCAAGCAGTTATATTTACGGACTTCGAGGAGTCACAAAGAGAAGAAGGCGATTTTAACGGCAGCGACAAGGAGAAGAAGAGAAAGACGAACACCCAGCCAAATAAGTCACCCGTGAACAAGCGTCCGAGCAGGCCGCGAAACGTCGGGCAATTTAAACCAGTTGGTTAGAGTACTTCCAGTGTCTTTTCTTCAAGGTGAATTTCATAGGTCGGTTTTTTTTCTTCTAAAATTACAAAGCGTAGCTCTCTTTCCGTAAAAAAATAGGGCCAAGAAACTTGCCAGGGTCTACGCCGAGCGGAGACGCAGACGACCAAGTCCAGTAGCGTGGTGTGTTTGACGTTCGTGTTGATAGATGGCGTCGGGAGCTGCGTCCAAAGGTGCAGCCGACCTGCGAAAGAAAGCACAGGACACGCAGACAAAATCCGTTGGCAGCAAAAGCGCCGTTGTTAGGCAGACGCGTTCTTCTTTTTACTTTAAGGATTTGCTTTTATTGTCCGCATTTTTATTTTTAACCAAAGGCTACATTTCAAAAATATTATGTTCATTTTAATAAACCACGGTGGCCAGGAGCCACCGCGATAATGAGGTAGCGCCATCTTTGTAAATTTACAAGACAAAACCGAGCTGTGAAATACACCTTTGACGAAAAGTTTAGACTGCTACGTGCAGGCGTCGATTTTTACGGTCCATCTTAGATCGAGCATGGTGACTTGGGTCACCCTATATAACTGCATTACGTTGCTAGAATTAGGAAAAGAAACAAATAATTCTAGTTCAGTTGCCATTCCACACCTGAAATCTTCATGTTTGACAAGCAAATTGCATATACCTTTATGTAAATCAGTGCGGAAACAGAATGAAGTTTAACCGCTGCTTATTGGGGAAATAACTGAGAACTGCGCGCCATCACATTGATCCAACAGCGAAATTCAGAATTTAATCAAGGAGAATGGCGCCACTTTCTTCAACCTGCACCCATCGTCCAACACCTCCTAGATAACAAAGCCGTAATGCCGAATGAGATGGCGTCGTCAGCGAAGGCCAACGCTGGGCACAGATTGCACAAAATGATTGCGTCAACGTTCGGCTCAAACTTGACTCAAAGCCGAGCGCTGACCAGTACTCGTTTTCAATCTGTCTCCAGCGTTGGACTTCGCAGGTGACGCAAAAATGTCAGTACTACGATCTTGTCTTCTATGCTATGTTGCATAGTCCCGCAAAACCCTCTCCGCTATTTGGACATCCTTCCATTCTTGTTCGCTCAAGCCTCACTGCTTCTTACTTGGACTGCACCATGAAAGAACGAAGTACTCATTGTGTTTACCGAGATCTCTGAAGCTTCACTAACCCCCTCACGGGAACAAGACCACGATCGGTGCTTGTACGGGAGATAAGCGCCTTGATTCCGTTTCCACATTTTTCAGCAGCAATTGTACGTAAGAAGACTGTTGGTCATAACGCGTTCGATCTTTACGCAACCTACTGTAAATTTATTTACGTTTCTAAAACTTGGAAAGGAGTATTGTACATGCGTTACGATTTTTGAGCCCGTTCCTGGTGACGCATGTTCGAAATGATGTCCCGGCTGTTTTCTGCCAAGAACACCAATCTTGATGGCGAGAGAGGCACTTCACGAAAGCGTGTGAAAGCACGCCGTGAATACGTGTTCACAATAAGGAAAGTGAGGTATGGGTCCAGTGAATAATGCCTAATTGTTCACTCCACAGTCCCAATTATCACGAGCATTGACGGATAATAAAATGGTAATTTCCTACATTGTTTCGTGATCTCCTTCAAAACAAAGCTGCGGAAATACCGAGAGAAGAATGAGCGCGCAGGCTAGGTGATAAATGGTAATACTGGCACTACAGAAGGAACAGCAAATTGCATAAAAATAAAGACACGCACGCACACACGCAATCAAACAACGCCCACAAGCACATGGACACACGCACACACGCTTACAAACACGCATACTTTGTGCGTCTTTTTATTGCGTTTGAAGTGGGGCTGGGTATTTGGCCGATTAACCTACCGATTAATCGACTAATTCTTTAATCACGATTAACGTTTTAAGCCGGTTAGTCAATTAAATTATAAAGAAAAAAAACAGAAAAGGGAGAAAAGATAACGTTTTCACCACGCAGGCGTAGACGAGGCAAAGCTTAGGTGAAATTCCGATATAAAGTAAATTAACTCTACGAGCCGAGTAGTCGAAACAAGGTTACACATGTCCCAGTTACTTCAACACTGTGCGAGTGCCCGTTTAGCGCAGCAGAAGCTCTTCTGAACAGTCAAAGGAATTTGCTATTGCCGGAGAATATCAGCCGACCTCTTGGCCTCTGCGGCTGAAGTAATAATTAATTTGTTAGTACAGGTGTCATTTAACCGTTCTCAACTAGATATCAAGGTTTATTTAAACTCTGAAATTGTTCATTGCGCCATTTATAACATATTCAGCAAAGGCAAAATATTTTGTGTTGTCTCATTTAAAATCATTGTCGATCAGAATGGAACAAAACGATTAATCGATTAATAAATCGATCAAAATGTATCGATTATTCAGGTTAGAAGTTTTAATCAACGCCCAGCCCGAGTCCTCTTTGGTAGTTTTATCTCCCAGTTTTGTCTACCAATCAAATATATAGATTATTTAACCTTGGCAGTTATTACGTTCTCTGACAGCACTTTCAAAATTCTAGAAACAGAAAACAAAAGCAACCAAATGGAAGCCACCTTATGGCGCAGCGTGTGTCAGCGCCCTCCGTCCAGCGGTCAGGTACTTACTGAGATGAAAATGTGTATACGTTCGCCTCTTGGAAAAATCAGAGATACAACCCACGACAAGAGAAGGAACCGCTGCCCCCCGCACGCTTTGCGTCCTCGTCATATTCTCTTCATATTCGATGGTTCGTTGAGAGAAGAAATATTCCTATATATATGGTAATAACTTTCGAATTCATGTTATCAGGGCTTCGCGATTGAAAAGTCCATAACTCTTGTCTTGTAAAAAAAAAAAAGAATACTGGGTCTTTTTTCTTTTTTTCGCCCAGCGAATTGGAAGTCTGCTTGAGCGAACCAAAAAAAAAAAATGTTCCTGCTGAATGGAAAAGCAGCGACGATTGGTGCTTTTAGTTTACACTCCGAAGACCCAGGCGTTGCCGAGAATTGAAACTTTCCGGAGGCACGATCAACGTCATTTTAGTTTTGTGTCCGCGCTCGGTGTGTTATTTCAGATAAAGCTGCCACCATAAATGCAAAACAAAAAAGAAAAGCTGGACGGTCGTGTCAGCTTTAATATATAAGCGAAACTCTTAAATTTTCCGCGATAATGAGGATTCCCAGATTAAATATTCTCGAAACAAAGGTTTTATGATAAGGTAAAAAAAAAAAAGATACTGCATCATAACGACCTTTAAGAAGAGGCGGGATGAATCGACGTTAAGAAACGGTAAAGACATAGAAATGATCGAACACATTTTGCAGGCACATTCGGCTTATATCTTTACTTTTCGGCTGCACGGATTACACGTGCATAGTTAAGGCGCAAATCCTAGATGCATAAATATCAATAATGCATTTTTCACAATCTAAATTGGAACGTACTATGGGAAGTGTCCTGAGCGTTTTGACTAAAATTGTTCAATACCTTTATTAATAAGAAAGGGCTTCGTTCAACACTGCCGCAATAAGGGACACGGCGTTTAAAAGGCTACTAACCTTTTCTTCCGGAGGTGTGTGTGGCGATGTCCGTTAGAAACCAATTTCATAGTTTTTTTTTTTTCGTTTTTGTCTTCTTTGGTTGTTCATTTTTCTAGGGTTCGTGACATCGCGAAGCCCGTTGACATAGGCCGAAGGAAAAGTGCCGAGGGACATATTTGTCTTTTCTTGCCTATTTTAAATGCGCCATGATTCTAAGAAAAATCTTTGTCGGTGGGTATTTTTCGAACGCTGATGATGCGAGTGTTTTTGATGTCAATCCGGTAGTCCTTGACGTCGCAGTGTTGAGCGATCGCGCTCCGCTTGTGATCGAAATTGAGGATGTCATTTTGGTGCTGGTAAATCCTCTCACAAAAGTGATTGGTTTCGCGGATGCACGTGGATGTAGAATACGCGCAGAGAATCCTGTACACAACATCTTCCGCTCGTTCTTTAAGGGGGGAGAGGGGGGGGGATATTTCGGTCATAGCATAATTTCTCCAATGGTTGATACTGGCGTGTGGTCCAGTACCACCCAAGGGCTGTACGCCCCCCCCCCCCCCCCCCCTTTATTAAGTCTTGACACCAACCTCGCAGATATATGTCAAGTGAACATGTTCAATATATTCATTACATTTTCGACGTTACTTGTTTTGTCTCTTGACATTTCTAAGTAGCACTCACAAATTCCACGTTCATATGAAGTAAAGTGCTACATTCAGCGACTGTATGTTGTCCCAACTCTAGCACATATGATTCCTCAACAATCCATCAAACGAGCCGCGTAGGATCACAGGAAAACGCAATGGGGTTGAAATATTCTAATGAGCGAAATTTGGAACGGATTGTTCTGTATGGGAAGAATCTTTATTCTTAATCAATATGAAATAACCAATGGTTACCAGAGACCCTTTCAGGGGAACTATATTGATCCTATCCGCATTATTCTGGATGTCTGAATGGTCCGTAAAAATAGCAGTGATAACGTCGAGCACTGCCCAACACGCCTTCTGCTACTTTTTCACACGAGAAAAACCGCGAAGCTACCAGCGCGCGATGTGGCTTACACACCTCTCGGTTTGGAGAAATGTTTTAGCAATTATTTATACTAATACTTTTTGTGATACGTGTCCTGTTATTCGTAGCACGTTCCCAGCTAAATACTCTGCAAAGAGGCTTTGGTGGAACCGCCACTATATGTTCCGTTTCATTGGAAGTCCGACCCCAGCCGACGCTACGATTCAATGAAGAAAACCAAACAGTACAAAATGTTAATCGCCATCACGCTCTCGTTGGCTGTTTTTTTTTTTTTGTTTTGTTTTTTTGTTTTATTACTTGTTAAGCAAATCACACGCAGGAATAAGCGCTGGAGGATCGCGCTGATGCCGGACTGGTTTAGTCGGGGATTGAAAACACAGAAAAACAATAAGGGCTGTGGCGATTTATTTTTTTCGCTACTGCTTGAATGGTTTCATTGCATCATAGCCTGACTAAACTGCACGTGGCGTAGCATTTTCATTCGTTTCCTTTCTCCCGCCCTAACTTCCATAGCTTTTAGTTTGTCACAAGAAAGAAGCCTGAGGCCACCAGAGCCTCAGTGGGGTTACGTTTGAACGTGTTTGAACGCTCTTAACAGTTCAGCTTTTTTTTTTTTGGTAAGCTCATACTTTCTCGTGACATTTTATTTAAAAAAGTGACGCCACATTAATATTTATAAATGATAAATAGTTATTGCAGAATATTATCCTCAAATGTGGGGCACTACATGAGCCATAAAGCACGCTATAAACATAGACACTTTGATACCGCAATTTTTAGCTTGCATTAGGGTTCTTAAGAAGTATCCATTTCACCTGAATAATGCCCACGATTGTATGGTATCCAGGGCTTGAGTATGCGTTAGGTTGCTTAATCAATATTTATTTCGCCATATATGTAAACATCACCGCGACTTTCAACGTGCATTAGGAAGCCTGATGTATATATTCATTTCACCTTAATGTAATGAAGCACTTCTGTATAAAGGCTTAACCATCCTGTAGTATCTATGAATAGTTATATTGGGAAGACTGCACGGATTGTCTGCCTACAGATATTCAAGGTTTCGTGTCCGGTGGCGGTTGACGAAAATAAGTTGACCAAACCACCAAGAAGAAATTTCGCTTAAAATATACTAAATAATTTGCGAGGCTTGTTGGTTAAAGTAAACATTTATATGGCGCCGATGATATATATAAGGTACACGAAGTATACTCGTCGCCCGCGAGCCTGGTGGCATACTGCGGACTGAAACAACACGGGATGTTTGGCAAAGCTGCGGAGTTCACTGCCGAAACGCTGATATGAGGAAAAGGTCTTCCTCTCAGAGCAAACTCCCGTAATTGGATGTTTATTCGGGGAGAAAGTTTGACTTGTAATCGAATGAGCCCTTCAGGAATGGACGCCCGCGTAGAAGAGCGGTGAAATCCGCTAAAATAAACCGGACCGCTTGCCAACCACGCAGAAAACTCGCGCTCAAACTACGCTTCAAACACCCGGAAAGATCTTCCGTATTTTTGAGAACGTTAAGAGCGCGAATGGTTTCTTTTGAAAATAAAGCGACACCTTGCCAATTTGATTTAGTCTCATCCTGATGTCCTCGTTCTGTCGCCGGATACTTACGAGAATGGCTCTGCCAGCGTCACTTTCAAAGAAAGAACATGTAAACGCTACCCACTCGTCACGAGGAACACTTAAAACATAAGGTCAATAGTTGACGAGCAGCTGTGATTGGCTCTAACATTATGAATTGTAGAGCCAAGTTTCTGTTGCTTTGAAGCAACAGAAACTGCTCAACTTTGTCGCATTAGTTTTAATCTGACCGATACAGATTTGCTTCTTCAAGTTGCACATCACTGCGTGAAGAAGTTCTTAAGACCAGATATGTAGTAGTAAGGCACGGATTTTAATTTGTTCAGACGTTTCGAATAATGCTAAGTATGTCTCTCTTTTCTGTCCCATCTCGCTCAAATCCTTGAACGCATTCATAAACCGCTAAGTTAATTACCTACAGCAGAGTGCGTCTGTCAAGGCAACCTTCGTTAATAAAATGCCTTAAAAGACAGTGACTAATTTCAACGTGACTGACTAGTGACAACTAACAAAGGTAATCAAGGTGTATGACTTACAGAAAAAAGTACTACCTTTTAGTCTCCCCTCTCGAGAGTTGAAATATCTCTATCAAGTTGTAAAACACGACCTAGACGTGGTAAGATATTGGCCTTGACATTCTACTCAGCGAAAGCTGGACTCCGAAACTGTGGAAAATTACGGTCCCAATTTAAGGATGTAACGTGAGCCCGGCCGCAGTTTTCATTACGAACCTGATGCAGGCTCAATAAAGAAGTCTACTCGTGCTACTTCGGAGTACTGAATCGAGACTCTCAAATTAGCCTTTAATAGTTTGTCCCGTGTGACCCCGGCGAGCGTCCCCCTTGAGCTTAATCAATGTCTTCTATAATATAATTGCGGACAGACAGCTATATAGGTAACGGCGATATTGTAACAATGGGTCACATTGGGGGTTCACGGAAAATCGTTTTTACATCTGGCTATAGAATTACGATTCCTATCAAGTATTAAATATACGTTTCCTATAAAATCGTTTAATTACACTTACAATGACAGCTCTTTTACACAAGAAACGGAATGCATGTAAAGTGCTATGACTGGCTTATCATTTGTAGAAATAAATGAACTGCGCAAAGGACGAGGACAGAGGTAGAAACGAGTACGACACACGGAGCACGGAGCACTGCGCTCCGTGTGTCGTACTCGTTTCTACCTCTGTCCTCGTCCTTTGCGCAGTTCATTTATTTCTACAAATCATAAACCAACTAGCCCGCCAAAAGGTGTTACTTGACTTATCATGTTCAAAGCCAGAAAGAAATTCAGGCATGTGATACTAGTTGCAAGAAAAAAGTTTGAGTGATGCACGAAATTTCACAGTTCGTAAAAATGCCAGCTTCTAAATCACGCCTTCTCTATACTTGGCGATTGGTATCTGCCGAAACAAATTTGAGGGAGGTTAATTGCTCCCCGGCTACTCGTTTCGTCACGTTCGTGACCGGGATCAAGGATTGGTGTCATTCCTTAACGAGTTTGACGCGTAATATTACCGCTCATGACGTTCTTTAAGCAATGCTGGCTCTTCTTTCGAAAATTTCGCCCTCACGATTGAAACATATACTTTGCAAAGAGGCAACCTTCGTGAGTTTTAAAGCAGCAGTCCCCTAAGAGCTAAATAGGCACCTAGAGGGGCTGCCCGATTCTAGGCAACACTATCTAGAATAGTAAAGGCCTCCGAAAGACCCAATATTCGTCCATAAAACGTCAACACAGTCGATAGTGTCAACTCAGCGATTGAACCCGAGCCGGATGTTGAGCGTCCTTCGACGCGTTCATTGGACACGAGGCCCAGCCGAGCGCCGACGCAGCGCTTATATCCAATCGGTGTCTTCGCTCGATCTGACTGCGATGACGTCGAAATTCTAGTGCGCAGGCTTTGATGACTCTAGCTGGTGTTTTCCTAGGGAGGGGAGTAGAGGTAGCCTTAATGAACCCTCATACTGCTATGCTCCGTTTCACGTTAACTCCAATTGCAGCCCGCGTGAAAGTGCATCGTCACGGCACTCATGTCTTTGGGCGTTTCCAATCACCGAATTAACCGATTACGCGCGTCACGATTCTGCCAATTTTTTTTGGGTGCGTAATTGAATAAACCGGCGACACAAAGGCCCAAATGGCCACAAACGCTATGACGGTACACTTTTGGTGCATTTTGATTGACACCATCGGATACAAGCGGCGGCTGCTGTCGGACTTAGTATAGCACGTTCCGCTTTCGAATTGGCTGCGTGCATAGGATGTTAAGCGTAATAGATAGCCCTTGTTCAATATATGCAAAGACATCTTGAGTTGAGCAGGAGTAGTCAATACTAATTGGCCGTTCACGTTTTACGAGATTGAAGCCATGTCTGGTCAGCAGTGAGTAAACATATTGCGTATGTTGCTACACCCGCGTACATTATCGAAGTTCAATTGAGTTGTTTTAAACCATGGGACAGTAAAAATAGATCCCTCGCACTAAATAAAAACATTCCGCGTGTGGGTAAAGCTAGTCGCATCACTGCGTCGAAATGCCCATGTGGGACTCAGCGAGACATATTTTTAAAGCTGATGACGCAACGCGCAAGTTAACGCAGATACGCCCAAATGAGTAACCTAAGAACTGCGAATTTTGTTTGTGTTTCATATAAATAACGAGAAGAAAGGCACGTCCAAGTTTTGAATTCAGGACCACATAACCCAACCTTTCCTCATTTAAGCCTTGGGGTCCTTATGAAATGACCCAAAGGCATGGGCGACTGGTCTGTGTCGGTTAAATTAGACCAAATTGAAAGCGGCAGAGCATTTAGTGACGTAGAAAACAGGTTGCTTGGATTATTGACTACCAAATGAGCCGTGAATACCTTATTTTTATTCTGTTCGCGCTGGAATAGCAAGCAGGTTAGAACGCAGTAGTGCAATACGTCGAACGTATGTCCATTCTGCTTTCAATGGCTGTGGCCAAAATATGCGCACGATAAAGCTCACCGGCGTTCAAAGGCACACAGGGGAGACATTTTAGCTGGCTGTTCAAACTAGGTGGGCAATAGCTTATACATGCAAATTAAGCAAATAAATAAATAAACAAAAACAACTCTTGAGTAAATTGATAACGGCGAATTAGGTAATTTATAGCGTGCTGTACGACACTGCATTTTATAAAGGCCATGTTTATTCCCTGTGTTAAAGTTAATGGCGAATGAACATATTTTATTGAATGAATTGAATGCTAATAGATTTTTAAAGTGGAACGCTAGTTTTTATTTAGGTAAATATTATACCAATGTGCATCTTGCTAAATTTATTGGTTTAGGTTCTACGCCATTTGTAAATAAGACTAACTATCTTTCAATAAAAAATATGAACTAATATATTATGAACAGCTGAGATATCAATAATTGTCCTGAAACAACTTGAGACATATACCATATTTGTAATTTAATTACTAAATAGCATGAAATAGACCTATCTATTAACTAAAGTCTGTCCCGGTAAAGAATGAAATAGATTCCCTAAATTCGAAACGAAAATTAAAACTTCACGAGGTAGTTGTGGCACCTTGGTCATAGTGCAAGTTGACGGCATTTTTTCGCAGTAGACGCCCCTCTTAGTATTTAATGTATCTGTCCTTATGGTCGTCCCTACAAGCGTCATAAATTTGTGGACTAGAAGCTGTAGAGAGTTTGCCTACCTCTTTTTCTTTTTAACATGTGAAGTCACCATAAATGATGAACTATTTAAGCTTAATTATGGCTTTCGAATTTCATAGGTTAAGGACATCTGTTTATTTTTATGGTTTCGGCATCCGATCTTCATAAAAAAAGGTTAACATTTTAGTTATTTAAAATTGGACTGACTAACGCGTGCTCGACCAAGGGTAATAAATAATAGTGTGGCCGACTAACGCGCACAAAACTCATCTAAAGAGTGGCAACAAAAGAAATTCATTAATGTTAAAACGGTGTTGCAATATTCAGAATGTTCTGCGTTCGCCGTCTTGGAAAAGAAACGATTCCGGGTCATACTTCGCGCACGTACGCCTGGTTGGTAACATTATTGTTTAGGCATACGTTTTACAGCTAACTTAATTTGCGTCACTGCTAGAAATCATGGGGTTTACGTAAATATATATATATATATTAATGGTAAAAGTATAACTCGAGTAGAACGTGACAAGGAATAGCTATGATGGCTGCTAAACTCTTTCTTTGCCCCGATTCTTCGCAATGCTCAATCTTGGATACGCAAGCCAAGCCTGTCTTCTGCTTTTGACTCTTCACATATAAAGAAATACACTCTATGCAATACTCAACGATTCTTCGCCTATGGAGGCCCTATCAGAGAAAGAGTTTCTGTACTTGGCATAATTGGCCAGTACCAAACTAAAGTTGAGACTGGACAGGCCCAATAAATTGCGGAATTATTTAAAATACAAATATAGCATATATTAAAACATAGTTCTCTTCATCTTTTTTTGCGGGTGCATTTATTTCAAATCAAGGAGTTTTACTTTCAGATGCCTCAGCGTTCTGCACTTTTCCACACACACAAAAAGACTAGAAATCTCAAAAGTCGACTCGTCAAAACAGGTTTCGACACTCCTCTATTATAATCAGAACTAAATTAGAGTTCACCTATAAACTTTATACAATGAATACAGCAAATGAAGCACTCTGTTGTCTGTGACACTACATACGCACACTGGCAATTATATGGTGAAGTGAACGTTCATTTTCCGCAGTATAGCAGAAAAAAATATCAACAAAACAACCTTAGAAACGTTTTTAAGGTTTAAACTTATTTTTTTCTTACAGCTTGAAGGATACATGTACCACATATTTTTATTGAATACGGAATGTTTTCGTTTGGTTATAAATGGAGTATTACACGTTATGCGTGGTTTGTTTATTCCGCCTCTGAAACTGCACATTTATCAAGTAAGCCGGCTGGAACGGTGAACATCACCAAAAATAGGATTATTTATTTATACTCTGTCTCACTCTGGAATAAATTACTGCCAAGGCTGCGGGCCACCACGTCCATTGATGAGCCATTTAAAAACAAGGTGGTATATGGACTCACAGCAAACAGATACGAGAATATGGACGACTAAGCGTGTGGTTTTAACTAGGTTGCCAATTGACCTGAGAGCCCATTGATCTACCACCTACGGTAAAAGGAAGTGTAATTGCCACTGTAACTGATATAATTCTACGTGCACTTTAAATTTAATCTTGCGTCACAACATAATGAAATAACTTGTGTACGAATCATTTTAATATCCTTGTCGAATATTCTTTTGTGAAGCTTCCACTGACAAACGCTTTTGTCATTGCCACCTTATGCAAGTTTGAAATTTACATTATTTGCATTTGAACATGTGTACACCGCATCTTACGAGGATAGAAGATGACATTCACGAAAATCTGCATTTATTCTGAACGGAGCGCTTGAAATCCTTTCAGATCCTCGGACACCTGTCTTTTCTAAAGTTCTTACACTGAACAGAGCATAAAAACAAAAGCGTACACATTTGTATAAGAGAAGAAAATTTCTCCGCCCATATATTCACATAATTTTAAGACACATTTTTGGCATTTTTTTCAGCGAATTCAGACGAAATCAAACAAAATGTGATCTCAACGCTCACAACGAGTGTGATTGGTCTGCCTTTGAAGTGTGGTGACATTTTCTTATGATGTAGATGAAAACGTTTTCGTGTCCGGTACGACTCTAATCTTGAAATCTGGAATCTTTACTATGGCATTGCGCAACCTACTGATTACACAAACGCGGTCAGTTACGACACTCAGTCAGATCAAAGCGGGCAGAAGCCAACACCAATGCTAATGGATACATTGCACAAATATTACCATGATGAAATTTGATGTGCAGAAGCCGATGATCTTCCCGCCGCAATGCGGTGAGTGAAATGGGTACCTCAAAAAGCTGTAGTATAAGGCTGAGATGAGGGCATTTCATTTTCTTTCTGGGGAAACTTCAAGGCTGTCACTTCACATTAGACGAGGCGCCACGAGCATGCAAGATAGAGATATGATTCACCTTTTTGTTGCGCCGCGGTTCTTCTGAAACGTAATGTATAATAATTGTGTTATTATTACCTCACAATATTTTGCAATGTTGTTCTTTTAAATACATGTTTTGTATTTCTGCTTACAGATTTCCGTGTTGCCTTCGAGAAGCTGTAACAATTAACATCACAAGAACGCAAACTGGACATACATGATCATTTTTCTAAGATTTAGAGCCTTGTGTTTGAAAGCCCTTGAAACGACCGTATAAAAGCGCAATAACCAGCCGTATGTATAGTCAATTTAGATTTCCGTGAATTGGGATCCTAGGAGATGCAGCGAATAGGTAAGATAAATCAAAGCGAAGTCTATAAAAAGTAACTTCGCCAACTGCTCTCGATGCAAAAAATGTTCTGGCAAATCTGAGCTGAATCAAGTCCAATGGATAGTGGGATCGTTACGGTAACGGGTATGGTGCCTCAAACACACAAAACTTCTACTCGAATCAAATTTCCCCTTCGCTCAAGATACGTTTCAAAGCCACGAGAAGCTTACGTAGTTCCCGCTTGAGCGGCAGTCGTATCCTTTGCACACTCATGCGCAAAAAAAAGGGGGCTTATCGTTTTATGACGATCGTAAAATGGCAAACTAGCGGGAACCTCTTCATCCCCAATTCAGTCCACCCGCGCTGAGGGAAGGTACGGCTTCTTAGCCGGCTGCTACAGCGACCATCCTTTGCACAAAGGAAACAAGCCCTACGGGGCCACGATGCGGTCGCCCGCTGTTACCCTTGCTATCTGTGCGCCAACCGCCGTGAATACCAAACTAGCGAGACCTCCCCAGGACCTTCGCGGAGAACCAATTCCAGTCTAATCAAAACGGGCCCCTTTCTTTGCCCACTTTTTTTTTTTTTTCCACGCGCCCCTCTTTCCTTACCCGACTATGTTCTCCTTCCACGACCGGGTGGCTGCGTCTAGTCCCTTTCGCAACAGTAACCACTAAGAACTTGGGCTGACAAAGACCGTCGAACGAGGTACGCGTCTTCCAGATTAAACCCTTTTTTTTTCCCCCTCTCGCATCACCGGGAGACTGGGTCTGGGATTTGCTTCACCTTGAATTGGGGCCCTTTTCCGTTGTAGCCATAGGCTTAGACGAACTGTGTGCTTGTTGATTCTTCACGCTGGAACCTGCTTTCTCTTCATCGATGTCTGCAGTGGGATGTTCGAGCAGGATCCTAATTAGCGTGGTTGGGGAAGGGTGGAGATAAATCTCATGCGACTTGACGCTGAGTATGCTAATGTGTAGCAAGATTTTTTCTTTTGGTTTCTTTGAAAGTACTTTTGTTTTGCACGGTGATGCTATATTTGAAAGAGAAAAAAAAAGTGGTATTCATTTTTGTGTGTATAAATGTAATCGACTTAACCAAAGCTGTAATATTTCTCACAGCGAGAAAATAATTTATTTGGAGACAGTCAGTTAACGTTTTAGTATGACTGAGTCATTTATTGTGATGTGCCTGCGGCACTATGTTGAAAATAACGTTAATATTGGTTAGATAAAAACCTCAACATTCTCTTTGTCTGAATTGGCTGTAATATAATGGGCGCTCTTCTGAACCAGAGTTTATATTGAGATGACAAAAATTTCGCTTTTTTTTTTTTTGTTAGGAATTGCCTTAAAAAAGAACAAGCGGGCGCCTTTTATGTAAAATGATATAGAAGTAAAACTAAAACAGGTTACTTCTTAGAAATACATAGATCTAAATACAACTCCCAGCGACATCCAAAGTAGTCTTAGGCATGTGGAAGACATTAGATGCTTTTCATGGGTGAAAGTTTTCAACCCTGATCGTTAATACACTAAAGGAGTTAAACCACGTATTAAAAAAAAAGCTCCCGCGAAGTTTTGATAGTCGATTTTTTGCATAAAAATTTGCTTAACACAATAATAGACATCATTTTAACTACCACAACAAATTACAAGTAGCAATAACGGTTTTTCCGTTCAAAGGTATGAAATTATCGGTCTTGGTTAGAAAGGTCGAAAAGATCTACTGACTAAATTGAAATCATGACGCCAAATGTAATAGGGGGCAGGAGAGTTTCGTCCCTACGGCTTAAAATGAGTTTTATTGTGTAAAAGTAATGCTAAAAAAATACACGCTAACACAGCAAAAAACAAATCGCCCCCTTGCCGTATCAGCGTTGCAAGGCGTTATCAATACCGCATAATGTGATATGTTAGTATAGGAAAACTGGGCACACATGTAGCGCTGGGAAAACTGGACACACATGTGGCAAATGGTATTCGCGTCAGCCTGACCGAAATCGCTGGACACGGTTTCGCTGGACGGCCGGGAATTATCGTGATGTTCAGCCGCACGCGGCACTTGAAAAAAATCCTTTCCCGCACCAAGATTCGCAGTGTTTTCTGTAAAGCCTCACCCGCACCTCTGAGGATCTGGAAGCACCCCTTGAAACCTCCTTGCCAACGGCTGACCTCGCAGCGTTCTGTCGTGGACGGTAATCGCTTTAGCGTTCCATGTGCGCCTTTTTTTTCTGTGACTGTAATCCTCTGGAGTGTGCTTGTAGATGCACAGTTCTCAGAGGCTGCTAGACTGGAAGACGCAGTAAACCGAGCGTGTGAAAAGCAAAAAAAATTGCGCGACGATCACATGACGTGATTCATTTAGACAGTGTCAGCTTCGATGCTTATTTGACGATATGACGATGACGAGAGATTGGGATGGAGCCAATCGTGCGTCATTCGGTGATCTGATATTAAAAAAGGCGTTGTGCTAATTTGGCGTCGATACGTTGTTGATAAATGATTTTATGGTCGTCGTGTATTTTCACGCCAATTTAGCGGAGAAACTGAATTGGTACATAGGTCGAGTGACGTGGAACAAAACGTTAAATTTAGCGTGGACCCTGAATTTGCCGGTAGGCCCCTTGACGTCAAGTCATGTGACATAAATTTTCTCGCCGAATTTAGCGAGAAAGTGAACTGATGCATATGTCTCGGGACCTATGCATCAGTTCATCATTAATAAAACTTTCCGAAAGGACGGCGCTATTTCATCGAAAAACCGCTGTGATCTTCGGACAGAGCCAAACCTTAAGAACATCCCGTGATGCGTTAATACACTGCACTACTTCAAACCCCACTTCCCGTAGTTTTCATATGTTACTATTTTTAAAGGATATTGCGTTTTTCCTTTATGCTTGAAACTCTTTAGAAAATAGTATTAGGCTGCTATGTACACTCTACTGCGAATACGCTGAAATTAGCAGTACCGTACTACAAGTTAAATTATTTTACGCATCTCAACACAACGCACCATTGCCTTCAAAACAGGTTCATTGTAAGAACGGATCTGAACCATTTCTAAACAAATTTCGTTTACATTGAAAGACACTAAAACTGACATTAAACCTCGAAATACACAATTATATGCTTAATCTTTATAAGGCATGGTGAGCAAAACTTTATTTAGAAATACAATATTATTTCCTACTGGCAAACGCAACCTGCAGGAATCTGGTATCTTTGGTTCAACGTAGATGGATTTAACTTTAGACACGTTACAAATTGCCGGGGGTCTTTCGTGGTGACTTCAGTCGAGTCCATGAACGAATGGCATCTACGCTTACACTGCCTCATTGCGCCTATCTTAATCAATGCGTCTCTTATTTGGTAGAGGATTTCATACTTATAAAACAGAAGCGAGTACGCTTTAGCTTTTTTTATCACGCCCTGAGTGACCTAAGTTTAAAGCAGCGCTTTTTCGTTTTCGGCAGATCAGTTAAATGTTGCATGGCCGATAGCAGATGTAAGATGCGATGGGTTTTTGTGGTTCACAACTAGTAGCCTTTTGCTTGAAGCTTGCATCCCCATTTTGCGTGTTTTTAGCTCTGCTAATTTACGTTTCGACTTTCTTTTCTTAGTTTTCGGTTTCATACATCCGTTCTTCGGATTTTCTACTACAGAAAACTTATCGTCGTGGCTCAGCTTGTGTCGCAATTCGTATGCGTCGGCAACCTCCGCAGCTTGCTCAGAAGTCGGCACATAAGATTTGTGTCTAACCCAATTTCATCATGGATAGCGGAATACCATGGAAAACCTATTCTAGACAGAACAACTCTATCACTTTATTGTGATCTCCAAAAACTACGGACTTCTTTAGCCACTCCGCCATGTTGACTCGCAAATTGTAAGTGGAGTAAGGGTAGGACTGGCTTGACTCTTTTTTTTTTTCATTCCTAAATTTCTGGTGGAAGGCCTCCCCGGACATACTGTACCTTTTAAGTAGGCTCACCTTCATACAGTCGCAGTCAGAAAATTGCTAATTTGTGTGTCTAGCCATAACTTCTGCAACTTTGAAAGACAACAGTACCCGAAGACGAAATTGCCCGGATTCTTTTTGAAACGACTTATGTTTGCAGACTCGTTCAAAATTAACTAAATACGATCTAATGTCGTCATCAATCTTAAACGGCTGCCTTAACCCGAGCATCTGAAAAGTTTTTCTTCCACTGGCAAAAGTATTAGTCTTAACGCTCAAAGCGCCGCGCTCAAGTTCTAACCTTCTGAACGCTAGCTCTTCTAGTCTAAGATCTACTTGCCTTTCTCATTTTGCGGCCTCATAATAAGCTTGTAAGCTTAACTTCTCAATCTTTCTCTTCTCTCTCTCTCTCTCTCCCTTTCTAAATTTCTTCGCTGCTCTGCTTCTCGAGTATTTAGATTCTGCCACCCCTCGGCCTCGCGAGTCTTTCGTTCAACAATGGTTTGGCGAATATTTTAAATCTCATATTTATCTATGTTTTTTTTTCTTATTTGTGAAACTCGGTAAGGCATTCTAACAGGTTTTCAAATGAAAATGTCAAGTCCTCTAGCAAGCTGCAGGAGCTCCTCTTTTCCTAGCCTCAACAGATCCATCTCAACTCTGGGGTCAGTCAAACAGTACTATGATAATCTATCAGAGCTCTATGTGCTCTACCTTTGAACTACAAAGAATGCGTACTTCGAAACAAAGTCTGCATAAAACCTGTGCTCTAAGCCTCTAATGGTATACACTACGAAAAAAACTTAAAACCCTCAGAAAAACCTTTCCCAGAAACCTTTTACAATGTTAAGCTCACCTTTGGCTCAAAGGAATCCTACGGGAAAGTCACATCAGGACAAAATAACACCCACGTGTGAAGTAATGTATAAATTCCATTTAAATTCTCTTGGATGCTGGACTGCCTCTCCCTCTCTCTAAGAGTAGTCAGCAATAGCGGTCAGGCTGACCAAACTTTGTAGCATGCGCGAAAACAAATTCATTAAGAACTGGGTCTGCCTCAGAACCAAAAACACTCAGTCGTTCCGGATCGTTCAACCTCATTGAAAATGTTAGCTTCTGAATTTAACTTCGCCTTGCGGCAGTTACAACTTTTCAAATTCCGCGAGCTAAGCGCACTTTGCAGAGATCGGAACAAACACGAAAGCTCCGAAGCTCCCCGAAATCCGCGTCGAATGCGCTCAAAACCCGACAGTCCGATCCTATACCCTTCCACCCGTCCTAGCAGCCAGATGTCAGCGACGTCGTTCCGATGTCCGCACAAGGACCAGGCACCACTGACGACTGAACATTGGGCTTTGCTCAGGCGCTGGCTCGGGGCACTCAGGGATGTTCGACGCCGGCTGACACCTCTGACATCCTTTCTTACTCAGCTGGATGGAGTGTGGCCGCTGCGCTCACCGGGCCTGGAAGGATCCCGCCGCTGCCACCAGTTGTTAATGGCTGGGGAACGGACGGGCTGGGGACCGGGTTTGGGCTATATGGATGACGATGTTTAATTGAACATGATTAGGTGATAGTAGCGTCCGATACTAAGTCCCACTTCGTCTCCGCCACGCGAGCCCGCAGGTCCCTCTTATAATATTAATGCAATTAATGCAAAGGTGCGGGCGAGCTGGACAGACCAAACGATAATAATCCCTGAAAAAGGGAAACAAGGGGGACAAAGGACAAACCCAAATCTGCAACCACAGCTAGGTAACTGGTGTGCGCTGAAAAAAATCCACTTGGCTCTGGTATCGAACCAAGGACCTGTCCATTTGCAGTGCAGCGCTCTACCAACTGAGCTAACCAGAAATTAGACGTCAGTAGAACAAACGGGTTTTATCAGCTGCCACCAGTCTCACACCAACAAGGGTGAACGCTCTGCAATCTTAATTTATGATATTAATGCAATTAATGCGAAGGTGCGGGCGAGCTGGACAACTCCCTTATATATCCGCTGTGATGTGACGATATGGCGTCACCGGCGGGACCCTGGCGTGATTGGTGGTGGCTGTTGGCTTCGATTAAGATGAGGTTCAGCCACCTCTGGAATTGGACCGGAGGTTTATGGTACCGCGGCGGCAGCTTCTCTTGATGTTGGAGGAAGAGCCAGACGAAGACCCGTTGACGTTGGTTACTTCTACCATAGTCTTGAAGCCTTGGTTACGGGTCTTCGAGAGGGCATGTGCCGAGCGATGCTGTTGCAGACCGTCCCGGTAAGTGCGCCATGATTCGAGCACGGCCTCGTTGGGGTAGAAACATAACAGTTTGTCCCATGACGTCATTTCACGTAAGATAAATTTTCCCGACAAATTTAACGGGGAAACCAAATTGCTGTTTAGGTCACGTGACGTCGATCTTTCCGCTAAATTTAGCTTGGAAACTGAATTGGTCCTTAGGTCACGTGGCGTCAATATTTCTGCCAAATATTTCAGGGAAGCTGACTGCGTTTACGCTCACATCCTCACGAAATCAGGGAACAAACCCCTAACAGCTATCACTGTAAAAGAAGAAAAGAATGGAACGCGTCAGCGTCACTGTGTGCCAAGGTTGCAGAGTGGTTCCAACTGCTCGATCGGGGTGGCGTAGTTTGTGGGCCGCGTTTGCAATATTATCTGCGAGGAGGTGACGAAAGCATTGATCGTCTGCAAGCGTCTCTGCAGTCTCTGCCTCTACACCAGCTTGTCTCCTTGACTCATGACAACGCAACACTCTCGCACTTTCAACCGATTTGCTCAGGAGCTTTAGAAAGAATCCGCCATTAAAGTGCAAACTCGCTCTATAATTTCAGTTGCTCATTTTATTATGTCTAGTTACTCTACAACGCCGAGTGCAGCAGCGCGCAAACCGAGCAGGGCTAACGTACCGTGTGTTTTCGTTTTCTCGGCTTTTCTCTCCATCTCTCTCGCGCCCTTTCTTTGTGGACTCCAGGGGCAGGCTCGTTTCACGGAGCAAAGCACCGCTGTATATCAAAGCACGCGATGCTTTCCTCTCGCCGGCAGTAACACGGAGGCGCTCGAAGAAGAGGCTCGTCTGGTACTGGTGCCCAGCCAGTGAGAAGGCGAGCACCGCGTTAGTGTTTGGCTGACAAGGGGCTTGGCTACTTCCGTTCCTGACTGGTGACCGGATATGGTTAGGTGTCAGCCATATAAAACATTCTATATGTAAATGTCTTATTTTTACTGCACCTTTAGGACTTTGGGGGATTGTCGTAACGCTGAACTCACCGCTCTGACTCCCCCAAATTCCCAAAGCGAGAGGGGACGAGCAGCGCGAGAACGGTGTTCGACATTAGTCCCATGATTGAGCGAATGGCGGTCGAGGCCCGGTTCTGTGACATCCCATGTGCCTTCCTATCATCTCTGCGACAAGTGAATTACTTCGTTGAGTTCCTCGAGCTACGCACCATATTTGTAAGAGCTCTTGTCCCGAGGCAAAGTAAACAGCCTATCCTTTTCATCCGTGCTATTCGTCTCGTCTACGTCTCCGATCAGTCGACAGAGTATCAGATCTGGGTGTGTTTATTCGTTTGCAGGGAAGTAGAAAAGAAGGAGTGGAATCCGCTGCTCTGTCTGTTCTTTTATATCAAAGTAAGCGCTGCTGCTCAGACTCGAGATATAGACTCTATGGAAGGAAGAGCGACGCTGCTTCCTCTTGAGGCAAATGCGTTTTCGCAGAAGAAAGTTGAAATGCGCGTTAGAAGGCTTTTTTATCTTTACATTTTTGTAATATTTGTGTTTCTCTTGATTATTTTCTTCTAGATAGCTGCGTAATATTTTGTGAGTTTTTTCGTCTAAGGAAACACCGAGGAAGCGAATATGGGGAACGCTGTATCAATGTCTGCTTTTTCATCTTTTTTTGCATTCTAATATGATTCATAGGCATTACATACAGGAGTATGTATGTATACAGCTTTTAATATCTTTGTTTAACCCAGTAGAATAAAATTTAAAACAATTTCAAGGTGCGGCATAATATCATCAGCGAAATACTTCCGACACATATTGAACCATATTGATTGCGTTACTGAAAATGTTTTTTGAATGTGTTTTTCTTTTGTTCCCCCCTGCATAATGCCTAACGGCGCAGCAGGTATTTGTGTAAATAAATAAATAAATAAGCGTATAGCTATAGTCCCAGTATGAGAAACCAAAGGTACTTCTTTTCAGAACAGAAGTATGTTCAATTAATGCTGATTTATTGCCGACATTTAAAATAACTTGAACATGATTATGATGAGCACAGAGGTACGAGGGCTTGCAAAAAAAGTCGTTATCTCAGACCCGACGTCCGCTCTTAAACAGGGCTACAAAACCAAAATTTCTTTTCTAGTTGAAGTGTGTATAAAAATGGCTGCATCGGAATATCATCTTAAATATTTAATGTAAAAACTTTCTAATTAATTTGTTTTGTTGCACGGCGAATACAGATGTGTCACGAAGACCATAATTTTAGGCACCTCGGGTTTCATATAACTGATGCACCCAACCAGAAGTATTAGATAAATAGAGGAAGTTTTTTTGTTTGTTTTTTCGCGCCGTGGGTTGTTAGGCACATTAAAAATGACACGAGTACTACACTGGCTCTATAAATTCATCGGCAGCAAAGAGTGGAGTAAAAAGGGGGAAAAAAACGAGCCCACGAATACAATATTTATTAGTTTTTATGTTTTTTTTTTAATGCACTGAAGGTCTTTCACTAACTTTGGTTAGAACACACGTATCTTTATAGTCGCGTTCGGGATCTACTTCGTGACATTGGGAAAGTAGGTAACTGCAAACAAAATGAAATAAGCCTTGTGGATATATTGCCGTATCAGTGCAGCTTCTTGTAGCGTTCATGGTTCATATACATAACCACCGATGTTCTTATGCAAGTCTTATAAGTTCTTTTGCCGTTTAATCATTATTAACTTCGCGCTTTACGAAAACTGTGAGAACGTTTGTGATATTAATTGGGGAATTGGCGTTTTCTTTCTTTCCTTTCCCCGGCAGATTGCCTTCCGTGTTTCTGATTAGCTTTAACTAAAACGCCACAATCCCAGTCTTGAATCCCTGTTTTGAAGTGGTGTTCAAAAGAGGAAGGTACATCAAGCCAACAGCCCCATTAAAGCATATCAGACTCTTCCAAAGTACGAGATGAAAGGTAGCACACATACCCATATGGGCATCACCAAGTTAAGATATAAAGCGTAATATGAAGATTCGTTACCTCCTTCTTATCAGTATAAACTCCGAAAGCAAAAACTCATAGCTCGGAGCAATATGGACTATCCAGTTATAATATGGTTATTGTTTTGTTACACGAACAAAAACTGAAATTTTTAAGGGCGTGAATTACGCCATTAAAGTCAATGAAAAAATTGTTCTCCTCGTAATATTGATTTTACTGGTTTTATTGTATACTTCGCGTGTATAAATTCCCACAGGCGGCTTTCATCTGGAAACGCGGGTAAATTCTACTCGTTTCACGCAGTTGAAATTTCGAGCCTTTCGTGAAAAACTCGTGAAAACGTTTAAAACACCAATCAAGGTCAAACAGGCAGTGCTCTTTGCACCTTTTCATCTGACTATAAGTTCGTTCTACGCAAGTTCATTTGACCGTCAGTCAGAAACCCGGCTGTCACACGCACCCTCCTATGATATCACGTTTGCTGTTAAAAGAACGCTGAGAGGGTATTTATGCCTCACCGGGGTTTTCATTTAAACTACCTATAGGAGCCCAGCCACCCAGAATATAACCTGTGGATCGAGATTCTTTTTCTTTCCGCCCGAAAACAGCCGGTCGAGAATTGACCGGGGTCAGTCGCGCTCACTTTCATTTTTATAGTCACTTTGCGTTCAAACTGTGTGTACCCAATATATTCAAAGTCAGGGGTCATCTAAGGAACAAATTGAATATTAAAAATATCAAACATCGCGAACTCCATTCTTTTGGCCTTCAAGAATCTGGAAATACGCTGATCGAAAGAAAAACAAAAGTTGCACAGATCACGGGAAGTACATGTACACGTCCTTCTCAAGATGGCACCGTACCGCGGGCTGGACTACGCGACCGTGATACCGGCCGATCGATCTTCAAGCTCAGAAGATAGAACGGAAAGGATATATGTGGGAAAGGATAGCACGACCAAAGGTGCACCAACTTCGTCGTCTGCGTCACATGCCGGATAAGCGGAGAAAATTAAATGCGGTCTGGAGTAGCCACGTGTCTTCCGGCCATGAGCTTCCGTGCACGTGTTTCGGTTTCGGTTTCAAGCAGTTGAGTCTCTTAGCCTTAATGAAAATATCCGCTACTCGGCAGCAAAATATTGATTGGGTAGTCTTCTGACTCCATATTAAATCGCTGGCAAAACAAAAAAATAAGAACATTTTTTGAGGGGTGTCAGTGTCCCGTTAACAAAAAAGGAGCCGCCATTGAAAGTTGCGATTTTGCTTTTAGTTTTAATCTCTGGATAGGTACGGTTTTTTTTTTCTTTTTTTTTTCTTCTTACTGAACTAAAATGAATCAAACAAAATTGAGAAGCATTTAAAAATCAGGGCCACATCTGCTTTAATGAATGTTTTGCGGTTTAGACCGAGTAAGCATAATTCTTTGGGACACAATTTTTTTTTTTTAATTCAGGGCATTAATTCAGGGCATTAGACAGCGCGAAGAAGAAAAGGTGAAACTAAACTTGGCCTTACTTGGCGAGAGTCTAGGCATCTTGGCTCTAATTCACAAACACATTGCCAAAGGGAAGCTTCCACTGCTGGTAGTTTGGCCGTCATCTAGCATTTAGGGGCCTAAACTTCAAACAAGAAGCGGAGTTAGGCTTCTCTTCTGGCTGTTCGGTTTTTCACGCGGCAAATTTAGACCTAAATTGCCAAACAAGTACCCTGATTTAGGCTTTACAGTTGGTTCTTGGGTTCATACGGGACACTCTTGTCTAAAGGCTGGCACTTAGTCGATTATGTGGCGAGCAAGAAAAAATCATAGAAACCCCGAATAAAAGTACTCTGGCGCTAACTAAGGCCTTGCTGAAATGCCGTATTATGCCCAAGTTAGGCCCCTATTACTTCCAAGCTTGTGCCAAGTTGTGCGTTTGCCTGGCGTGCTACCCAAAGGTAGTTAAAAAAAAAAAAACGTATATACATTCAGCAGACCATTAAGGTCTGCTGAATGTATATATCCTCGTTATGGCGGCCTATCAAATATATTCCCTGTGAATTTATCTTCAAATTGCTAATCTAGGTACTTCAATCCCCGGGCAAATGGCGTAAGCGTTACAAAATTGTAACCAAAATGTTTCTGATGCGTTAACTTAATAAAGTATTATAATAGTTCTTATAAATCGTTGTTCCAATATATAATTGTTCTAATAAAAAGATTGTCTAATAAATCGGCATCTACAGCAGCATTGACCACGGTCCCACGAGTCGTTCTCTTTTCCGTTGCTCTTTTTGGTACATGTTAGTAAGCGAGTGCCGTCATTTCGAAGCAATCGTGTGTGTCTCATGGATCTTCGATGCCCTGAAGTGCTGTACGACGTTGTTTCCGGTTGTTTTAATTCTATAGTGTTTTAGTATGTCTTCTTAATTGTGATTTTGAGACTAATCCCAAGATTAGAGAAGCCACAATTCTAAAAAAAAAAAAAGGTTCGCTAGAGGGTTTTAAAATAATTATGTAAACATCTGATTTGCATATATTCGACACTTATGCTAGGGTGAATTTTATAGAACTGAAAATTAAGTTATTTTCTTTAACAAAAAAATAAGTTAGAAAACTGTAAGCAGGCCTCGAGGAACTGAGTAAAGAAAACGCACATTTGACTTCAAAGGTCGAGGATGTCGAAAATCGCAAACGACGAAACTTGAATTATGGAATGAACGAAAGTGAAGGAGAGACAGTTACATATTTTAAAATTTTGTTTTGGATGAAGTTTGAGGCGATAAGTTAGAGATTAAGGTGGCAGACGTTGAAATAATTCACAGGCTGAGGAAAAAAAGGTACCGGACAGGTGACTTCCTGTAGTACTCCAAATTCTCAACAGTAGTGACAAATCTAAACGGCTCAATACCACAAAAATATCTAAAGGGCTCTCTTAATTTACTGTCAGAGGACTACTCAAAGAAAGTACCAATGATTAAAAAATAGTTGTGGGCTAAAAGTAATGATACAAGACAATCCAATGACATAGTTTTTCTTCTGTATCACAAATTAATAAACTATCAACGGAACTTACAAGTGGAATGAAGAACAGGGTCGAAGAGTAAAAGTTAAGGTTTCTGCTCAAAATCAAATGAAATAACCCCTAAAGAACGTTTTAAATATTAATGCCAGTAGTATACAGTAAAATTTGGAAGATTTGTTACAGATTCCGCTGGTGTATTCTCTCGATGGAATGGCGGCAACAAGAACATAGGTGAACTCTAACGTCGTAAATTCTAAAATATGTCCCTTTTAATAGAATGTTCTTAAAAATATATAGATAATTATGAGATCATCTATCTTATATGTATATAGATAATCATGAGATTATCAATAATAGCAGGATCATCTATTGAAGAAGGATGATCCTACCATGACTCCAAACGGGGAGCCGTAGTGCTCCTAAATCAATAAATAATAAGATTAATTTTAAAGTCACAATTTAATAGCACTGAAGTTTCGGTGATTATTATGGCTACAGGCTGAAAGTGCCCTCGGGTAAGTATAGCCTTGCAGAAAGACATAACCATATTTAATATTTAGACAGCGTCTGATTTCCGTAAACAGCCGCAAAATAAAAAAAAAACACCATGTGCAAAACGTTTTCACGCTATCAATGATAGTTAGCAGGACACGAACTAGAATGAGGTGTTTAAGGTTGGGTTTGTGAAAGTTCCTTAATGTATTCTGAAACCAAGAATGTATTACATTCGATTCCCGGTCAACCTTCTGAGAAGATGCAACGCTGTACGTGCACGAATCGCAACAAGATTAATCGCAAGAAGTTCAATGCAATTATTTTTTTATTTGGATCTCTCGATGACTTCTTCTAAACATGGAACACTTCAACATTGAGAAAAGATACCATAAACAATAATATGATTTGAATTACAGTTTAATGTTTCACATGATTGGTGTTTTGGATCGCACTATATAAAGTTTCGTGAAAGGATATCTTATGTATTTACACATTCTACATGCTAACGAGATTTTCCAAAAACTACGCATTTTTGCACCAATTCAACAAAACTTTTGAAGAGAGTTCTATCACCGGCCGAAAGGTGTGATCTTCGGTCACAGTAAACGGCAGTCTTTGCCTCTTACGCATTAACTCAAAACGACCTTGTTTAATTTTGTAACTGAAGAAAGCTTCTTGTTTTGACCCAGTTTATGAAAGTGTCGGTACACGACGACTCAAAAATGTATGATGCAACCTCATACAGTAAAGGCAGACCACATGCAGGGGTGTCATATGTTACACTAATTTATAATTGCACAATGACGCTGCATGGACACTCGTATAGAAATAATTACCAAAGTACGGCAGGTCATTGTGCATGCAGAATTAATGAAAATATATATATATATATATATATATATATATATTTCGCTACAACGGCAACGAATGAATGCCAAGAAAAGACGCTTGCCCTGTTGGCAACACGAGAACATCACTAAACCTACTTGAAAGGGGAAAGCGCACATCCGTGTCATCTCACAGGCAGTTCAATGCTGCGGTGATGTTCAGCTCTAACGTTTTTGACGAGCATTCGCCGGGCTGTGATAAAACGCAGCAGGCGTTTTTCGTTTGTCATCAAGTACGCTCGGCGATATTCGGACATCGCCACCGATGACCAGTGAACCGTCACTTTCCGCAAAGCTGACTTTGGTGTTAGTCTGATCGAGTAGGGGTTTCGTAGCTCACTTCACGCACGGTACCGTTATGCTCTTCAGAGCGAAACAACGAAGAAAGCAAAAACTCGGGAGCATCGTCATCATCCCACGGACTGCCAACGCGGCACTCGCAAGCTGACGCTCCTGCACTCCGCCCCAGAGAGCTCATCGTGAAGCCCGTGCCGCACTAATTGGCGCCCCTGTATAGAGTGGCGCCCACGGGAGCTCAACTTTCGCGCGAATCGAATAACTGCTTCGGACAGCTCCATCGCAGCTCATTTGCGCCTCCTCCAATGAGTCGCGGCCGCTTAATTTTTGACCGACTTCCAGCCTCCAGTTTGTGCAGTTTCGGGAACTGAATGGGATAGAGTGGAGGAGATGAGATGAAGGGAAGTGAAGAATGGAACGGGGGAAGAAGAGGATATCAGGGATGAGCAGTGCGGCTGACAGCTGCGGCAGCGGTTTTCTTCCCCCGGAGTTACGATGGTCCGGCAATCCGGTTTACGGCCACTCGAGCGCGTGTGCGCGCGCAGGACTCGCAGCCACCGACAATTGCGCAATTAATCTGCAAGGCCGCTGGTGGCAGCTCGAAGGACCGCTAATGATTTGGAGGTTCCGGTTTTTGGTGGCGAAGACTCGCGCCGTGTCTCTCGCTCGTTTACGGAAACCTTCATCAGAACTTCACTGCCCACAAAGCGAAGCGAAAACGAGTGTGAATCGGCAATTTAATCTGATGAAATCTTACGCGTCTGTGCTGTTTTAATTGAGATAAACTTTATAATATGTTATGTGTGCTCTTTGTGGGTACGCGGTTCGCTGCGCTGCTCCGGGCTGTTTTTGTCTGGGCTGGGTTGTGGCGAGGGGAGAGAGGGCCTCTCGGCAGCAGATTAAGGCACTATAAATCGTTGGAAGTTAAGTTTCGGGTTTTTTTTTGTTTAATATTTACAATTTAATGACTGTTCATTCCAAATTGTTACCACTACGTGTACGTTTCTTAACGTCCACAAAATTTATTCGTTCTAGAAAGTTTAAGTTAACAAATTGATTTTATTTTTTGCCAGACTGGATTTTAATGTGTCTGTTTTAATGTAAAAATTAAAACTGCTAGACAAACAACAAAAAATAGTGCATAGACTAAGCATCTAAGGAAGAGCCTTAACTACTTCAGAATGTAGCATGGAGCCTTGACCTCCGCAGATATCGACAGTAATTAAGTTGCGAAACTTTTTTTTCGGCCTCCTTTGAGGTGGTATAAGTAGCACACTTTTAGGAACTATAAGAGTCATGGTCGAACAGAAAAGTGTTTTAGAACGCAGCTCTTAGGCGCCCGTTTCCGGCTTGAGCGGCGTCGGCGTCGCCGTCGGCATAACCTGCGCGTTGCATGATGGGTAAATTTCTCCGCTAAATTTATCGGAAAATTTGCCCCGCTAAATTTAGCGGAAAAATTTTCCCGCTAAATCCAGCGGAAAATTTTTCCCGCTAAATCTAGCTGGAAATTTTCCCCACTAAATCTAGCGGAACATTTTCCCCGCTAAATCTAGCGGATAAATTTTTCCCGCTAAATTTAGCGGAAAATTTTCCCTCGCTAAATTAAGCGGAAAATTTTCCCCGCTAAATTTAGACGGAAAAATTTCCCCGTTAAATTTAGCGGAAAATTTTCCCCGCTAGATTTAGCGGAAAATTTTTCCCGCTAAAACTAGCGGAAAATTTTCCCCCCTAAAGGTCGAGGTCACGTGATCCCCAGGCCACGTGACACCCCCCCCCCCCCTCCCCGTGCCTTCCCCTCCTCCTCAAGAGCTGCGCTCTAATTCGGCGTTACAGGGAGTTGTAAACGGCTTTCATTTTTTCCATCCCATTTAAATAATATAAATCGAACTTGTTAATTTAGAAGACGCGCCAATAGTCAGATCACGGACGATAAGACATGGAACTGTTATTTAGACGTTCTGCTGTATCATTCAAGAGCAGAGCAACCTTTAATGTTCGTTCAATATCCCAAGCGAATGCTTCAAGTAAAATTAACTAAATAATAGAGAAACTAAAAAGCCGGACGGAGCAAAAAAAAAGGCACTGAGGAAATCGTATTTTACAGCATTTTGCAGCTTCTAAGCAGCAGAACATGATATTGAGCGATTTCTAGGCAATAATTTCACGTGGTGCGGTGCGTGACGTAGGTGACGTCTTAAGAATCCAAGAGATATGTTTACAGTGAGAATGATGTTAGCCATATGCGTTCGCCATGATAGATCGTTGCAGAGGATGACACCAATGTATTTATATGTCTGAATCAGTTCAATGAAAACGTTAACGATAGCATAGTGGAAGAAAAGAGGGTTACGGTGATGCTGGACAGACATGGCTTTACATTTGTGAAAGTTAAGGTACATTAACCACCGGTTGCACCATCCTTGTACGTTGTTTAGGTCGCTCTGAAGGATACCTTGGTTGGAAACGTTAGTAACTGAGCGATAAATAACAAAATCGTCGTCAAACATACGTCTATGGCAGGACACGTGCAGCGGTAAGTCGTTATGTAAATCGGAAACAAAAGGAGACCGAGGACGGATCTTTGGAGGACGCCCGATATTGCTGGGAGAGAATGAGAAGATTGATTATTAACGAGAACAAAGTTGAAGCGGTTTTTTGAATCCCAACAGGCCACGTCACGCACGTCGCGATTGTAAAGAAGTGCTACAAGTGTTGGGGAAAAGTCCGAGGTGGCAGTGAGGACGACCGATAGCAACAGATTTGAAATGATGGTAACGAATACCTGCATTGCGAAAGTGAAACAATTAGTGTTCTGCATTGTAGCACAGCCACTGAGCCTAACAATTCCCTGTTTCTTATTGAATAACGGCAGCATGAGTTTCAAAATAAAATAAAAGATTAAGAAGTTATGCTTTGTTCAAGCCGACGTGCATAATCTCCATTGTGGAAAACTAGTCTGATGAAATTCATATCCAACAGTATGTTAAGAATACGTTCAATCGATATTTTGATTGCGTTTTTATTCAAAGTTTACTGATGTTTGAGGTTGATAACTAGGGAAGAGGATTCTTGGAATCCGGTTATCCCCTTTTTAGAAACTCTAGTGAAAGTCGCGATATGCAAGTCAAGCGTTCTCTTTTACCGATACGTCTCTGGGGCACCACAGCAGTCGCGGCAAGCGAAGCTGAACCATTAAGTATGATGCGCTTGCAGAGCACGGAATTATCCGAAACGCAACAGATATCGCTAGGTTTATTCACCTCAGCCACGTCCGAGAGGTAGTGTAGCTTTACATCGAATCCAGTCTTATTAAGAGGCCGGTTGGTGTATATAAAATCTCCCGACTCCCTACAACGCGAATGCTCACGTCATATTAATGCTGGCGTGAGGCGGATATTGATAACGAAGGGTCGTGGCATTGGGTAAAGAGACGACTCTACCGCCCAAGAGGACGTTAGAAGCGTGCCAGGAAAGCGAGATAAGCGCGACTGCATCAGTATGTATACACGAGCTATAGTTGTTGGAGGGAGTCGTTACTTCGTCGCGGAATACATGTTCAATGATATATTTTTCTCGGGGGTACTCACATCAAGAAAAACATGATTTATTTTTAACTAAAAAGATCGCTCTTAATGTATATGCTGATTTTTTCTGTAACACCTAAAACTTGTGGATACACTCCCGCAGCCTTACAGTTTATCATAGTCACTGACGCCTTCTGAAGGGAAGGGCGTGTCGAGTCGGCATCGTCTGATTAACGCTCCGCAACCAACGTAAATGCGGCATTAGCCTATGCGGAGCCTAAGTTCGTTCGCTTCTTTTGCAGGGGTGGTGGTGAATACAGAACGCCGTGTTCTAGTTGGTTTTGATTGAAGGAGAGTGGTTAGACCTCAAGGCCGCTCCTTTTGAGATGCACTCAGTATCCTTCAATCAGTGCCAATCAGAGCTTGGCGTCGTTTTGACGTCACTGCAGCTCCTGCGGAAAAACCATACGAGCAGCTCTCCGTATAAGATCGTCAAAGAACAAACTACAAAAGCAAGAAGCGTGCGTGCACATAGCAAGCCACATCCTGCATTTGTTAAGTTGTATGTGCTTATACAGTTGAACGTGTCTTGGGCCATTCAGCTGCCACTGAGACACCTTGTGACATTTTAGATACCGGTACGTTACTTGAGAATCCTTTGCCACATCTTGGATAATGTTACGTTGCATATTTATGTGCTAAATATTTACTCAGAAGTTACGATGAACCATTATATTAGCATTGAGTCATTCCACCAGATTTTCAACTTGTGTTCAGGAACCCCAAAACTGAAGCTTTATTATTATTATTATTTTGTATTGCAGATATGGCAGGAGTGTGTTTTGTGGTTCTTAGTTGTGGTTTTCATCGCACTGTTTTTGGTTTTTTTCGGAAACACCTTTCTGTGATAATTTTATTTCTACTTTTTTTGTTTCCTAAGCTCTCCGACGAACTCTGCTACAATTATTGTACAGATAGTAGAATGTCACCAACAACGGTAACTTTCGTTCCGAGACCGTTTGCAAAATACAAATGAGCAATTCAAGTAAAATTTAGCGCCGTTATCCGTTATTATTATTTTTTTGTGTAGTAAATGTTTTCTGCCCTTTATCCTCTGTGTGAAAAACTCTAGGTTACACTTCGAATACTGTAGCAGAATTGCTAAGTCTGCTAGCAATTTTCACGTAAAATGCCATTTGTTATTTTTGATGTTCTGTTTAACGCATAATATAAAAGGAATAAACAGCAGTATCAATTTACACATATTAAACAAATTAAAAACAACCAAATGCTATTCTTGTTACACTAATATTATTGATGTTTAATTTTAGAGAAATTTTAGGTGTATCTAAAATTAAGCACATGAACGTGTTCATGAATGCTGATGCGGTGTGATAGAAAACCCGTTAACGAATATTCCAGTTACATTTATATACTTGTTTTCGTACTAAATCTACCCCCAAGAAACCAGCATTACCATATGGCAATCAAGGTCTTTTGTAATTAAATTTAAACAAAAACAAAATTTGTCCGAGTGTATTTATATATACATGTGAAAAATACTGATATTGAACCTAAACCCGCTAGACTCTACGCTTCCAGTGAAACTGTCCAAATTTTAGACACAACGCCACTTGTAAAGCTAGAAAGCGCTGTGTACACCAATAATACCGATTATCTCTTAATATGATTTTCAACCGATACACAAAAGTGCAAAAAATATGCAAATCTCTCAATCACTTACATGTCGCCTTTGACCAATCAATGGTCAGTCGTGCTACATCAAAGTGAATTATTTACTAGCAAATTTGTAACGGACGTGCACTTATTGATGCCTACATCAAAGCTTCATCATCATATCAGTTCAGACAGACGTAATGAGCACGCACACCTTCGATTGCTCGGCAAATATTGGTATCGTCACGGAGTGAATGAGATCAGTCGTGCGGAACTTTGAGTGCGTTCTTTTCGCTCAAAATCAGCAGTCCGTGGCAAATTGCTGTGCTCTTTCAGACTCTTTTTGTCAACCGAAACGAGGTCATCGATTCGGTGCACGAAAAGAACGTGCAATTACTCTGCTGCAGAAGTTCTATTAAAGTTGTCGCTCACTTTTTTCTTCAACACCCGTATAATAAGAAAAGCCGTCAGGTTTGATTTCGTTCGTCAAGTTTCCTTTCCTTACCCGGATGTGAATTATGCATAATACATACGGCAGGTGCTTAGAAGTGATTATACTTGTTATCCGAATAGGTCCATAAAAGACTTTCCTACATTCCCGGGGATCCTCTGCACTTTTATTCAATGACGGGTTTTTGGAAAGGATATTTGAAATAAAAAAAATGTGTATCCATTTAGTGACTCTTGTAAACTTCAAAATATTCTCTTGATTGAATGGGACTCCACACCTTAAAGTGCACAGGGGTCTGGGGAAATAAGTAATAATTAGAAGTAGTTTTACTTCTAAAATATTCAGCAGGTAAACTACTCTTATCATTGGCAAATTCATATTTCGTATTTTCTTATTATAAGAAATTAATACTTCCAGGAAAACATATGCGTTCCCCTCGTTGAGAAATTATTTTCAAGGTAATGGCCCTGAATGAATAATGCTACAAATTTTGTCCAGCAGGAAGTTAAGTTGGCTCTGTAAGATAAGATAATGCACGCAATTGCAAAAGTTTTATTTTTTATTTTTATATTTAATATTCCTCAACATGTATAGAGAACGCAGTCAAAAAAGATTATATATATATATATATATATATATATATATATATATATATATATATATATATATATATATATCAATGACCGAGAGAGGGATGAAAGGGGGAGGGGGTGTGGAGTTTTAACTTGATCGTCCAACAGCGGGGTTTAACATTGGGGCTTGATTTCTGTCTGACCCACCGCCTTCTGAATTTGCGCTGATTAAGTCAGTGCCACTAGTATTGCGCGTGCCGCTTTTAGGGTCCGCAGCATTTCGCTTTTTGATGCCAGGTGTTGGCTCCTGGGGACGATAGTATAGTAACAAAAGTTGCTTAAAACCGGTGACGTCAGCGAGTCAAAGCGATAGCATGTCCCTCTGCCAACTGTGTGCACGAGGAGACAGGGTCACAACGGATGCCCTTCAAACCTCGTGACTCTGAATTTGGGGTTCATGTGTAATTGTGTGGGTATTTAGGCTTATAGGCCTTGCTTTGCTTTCCCACTTTTCACGTAGAACGATGCAAGGCGAGAAAATAGCTTCCGAATTGGTAGAACGCCATCGTTTAAATGCAGCGACAACGTAATTATGGAATGTTTTGCCGGGATAAATTCAGGACTTATTTTGTCTGTTCTTTCAAAATGAGCTCGCTGCCACGTACCTTAACTAGGACAATCTGAGAGCCGGAGTTTGACTTACTCCATAAGGCCTTTCGAATTCTCCTCTCGGAACGCTGCGGCCGTGAGACAGCGTCAACAGTTCGTGCATTCCCTATTGTACCCGCATTCGGAGTTGACCGATTTTCTCGCACTCGTTAGAGCTAGTGCGGAACATGTGAGTGCTTCGAGGAATTCGTCAGTCTGGTTTAAAGTGGGGCAGAAAACGGACTTTCAAGACACCTGCCAACGCGGGCACTAATGCGCTCGATATCTTTACTTTTATTTTTGCTTTTACTATATCAGTTTTTATTTTACTCAAATAAATAATCGCAAATATGTTTCTTTTTTAAATCTTAACGGACATTTTAGTGAAAGTGCCACTGAAGTTACAGGTTTACCTCGGTAAGCAGGACCTACAACAGCCATGAATAGCAGTGTAACAAGCTCTGTGGCTCAAACATTCCAACTTCATCGCGAATAATAATATAAATATTTGCAGACGATATACACCACTGTTTATACTTTTCTACTACTTTCTGTATAAAAATCGTACTAGTAGCGACTGTGGAATAAAATTCAGGTAAATCTCCCATAATTTGAAATTTTAATAGGCAAAACAGGCTTATTAGGTAAAGAAATACAAAAGACAAGCCATGCACGCAGGTATTGTTTTATTTAGTAGAAAGTTAAACTTGAGCCCAAATGGCAGCAGAAAGCTTCTGTCGCCATGGCAAAGAACTACATTCACGTGGACGCAAAAAGAAACAAAAAAGCTAAACAAGCAGTCCTAAACCTGCTTTATAATAAACATGACAGCCGTTTACAACTCCCTGTAGCGCCAAATTAGAGCGCAGCTCTTGAGGAGGAGGATGGAAGGGTACTGGGGAGGGTATACCCCTCCTCCCTCCTCACCTCGTCATCATGGCTGCTACTCCGCCACGGGGCCACGTGGCCTCATGGGGGCCTCGTGGCCCTAGTGAGGTCAGGTGACCCCCCTGAGGTCACGTGACCTCCATGACGTCACGGGGGTCACGTTACCTCAGGGGAAGGTCACGTGACTTTAGGGCGTCACGTGACCTGAGGGGGGTCACGTGATCTCGGGGTTCATGTGACCTAACGGTTACGCCGACGGCAACGGTGACGGCGACGGCGACGACGACGCCGCTCAAGCTGGAAACGGGCGCCTAAGAGCTGCGCTCCAAAAACTGAACAGTTTCTGCACAAAAATAAGAAAAGCAAAGAGAGGACAACTGCAAGTTTTGTTCTCAGTGAAAACCCACAAAGGGGCCAAACCGTTTCGGGCTATTGTGTCGGAAAAAGAAACCTGGCAAATCCATCTGTCGACGTTCCTGTCCAATCGTCTGTCCTTTATAAAATCCGATGATTCATATAAAATCAAGAATTCCGAACAACTGATTACATATATTCAAAAAATGGAGCCGGTGCGACATCGGGATTTTCAATAGATATTGAAGACACGGATTATTCGATTACACTCACAAACCTTATGGCAATTCTGCGCTCTACCATTGAGAAGCAAGGAACCACAGAATTTTAGAACGCCGCTGGAATAAATGTAGACACATTTTTAGAACTATTAGGTGTATATCTAAACGCGACGGGGGTAGAACATCTAGGCCAACAAATGGTGCAAAAGAGCGGAGTTTGTATTGGATCTCGGGTGGCGCCGCAGCTATGTGATTTGTACGTGGAGGCATGCGGCAAGATCATCGAAAACAACCTGAAAGATACAAGCGTCAAGACTATTTTTCGATATGTGTACGACTTGTTAATACGTAGTGACACGGAGGTAGATGACCAGAGAAACGGATGCAGAAATACAGTTCTGGGATGCCTCCAAGGAAGTTGCCTTGACCTGGTTTTCACGCAAGAATTCTTTGTCCACAAAAATATAAAATTTCGAGACCTCACTCATAAAAAAGAAAGACAACACCTACGAAATGTCACTCCCCGAACAACACCAGGAGCTTGTGGCGGGTTAAGTGAAAAAACAAGAATTTTTAGGGACTTCTGTGTAAGTGTACTGTATGTATAATTTGTAGAAGTGTAAATATCGGTAGTGATCTTTATTGGTGCAATATGTTTATTTATGTAATATGTTTATCGTGCTCTACTTTGGACTCTAAATGAAGGAGCAAACGATCACGGAAGAAGTTTACACTAAAACATCGTTGGTAGTCAGCTGTTTGTCCTCTCCTGTCCTTTCTTTCTTTCGTGTTCAAGTTTAATTCATAAGTTCAAGCTCATATATTTGCAAGTATGTACCAACAAGCTCAACTCTTAACCATTATTGAGCCCAAGAATCTGAATATAACACAAAAATATATCTACTCACAAAATACACGGAATCAAAAGATCATCTTGTGTGTGGCCTTGGGCAGACATGCCGACGTGGAAGTTACACTTTGCAACGTTGTAAATTAAAAAAAAAATTATGCAAGTTTTTTTTTTATATATATATAAACACAAGAGTATGGTGAATACCTATCACTGTAAATTTCAGGAACATCGAACATGGCTCTTTTTTATTGCCTCTTGAATTTTCTTAACTTTATGCATTAAAACACGTTTGAAGAAAATAGCAATGTTTTTAGAGAAAGTAAATATTTATATGTTAATCAAAGGAACGTCTTATTACGATTTAGGACATAAAGTCTAATGTTGTAGCTATACGATTTCTTTAGATAATGGCTCAGAAATCTAGGGACAAAACAGGAAACAAGCCAAGTTTGCGGATTTTTGACACGTGATACATAGTCTCCGCAATGCTCTAATTATTTACGGCAATAGTTCCCATGATCTATTATAAATACAAACAATTTAATAATGCTGACATATATATATATATATATATATATATATATATATATATATATATATATATATATATATATATATTTATTTACTTATTTATTTATTTATTTATTTAAATAGCTTAAGGACCCCCATAGAGGGTATTACATAAGGGGTGACATACAACAAACATCAACAAAAGAAGGGTAAAAGGTCACAAAAGCAAATTTGCATGTAAAAAACAAAACTCGTGAAGAAGATTAGTATGCAAACACAAAACAAACACATTAAAATATACCTAGAACGCGATTGCACGTATTAATGTTTTTAAATTCTAATGAGTCATCAGTAGTTACAATGTTCTGGGAGAGCCCGTTCCCATAAAAGGCTATACGTGAAAAAAATGAGTTCTGAAATGTGGTGGTTCTTGCTTTTGGGCGCTGTGCATCGAGATTGTGACCCGTTCGACGGTTGCGGTGCACAGAAAGAACGACGTATGATAATCGGATTCACGGGCTGTAAAAAAAAAATGGAAAAAAGAGATAACCTAGCTAAACGGCGGCGTTCAGAGAGGAGGGGAGGGGGAGGTTGGCACGGGTTCGAAGATATATGACGCTAGTAAAAGAAGAATAATCTGAGTAAATAAAACGTAATGTTCGACGGTGAACTGATTCGATGTTATTGATGAGGTAGGCTTGGTGCGGATCCCAGATAGCAGACGCGTATTCCAGTTTAGGGCGGATAAGGGATAACTAAGCAAGTTGTTATATGTGAGGAGGGGCCAGTTACGAGTTGCGCCTCAAAAAACGTAAAAAGCAATAAGCAGAGGATATGTTGCGACTGCTATGAGTGGCACAGAAAAGATCGGATGTAAGATGAACTCCGAGATACTTGTAGGAATTTTTTCCAAAGGAACGCTGTTAAGGGAGTAGGAAAAGATAGATGGTTTAGAGCGACGTGTAAAAGACACAAGCTTGCATTTATGGACGTTGAGACACATCTGCCATGTATTGCACCATGCTTTGATGCGGTTGAGGTCATCTTGGATGAGTAGGTGATCTGATGGGTTAGTCACAGTGGCGATAGATGACACAGTCTTCAGCGAAAAGACGAATATGCGATGTTATGTATATAGGCATGTCATTAATGTAAATTAAAAATCGAAGGGGTCTGGGGACCGATCCTTGAGTAACACCTGAAATGACTGGAGCAAGAGAATATGATGACTGGTTAGCGGTAACAAGTTGCTGTCTGTTAGTTAAAAAGTTAATGATCCAGTTCAGAATCGATGAATCTAAGTTGAGTTTAGAAAGCTTGTATATGAGTCGTCTATGAGGAACCTTATCCAATGCTTTGGCAAAGTCCAGGAAGATAGCGTCAGTTTGAATGTTTGAATCAAGGTTAACATCTAAGTCATGAGTAGACGCTGCAAGTTGAGTTTCACATGAAAAATCTTTTCGAAAGCCGTGCTGGGGTGGGTTGATAGAACAGCTGTCTGACAGAAATTGAATTATGCTTGTGTAGATGATATGCTTCGTTAGTTTGCATGATACGCTTGTTAGGGAGATGGGTCGATAATTAAATGGGGAGTATTTGTCGCCATTTTTTAAAATTGGGACAATCTTTGCTACTTTCCAGCCATCAGGCAGAAGACTACTTGAAAGAGATTGTGAAATATTTTAGCTAATATCACGCTAAGTTCTTCGTGTGTTTTAGAATTTTTGCATTTACGTTATCAATGCCTGCTGATGGCGATATTTTAAGGTTGTCAATGAGTTTAGCGATTCCTGCGGGTTCAAATACATATCCAGACATGGGTGTAGGAATAGCGGGAAGAGGAGAAAAAAAGGCCTCGCTATTCTCTTGCGTAAATATGGAACAAAAAACATCATTCAGTAATTCGGCACGTTCGTCATCCTGAACCAATCTGTTACCGTTATTTCTAAGTGTGATTGCAGTATCATATTTAGGGTTAACAACTTTCCAGAACTTTTTAGGGTCATTCTTGGGCATACACGCAAGATCGATGTTATAAAATGATTGTTTTTGCTTACTTTCAACTCTGTAAAACCTATCGACGGAATAATATTTGTCCCAGCTTAAGCTGCACCCAGTGGACTTAGCCATCCGAAACAGTCTTTTCTTTTTTTGAAATTAGGCGTTTTAAAGAACAGGTAAACTAAGGAGCAGACGTGTTTTCACAAAAAGTGACAGTAGGAATGAACATGGCCGCAAGTTCTTGCATTTTTAGTTTGAAAAGAAACCAATTATCAGAAACAGAGCGAACATCAAAGTCAACCAGAGAGGAAAATAAACAAATTTCTAGTTCAGCATTCATACTTTGGTAATCCCCTTTATCGTATAGTGATACGGTTTTGAGTCGCTTGGATTGAGATTGAAGATGCAAAGAAAAAGTACAGTGAATTACTTTATGGTCACTCATTTCGTGTAAGCAGTTGATCGATTTCAAAGTCTCAGGCTTTGACCAAAGAATGAGGTCAAGAATATTAGAAGAATGGGAAGTTCATCGCTTGGGTTCAGCTATAACTTGCGAAAGAGTGAAATTAAAGCAGAAATGAATGAATTGTGTTGCTTTACTCTTATCAAGGGGAGTTGAAACAGCTAGGGCCGACCAGTTTATTGATGGGTAGTTAAAATCACCGAAAAGCAGACTGCTGGACAGGAGATGTCCGAGGCACAAAACACCGAGTGCATTATTGAGATGAATAAGAAAAGTTGGATCCTTCTGAGGCGGTCGGTAGCATACGACAATAAGAAGTGTAGCATGCAAAGATGAACAGGAGAGCCACAACATTTCGAGTGGCGGGGAAATATCCACAAGTTTGAACACAAAACTGTCTTTTATTGCGATCAGGACCCACCCCCTCGGCGACATGTCCTATCCCGTCGAAATATGTTATAACCAGATACGTCGGGGAAAATTTCAATATCAATGATAGATTATGACAGCTAAGTTTCAGTGAGAAGTATGACGTCAGAATCAGTAGATGCTATGAGGCTGCATATCTCATATTGCTTTGACATAACACTTCTTATATTGGTATAGAGAATGGACAGGGGTCTGTTGGAAAGCTTCGCAGTAGAATGGTTACGATGAGGACGCGCACTGAATTCAACTTAACGTACACGTGGTGACCAGACAGCGGTGCTACCGGGTTGCTACCTCTTTATTTTAACAACACTGTCTGACACCTCATCAAAACGAAAACACTTTTCATTGATGTACAATTTGTCTACGCGTAGTTTATAACGAGTGTTTTGTGTTCTAGCAAATTTCAATAGTCTATGGCGGGCCAACTGCTCAGGGCGAAGAAAATCCTCGCTGACTACAAATCCAGTATTTTTTTTTGTTTTATACCTGCAGTTAATATTGCTTCTTTTTGCTTAAAGAAGCAGAATTTTGCCATATGTGGTCCGTTTTTTCCAGTTTTAAAAGGACCGATACGATGTGCTCTTTCTATGTTATCAGGGTTGATTTCTATATTTAGTTTACTCGCGCACAGGTTGACCACGAGTGACTCAGATTCAGACCATGTTTCTTTCGCTTTATCTTGAAATACAAAAAAGACTAAGTTCGACCTGCGTGACCACTTCTCGTAGTCGAAAAAGCGAGCCTTTAAAAGCGCGAGCACTGTTCGGGCTGCTTGCAGCTCGGACTCAGTTTTTTCGGCGGTATACTGGTTACTCAGGGGAATTGGCAAATTTTCTTCAATAGCGCTCACTCGTGCGTTCAAGTCGCAAACTAACTGGTCAGTACGCTTTTGATTTCCAGTGAGTGCCCCTATTTGTTTCGCCAAGTCTGTCTGTCCCGTCTGTAACTGGGTTACAGTAGCGTGGATTTGAGTTAGTAAGTCAGCCTGGGCTGTAGTAAGGGGACCGGGATTCTGCTCCACATTACCAGAGAGCAGCAACAGCAAGTGCCACACAAAGATATTGGTGCATGCTTGAGCATAGATAGACATGCACTTCCGCGTCACAGCAAAGTCGTTTGGGCACGACACCAGTAATAAGAAACGGTTACTACTCCTGATGCACAAAGAATAGTTCAAGTAACTGACCTGTACAAAGAGGAGGCGTAAGTAGATTTTTCCCGTAGTTGTGTCGGGCCCTTCCGTTCTACTGCGAAGCTTTCCAACAGACCCCTGTCCTTTCTCTCTCTCTCTCCCTATATATATATAGGTATATATAAACATTCACGGGCTGTACTCTCGTTACCTGATGAAGAGCGGGAATTAGTAACTCCGTCAGTACGCATCTTTCACTTGTATATATATATATATATATATATATATATATATATATATATATATATATATATATATATATATATATATATTTATTTATATATATATATATATATTTTTTTTTTTTCTGTAGTTGGTGCAATGATATATGAAAAAAAACTTAGTATATGAAATTCTGGCGCACTCAATCTTTTTCCCTTCAAATATTTCGTTTGTAGCAAAAGAGATGTTGATCCCTTTCCTAGACATGTTAAGAAGTAACATGCAAAAAACAAATACGTACGGAATTGCGTGCTTGTGACCTTATCTGAACAGAGCCCGTTGCCAACTGGAAACAGCTGATAATATTACTCAGTTTGGTTTTGTTTGGATAGGTTAGTTGGCCGATACATGAAATATAAACTAGCATTGCAGACACACAAGATCCAGTATCAAACTTGTAGTCATGCCGGCTGGCATACGAACAGGGGTTAAATACTAGCATACATTTCCTAGTTTTATTCTGTGATTTAGATTAAATACACGAGCACAGAAGTCGAACTGGGCCGCCATTTTTTTACGATGTATGTCGTAGACTCAAGTTGCATTATTTCAATGCATTATTCCAATGCCTTATTCCAATGCTGTTTTGTGATTGCAATTTATGTAAACGAAAGCAAGCCAGATAAGAGTTTATACTTAAAGCAAAAATGCAAAAACCTCAAGCAACGGGCACGCGGAAAATGACAACATACCATGTATACACGAACCAGCATCGTACATGTTGAGGTAATCGAGGATTATACCAGTTAAAGAAAAACAACTGCGCGACCTGAGGGTCCTAAGTCTACCAGAATATAATCTCTGAAAATGAAAAATATAAAAGTAAAAAAATGGATTAGAAAGATATAAAAAAAATATTTTCAGGCCCGGGGGGGGGGGGGGGGGGGGGGGCAATGGAGACTTTACGGCGTCCTGGGAAATTCCAGTAGACAGACAGTGCGTCTAATAGAAAAGATATAGGATGATGGAAGAAAAGACAAAATCCGAGACTAGAGCTTGCATACTGATGAAATTATATAGAGCACGAACTGCGGAAGAAAAACCTATTCTGGATCTTCCTTCGAAGTGTGACATTCAAAAATGGTCTCATGCTCCAAAAGATAGAGGCTGGGATTTTTGCCAGGGCTCTAATGCTTATTAGTCGACATATTTAGATTTTTTGCGCCTAACCTAAAATAAATATAGATACGTTTTTTTCCTAATGTATCGTGTCGGGGGTTATATGCTCAGACTTTCGGATTTGGGGGGTTTAGCTGAGACATATGAAGTTCTAAAAAATAATAAAAGAAATCAATATTCCTCTTTTTTAATTTATGAATTACTAAAGTATTTTTGATGGAAGGTGCGAACAATTATTGGAATTAATAATGCACGACTTCCAGGACATGAAAAATTGTTTTGGTGTTTACTTTCTATTAAACAGGCGGAATTCCAATGAAGGATTCGAAGGACATAAATAAAAATAATTATCATGGTTGTTAATGAGAGTATAATAAGACGAATTGCACATATAGTGAAATGCAGTTAATTCTAACCAGCTTCGGCATGAATGACTGCCCATACAATTTTAGAAGTGGCAGAACACTTTTTGAATCGACGTGGTGGGAAGAATTTGCTCTACCTTTGCTGCAGCTTCACTTCTGTGTGGGGGCATGAACGTTTCAGAATTCAAAGGGCACAATCACCTCCTGAATGAACAAGAAAAATAAACTAATGTGGCACGTCTAGATATATGAATTAAATATTTGATCATTCTTTTAGATATCCAAAAGCTTCGGGTCCTGTTTAAGAGAGGTTGGTTAGGAAGGTATTTTAATTTGCCGTAACTTCAGTGTTAAAAAAGGATAAAGAGAATAGGGTAGAAATTAAAAGTATCCCGCCACTGTGTAGAATTACTCAGCATCTCCAGCAGTAAACACGAATGTATAAATTATTTACGAGGCTTTTAAATTAAGGAAAAGAAATACCGCATTTCTAACGCAATTTCGCGAAAGCGCCACAAAGTAAAAATCTAATAATCGGTTACTCTTTAAGACACTATAATTATAAATCATCAAGCAGTGTCATGAATGCATTAATTTTCTTCAAAATGTTACTTAAATATTATTGACCTGCGTCTCACAGACAATATAGAATCTTCAAAAATCTTAAAAAAGAAACGTACAAAATGCTGTAAATTTCTTTATGTAGAGTATAAATTCATCAAAATATTTGTACTCTTCTTATTTCGGATAAAAACGTGATGCGACTATATATTCAAGGCAGCATCAGGGTATACTCGTCCCTTCTTTTGCAATATATGCATAAAAATACAAGCAATCAAATTCATTTATTTCGCGCATAAATCCCTTGAAACAAATCCTATTCTGCATATTTTACATTCTTTAGATTATTCTCTCCTTTTCTTGTTTAGAAACTAGAACAATTGTCTTACAAGGAATGGATTATGCCTCTAATTTTTATCTTATTTTTTTCCTTTGTTTTTTCGAAGATTTCAGCCCGCATCTCGTCTGCCGGAAGAAAATGCATCCTCAAGACTTGGAAAGAAAGAAGGAACGGTTAAGTAAGAAAAAAAAAACCTTATTCTCCTTTAAAAGCCTGACTTCAAAGCCGGATATGAGATGTCCTCCGCGTGTCACAAGGCGCCGCGGGGCTTCCTCTGAAGTGAGCTTGGCGTGAGAACTCTCTCCGTCTGATGCGACAGAAACAATCTGCTAATTTGCCGAGAGCCTTTTAAAGTACGAGGGACTGGAAGAAGCCTGAATCACCCCCCCCCCCCCTTTTTTTGTCTTTTTTTTAATTCGGTATATTTTGTTTTTATTTATGATGAACTGCGGTGGATGTTACGATCTGCTCCATCCAATTCAGAGCTGAGAAGGTGTCGCGTGACTGCAAGCCTCGCGCGTAGCTGAGCTCCTCCCGAAGGTCGCGTGACACTGACACGGCCTCGGGTTGGCTTCGTTGGTTCGTACCGTCCTCTGCGATCCATGGTAAGGTACAAAACGGAGTATAGCTTGAATACGTTGCAACGTTGTTTCTTGTTGCGTGGAATAATTACACTAGACTGACTGCACTGCGCGGGAAGCCTTCCAGGGACACGGACACTTCGGTGCCTAAGCAAAAAGAAGAAAAGAAATGCGGAAGGGCCTTTCCAACGTAATTAAAACCAAGGCGGGCTCCAATTCTTTAATGAGTTTGTCCTCCATGCGTGTGACTCCCTCCAAAAAATAAACTTTGGAAGCTCCTTATCTGTCTGAAAAGTGGGCAGGGCACACGGTGGTGCAGTCAAGGTGTGCAGACTTTTTTGTAAGGGGGGGGGGGGGGGCGTTGCAGTCATTCGAACAGATTATGGCGGTAGCTCATTTTGTGTGGGCACTTGGAAACGTAACCTTCAGCCGTGTTACGGCGACGAAAATATGCGCAGCACCAAAGCAAACAAAACGAATACGATAAATGTTTTTTTTTTTCTAGCTCCTTTCAAAATGTTTGTTTCGAAGGCTGTACAAAATACTGTCTTAAGAAAGGGGCAATTGCGGGAACGAGCACGCTTTGCGTCAACATTTATCTGAGATCTTTATGTAGTACCCTCTTGTACTTGTATTAAAGAAATTATCGGCATTTTTTACGTTTTTCATTGAACATTTAACTTTCTTCATTTGTTATGCGTTTGCATAATGTTTGCATAAGCGCTTTTCTTATAAACAATTTGTGGAATAAATGCTCACCAATAAAACAACATGAGCCAGTTAACAGTATTGCTCGTCTTTTAAAGGCTGCTCTAGTATATGTGAAATTTTTAGAGAACATGGACAAATGCACCTTGTCTAACAAAGGACAATGCTGACGTGTGAACCAAACCTTTATTGCCATAGTAATATTGTGTAACTACCAGTATACTTAAAAATGAAGGACGGAAAATTAAACATTTTTCATACCGGCAAGCTCTGCTTTTTAATAATCTTGGTCTTTCTCTTCTAAAAATGCGGTATTGTTGGTTTATGTTTCATTTATTTCTGATTGTGCAGAAAATCTTACGCATAAATTGGTATTTCAAATGTTAAGCATGTTCATAAAAAAAAAATAAAAAGAAACCTTGGAGTGGTTTGCTTCTCAGATACAATACATTATGTGAGTCACTTTTCCTTTCTGTGATGAGGCATTCAATATCCTAGCAATTATTTTTAATCAGCAGCCATTTTTTATTTCTATATTTAGCACTTGGGGGCTTATTATGTCAGCCTATGTTTTGACGCCTCCTGAGATTCTTAGCTAGCTATCGCATTGTCGAAAATATTGGTGCCCTTGCTAACACAGTGTAAAAGCGAATAAAAACACAAAACTACGTTTTTCATCAGTGTAATTTTGTCCTGGGCTCAACGCATGCATATATATTTTCTATTCACGTATATAAAAAAATATTGTATGTATATTTGCTTGCTGGAACGTTCATTGTGGTGCCTCGCATGCCGGGTATTATGACCTGCAAGTAGACTTCTAGCGTTCCTTTTTTTTCGCGCCTTTTCAATGAGCAGCCGCTCATATCGAGAACAAAGGCACCACTGGTCGGTGGTAACTTCCTCAGCGACTTGATCGACCATGTATTGAACCAAGCCCGCTTCCGCTGATATCCGACGCCCAGCCCTGGAGCAGAAAGAGCGGCTGATAAGAAAATCGAACGTATAGATTTCTCTTTGCACGATCCCGGGCGCAGGGAGGCACCCCGGTTCTTCTTGTCTTTCGCATCCAGGAAAACCGGCTAAACTTGTGAAAAAAAAAAAAAAAAAAGTTTTGTGTTTTGTGGTGGTGTTTTTTTTATTTCTTTTTTTTTTCGGCATCGCGACTTTTCGTACACTCACGTTGCGTTTCTTGGGTCCCATTTTGTCTGATAAAAACTTGGAGGGGGCGTGTCGTGCCACGAAACTTGTGTGCGTGCCCACCAAGATTGCGTTTGTCAAACTAAACCGTATCTCTGTGCGCTATAGCTACTTATGCGTGTCTTTCCACGCGTCTTCAATTGTACGCAATTTTTATTATCTTCGGGGCGAGGAGAAGATCGGAAAACCTTCTTTTGGGGACTATTGATTTTCCGTTTATTTTAGCGTGGACATGCATTCTGCAGTTTTCTCATGTAGGCTTGCGATCTTACTCACTTTATTATTTTGGTTTTATTCACAATTTCCTTATGTAATTATACGCATTTGTGGCGCTTATTACCGGGGCGAAAAATTACGAGTTCCTTCGATGAGGGTGCATGCGTGGCGTCTGATATTTTTGCTCGAGTGAAATACAGAGCGTGCTTCAGACACGCCGCACAGTCTCATAGATAAAGATGGCAGCTTGCAGAAGACTATCGTAGAAATTATATATGATAGGCCATATTTTCACGGAAATGACTTTGTGTTTTTAACTCATATACCGTTATTCCTTTCAGTTACAATATATTAAAATTAGACGTGTTGTGTTGTGTATATTACTTTATTAATTTGCCAAAAACAACAAAAAAACGATACTTTTTCACGTGATCTTTACCGTTGTAATTTGCATTCAGCAACCATAATTTATGGAAATAATAGCGAAGGCTACCTAGCAAAGTGAATTGAATAAACTTATATCAAAAGTGTGTGTCATTATAGCTACAAAAAAAAGGCACACCGTACAGCACATCCCCTGCTGTTTTCCCGTCAATGGCACGCTCCGCGCAAAAACAACAACAATGAAAATTATATTTCCTATCGACAAGTCAATAGTTCGAAGGCAAGCCGTGCACTTTCGCAAATGGTATAACTTCATTGGGTGCCATGACGTGCGAACCCAATATGCCGGCTTTCGTTCTCATTGACAGAGTTTCATTATTCTTCCCCAGTCGCCGTGTTAGTTATTCCGAAAAGTTGCCTGCAAAATAGTCAGACATCCTTGGCGATGAAGTGATATTTTTTTTTTTTTTTAATTATATCGTTAAGCTTGTGCAGACTGCACCTGTAGCGGGGGAGCAACGTGCGTCTAGCCATGGAATGAACGCTATAAATATCTTCAACTCATGCGGGAGTCGAACACAGAAAACGCTGCACTTTATATTATTTGGCATAAGGTTGCTTCTCTGGGTAGAGGCTATCTGTCGGGCGCCATAAACAACGCTCTCAACCGCTCCGAAAGTCGCACCAATATCATCGATGAGCGGTTTCTTCTAAATGAAAATTTCGTGCAACATAGATTTAAAGTACAAAATATGCACCAAGTACTTCGTCTCCCAAAAGAACCGTCACAATACTTTTTTTTTATAAAACCAACCGACTGAGAGTACGTAAAAGTATTTTAACCACGAGATTGCTTTTCAACAAGGAATTAGAAGCGTGAATAAGAATTTTAATAACGAAGGATACTTTATTAACACAGACATTTAAGCAAGATGCTTCCATTCTCAAAATATGTACGCACTAAAGTTGCAGAACGTTTTTTTTTGTTTGTTTTTTTTAATAAACACAATCCGCAACAGTTGCAAAGCGTTTTTCATACGAATTACTTTGCAACGGCGGTGTCAACAAAATTTTAAAAAAGACAAGCCTCTTCCCGAAGTGTCTGTGTTATCAAAGTATTCGTTTTTATTCAATTATGTCTTAAACGGCTAGAAAGATCGAACAAGATTACTGACGAGTAAGACCTGGAGATCCGGGTTGATGCAGGCACTTAGGAGCCATTCGTATGCGCATTACCTGAGATGGTCATATTTTATATTCAAGGAGACCTGCGTTGGAGGGTTTCATAACACACCAAGGATCAAGATAAATAAGCTTCGATACTCTCTCATGTCAGTAGCTCACGTTTTCCGTTCTCAGGAGACCAAGAGAAGATACTTTTAGACGTGTTGCTATACATCTTTTCCCCAAAATATCGCCAATACAAATTTGAAAATTGGGAGGTAAAAAAACAACAAACAAAGAGGTAACGGCAGAACACTCTCTACTCCCTTCTCGTTTATTTTTTACCACTCCGGGGTCTGCGTAATATATTTATACCAGCTCGTCTGCCTTATCCGTGTATAAACACAGGGTCGATATCACATAGGAAAGACACCAAACAAAACAAAAAAGCATGAGATAAGACAAAAACCATCCAAAGTTGTTTTCTTGCATGGCCCGTTTTGTGTATTTTTACAGTATATACTTACGTTTACACTTGGTCATTCTTTATTCTTTCTAACTTTCCTCTTTTTTGGGCTCATTTCGCTTTGCAGCTATAGACATTGAATGAAAAGGAAACAAATCACGATAGTCCGGTGGCACTCATTATCCGAGATAGGCATGTTTGTGAAAAAGAATGCTTTCCCGTTTATGCTAGTAAAAACACCCACAATTTTATCGATCCCGCATTCAGTCAGTAGTATCGTCATTCGTCATTTAGCACAAAACCTTTTGAGTTTGATTGATCACGAAGCTCGCCATGACCCGGAAAATCGCTTCGAGGAAAAATAAACAAGCGGCGTATTTGAGGCAAATACACATATATATTTTACATTGTCCACATATCTCACCAGAATCTAAATCATATTTATGTTTGCCGCTCTAGGTAAACATAAAGGAACCTCCAAATAAGAATTGAAGCCCCTTATTGATGGCGCGGTCAGTGCGAGAAAGAAATAAACAAAACAAGCTCGTGACAAGATACGCAGGGTTCTTTAGGTTTCTGTGCCAGTCGCAAGCCTTTTTTGAGCTGTCACCAACATGTTTCCGGTTCGCATTTGGGGTCTAGTCTTTGACTTAACTGTTCGCTAGTGTAGTTAGTTTTCGCGGTTGATTGTTGATGTATGCTAGAGTTTTGCGGAATTCCCCATGGTCATCGAGAGAAAAGAAAACGGGAGGGAGCTCTTTCACTTGTCCCGCCTCCAGTGCAATCAGCTCAGCTTCGAAAACACTTCGTCATGGGGTGAGCTTCGAGCGTGCACGTGCAGCCAAACCGCAACGGAAGGCAACGAGCGCGGTTGCGGGAGCAAGGCATTCGAAAGAGACGTCATGCAGTTTTTATCCTCTCGGTGACTATAACTTTCATGATGCTGGCTTTACAATACCGTTCTTGCGTGTCTTAAGTAATTTCTCAATTATTTGTCCGCAAAACGTTCGTATTAATTTTTAATTGCGGCGGATAAATATATATTACCTAAGTTATTTTTACTCAGTAAATCATTTTTGTTAGTTATCTGACTATACACTTTCTCGGGGGTTAAGAACGGTGTCGCTGGTGGAACAGGTCTGCGCGTGCTCCTTCCGCCGGTGCGTTGCGCATATTTATACTGTCTTGCCTCGGAACATCATAAAACAGTCGCACAAATAATGCGTGGACTTTACGAGGCAGTAGTCAAAAAGTAACCGCAATTTAGCCGTGACAAAATCAAATCTAGTGATGGACTGCTGCGCTGCAAATATATTTTGACCTACCACAAGAGGGAGATGTGCACGCCGGCCTCGCGACTTGATGGGAAATGTCACGCGACCACAGCACTTTCAAAATGGCTGCCTCCATTGTTAGCTGGCACCAAGGAGGAGCAGTGTTAGTTTATCCAATTTTTGGAGCGCAAAAGGCGAAAAACCTCCGGATATTCATCGCAGGATGCTGAAGCAGTAGGAAGAGGCCTTTATATTGCTTCGGCAAGTGTACGAGTGGCACAAAAAAGATTCAAAGTAGAGCGTCCAGTTTGACAGACGCACCTTTCTCCGGCCGGGCTAACACTTCAACGACGTCGGACGCAATCTCTGCTCTGGAACGGCTCATACACGGGAACCGGCGTGTCACCATCGATGAAGAGGTTGAAGAATTGAATATTAGTCACAGCTCAACGCACCATATCATTCATGATATTCTGCAATATCACAAAGTATCCGCCAGGTGGGTGCCAAACGAACTTACGCCGGACCTTAAGGAGCGGCGTGTGGATGCTTGTGAGACGCTGTTGTGACGCTTATAAGTCGAGGGAGATGATTTTTTCAACGCATTGCCACCGGTGATGAATGCTGGGTACACTACGCCCAGCCAGAAACAAAGCGAGCAAGCAAGGAGTGGCGACACACAACGTCACCAAGCCGAAGAAGTTGAAGACAGCGTCAACGGTGGGCAAGCTAATGCTCACGGTCTTTTGGGACCATAAAAGCCCAAGAGTGGAACATTTCCTGCCCAAGGGACTCACTGCGAACAGTGCATTATAGTTCAACCTGCTTGAGAACAAGCTGAAGCCTGCAATCAGGTCAAAGCCTCGCGGATTGCTCAGATCAGGGGTGCTGCTGCAGCACGACAATGCGCGCCCTTACACGGCAAGTACGACAGCGGGAAAACAAAGGACTACGGTTTGAGTGTGTTCCGCACCCACCATACTCGCCAGACCTCGCACCAAGTGATTTTACCGGTTCGGACACCTCAAAAGGTCTCTCGGGGTAAAGAAGTTTGATACAGATGATGACCTGAAAGCGGCGGTGCGTTCCTGGCTCCGGAATCAGCCACAAGATTGTTTTTCCGCGGCATCTATGCATTGGTGAAGCGTTGTCGCACATGTGTAAAGCGAGGAGGTGACTCTGTAGAAAAGTAATAAAGGGTTTTCATGATATCTATACTACCACGAAATAAAAATAAATTTCGGTTACTTTTTTACTTTGCCTCGTAGATTAGGTGAGAATACAATTTTAAATTCAAAGATATCAAAGTAAATAAAAAGAATTCGTGTGTACGTGAATTTAAAATTACTGGAGTTGTTAGTAAGACCCACTTGTGCGTCTGGCGTTTCCGCTGGAGATGAGAAAATTTGGCAGTGCAATACAACTGATAAGCGCAGGATTTCACATGTGTCATGAAGTATTGATACACGCCCGCTCGCCGGTAGGATGTCAATCCAAATTGAAACGGACGGATGAGGGAAATGAGACAAGAATGATCCACAGCGCAGGCTTTCACTCCACGTACTCCAACCTGTGTCCCGTTAACTCACTCGTAGTTCACAGTCAAATCCGATAAGACTATTATTTCCTGCAGTAAAATTTCAATCAAAATAATATTATTTTTAATTTTTCACACATGTTTATCGCATCAATCGATAACTTTAGCAACTACCCGACGCAGACGGCTTTCATCTGGCAACAATTAGGCCGGCGTAAACAACTGCTCCAGACAGAAACCATGCACAGTCTGCCGCTGTAAGGACTTACACATTTGTCACGCCTTGCAAAATTCAAATCAAAACGTTCGTATCTGAAATTCGATACGCGGACGTAGTTTCGCAAGAAGTTTTATGTTTATTTTTTAGTGCTCAAGTCAGAGATGCCAAAATATTATAAATTGAGCAAATTCGGCGGTCCTGCAATTCCTATGCTCTATACCTGTTGTTCGTCGTCGACGAAAGGGTTTGTGAGCTTGCTCCCAGGTGGTTAATGTCGATATATTTTGTTAAAATTATTAAATCCAAAACCAAATCCATTGGTTTAGGGCATTTTTGCGTTGAGCAAGTCACCGTAGAGCGAGGTCATAAACACGTTTACGGACAACAGACAGGCTGGTGTAGGACATAGGAAATGCACGGCATCTGATTTTACTTTATTTTTAATACTTCACTAACATAAAATTGAGCTCTAAGAATCGGCATAAACGTTTTTGCGAAACTGATCTCGCGTGCTCAATTTCAGGTATGTACGTTCAGAACTGAATTTTGCAAGACGTGCCAAATGTCTTGATCCCGACCGCCGCACCCTGTGAGAGCTTCACTCTTGCACGCAGCTTGCGAAGATCAGTCATTAGTCAACTTTCGCGACATGTTTACCGACGGGAGCACATATGCGCCGGTAAAATCTCCTAGTAAGACCTTGTGTCAACATTCAGAGTGAACAAAGTATCCACGAGGTGAGATGAAGTGGGTTCGGCTGGCGTTATAAATGGTTCCCTCTCACACAAGTTCGATGAATTTCTGAGACTGTCGTAGAGCTTGTCCGGCGCATAGTGGAAAATAGATTGAAACGTGGCCTTGAAACAATGATCATGATAATATTTAAACACATTTGTTTTTTTTTTCTTTAACACATGTTTAGCTGAGTGTGTTTTTTTTTTTGTCCCCCTTTTGATTTGTTTTGTTTATATCTAATTATTTGACAACTTTTTTTTATTTTTAATTAGTCCGATGTTATATGTACCTTAGTAGTATGTATTGACAATTTTTTTAATAATTAAAAGGATTGGGTAGTCTCGCGAAGTGTCCCTTTTAACTAAATCTTCCTTTCGTTGATGTGTTTCAATACTAGCCCCGTTCTGCTTAAACAACATTGTACTTAAAAAATGTTTATATGGCGTATAAATCGATGCGCTGGTCACGCGCTTGATACTTATGAACGTGAGACTAAGAGAGTTGGTACGTACACTCTCTTTCGCTGAAGAAGCATAAAACATGGTTAGTTCCGGGCATCTGCTATAGTTCCGCTGCCAACAGGATTGCGCCATGAGCCAATATGAGCGCCGAAGAACGAACCACGAAGCAAAGCGTGCACATCATAAGCTTCGCCCAGCGTTTCATTAGGTGGTCAGTGACATTATTACATAGTTTTTGTAAACGATTTTTTTTAATAAAGAAAACAACTTGTATTCAGTCTTTCCCGAAAAAACAAAAAGCACAAAGCAGCCTTCTTGATAATTTCGCAATAAAAACAACAAGGTTATGCACAACGCTCTTCCTAAATATTGGAGTTTTCTACGGCCTTGCGGTGCTTATCCGGTGGTTTCTAACAATATACTTCACTTTTTAAAAACTGCTGATTGAATTCAGTTGGTTCCTGAGAACAAAAGAAGGGAGATGGTAATGGCATGTATTTCCAAAACATCGGGCCTGAGGTGTTCGCTCCAATGTGATAGAACTATTTTTCGGTGTAGTATATCCCGGAAATTTTGATGAATTGAATACCTGGAGTTATGTAGAACAAAAGTAATGCAATCCTCTACTTTATTTTGCTGTTTATTTTAAAAGACATAATATGGTTTGCGTGTGAGTTTCACGTATGATTTGTATTTCAATTTTTTGTGTATCTCTATATTTTACTTTTCTGAACCAACATTTTGATGTTGCGATGCCACATTGTGCGTCAGTCGTAGACAACGCAACCCGAACGGAGACTACGGTGCCACTGCAACTTGACTCAACCATAGCATGCAAACGACGCTTTAGCCCACGCGGTTGTTGCACGCCCAGATGTAATCAAGAGAGCCCCAAGCGTGGGTAGATGGCAGTAAAAATACGAGAACACAAGGTGTGTTAAAGAATATCCTAGAAAACAAACCAATTGAGCAGTCATGTTTGTTCATTAAAAGTAGAGTCACAGCGATACCTGCGCCGGCTTATCGGACATTAATGTGTCATTATGCATCTTGCACTTACCTATATTGTTCCTCACGTGAAAAAAAAAAACATAACCAATATGTTTTCGGCGAGTGCGCACTCACTCACACGGAAGCCATCTATCAAACGCGGCGTGAGACTCGTGTGGTGTGATGTAACCTCACTACAACTAAGGCCATCTAGCGTGTGATGCACGAGATTCATAGATGTGTCCTCAACACACGTAGTTTACTGAGAGGTGCGCTCAGGTAGCTTGGCTATTGTTCTGTGTGAAGTTATATTTCGTGCTGTCTTGCAATAAAAAAGAAGAAGAAAAGAAACAAGCTTGCATATTGTTTGTGGTAACCAGACTTGTACGTAGATCAACTACTCTACTGAAGTTACTGTAGTTTAACTACTTTTCTGAGAAGTTTAGTAACTTTCAATTACATTTTTATTTCGGTAATTAGTAGTTAACTTTAATTACTTTTTCTGAGTAACTTCTACTCAAATTACAAATTACTTTCGAATTTTAGTGTTTGTTTTGCCCATCAAAAAACATTCCTGCACAAAAGAGATAAGAATTTGGAAGATTAGCTGATATTTGCAAAGAAGGGGAAGCACGTGGCGTAGGAAAAGGAGGGGGAGGAGAAAATGCGTTGGAGAGTCCGAAACCCCCCTGCAATCCCCCGCTCTGCAACAACACTGCTACGAAGCGCGGGGAGCGAACAGGCACGACGCAAGAGAGGCCGAGTACCTGCGGGATTAGCGCCAAAGACTATCGTTTCTTCGTGTCCCGAATCTCAAGGAGACTTGACTCATTCGAAGAAAGGGCTGGCTCCCGCTTCTCCCCAACGTAGAAACTCTCGCCCACTACAGGAGGTGCACACACTGCATCCTCACTCAAAGGAGGCAACAAAATGCAACACCTGCTCTGAAGCTCATCTGGTGCTCCCGTAGTTTCTGCTGTACTCGAAGAATCGCGTGCTAAAGGGCATCGCAAAATGGACCCTTTTGCGTTGCCTTTCCTCCCAAAACATAGAATATGCAGATCTTCAAATATTTGAAGATCGTTCGAGAAACCGTAGTAATTTTCCTAACGTTTATATATGTAAAAATAATAAACAAGCAGTGTTGGGAAGTACTCTAAGTAAATGGTACTTCAGGTACTACTGTTTAGAAAACTTGTACGTTACATTAAGTACATTCTCTGGGCATGCACTTGTACTTTTCGAGGAAAGAAAAACTTCCGAGTTCAATCAACATTGCCCGAATTGAAAAAAAAGGCGTATCGTCGTGTGAAAACGCGCTCTTTCAAGACGTCATCTGGTCATTTATTTGAGTAAAGTAATGGTGGCTGTAAGACCGATACAAATAAGTGGCTTAGAAGTTGATTGTGTCAAATAGCTAGTGAGCGAGAGTAAAACAACTACACTGTCGCGACTAGACTTTATACAATATCTGCTGCCATTTCCGTGAAAAAACGGATACACCTCCGATTACCTTTGGAGCAATGCGTACCGAGTAAACAAAAACACTGGGGAATGAAAGGGCATCATGAAAGATTCTGGTAAAAGCACTGGTACTTTACCTTGCAATTTATCGTATTTATAGTACGTTACTTCAAGCATATTGCACCCGGTGTACTTACTACTTCACTTGAAGTACATAACCTCTAATTTAATTTGCATTGTACTTTGTTTCAAGTCCTTTTTGGATGTACTTTACGCAACACTGTAAACAAGCAAACACTGTCAATAAATCAAGCTCACGCAGTGCTAAACCTCGAACTAGAAATGACACATTTGCAGAACATCATATTGACGAAACAAACAAGAAAGTACAAAACAATTTGTCACGCAGAAGCAGAACCAGCTATTAAAGCATTTCTTTGAAAAAACAGTCCGATCCATATTTGGCTAGCCCAATTTCGCTAACGGATCAAAACCCATGTACTTGCTTTTTACCATAAAAAACATATAAAAGTAACTTCAAAGTAACTTCAAAAGTAATTCGCTACTTTTTTACGGTAATTAGTAATTTCCTCAATTACTTTCTATTTGAGTAATTTCTACTCTACTCAAATTACTTTTGAGGACAATACTCAGTAACTTAACTTAATTACTTTTTTTTTGAGTAACTTGTACATGTCTGGTGGTAACACACTTGCTTCACAGCCACTGGACCTATCCCGTGAAAACTGCGGCGCGCTTTTCTTTTTTATGCATTTCTCGATATCGACAACGAACGCCCTTTATTGCCTTACAGGCTTACATCATTTCGAGAGGGGGAAAAGCTGAGGATTTTGATCACTTTAAAAGAGCACACAGAGACACGGGGGTGCTAACCTTCCATCAGCACTTCAGTTTGCCGCATCACATCAACTTCTCGCCTCAAGTCGGTGTCACCTGGGACAGATACGAGCACAGTCTGGGGTCTTACCATCATGATGTCACCTGGGAGAGATACAAGCACTGTCTGGGGTCTTACCAACATGATGTCACCTGTAGCTGCCGGACATGGTGGGATCGTTTCATCTTGCGTTGTTTAAAACTTTACCTACAAAGTAGGTACACCCGTCTATACCTGCATAGGGACTCTTTGGACGATCAAAATATCAATACTTTTATTAAACATAAAAAAGTGACGAAATAGTTTTTTGGAACCCGTACACTCTAAAAAAAAGCCCGTGCGTCTGCTTTCCCGCGCAACACTCGGAGAGCCAATCACCGCAACTTACGGAGGCAGCTCAGCGAATGACAATGCAGAAACATATGTTTAGACCAAAAAACGCAGCCTGAGTTGTGACATTAAGCAATGCAAGCGTGACGTTTTGCATCGCTTAATGTCACAACTCAGACTGCGTTTTTTGGTCTAAACATGTGTTTCGGCATTGTCATTCGCTGAGCTGCCTCCGTAAGTTGCGGTGATTGGCTCTCCGAGTGTTGTGCGTGAAAGTAGACACACAAACCTTTTTTAGAGTGTATACGTACACAAACTAAAGCATGAGATTCAATCTGTCAGACGCAGATGCGTGTTCCGCCCACTCCCTCTGGCGAAGCACAAGATCCCATACACCTCTCAGGTCATTGTCTGCGACCAAGAGACGAGCTCTGATTATACCGACCGGCCCCTACAAGTCCGTTTCGAGTCGATAGACGCTTCCTTTCATACTCATTAGCACGTAAATAGTAATGGATATTGAACGGGACCGACAAAGGAGGAGTGCTTGATTAAGCAACACATGCTTCGATCAAAAGAAGCGAAGGTGCTCTCGGAACGCTCTTTAAAGGCCTCGATTCCTTGGGAGCGCATCCCTCAGACGCCAACACCGAAGCTCGCTCGAAAACCGAAACGAGAGGAAGGAAGGGCACCCGGTCCTAGAGACCCGGAACCTTCAGCACGTCGAAGCTCGTTACACGAGTTATCTCCGCATACGGTTTCCGGACCGGCACTCATTAAAATCTCGTTGCGTGTTTTTAATGTGAGCTTTTTCTTCTTTTTTTTTGTTTTTGGCGTCTGCCCGTGTTCCACGGTTCTCAAGCTCCGTTCGGATCATTAGCCTCTGTTCACGGGCATTTGGCCCGCTATCCTCAGGCGATTCTCGCCGCTTTTTTATAAGGGATCGGAGGCAACATGCAGATGCTGGGGGAAGCGGTTTCCTGTTGGAGATGATGATCAATCTGCGGTCGCTCTTTGCTTGAGCCGGATTTGTTCCGGATTTGAGGATGAGGGCAACAGGGGAGGGTTTGGGGTTGTTTGATTCCTGCCGTCGCATTATGTTCATCAAGGGGAAGCTAGTGCTGAGAAGGACGGCTTTATTGGGAATAATTTGACGTGGATTTTAGGAATACGGTTTTAATTCGCGGGTTTTATTGCGCTTATCTGCCTGTCTGTATGCACCCGTTTAATCCGCGATTGATAGTGTTTTCCGAAAGGGATACATTCTATCGAGCTCTTACTTATTAGTGACGACGCAGCATTTTTCATAGAAAAAAAAAACAACAACTATCTGGCTTAATTTCGGCGCTTATATAAAATAGCCACGGGCTTTTTGTTTTTTTTTAGTTGCCCTCGTATTTTGAGTTTAGGCGCGCACATTCAGAATATTGGTCCATCAATCGGCGTCATATATTGGCAAACACTTTTCCGGACTGTTCGGTTATTTTTTTTTCATTTATTTATGAATCCAGAAAGCCATATACTGGAACAGGGTACAAAAACGGTGGGTAGACTAATCGAAATTTGCAGAGGGTTATCAGCTTCATCGCCATAAGCGAACAGAGCCTCCCGTGCTTAAAATACATAAAGCGGTCTTTGAATTATGCCTAACAAACGTTCTTGCAAAGTATGTAACACCAGTGCGAGGGAAAGCAATGTATTCGATCGATCAATTTTATATTCTCTTCAGCTGAGAGGGGACGGCAGGGGAAGAAAGGTGCATCTCGCTACTTGAACGAAGCCCCCGCCTCCCCTATACATCCGCAGAAGAAGCTCAACATATGAGTGAATCAACAATTTAACATCTTTATAGACAGGTAATCGAGTGTTTATACGGGAGAGTGGTGTCAAGTATATACAGTGCAAAGGGTTAGACGAGGTAAACATAATTCAGTGTTGCACACGTTTGCTCCGAGAGTTTAAAATATTGAGCAAACAACAATGCACATTGACTTTCAAAAATATATACGCAACTGTCTCCATGCCTTCAAAACATGGCAACACCTATTCAATAGATCACTCAAATAGGTCACGAATTTTCTTTTTGCTTGTGTTTGACAAAATATTCGAGCCAAAGCTCCAACAGCGTAAAAGGGCGGTTCATTCTAAGAGAATGACACGTAACCTTGCTCGTTGTATAAGAACAAATGATGAATGTTCATTAAGGGGATGAATCAAAGACTGCGAAAGCCCTCGTGGCAAACTATTTTTAGCGTGACACCCGATTCGATAATGGCTGCCGCTTACGGAACTAAAGGGATTTGGCACAGTCAATTCCTCCCTATTCGCAGCTTCCTTTCATCGACGGCATTAGCTCGGCATTACGCAAAGCAATCATGCAGGGAGGACAGGTGGGAAAGCAGGTGTCTAACCTCATCTTGCGTCGTAAACGGATCAGAGCCGCACTGTACTCCACTTACCCCTATGATCATTGTGCGGGGGACACTATACGTACTCGTTGTACCAGTCGTACGTTTACCTATCGCCATGTAAGTGCACTCCCAACCACATTCTAAAAGACGTCTGCTAGTCCACTTTCCTGCAGAACATAGAGGCAGCCAATCACTGCCAGCAACAGGAGGATATGTGGTGTGTGTGTGTGTGTGTGTTTGTGCATGTGTGTGCGTGTGCGTGCGTGTGTATGTGTGCGTGTGTGTGTGTCTGTGTGTGTGTGTGTGTGTGTGTGTGTGTGTGTGTGTGTGTGTGTGTGTGTGTCTGTGCGTGCGTGCGCTCGCGGCGGTTGATTGGTCCGGAGATAGCGTAGCTTCCACCGCAATTTCAGCTTAAGATAACAAACCGACTTCATAAGGGTTACGTCACCGCGAGGTCCACGGACACGTCGGTGGAGTGGGGGTAACGAGGTGGCTTCCGTTTCCGGCGGCGAAGGTAAGTGACAGCGCAATTACCGGAAGTGAGCTGGCGGAAGAGCGACAGCCTGCGCTACCCTGCGGCCATGCGGACAGATAGAGTGGGCTGTCGTCAGAACGAATAGCTGGTGCTCCCCTCAGGACCCAGGGTACGAATCGTTTTTGTAAAAATTGTGTAGCCTCATCTTATTTTTTTTTTAGTTGAATCTGAGTTTACTAGAGTTTTGGCAGTAACAGTTCATTGACGTCGGGGCGATAAGGCGTGGGGTATATGGACCGCTGCATAAAATGAAAGCATGAAAGTGAACTTATAACTTATAACTTCTTTTAAGATTGTTTTCTTTTCAAGATGGACCTCTGAATTCTACTGAGCTGAATAAAAACTTGATTGAAGTAGGTGAATATATTCAGTGCTCACCTTGTTTTTTTGGTTTTTTTTTTTAATTTTGTGTCTCCCGCGTGCGTTTTTGAAAGTAAGTGGTTGTGTTCAGTTTACTGCAATCAGACACACTCAAAAAGGACGAACATTTTGGTAGTTTAAGATGGACGACCACGATGCAGATTTTTGTTCCTCCGTATGTGTCCTTGAATTGCTATTATTTGTTCAGTTATTCAACAAATGTGCACACATTGTTTTTATGAAATATCGACTGGTTAAATGTCACATTGGTGTCATCGTAGCCTCTTAGTATAAATGTGTCTTACGTTGAAGCATTAAGAAGCTATCTTTACCTCGCACAGATATGCCGGGTATTTGAGCAAAACCTTTTTTTAATCGCTAAAAAAAGCTGGCTAACAGAAAAAAAAAAACTTTTTTCGAGAACAAATCTACAGTCACGGCAGACGTCAGGCATTACAAAAATCGTACTTATTAGATAAATAATTAACTAACACTCACTCATTGACTTTCTAAAAAGTGAAAGTAAACATATGGTTCAAATAAGAAACTTCGAGACTATAATTAAAAACAACTAAAAAAACTAATATAAGATATACGGCAAATCAAAAACATTACGGCATTCCAAGAGACAACAACAAAAAAAACGCTCAATTCGGAATGTGTTTGCATGTTTTCTTTTCATCGAACTTGAGCACTCTGGTGCAAAACTGTGCCCATACCGGCGCAAATATTTGGGCAAGCGGTCAGACTTGTGCCCGTTACTTCAAAAATGTAATGAATTACAATTACAAATTACCGAGCCCCAAATGTAATGTATTACCGTTACAAATTACGTTCGCTGAAAAGTAACGGATTAATTTACTCGTTGCGTTACAAATTACTTTCACGTTACTTTTCCAGTACGATTATAAGAAAAACAATAGAAACAATTTTGATGTTTTCAAAAATGTTCTGCAACACTAGTTTCCATTTCTCATACACCCGCATTAAAGGGCAACTCCGCTCAATTCCGAAGATTTCGGAATAATGAGTGATTTCGAATTAAAAAGCCCTAGTAAAAGACACTACGTCGTTTTCTTCGCGAAAAATGGGATATATATTTTAAATCTAATTTTAAACACGAGCGGAAATCGAAACCGAAACTTCGGCTCCGTCCGGCAACACTAGCCTCGGGCCGCCAAGTACATGGCCATCACGTGGTACGAGATGTCACGTGATCCTCGGCCCAACGACAGGCGGGATTGGGGCGGGCGTGTGGCAGGCGCGAGTGTCGTCTGCACCACACTCTTCGCCACGTTTTGGTGTCTACGACATTCGACGACGTTTGCACAACTGCGGCATAAGTCTGCGCACGTGGTGTCCGTAGTGTGGACGAAAGTCCGAGAGACAATAATCACAAACGGTGAGACGACGACGGCGGTTGTGAGTTGTGACGCGGAAGACGGCGGTAACGGCGGGACCACAGCGGGCGGCCGGACGGCTCCCGAGAAGCGCGCTGCGCAGGCGCGTTACGCCAATCACACGGACACCGCTGAGCGCCGAGAGGCAACGTTGCTGACAGTCATGCGCTACGCTCGCCCGGAGAAGTAAAAACAAGCAAAAGGGGGCCATTATAATGACGTTTAGCTCAATGTCGGCTCCGCCCATGCCGTAGCCTTGACTGCGCTGTTGGTTGCGCCTGAATTCGCCCGCTCGAGTCAGCCGATTTCGGCAACTTGGCGAGTTGCGAAGCTTGCCGGACCGTTAGAGAAACAATTAGACAGAACTGCGTCGTAATATTTGACGTGTGGTCTTCCTAGGCGATACTGAAGGAGGACTGCATTGTTTTTTTTTTAAACCAAAAATGAAGCGGAGTTGCCCTTTAAGGTCGTCCTTGTAAGCACAAAATATTTTACCTGAGAGAAAGGTTGTAGGTGCAAGGTTCACCTGTAAGCTGACAAGGCAGCGAAAGCTGCAACCACAACCGCCATCCCGCTAGCTTACAGCGACCAGAAATGATCCATGGAATTCTGCAGACAAAGCTAGCGGTGCGCATGCTCAGTAGCAGCATCTACCTCCGCTAGGAGATGCGGAGGTAAGCAACCGATCTACGAAAGTTCCCATTGGAAATGGGCCTTTCAAGTGGTGTGAAAGTAAAAACACAAAAATTAAACACGAAGAGGTTTCTCAGAAGAAAAATGCGATGGAAGGAGGTGGAAAGAAGCTAAGTCTACTCGGCATTGTCTTCTTGGTGCTTGTTTTTCACATAGTATTTTCACATCTTTCTACGGGTTCTGGTAACCGGTAAGACGAAAAATCTATTTTTTTTGTTGGTTCTCTTCTTCACGATGGTTTGTATTTAAATTTGTTGAACTTGCCATTTTTATGCCTCTGAATTGCCTGCTCATAGTGCTCCAGTTTTTTTTTTATGTTCATATTTTAAAAAAAAGTAACGAGTAATTACAGAAATCCGTTACCATTATTTTGTAACGAAATTACATTACAAATTACTGCCGCAAAAAAGTAACGTGGCAATTACAAAATTACTTGAAAAAGTAACGAATTACAAGTAATCCGTTACATGTAACGGATTACTTCCTAAGTCTGGCAGCGGTCCTGTCCCCTCTAAAGTCACTGGATCTGTGAAAGGAGCGCCATTGCCTTCCCACCTGCTTTCCGGACACAAACAAATACCAAGCACAGACGACAAAACCTCTCAGGGTGATTGGATCATCGCTGTCAGTTGCCATGATGATTGACATTTCGGACTCTTTAAAAGCTTCGAAGCTTCGAAAGGATCGTGAAAACCATTCGCACCAATATCGCTTTGGAGCATCATCGCACTGAAAGCTTTCCTCGGCCAACATAATCGTCTTTGGCACTGTGCATGCAATAAACTTGTCACTCATGCTCATTTCCCAGATCTCTCACAATTATGCTGCTCTTCTTGCGTGTTTCAAGGCAGTAAAAATATTTTTCAATGCCTCCAAGCACTGACGTTTCGTGTGATGGTTGTTACGAAGATGTACGGCATCAGACGCGGCGTGGGTACTTGCAGGCATTTAAAAATACTGTAACGCTTTTATATCAGCGTGTCTTTTGCCCCCAATCTGTTCCCTGCTTGTCCCCGTCATGACGTCTTCTTCCTCTTCTTACAACCGTCACACTAATACATCTTAAATAAAATAACTACTTCTGATTTTCACTTTAGGTAGAGCTGCCCTCGTAGCGAGCAAGGCGGTTCCTGTGTACTACAAACATGCGGAAACGGGTCTTGTTTCTCACAGGTACACCACGTCGTTAAGACGCGCGACAACAGTGAATGTCCCTTGCCAGTTTCTTTGAAGTTTCGGTTGAAGTCGTCGTTTTCTTAGTGGGTTATACAGCCACACTCCGTCACCCGGTTCAAAAGCCTCTTGCGTGCTGTGCACATCATAGCGTGTCTTCATGCGATGGAAGCCGAGAGACAAGCGGCTTTTGACTAAGTCGTGGGTCTGTTCAAGACTGCATCATCAAGTCATTAATGTACGACTCTGGTTGAGAAGGACAGTCTGGCGGTCTTGAAAAGGGGTCGCATGGCATACGACTTTCATGCCCGAAGAAAATCAGAGCAGGTGTATCCCCTTTGACTTCATGAACCGCTGTTAGGTAGCTGTAAAGAAATCAAGGAGCAAAGTTGTCCCAGTCGACTTGGTGGCTGTTAATAAACATAGACAAATGTTGCACAATGGTGCGATTAAAGCGCTCTACGCGTTCATTGAACTGAGGATGCAGTGAAGTCGTTCTTGTCTTGGTTATGTTAAATTGTTGACAAACATTTTGAAATACTTGAGACTCAAAGTTCCGCCCTTGATCGGAATGCAGCGACAAGGGTGCGCCGTATCAGGATATTCAACGAGTCACCAGAGCATCCGCCACAACAGGGGCAGTCTGATCAGGAATGGAGATGGCTTCTCACCATTTCGAAAAGTAGTCTACAGTGACGAATACATACCGGTTTGCAGTTTTTGATCGTGGTAATGGGCCAAGAACGTGGATGGCGATACGTTCAAATGGTGCTCCACTGATGCATTCTTGCAATGGCGCGTGCGCTTTCTTGTGTGGGCCCTTCCGCGAGGCGCACATGTCGTCTTGCCGGCACCACAACCTAACGTCATTATGGCATTTCAACCAGAAAAAGCACTCGCGTATCTTCCGAAGAGTGCGATTCACGCCAGAATGGCCTCCTTCAGGACTGCTGTGAAGCTGTCTGAAAATCTGTGCGCGGAACTCGGGTGGTGCCACCAGATGCCACACGACTCGGTCACCAGTAGGTGATTCCCATCGTCAATACAGAAGTCCGCTGCACGATTCCAGGGTGTCCCATTGGGCCCGATAGCTTAAGAAGTCTGCAAAAAGGTGCGATATCTCAGTACGTGGTGGTTGGCTACCGCTTCGCTTTCATTGGACACATAGGCCGAAGGCAAGGTCGCGCAACTGGGCTTCTTGGATCTCTTGAGGTGACCACATGTTGTTAGAGATGCCTACCTGGCAGAACGTGTCTGTCGGGGTCGAATTACAGCGGACCATGCTCAAGTACTGTCGACAGGAGCCCTCACTACATGTTCGTCTGGAGAGGGCGTCAGCATTGCTGTGATGTGAACCAGCAGGATGTTTGACGTCGAAGTTGCACTGCTGGAGTTGTTGTAGCCAGCGAGCCACTTGCCCTTCTGGCGCCTTGAAACCAGGCAACCATGTCAAAGCCGCGTGGTCTACACGACTAATGCATTTCCTGCCGCACGTAGTGATTGAAGTGAGAGAGCGCCTTGACTATAGCAAGAAGCTCGCGTCTTGTTGTGCAATAGTTGCGCTCTGGTTTTGTGGAGGCTTTGATGTAGTACCCGATGACTCGCTCGTGGCCCTCTTGTTATTTGGATAGAATGTCACCAGCCGCACAGTTACTTGCATCTGTATCAAGAATGAATAAGGCCTCATCATCTCTTGGGTAAGGCAGTGCAGGGGGCAATGTTAATGCCTGCTTGAGTGACTCGAACGAGACTTGACAATCTGTGGATCAGTTTAACACGTTGGACACCTCAGTCAGAGCATAAAGCGGTTTAGCGACTCGTGAAGAACCAGGAACAAATCGATGGTAGTAAGTAGCCAAGCCAAGGAAGCTCAGAACGTCCGCACCTGATGTCGGGGTTAGCCAATCAGATAATGGTACATAACTTCGCTGGGTCAGGTGAAACTCAATTGGCCGAAATGACGTGCCCTAGGCGCCGAGTTTCCTTAGCAAATAGGGTGCATTTTTAGGAGTCAGTTTCAGGCTTGTGCCCTGAAGTCACTGGATAACCAGCTCAAGATTTGTCAAGTTTTCAACGAACGTCTTCCCAATGACCACGATAACGTCTAAATAAACAAGGCACGCGGACCAGGTCAGTCCCTGGAAAACCTTCTCCATCAGACGTTGTAACGTTGCGGGCGCATTACACAACCCGAATGGCATGACTATAAATTGGTAGAGTGCACAGCCTGTGTTGAAGGCTGTTTTTTCGCGGTCAGGTGAATGTACTGAAACTTACCAGTAGCCGCTCTTCAGGTCGAGAGTCAAGAACAAGGTGAAACCCGCGAGTGCGGCTAATATGTCAGATGTCCGCGGTAGCGGAAAGGCATTAATCTTTGTGACGTCATTCAGCTTTCTGTAATCAACGCAAAATCGGGTTGATCCATCCTTTTTTTTTTTACCAGGGTGATCGGCGAGAAAAAGGTTCATAGGCTGGCTCAATGACACCTTGAGTGAGCATCTCTTGAACAAGGTCATTTACGTGCGAGCGCTTACCCACCGGCACCCTGCGAGGTGGCTGTCGAATAGGCGCAGCATTACCGGTTATGATGCGGTGTGCGGTCAGATTTATTTTTCTTATATCGGTGTTGCTAATGCTGAATACTGTCAAAAAACAAGATAGAAATTTTCTTAGAAGGGCAGCGTCATTCTGTTGAAGTCGAGACGCTGTAGTCTCGTATAGCGGAATATGATGAGCGCAGAGTTGAACAGAAGACGAATCTAGCAAGGAAGCAGGAGTACTTTCTTCGGAAAGAGCAACTGTAGGTTGAGCATCTTCACTTGCAACAAGACAGTCTGTTCTTGTGTGGCCTTCTTTTTGGTAACTCGAGTAAGTCATCGTCGGGAGGTTGGATGCCGACTGATGCTTGCGTTTCGTCCACCGTGATGCCTTGCGAGCGGCCTCCACTTCTAATGCATACGTGTGAGTGGCCCGAAATGTGCGGCGGTGAAAAAGGCGCCCCGCCTCTTGGATCTCTTCAGACGCAATAGTATCAATGAACGCCTCAGTGCTGACCGCATCCATGGTGTCTTCGGTAGACCCGAGAAATGACAAGCGTGCAAGACGCTCGATGTCGTCAGCGAGCTGGGACATCGTCTCACCGGATGCTAGTCGTACATAACGTAGCTCGGCACGGTGAAGGTGACGTTGAGGCCCATCGCCGAAACGTTCTTGTACCGCCTGGACCAGCAAGGTGTACGAACCACGTGATTCTGGCGGCATGTGGTGGAGCACTTGCAATGCTGGACCGCTCAGGTTGACTGCAAGTACTTGTGCCTGCAGCTCCTCGGTTCAGCGATTGGCTTTAGCAAGGATCTCAAACTGTGTTACGTAGGCGGCACATGTTTCTGTGCCGTCAAATTGCGATTGCTGCAGCTTAAGGCTGCAGCCATCGCAATTTCGATGGCTGAATAGTAGATAGAGGTAAAGTCGGCGCGACATTTGTCGTCGCTGATGTCGGCGGAAGATCATTCGGGTTTGCCTGTGAAAATCCTGGCTGGACCAGTGCTCGCAGGCCATCAAGAAGTGCGACCGATATTCGTTCGAATAAAGTCGACAGAACCTCCAAAAGGGCCGCGTCTTTGTGCCTGAGCTCCTGGGCAGTCCGTTTGTGGTGAACATTTTGCAGGGCTTCAATGGCGGATGAAGTGTCAGTTCGAATGTTAGGGTCGCTGGAGTCGAGAACCGGCCGGGGCGCGATGGCTTCTCCAGTTCGCGGGATCTCATCCTCAGGCTGTCGAGGAAGGTCCACGCATGCCGGCAGAAGGCGTCTTGGCTGAAGATCCCACATCTGACACCAGTGGTAATGATTTTATATAAGCGTGTCTCTTGCCCCCAATCTGTTCCCTGCTTGTCCACGACGTGACGTCTTCTTCCTCTTCTCACAACGGTCACAATACGTTTACTATCTTGAAACACGCAACAAGAGCAACGTAATTGTAAGAGATCTGGGGAAATAAGAATCAGTGATAAGTTTGTTGAACGTACAGTGCCAATGAGACTCATATTGGCCGAGGAACGTTTTCAGTGCGATGATGCTCCATGGCGATCTTGGTGCGAATGGTTTTCACTACCCTTTCGAAGCTTCGAAGCTTTGAAAGGGTCTAAAATGGCAATCACCATTGCAACCCACAGCGATGAGCCAATCACATTGAGTGGTTTGGTCATCTGTATGTTGGCATTTGTTTGTGTCCGACTAGCAGGTGGGAAGGCAATGGCGCTACTTTCCCAGATCCAGTGACTTTAGTCCGTTCGTTGTCGAGTCGCGAAGCTACCGCCTCTCCTCCGTCGTGGAATGGAAGGAAGTATGGCGCACGTGCGTTGCGTGCGTTGGCCACCTGGGATAGAACCTCTGTCTCAAATACGTGCTTCTATACAAAACGGTTTTGTATTAAAGGACGTCTTTGAAAAGTTTTTTTTTTTTTTTTTTTACTTTTCTTTTAGCTTTTTAAGATGAGTTGGTTTAGAGCTTTCCAATTAAACTCAGCACCTTTCGATTTGTAATCCGGTGCTTTTCTTCAATAATTAAAATGCTATAGTGTATACATTTCGGGTCACTATTTAGCTACTTAGTATATATATCTATATATATTTGTAGCAATCCTCGACGTCCACCGTGGCGTTTGTTTTCGTAAACATTTCCAATTTTTTTTTCTTCTCAGCCACCCTATTCTTGGGGGTTTTTGAAAGCTTTTTTTTTTCAGAACCTGTATCGATTAAGTGATTGAAAACCTGTATCCTTCGATTAAAGTAAGCTATTTATTTTTGACAGCTTCCAGAGCCCACGGACAATAGCTGCACTATCAAGTGTACCCCCTCTTCCAACCCCCCCCCCCCCCCCCCCCAAAAAAAAAAAAAAAGGTTTTGTTTGTTTTACGAAACTCATTTGACACTGTATGAGGGTGCTTGGCATCGTGTGTGTGCGTGTGTGTGTGTGTGTGTGTGTGCGTGTGGGTGTGCGTGTGCGTGTGCGTGTGTGTGTGTGTGTGTGTTTTCCCGACTTATTCTACCTTTTTCTCGCTTCCATGTAATCCGCACTCAGACGACCATTTCTGAAGGAAACTGGGCATTACGACTCCCTTCCTCTCGATGGCGACTCTTCGGAGCCCTTATCACCCCATCTCACTCGGCAACTAAAAGTTTGAACCTTTTCAATGACAGCATCGGACAAGTTTCCTCTTCCACTATAAAGAAAACGGCCTTTCGTCTGAACGCAGCAGCGCTGCTTGGGTGCTTGCCAGGAGGCGTTCTTGTTTTTCCTTACTACTTTAGTCGTCAAAGAGAGGCCCTCAATTATGATTTGTATTTCTGTTGTAAGTTTTTTTCTTTGGTTTTCCATAAATGGATTCGCCTACAGTTTTGTATTTGAAATGAAGAAAAAGCCATTAGGACGTCTTTTGTACGTGGTCCTTTATTTTACCCAGAGACGGTTGCTTTCATTGTTTCCCAGACAAGACACATCGTTTGAGGCGCTTTTTTTCTTTCTGTCCGGAACAAGGAAACTCGAATATCTTCGATGTTTCCATGCAATTCAATATTGCGCAGGGGCTCTACACAAAAAATAGGGATCCCTACTAAGCGTCCCATAAAAGATGTAATTTTGCGAAGCAGTTTATATATATATATAATGCCGCATCAGAATTTTATACATTTTGCTTTGTACTTAATTTATATTATCCCGTAATTTCTTGTGATTACAATTGTTATGAATAATTATTATTTCAATCGATTGATTTCACCAGTTTAATAAAACTAATTTGTTTTCCTCATCACCCAGCTGCTTAGTCTGCACTCCCCCTTTTTTATTCATATATTATCGGAAGCCTCTATATATATATATATATATATATATATATATATATATATATATATATATATATATATATATATATATATATATATATATATATATATATATATATACAATCTGTTTGTGGGCTGGGAAAAGATACTCATAAATGTATACGGGAGTACAAATACTTAAATACCCTCAGGGCAATAAATTTGGTGCGACACGGTGCGCCATCTAGCTCAAACTATTTGCAAGACTGGGAAGGCCCTTTCGCCAGCCAGCTTGCTCGTGGGGCTGTTCACACATCAATTCAAAGGTGCTGATTCGTGCGTTCTTGCTCTTTTATTCTTAACACTGCTATCGGATGTTGCAGAAGACTAAACGTCGAAGCTGTAGGCACTGTTGCGTACCAGACTGTCTTAACCCAGTAAGCTTAGTAGTCGTAAAACTCGTAGGTTCCCATCGAGGTCGTGGGAGATACAACGCCGTCGGAGATGAATAAATGCCGTAAAACATGTGACAAAAGCATTCCGTTTACTTTGCCTGACTTGAGATGGATTTCTAAATGTGCTAATTGACTCGATATTATGAACGAATGCGCTCGAAGCCCGGCGTTTTCTTTGTGTTGGATGCAATAAATCCCAAGAGTCCCTTCACGTTATCACTGCTCTCTCCTCCTTGGACACACCTTGATCGAAGGACGTTTTGTGAACGTTTGAACGTAGTTACCAGAGCGTGCGTTTTCTCCGCTTAGCTGGTTGCAGAGCGGACTGTCATTTGCGCCTTTAGCGCGATCATGTAGCTGCCCAAGATGGTTTCGATATTTAGACCCGTGCATATGCAGTTCTAACTTTGTCCCCGCTGCAAGGAATCAGTCTAATCAAGAAATAAAAATTCTACGTACCCGACGGGAAAGGTTGTTCATGCGGCGTTTATTTGTGTTCTATGTAAAATGGGACAGCATATTCAATAGACGAGAACGAGCATCATCTTGGCACGAGCAACTGCGTCCGACACCGTTCAAACTACTGTCAGGTTGCACCAAAAAAAACACATTCCTCGGACACCACATTAGTCATCAACACGTCGACGAGGGGACGGGAAGCAAGCGGATGCTCCAAATGAGGTCAGCTATTCATGTGGGAGAAGTTCCCTTGGAAAAGAATGGTTGGTGAGTTGGACGGAGGGGCGGGGGAGGAGGGGGGACGCTTTGAGTTCTGCTTCTTTTGTGGAAGGAAGCTCGACAAAGTCTTCGCTTTTGTAAAATTTGAGAAGCGCGCAAACAACTTAAAAAAAAAATGCACTTGTCTACTTGCTTTCACTCATATTTAGCCGCAATATCAGGACGCTCAATTGTGTTCAGCTAGTTCCCGTTTTGGGTTGTCTCAACCCATCGAGGAAAGCCCGACTAAAACTCCCTAAAAGCCCTGTCATACTGAGGCAACACGACGGCAAACAACAACACAACACGTTGTGCAACAGTCGGGCAACTTGTGTCTCGCTCCGCGTGCTGTCCGACAAACCTGTCACATCGAGGCAACATGGATGACAACTAAAATGTTGCCTCGGTATAACAGCTTTCGGCAACAAAAACAGCAGCAACTTGTGTTGGACAACGTGTGTTGCCCTGATCTCTGGCAGAGCGAATTTCGGGCCGGCAACACGGCAACACACATAGCTTCGATGGTAGAGCTAGTTCCCTATCAATAATGTCTTACTCAAACAAAGGCTTAAAAAAACGTTATTTAATAATAATTAGGGCTGGCCTCCAGCTAAAATATTTTTAGAGCGCAGTTCTTAGGCGCCCGTTTCCGGCTTGAGCGGCGTCGGCGTCGGCGTCAGCGTCGCCGTCGGCGTAACCGTGACCCCCCCCCTCCCCCCGAGGACCTCGGGTTCCTTCGGGAGGACCTCGGGAGGACTCGGGTTCCTTCGGGAGTACCTCGGGAGGACCTGGGGTACCTTCGGTGACCCCCCCCCCCCCCCGAGGTCACGGGACCCCCCCGAGATCACGCGACCCTCCCCCCGAGGTCACGTGACCCCCCCCCCTCCCCGAGGTCACGTGACCCCCCCTCCCCGAGGTCACAAGACCCCCCCTCAGTACCCTTCCCTCCTCCTCCTCAAGAGCTGCGCTCTAATTCGGCGTTACAGGGAGTTGTAACGGCTTTCACTTTTTTGAATATTGTTTTTACTGCAGTGTACGGAAAGCGATGTTCGAAATTGTCACAGCTACGGTAGAGAACGCTCAGAATGGTGTTGAAATCAGAACTGCCGAGAGACGAGCTCATATTACTGCTAGAGAAATAAAATGGAATGCCTGCTCACCCGTTGATAAATTATAATAAGAATGATCCAGAAAAGCAGATTAAAGATCGAAGCATTAAAACGACCACTCTGATCATGATATTTGATGCTTGGAACTTGGAAACAGCCGCTACCAGACACCTGATTTCTTTTAAAACCAGGACGTTTTGGGGAATAAAGCGATCACATATCAGGCGGTATAGGCAAATAGACAGCCTTGACAAATATTTATTCCCACGATCGTTATGAAGGCCGATTGTGTGGGTGTCGCAGCTTAAGCACTGTAAGCTCAGCTCAAGCTGAAAAAGACACTTTGGAGTACTGCCGGTGCTGACTCAATTTACAGTAGAAATAGGAATTGCATGAAAGAAAGAGGCGGACAGAAACACTTCATACGGTGGCGTAAATCGGTAACATAAATCAGCGGTGTCACTTTCCTCGGTTGGGGCTATCTGCTTTGTCAGCGAATGAAGAACATTTTGATAAAATAAAAAGTGAAAGATACTCCTCCTGTCAAGTTTTCTAACCACAATCACTGGTTGATGTCGTACCGTGGTAATTTCCCGCCCTTGGAACGCTCTTGCACTTTGTAGAGTCCCATTTCCAGTGACTCCGCGCCGCACACGAACCAAGGTAAACAATCAAGATGGCGCAGTGTTCCCCGTGTTGTCCCCGCCGTCAGCAGGGTGTGACAGGGTAGTCGGAGGCAAATCGGCAACCACGGTTGCCGGTGGCAGCAACATGTTGCCCGAATGTTGTTGTTGCGGCGATGTGACAGGGTCACCGGCAACACGACTTCCTCGTGTTGCCAAATAGAGTTGTCCATCTGTTGCCTCAGTGTGACAGGGCCTTAACGCTAGAACCACACAACCACACACGTATGCACAATAATATATTTAACGTTCGATACAATATGAAAACAGTCGGTAGTGTGGCGCGCGACAACACAACGCTCAGAGTATTCCTAGCTAAAATATACAGCTTCTTCATGCATGACGTTAGTTTCGATTATGGTGCCTGTAACGCGTCTCCTACTGCTGTGTTTACCGCGTCTTAAAAAGTAGTCCCTCGATTTCCGCCTAATGACGTCATAGAAGTGTCACGGTGCATCCGGCCGCGATCCTAAAGGTGTCACACCAGCGGTGGTTGACGTGACCGACACCCGTTCTGCTCCAGGTCACTCTCCCGCTTGAAAGTTCGCGGAACCTTCAGAAGCCACAAGTTGGGACGCTGTGACGACAGCGATGCTCGCGTTCGCTCATACTTCTTGCCGGGACTTCTAGCACCACCACCCAAATCGTAACATCCAACGTCACAACACTTCGCCGGCTTCTATGATGTCATTGGTTGCCACTTCGGAGCCACTTTGGTGTACGGGCGGAATAGGACGCTGAAGACGTCAGTCAGAGGTGCGTTCCAGGCAGAGCAGTTTTGACTAAGGCATTTAAGGCTACACTTTGTGTAGAACTACATATGTCTTCTAATTTCGAAGTGTGGTGTCGTTTTGCTCCGCCGATCACAACCCAGCGTGGTAAAGACACTCCAGCTGCTACAGTGGCCAATTTAGCAATGCGTAGCGGGCAATAGATTAACGTTTGGGTAACCGAGTCATGGCATTTAGCTTGAAAGGCACTCTACATACAATTGCATGAGCTATCTAGTAAAGCACGTACACAAGAATGTTCGTTGCGACCACAGAACAGCGCTAACATGAGTGAAGGCAGATTTGTACGGTACTTATTGCAAGTTAAGCCTAATCGATCACTCTTTTTTGTTGTGATTTTGTAATCATTTCTTCACTTTCATTGGGGAGGAATCATGAGAGTAATCTGATTACTCTTGAAAGTAACAAAATTACTCGTAACCGTTCCTATTTTTCTCTCACCTACCTAATTAGCGCCCTTTGTTTCCGCAACATTCCTAGCACGGAATTATCGAACCAAATCTCCGACGTGTGGATGGTCTACCGAAATTGGTGGGTTTGGAAGATGAGTTGTTGGTAATCCGCTGAACCCCATACAATAATGGACAACACAAAAGGCTCGCTTTTAAAACTTCAAAAAGTCTGCTGTTTTGGAAATTCAAAGTAATTGGGAAACTAATGCTTACTTTTCAAGTAACGGTCAATTACTCTTCCTCTAAACTAATCAAGTAGTGTAATTGAATACTCTTTAACCAAGGGTAATAGTAATAGTAATCGAATATTTCATTATTAAAGTGCACAAGACCGGTTACTGGATCATTCTTAAGGCTTAGAAAGTTGTTTTAATATAAAATTGATGGACCTTACTTATTTCGAGTTTGCATCAACAAGGAGCGTACCAAATGTTATTGTTAGGGCTAAGAGCCTTCTGCAATATTTTGCGTCGCAGCAGTGGGACAGCCGTCTTGAATGATTATTTGGGAAGAATAATTCCAGGCACTTCAGGAGCGACTAGCTGCACAAGGTCATAAGCACGTCGAATTATTTCAATTTCTGTCAATTTAAGGTGGTTTAAGCGGGTTCGATGCCTGAGTAGCCTCTCCACGCCGCAACACGCACCGTCACAGCACGCATTGTCGACGACCGACCTTGACGCCACGAAGTAGAAACGGAATGCTTTAGGCTTAGTCAACAGCATTGGATTATGCCACTTATGGATGAAAGCTCAAAACAAGGACGGGTTCCTGGATGTTATGCTAAACAAATAGCTAAAACTCGAGAGTAAGTGTGTAACCTTCTTTAAATGTACTTTTCGGTCACATTAAATATTCTGGTGAACTTGGGTTACCAGATATTTATTTAATTTTATGTACTTCCGTACACGGAGCATGCAAGTTTTTATTTATTTTTTTACGGAAGAGAAAATATTAGTAGGATTAAACCAGTGTTGTGCAAAATACTCAACAAAAGTATTTGATATAAGATACTAAATACCCTTTCGAAAATGTATATAGAGCAGTATTTAAGTTACTTTTACTACGAACTATCTGGAGTAGATTACAAATGCTATGAAAAAGTAATTGAATAACATTCGAACATACTCGGCGAGTAGGTTGCAAGCTGGTAGTATAATATTGAAAAATGTCAAACAGAGGTGCACCACTTGTGATGACTTCGCTTAAGATCACATTCTGCTGCAATCCTTCTGACTTTCAAGAAGCAACTTAGCTGCTGCAATCAAAGTTTACTTTAAAATAAATCAGGATATGCAACATGATGGGTGCCGAAAGATTTTAGGACCAAGGGTTCTCACGTATTGTTGGGAAGGTAACTGGCGTGCATGAGTTTTGCAGCAGGCTCGGCGCATGACGCATTCCGCAACAAATTCGTAATATGCCTTGATGAAGTTCGGTGGGCTTGGCTCATTGTCCGGAATTGCGTATCTCTAGCAGCTGAACTTGAAGTTGATCAGGCAGCCAGACTTGATGACTACGCGAGTTAATGACAAACGTGCACGCACGGGCGAAGCATCGGCTAGAGAACAGCAGCCTCTGTCGTTGATCAAGAACCAAGATGTACTATTTTGTCGCCCCAGCCAAGGGCGAGGAGGAGCGCTTGTACCTTCAAACTGTAAAAAAAAAAAAAAAAAAGATTCAGAAGGTCACGAGGGAAACACAAGCAACACAAGAGAGTGTACACGAAACCGATTTCAATCACTGGCTCCACCTGGCGGAAAACTGGGTTGGAGGATACTGAGTATGAAACAATGTGCGCATTCGAAAGTAAATGAAAGAAACGTTTTTGAACAAGCTTGGGATTTAAAGTTATGCCACAATAGACACAAAGGGATTTCGGGGAAGCCCAATCTAGGTCACAGCAACTCGATAGAACCAGCACGATGTTGCTTCCTTGGCCGAGAGAGTGTTCGCTCTCGCTTTAAGACGTTTCGCGCATTTTCATACAAGAACCCCCTGAACCGGCGATTTCCGAAATAATTCCTTGTGACCGTACCAAGCGTTGGCATCACAATCTTCCGCTGGCAGAACCACTCTAGCTTCCATCAAAAGGTGTAAAATCCCGATGACGCAACCAGGAGTTTGCTAGCCCCAAGCGTAACATGCCATTTAAAGAGAACTTAAAAAAAAAAAAAAGAAAACGGACAGAAGGACCCATAAAGGCGTGCGTACTAGGTGCTATTTATTTGGTGTTTTGTTGCTATTTGGAGACTGAATTTTTCTCGCGCCTTGTTTCCTGTTCTACACTCTAAAGAACAAAAAAATGGTCTGAAAAGACTAACGGCTTCATTTGGTCTTTTGAACTCCCATTTGCTCCCCGGAGAGACCATCTGGTTCGAGCTAGGTACCGTGCGCAAATGCTGAGGACTAACTGCACTCGACCGAGACTAACCGAAAGGCGCACGGGAGCAAAAGCAGCGAAAGGCGCGCGGGTGCAAGAGCGCGAGAGCAAAAGACGCGCGGACAAGATGGCGGCGACTGCTGCATCGCCGATGGCCAGTGTTAGCGACGCACTTACCGTTTCGGAACGCAGGGGGAGGTATCCACAGACAATCGTAGCATCAAATATTGCAGGAGGGGGCATGTTTAAGAGTTGAAGCTGACTTTATAACAATCGCAGCCTCTGTACCAGCATGCGTCGTGGAAGCCGGGTCTGACTCATCGCCGTCATTGTTGAGGCACTGGCCATGCGGCTTTTGACCATTGTCCTGGCGTCCTTCCCCTTTGAATTCTTTTGAACGCGCTTTGAAAGTGTTTATAGTTTCCTTTTGTTTTAACTGGAATGAAAATAGCCGCGTAGCACGTGGTAAAAACGTTTCCAAAGGCAAAAAAGATTCATTCTGATTTTTTTTTTCATTTTGTATTCTTTACAATCTATGTGTTGTTGTTTTTTCGCAAGAGGCGATGTGGTTGCCACGGAGACGCGCATGCGCAAAGTAGGGCAGTCTTTGCGGGGAAGCGAGAACATGGCTGCTGGGAGCCGATGGGAATGCTGTTTTATAAACTGTCACAAATAACTACTGCCTGTACCGTTACTTTTTAGTAAGAGTTATACTCCTTGGAAAGTTTAGCAACCATATTGGAGAACAATATTGGTGCGAAAGCAGCACCATATTTGTAACATCGTTCACGGTTGAGATGGTCACTGAAAAAACGACTCCTTCCATGTGATCAATATAAAAGGCACATGGGTAGGCTTTGGGGTGGCGATTGAAATAGCGTGTCGTCGCGTGTGTTTCGTCGCGTGTCTCTTGTGTGTGTGTCATCTGTGTTCGAATTCCTTGTCAATGTTAAAATGTGTATAACGTGTGCAAATGGGAAATCAGCGTTGTTCATATATGAATGTAATGAGCGTGGAAAAGATCTACCCCAGCGATACCATATTTTTTTTACCAATTTTGAATTTGACGTTGACTAGCGCCACCTGGGTGTGTAAGGGCGCAATTCGTTAAAAAATAAGGTAAGGGCGCAACATTTAGTCCCAGTGGCCTAAATGCAAGGGTGCAAAAGTTAGTCCTGGGGGTTCAACTTTGAGGGACTAACGGTAGGGGAGCAAGGGTTGCTCCCGTTACCGTTGCTGCTCTAGGGGACCAATGGTTGTCTCAGCGCAGTAGCTCCCTTGAGGGAGCAAGTCACGCTCCCTTTTTCCTTAGAGTGTATGTTTGGTTGCTTGCCTCCAAGTCTGTAATCGGTTGAGCTAGCTTTGCCTTGGAATCTGACTGTCCCTAGTTCCGTAGATTGTCCCGGCAACAAAAATTTTCGAAGGTTGGAAAATGTATTTAAAATACTGAGTAAAAAATGATAAGAAATGAAATCACGATGGAGTAGCAAATACTCTGCATGAAAAGTATTTGCAAGATACCAAAATGCTACCAAAAGTGTTTCAAACACAGTATCTGAGTAGAGTATTTAAGATAGGCACAAGTCTGGAACTTTAAACAAGCCAATATGTTAAGACGGCTTAGCGTGCGTAGAGACGCGATGCTTGGAAAAATAAATTTTAATGCTAGGGCTCTTGGCACATCGAAAATATTTTGTTTCCCCAAGAGTCTACGATTCCGCATACATTTTTAAAGAGGAGTGATTACAAGCTTTTACATTTTATGGAACAACTTAAGAAAACTTTATATTTAAAACTTAATATTTTCTTAAGTTAATAAATTGAAAATGTGTAGAAAACCCTCATATATTAAACATACCATCCCATGTACATATCAGCATTACTTTAATGAATTATGCGTTAAATCGAAGATAACTAATTAATTAATAGGCATACAAATGACGGGGACGAAGCTTCGCATCTCAAAATAAAACTTCAAATACAGGGTGTCACAAAAAAAATTTACAGGTTTTTTGTCTCTGCAAAAATAAACTAGGCATCGCCGAACGCTCATTCTCCGCCCAAAGGTAGCGCTAGAGGTCACAACCAGATGTCAAGGTTTTAGCCCGATTCAATAGCTTATTCAAAAGTTATAAGTGATTTTCTGAAAATTTCAATGGGAAATAGGAGCCCATTTTTGACCGTTTTCGGTTTCTGGTGTCATAGAGCCCCATGTATTCGAAAACTCCGCCGGCCGCCATTTTCCCATTGAATTTCTCAGCAAATCACTTATAACTTTTGATTAAGGTATCGGATCGGGCTGAAACTTTGGCATCTGCTTGTGACCTGTAGCGCTACCTTTTTGGCGGAGAATGAGCGTTCGGCCTAGATTATTTTCGCGGTAAAAAAAATGTCCTGTAAATTTTCTTTTGTGACACCCTGTATGTCGTATTTTTGAATGTACTAATTTATATGTCTGATTTTGAATTTGCTTTATTGAATGTTTCCTACCAGTTCGGCGGCAATATAAACAAAAACGACGAAAATAAAAAAAAAACACTTTTTCGAGAAATTGGATGTTTAGGTTTGTACTTTTAGATATTTATCTTGTGTTTACAGTAGTTATTTGTTAATAATTTTATTTTTACTATTCTAGTCTGAGCCCAAAAAAGTTTGCAAATAGGCGACCCATGACAATCGCATAAATTCTGAAATTCCTTCAAAATGGAAGCTTGGTCGTGCTGTTTTGGAATGATGACTAGAACATACTGCGCAAATAGGCGGGACAGAAGATAAAACAAACACTATCACTGATTGTGTTTTCTCTCTTCTCTACCATCTGTTTGCGCAGTGCGTTTAATCCAAAATTCGTTTTTGCTTCCTTTAGAAGTCAACACCTCAAGAACTAAAAATATGATGCAAAAACAGTTTTAAGCTTCGTCTTAGCGAAAAATAGGCCTAACATGTGCCTTTTTGTGTTTTTTTTTTGTTTTTTTTTCAAAGGCTTTTAAAGCACGATTTTTTTTTCCCCTGCGCGATTCGAAATGCTATCGCCCGCATACTAAATCTAGTAAAAAAAACTTTACTGATAACGCGCGACTTCCCAGGATTCTATATTTCTAAATCGTGTTTTCTTTATATATATACTGTTAACCCGGACACTGAAACGTTCTTTTTTTTTTTCTTCATGAAACATGGCAGCCCGTTTCGAATTACAAATGTAACGACATATCTGTCCCTGGCAGAGGATTGTGATACAATCGATCCGTCGTAAACGAAGTTCACCACCGATAAAAAAAAAATAAAAAAAAACCATTACAAAATGCGTCCCCACAGAGGGCGCAAGCAGTTTTAAGAAACGATCGCGACTCGTGATAAAATGTTTGTCTCGACTCTGCCCAACCTGGAATATGTAGGTTCTCCAAGCCATGTGTGGGCGCTGCAAATGCGCTGAAATCAGATTCGATTCAGATGAAGCGTCTGCTCCTGCACCGTGTCGACAGCAGCGCCACCACAACGGTGTGACGTTAGAGGCGCGTGTTAGTGTATATATAAATACACGTTTTCTTTTTTTTTGATATGACGAATTTTAACAGAAAAAAATATGACGGTGATTGAAACAAAGATATCATCGCCGCTGGGTGCTTATTGGGCTGGATGGACATTAGACGGTGGAATTAGCATCAAATATCTAAAATAACTAGATAAAATACGTTATTTTACGTTTTAATTTCTCGAAGAGTGGCGTTTTGCATTTGAAGTTCTAATAAAACATGATATTACACGATGGACCATGTTAAACGATATGGGAAAACATAAATCGTTCTTGGATATGCATCGACCAGTTTTTATTTGTTTTGTTTTTTCTCCTTTTTTTTAGCCGCTGGACTTCGTAAATACACTTGGCCTGATCATTCTAAGACACAAGAGGAGCGCACCAAACCAGTCCCTCGGTGCAGCGCAAAAGCTTCGACAGCGCGTTGCGAGTGTGTTCTCTTGAACGGGGGGTTTCCAAACAGCGCCAGGGGAGGATTTGGCGCTGAATGCGCACTGTCTAATGTGAAAGAGTAATGTAGAATGCATTCTCCTAGTGAATTACTCATATTATTTTTATTCTATTTTTTATTTTTTTATTTTTTTGCAGGACGAACGTAGCGTTTGCAGTCACTAGTCCTCTAGGAATGCGAGAAGCCGCTCATGTGACTGAAATACTCGCGAGGAAAAGAGGTACATTGAGTGCTCTATTTTATATATTATAATAATAATAATAGGTTTATTTTCCAACAAAAGGTAGAGTGCTGGTGGGTGCTTTAGAAAAAAGCTGTTGATACAGCTTGACTGGTCCTAAGCCACCCTAACTTAAGCAGCCACAAGCAGCGTGCACGTAAAAAATGAAATACACTGAGAACACTAAACCAAAAAGAGGTCGAACAGTCGGCAAAGATATATATGAAACTAAAGAAAATAAGCAAACACTATTGCAAAAAGTCACTTGAATACATCGTTCAAGGCACTGTAACAAAAAACAAAATTCTGGCATACATTATTTCAGAGTTGAAAAAAAGAGACAATTACAATTGAAAACGAGCGTGTTGGTTAATACATACAAAACTTGAAAGTATAAAACAGCGAGGACGAGGACGGGAACAGGACATATTTTAAGAAAGATGTCCTGTTCCCGTCCTCGTCCTCGCTCTTTTATTTTGTAACAAAAAAGAGCAGTGCCCCACAACATTCAAGGAAAAACCAGAAAAAAATTGTCTACGTTATTAATTGTACAATATACAAAACACAAACATATTCGCCTTTACAAAAAATAGGCAGACAATACACACAAAAAGGCACCGTTCAATCGTGGCCGATTTCCCCAGGGAGTATCATGTCCGGCAAGGTACCTACCGACAGCATGTCAAGTTCTATGTTGTGCATATGAAGGTGGTTAAGGATGGTCAGTAGCGTGTATACTATGGTATGATTGCCGTCATTTGTTCTGAAAAGAGGCACTTGCCAGGGTTAAAGATTGCGCGTTTGGTACGAGTGTACTTTTTGTGTCAGATTCGAAAAAATGTTCAAGATGATGTAATGCATGCATTTTTTCAATCATATATTTTGCGAAAAGGCGACATCTATACAAATCAAAAATTTCAATTACACCTAGTTCAGTAAAAGTGAATTCATTGGATATTCTAGTGGGACTTTGCAAATGCTTCTTAGTATCTTTTTTTGCAAAATGAACATTTTTTACAGTTAGTAAAAGTAGTGGTGCCCCATAGTAGATGACCATAGTTTATGTGAAGGTAAAATAATGAATTATATATTAACAATTTTACCTGAAGTGGAAATATGTGTTTATTACAATATATCAAGCCAACAATGCTGGACAATTTGGATACAATGTCCCAGGTAGCAGGCCAGAGGAATGCCCAACTTGGGCAAAGGTCTGGCAAACATAAGGGCCCAACTTTGGCGCAGTTAGGTTTTTGCACCATGGCACTCATCAGTGCCAAAGTATAATGCCTAACTATAGCCTTAGTTGGGCGATCCTAGGGCATGCTAAAGTTTGGCTCATCTCTGGTACGCCAGAGGAGTGCCAAAGTTGGTGCAATACTTGAGCCATAACTGCCATAGTAAATCCTAATCTGGGAATTCGGGGCATGCCAAGGTTTGGCGTTTCTCTGGTCCGCCAGAGGAGCGCCAAAGTTGGTGCCATACTTGAGCCATAACTGCCATAGTAAATCCTAATCTGGGAATTCGGGGCATGCCAAGGTTTGGCGTTTCTCTGGTCCGCCAGAGGAGCGCCAAAGTTGGTGCCATACTTCAGCCATGACTGCCAGAGCAACGCCTAATTTCGGTATTTGGGACGTGCCAAAGTTTGGCTTTTCTCTGGTTTTGGCCCAAAGATGCCAGATGAGAGCCGAACTATCAGAAAATGAAGCCTAACTTTGGCACTTGTTTGGCGATTTTGCCCCAAAAATGCCAGATCCCAGCCGAACTACAAGGAAGTAAGCCTAACTCTGGCACATCTGTGGCAATTTTGGCCCAAAGGTGTCAGATGACTGCCGAACTATGGGAAAGTGAAGCCTAACTTTGTCACTTGTTTGGCGATTTTGGCCCTAAGATGCCAGATGTCAGCCGAACTACAAGCCACTAAGCCTAACTCTGGCACATCTGTGGCGATTTTGGCCCAAAGGTGCCAGATGACAGCCGAACTATCAAAAAGTGAAGCCTAACTTTGGCATTTGTTTGGCAATTTTGGCCCAAAAATGCCAAATATCAGCCGAACTATTGGGCAGTAAGCCTAGCTCTGGCATTTGTTAGGCGATTTAGGCCCAAATGTGCCAGATGACAGCCGAACTACCAGGCAGTGAAGCCTAAATTTGGCACTTGTTTGGCGAATTAGGGCCAAAATACCCAGACTCTTGCCAAGGAAGGTCAGGTTTGGCTCTACTTTGGCTTTTTCGGGCTTTTTAATGCCCTAAACTCCCAGACAAAAGTCACATTTTGGCCCAGAACTCGGTGCTACCTGGAGTAATTAACGTGATCGTCCCATGACATTGTCTCTAAAAAAAAAAAAAACTCAATGTTTTAAAAGAAGAGTAACTCAATTCTAGAAGTAATTAAACAAATGGTCTTGTTGATGTCAACTTGTTTATTCTTTGGGCGAAATAGAACAACTGCCTTATTGTTATTTATGTTTATTTTTAAAGCGTTACATTTACTACATCACGCTAGTTTTTCTAGAGTATCATTCGCGGTATCTGTGAGATCTGAGGCGGTATCACCAGTAAAATGTAAACTAGTGTCCACATAAAATTGATAGAATAAAACACGGAGGACAAGCACAAGACAACCACTTTCTTTCATTTAGCAACGACGTTTATTTTGGGCAGAGACATTGCACCCTGAACGAGACCCCGACTAAGATAGGTTGATAACGGGGAAGGCTAACTGGGAGATGGAAAGGGTGATATGGGGGACGGAAAGGAAAACCGCTAGATGGAAAGGTGATAAAGAGGAAGGAAAGCTGGGAGATGGAAAGGGTGATAGGAGATGGAACAGAAGAACCACGAGGCAGGGGCATAACTACCGTGATGGTGTGCATTTACGGGGAGTTGCGATATTTTTCAAGTTCAGGCCTGATGAATTCTAATTCCCGTCTTGATAAGGTTACTGAGGCCGATGAAACGTTGTTTTCTGCGTTCTGGATGAGAAAGGATTCGATGAAAGAAAGTGGTTGTCTTGTGCTTGTCCTCCGTGTTTTATTCTTTCAATTTTATGTATTCATGTTCAACCCGCTCGCCTTCACCAGTAAACTAGTGTCGTCAGCATAAATAATGAACTTTGCTGATCGGCTGATATTTACAATGTCATTTAGGTAAAGGTTGAATAAGAAAGGGCCCAAGAAGGGGGCTTCCCTGGGGAACGCCTGACCGAATAGATTTTATTGCTGATGAATGACCATTCATGTGTACATATTGCTCAATAAAGCTTGGGTTTAGCTAGTTGGTTACTCGTTGTATTTGTTCTGCGCTGCTAAGGTTTACAAACTTGGACAAAGAAGACTAGAAGGACTACACATACACACGAAGGCGCAACTAACAACTGGTTTATTTTTCCTTCCACACCATGGATGAAAGAAGAAACACATAGAAAAGAAAAAGAACAAAGGGAAAGACAAAACAGATCCAAAACAGTCATGCAAGGGTCATCTCAAGATTAGATATTGTCTGCGGCGGCCCCTACACTTGCCCGCTACTCATCATGATGCGGCATCTTTTTCAGCAAGTCTATTTCTTTTTTGTTAAGGAAAACCGAAGGTTCACTGACACACGTTCCGTGCTTCCCTGACTTCATGAAAAAGGCATCCATAATTTCTCGTTTCGTCCTTTCACTCGATCTTTCCAAGATAGACGTTGATCCAAATAAAGCATCGCAGGGGCATCTAATACAATGTGCTGCAAGATTCCCAGGGGCTTGCAACTGCTCACATGCGTATTTGTGTTCCCGTAGCCTCTCATTTAAACACCTACCCGTTTGGCCTATATAAGATTTTCCGCACGATAAAGGTATAAAGGTATAATACCTTTATCGTGCGGAAAATCTTATATAGGCCAAACGGGTAGGTGTTTAAATGATAGGCTACGGGAACACAAATACGCGTCTGAGCAGTTGCAAGCCCCTGGGAATCTTGCAGCACATTGTATTAGATGCTCCTGCGATGCTTTATTTGGATCAACGTCTATCTTGGAAAGATCGAGTGAAAGGACGAAACGAGAAATTATGGAGGCCTTTTTCATGAAGTCAGGGAAGCACGAACGTGTGTCAGTGAACCGTCGGTTTTCCTTAACAAAAAAGAAATAGACTTACTGAAAAAGATGCCGCATCATGATGAGTAGCGGGCAAGTGTAGGGGCCGCCGCAGACGATATCTAATCTTGAGATGACCCTTGAATGACTGTTTTGGATCTGTTTATGTCTTTCCCTTTGTTCTTTTTTTTTTTCTATGTGTTTTTTTCTTTCATCCATGGTGTGGAAGGAAAAATAAACCAGTTGTTAGTTGCGCCTTCGTGTGTATGTGCAGTCCTTCTAGTCTTCTTTGTCCAAGTTTGTAAACCTTAGCAGCGCAGAACAAATACAATACATATTGCTGACGGGAAGACAAATATAAATTTATAAGTAGTAACAATTGACCACGGAATCTATATATTTCTAATTTTTTTTTTTTTTTTTTTTAAATAGCAAATTATATGTTCAAGATAGTCAAAGGCTTTTGTAAAGTCAATGAATAAACCGAGAGTTGGTTCTTTTATGTTCAAAGTTCTTGAGAATATATTTTCTGTGCAAGAAGAGCAAGTTCAGTGGACCGCGGTCTGCGGAAGCGAAATTGAGATGAACTTATTAGATTATGATTATCTGCAAATGAAGTCATTTGTAGTAGTAACATTTTTTCTAGGCCCTTCGAAAACACTGGCAAAATTGAAACCGGTATATAATTACCTAGTTCATCTTAATTACCTTTCTTATATAAAACTGTCACTTTTGCCAGTGGCATTCGCTTGGGGAACGCACCATTTTTCAAGGAGACGTTGAATATATGAGTCAGACAAGGGGAAATAATATCTATTACATACTTTACAGGCTTTATCTGTAAACCGTCGGCGTCACAACTTTTACTGTTCTGTAATGCATTGAAGACAGATATTATTTCTATATCAGTAACGGGACTAAAGAACATGGATGCTCAATTTCGAAAATGTATAAACTTGCAAGCATATGAGTCTGGAGTGTCTTTAACTAAACTCACGGAATAATCATTAAATACATTTGCTAATGCTTTTCCAGTCACTTCCTCACTATCGCATTTTATCGTTTCTACTGGATTCGGGGTACATTTACGATTTAGAATAGAGTTTAGTTTTTTCCCCATAATATCAGTTCTATTATCACACGTCGAAAAGAAATCAACAAAATCTGTTTCTCGAGCGTTTCGAAGTTCTCTGTTTAACTGGTTGCGATAACGTTTGAAAATTTAAAGTTTGTTTATCTCCTTTGTTTTCAGAAATTTTTGGTACAGCACATTTGTATACGATTTTTTCAAGTAATTCCTTCGTTTCCCATGGTTTACGGATTTTCATAGAAGAAGTTTCTGATTTATATAAAAAACAGCCTACATAAAGTTTTTGAAATCGATTCAAGAACATAGTGTACGCTTTATCTGGATCCGTTTTATGAAGGACGTCGCTCCAGTCCATAGAAGAAAGTTTTCGACCAATGTCATCCAGGCTATCTGGCGTTATATTCTGAAACTTGACTACCGTCGGTTTATTTTGTCTTTTATGTATGTTTATTTTTACACACAAAAATATGCCAAAGTAGTTGCCTATGTCAGTTATTACTGCGCCAGATTTAGTTTGTGATGCTGCAAAGCTGGTAATAAACAAATCAAGTATTGTGGAAGATTCAGAAGTGATTCTAGTAGCCAAAGATATCGTATTCATACATCCGCTTGCTTTAATTAGCCTATACATCTGTCTTTTATCCGAGGTTTCAAGTAGCAATTTTATATTGAAGTCGCACCTCAGGATTATATGGTATTTATTTTCATTTGCAAATTCAAGAAAAGATTCTAGGTTAGCAAAAAAAGCCGAAATATTACCAGCCGGCGGATGATAACAAACTGCGATAACAGTATGGTCTATCAATACGGACAGCATCTCGTAATTGTGGTGAACACAGAAATAATCAGTAAGCATATCGCAGGACATTCTCTACCTTAGCAAGAGTGCCACGCTCCCACCCCGACATGCGGTGCGGTTTAAAAAGTAAGTTTTATACATAGGTTACTTTAGAACTTCATTAGTATCAGAAAACCATGTCTCGGAAAGCATAATTATATCAAAGCCAAAGTTGAATTGATGAAAAGAAAGTAAAGTTCGTTTGCTTTATTTCGTGCCCACCGAGTATGTAAGGGAAAACATTTGAGGAACCGCGGTACTCGTTTCCCATGAAAGACTGTAGATACGATGGAAGAAAGTAATCAATGTCTGACGTCGAATTCAGTGAATCATTTTTATTTTTCGATGACGAATGTGCCGTATCATTCACTGTGAAGAACAGTTCTTAATGTAAACAATAAAATAACAACAAAAGGACATCACGCAAGTTTCTGCAAATCATCCAGAGACCTAATCCCATACATCTGATCTCTGTCCGTTTTGCGCACGAGAACGTTTCCATTCCTGTACCAGCCGTGCTTATAGTTTGTTTCCTTGGACCATTCTTTTCCCTCCCGAAGAAGCGCTCTGTCCTAACTCGTTAGATTTTCCAAGATGCAGGCGTCATCTTTTGCTTTTTTGAGTGCCGATCGTTTGTTTAGGCACTGATCTTTGGTTGCCTGGTGAACGAAGCGAACGATAATACCTGGGGTTTTATCTGGTTTGCACGGCAGCCTATGAACTGCCGCAACTTCGTTCATTGTGAGGTCCGGTACTTCAAGTTTTTTTGCGATTTTATTTACCTTCACCAGCAGATCTTCGTTGTCAGTTCTCAGGATACCGTGGAATTCTAGGTTCAGTTTCCGGCTTCTCCATTCAAGGTCGTTCCCCCGTTGTCTTGGTGTCTTTATTTCCTTCTCGGCGTCAGTTCTTTTCAGCCTTTCAACTTGTTTCTTCATCTGTTTCATTTCCTTGCAATGCCGTTTCATTTCCTTTAGCACTTCGTCATACTTGTCAGTATTTCTTGCATGGATTTTTCGATACTCCCACGGTCTCTTCTAGGTTCATCAGACTGTCCAACTTCGCGTTTATCGACGATGACATGACGGTTATGTTAGGCGTCTCCTCGGGCCCGTTTTTTTCCTTGGCACATTGACTTCCCCGGGAATTTGCAGTTTTGCAGGTTTGACACTGCCACGACTTTCGCAATGCATTAATTACCTTTTGAAATGAAAGTTGCCTCCGAGACTCCAGAACAAGTTAGCAGATGATAGTTGTATTTATATTCCGAACAATCTAACTTCAACTCAGTTCTTTTCACTTGTTCGGAACATGACGGACAAACAGTTTTCCATGCTTTATAAAATAAAATAAAAAAAAAACGGAATATGCAACAGCAGCAGCGTCACGCAACAACAGAAGCAAAAAAGAAAAGTAAAAGAAATTAAATAACCTCTAATGATAGCGTGGACTCGTTTAGACAACGTACCGTGCGCGCTGCCGCTGCTGCTGTGTGCCACGGTGCGACGTGCAGGGTCCCTTTGAGGTCTGTGGCCGGTGACGTCCGTGGCCGGTGCAGTCTTGAACCAATCCGAGCTCGTGGGCGCTTGCACGTGCTGAGGTGACGGCCGCTGATCCAGGGACGTTGATAGCGGCTGCTTCTTCCTAATTGTCGTCTGTAATGATAGCGTGGACTCGTTTAGATAACGTGCCGTGAGCGCTGCCGCTGCTGCTGTGTCTGCGATAACGCGTGGCGTCATACGACTGCTTTGCTATCTGTTGGAGCGTTATGATATGCCCCGGGACATTGTGGGATCAGGTGGGGAGCTACGATTCGTTATTCGAGATCCAGCTGCGGGCGCCGTCGTTCGCCGCTTCCCGCATTCTCCAGGGAGCCATAATTGCCTCTGGTGTTTGCGGTCTGTTTCATCTCCTCTCGTTGCTCCGAGCAAAGTTGCTGGGCTGTTGGTCGCACTGTCCGGGATTCAATTCCCAATCGACCGCTTTGCAAATTTTAATTGTTACAATTAACCACGCCTAGTAATGAGTACATATATGTGATTGTGACTAAGAATACCTGATCTTTAGATCCTTATTTTTTGACAACTATGGGCTGTGTATGATATATGTTGCCTTGGATAGTGTTAACGTTATTAGATTATCTCAAGTTCGGAACTGCTCATGAACGCGGCTTGCACGAGCAGTACCCCTCCTCTCCCCTCAGGGCTCGCCTCCAGTCGTTCGAGCAACGAGCTTGAGTACACTTGGATTGGTAAACCAGCCGCCAAAAATGCACCCCCCCCCCCTCCCCAGTTTGTTTGTTTGTTTATTCATACTGCTAACCTCTTTCGAGGTCGTAGCAGGAGTGGAAAACACATAGATACGAATATTTCATGGTGCCCTCATTTACACAAAACGTCGCAAAAGTCAGAATAGGTGGCTGCATTAACGACATTGGGTGGCAGGTTGTTCCAGTCTATTACTGTTCTAGGAAAGAAGGAATATTTAAATGAATCATTTTTATAATTATATGGTTTAAGTGTCTTCTGACGTGAATATCTGGATACTCTAGGGCAGAAAAATTCAATGTATTGATTCTTGTCAATTCCCAGCTCATTGCTAACAATTAAATAAAGCAATTGCAGCTAAGCACAATAAAGTTGCAGCTAATCTTGCCCGTTTGCCAGACTAGTGACCACGTGACGATAAGTCGGCTACGCCCAGAGCTGGGTCAGATCAGATTGGCCAAATTACGGCTAGCAGGACCGTGTTCCAAAATTTATTCGATCTCACTCTATGCTGAAGGTTCTGAACCTTGGCGTTCGAAAACCTACCTGCGTTCAGTTGCTCTGTCTAGTCACGTGACATGATCCGCCGTAGTAACGCGGGTCTATTCGAGTAAGATTGGAACACTGCCCAAAGGCCCATCTGCTGACCGTGATGTGGCCGATCTAATCTGACCCACCTCTAAGCGGAGCCATCTTGATATCACGTGATCCCTAATGTGGCAAACAGGCAAGATGGCGGCAACTGGGGAGGAGGGGTTTGCGGCGTGTTTATTCCGCTACAGGCCGTGGGTTCCGGTTTACCCCTCTGAAATGATACTCAAGCTCATTGCGTTCGATGCGCCGGACAGCTGCTGTAGTAACTGTGGTGTATTCTATGGAATACGTATGTTTCGAAGCACAGCGTCTAGATGGCGTTTCGCTGTTGAAAAAAAAATGAAAGCCGTTTACAACTCCCTGTAACACCGAATTAGAGCGCAGCTCTTGAGGAGGAGGAGGAGGGAAGGGTACTGAGGGGAGGGTATACCCCTCCTCCCTTCCTCCTCATCCTGGCTGCTACTCCTCCCTCCGAGTGGCGTCGCCGTCGCCATCGGCGTAACCGTGAGGTCACGTGACCTTCGTGACCTCACGGGGCTCATGTGACCTCACGGGGGTGACGTGACGTCACCGGGGTCACGTGACCTCACGGTAGTCACGTGACCTTATAAGGGTCAATGACCTCAGGGGGTCACGTCACCTCACGGGGGTCACGTGACGTCACCGGGGTCACGTAACCTCATGGGAGTCACGCGACCTTACAGGGGTCACGTCACCTCAGGGGGTCACGTCACCTCACGGGGGTCAAGTGACCTCACGGTTACCACGACGCCGCTCAAGCCGGAAACGGGTGCCTAAGAGCTGCGTTCTAAAACATATTTTTAAACGAAAATCTAGATGGCCTTTTAAACGACCGGAAGCAGGCTGATGTGAGAGGGAGAGGAGGGGGGGGGGGGTCGCAGCTGGGGTAATCTAGTAGCGTTGGCATGTGTGTAACAAATTTTCGTCACGCTCGATCGTTACTTTTTTAGCATAAAATTTAGCCCATGAACACAAATGCCTGAAGTCCAGCCCGCAATCACTCGTAGAATATTTACATAGTCGTCATCTGCATGCAAGAGAAACGACTTACTAGAAAGAAAAACATGATAAACGTAAGCGCCCATCTTTAACCAAGTTAGGTGTCCCTCCATGGCGCTTGTTAGTGCCGAAAGTTTGCCTAACTATAGCCCTTGTTCGGCGATCCTTAGAATGTCAAAATTCGGCTTTTCTCAGGTCCGCCACAGGAGTGTCAAAGTATGTGTCATACTTAAGCCATAACTGCCCAAGTAAATTCACATTTGGGGATTCGGAGACGTGCCAAAGTCGAGCTTTTCTCTGGTTAGCCACTAGAGTGACAAATATGTGCCAAAAAGCCAAAGAAATCACAATGGCTTGCCGAAACTTTGAGTTTCTCTGGTTTGCAACAAGAGCGCTCTTTCACGCGCTCCGCAACAAAAACAAATGAATAAAATAACCACTCAAAACACAATAGTCAAATGTCAAAATACACGTTGATATCGCCAAACACTAAAAAATTAATAAAAACGAAATCGGCTTTGCCAAGATTTTATTTTGGCTCCTCCAAGTGCGAAGCGGGCGTGCACGGTACCACAAAGCCAAGGCCACTTTTACTTTGTTTGTCCCCGGTCTTTGACAGTAATCAATCACGATGCAAGATATCACAGAGCTATATACGCTCGCTCCTTAAACACGTCGCCTAATAATGGCATGTGCTGAAGAGACCTGCGCAAATTAGTCTCGCGCATCGCTCGCTAGATGGCAGTGGTTGCAGTAGCGTCGAATCAGTTTCACAGCGCGTCCGTCAGAGAGTTCAATTCTCCTACCGGACATTGACGTGCCGCTTGTGTACCTATGTGCGTGCTCAACAACCCGGCGCATTCTGCGTTCGCAAAGTACTTTGTCTGGTCCAGCCGCGGCAAAACATTCCGCCCACTATTGGGGTCAATAAATCACGAGACACCAGAAAAAGTTTTAAAAAATAAAAGACGTTTACAAATTTCTGTAATGCAAAACTAGAGCGCAGCTCTTCAGGAGGAGCAGGGGAGGTTACAGGGGGGGGGGGGGGGTATGCCCCTCTTCCTCCTCTGTACCCTCTCCTCCTTCCCTCCCCCCTCCTCCTCGTCCTTCTCCACCATCCCCTCCTCTCCCCTCCACCTCAAATTAAGTTTCCGCGCTAAATCTAGCGGGAAAAATGGCGTCACAATACTTAGTGTCACGTCCCCTTAGCGGACAAATTCGGTTTCACCGCTGGATTTAGCGGGAAGTTTCACGCCACGTGACCTCCACACCAATTTAATTCCCCGCTACGTGACCTCAAGATCATTTCATTTCCCCGCTAAATTTAGCGGTAGATTATACTTCTGCGCTAGATTTAGCGGACAAATTCAGTTTCTCCGCAAGATTTTGCGGGAAAATGTACGTCACGTGACCTCAACACTAATTCTGTTCCCCGCTACATAACCTGAACACCAATTCAATTCCCAACTGAATTTAGCGGCAAAATTCCGAGGCGAGATTCACGAAACGATCTTACGCCAAAAATATGCGTAAGACAAAACTTAAAGGAGCTGTGCAACGATATTCAATTGGAATGTTTTTCACTTTACACGAGCTTACTGGCACTAGTGGGACTCAAGGATACTCGCATGCAATGCCACTGGCCAAGAAACTCCTTTGTTGCGGTGTAATTTCAAGGACAAAAGCGATCATTTTCATTCAATCTCTCCCTTGCAAAATTCGATGACGTAACGAGGGGATCGCAGTACACCCGTATGACGATATTTGAATGCGGTTCATAGATTGGACCCGAGCATTGCGTGGGCACTCGATTTAGGCTCGTGATAATTGATAGCTCGAGAAGCATTCGAGTAGTGGCCCGTGTCCAATCGCTGCAACGACGACAATAGCCGAGCCATAACAATGTCTGGAACTCAGCGGGTGTCCTGTGCTTTGCCAACCCCAGCGCGTGGCTATGATCAACATTGGCGGCATATAATCGGCTCCAGATCACGTGGCCGCTTGTTCCGGCTGCGAGTTGAGGGCGTGAACGCTGCTCGTTGTTTTTTAATTTTTTTCTGGGACTTCTAATGCGTCGGGTGAAAAACGAAGGCGTGTTTCATAGGTCATTAACGTCAGGGATCCGTTCTAAGCGGTATTTGCGCAAAGTAAAAAAATTGTTGCATAGCCCCTTTAAGAACAAATTCGTATTCACGAAACGAAATTTTCGTAAGTTTTGCGCAGGTTACGACGAAATCCTACGACAGCTCTGCAGCTGTCTTACGCACTTCTTACGATCAAATCAGCATGGCCGACAGCGTCGCGGTCGCGACGACCAACGGACGTTTATTTTTCTACGTGCGCTTCTCACGCGTCCCGACTTCAAGCAGCAAGAAAAAAGTAAAATTACTTGAAACAGACCACGACGAACAAGAACGCGGGATCCACAAACACCCGGGAAAAGCTGACCAAGCGTGCTCGGCAGATAGGCCTAGCAGGCACTCTCGGCGCAGCGGTGCTCCGACGGTCCTTGGCCAAGACCGTCTGCCCATGACCGGCTGGCGTGCTGAATGGAATATGCCCGCGCGACCCTTGTGAACCCTTCACGTATCGCTGACCTCAATTTTAGGTTAAGAGGTCAATCTCTTCCTCTTGTCATCTTCGAGTTTTCCGAGGCAGCGGTGACGAACGCTGTCGTCGAAAAGGGGCTCTCATCGATTCTATCTCCTTGTTTTGTGTGATATAGAGCTCAAATAAACGCCGTGGATTACCTTCGCAACACGGTATGTACACTTTGTTATTAGTATTCCATTTTTATTCTGACACGCCTGCACCTCAGTCGATCGCTATAACAGTTCGTGGGTCGCAATGCCGGTCCAACGTTTCTTTGCCGGGTGTCACGTCAGCATCGAGTTGCAATCGTAAAGGATCGGTCCCGAAGCGCTTATCAATTCGCGGTCCAACAGCGCGAATCCAGCACTTCGATCAAACGCGCGCGTCCGCTCCGAGTGTGAACAGGTATTACGTGGCTCTTGCTGAAACTCTCGTAGTTCAAACGTATCTTTTTTAACGTCGGCTCGCTCCTGCATCTCCGAGGCCGCGAAAAATGCCGCGGCAATTTGTTTCAATCTACGTCGCTTTGCAAACGACTGGCACGGGCCGTCTTTTACTAACGATGACAGTTGTGTTGACTTCGTAGCGATCGACTTCTTAGCAGTCAACGGAGGCGGTTACGCATCCCGGCCTCGGCATTCGGGCGCGTTTAAATCATGTTAGCGTCGACATATCACTGCACGGACACGAACCCCAGACAAGCGGTGGCAGGAAGGCCGGAAGGCCGCCTGTGTTTGTTATTAAAAATCCACGTGCTCCGAACGGCTCCGAACCATGCCGAGCTCTCCGATTGGTTGTTCGTGCTGCCGAAGACGCGTCGCCATAGCAACAGTACCGGTATGTTCTAGTTTTTCCGTACGAGAACGCCGCTTTCCTCCTCTCACTTAAGAACGCGTTCGTGAATACCGATTTCTCCTCTTCTTACGATGTTCTCAACTTACGAACTTCTTAGCTAAGTTGTCGTAAACTAAGAAGTTCTTCGTGAATCTGGCCTCAGTTTCTTCACTAGAATTACCGCTAAATCTTGCGGAGAACCTCCACTGGAAATGGAGAGGTCCCGGGTTCGATAACCGGACCAGGCGGATTTTTTCGGTCGCGCACCAGTCACCTAGCTGTGTTTGGAGATTTGTGTTCTTCTCAATCCTTTGCCCTTCTTGTTCCCCTTCTCCAGGGATTATTTTTATCATTCTTGTACAGCTCGCTTGCCCCTGTGCATTTTCTTCCATTATAATCTAAAGTGAATTTGTCCGCTAGCGGAGAAACTGAATTTCCCAGCTAATGTAGCGGGGACTTGAATTGGTGTTGAGGTTATGTAGTGGGGAATAGAATTGGTGTTGAGGTCAAGTGACGTCCATTTTCCTGCTAAATCTGGCGGAGAAACTTAATTTTCCCGCTGAATTTAGCGGGGAATTGAATTGGTTTTGAGGTTTTGTGACGTCAATTCTCCCGCTAAATCTAGCGGAGAAACTGAATTTTTCAGCTAAATCAAGCGGAGAAACAGAATTTACCCGCTAAATTTGGCGGGGAATCGAATTGGTGTTCAGATCACGTGACGTCAATCTTCCCGATATATTTAGCGCGGTTCCGCCGACGCCGACGCCGACGGCGCCGTTGACACCGCTCAACCCGCAAACGGGCGCCTAAGAACTGCACTCTAAAAGTCGGGGGCAGAATTGAACTCGGTTTGCATTAAAGAAGTCGCCGACCATTCTCCCCCCTACCAATACCTCGTCGGTCCTCTCTCCCCAAAAACAAAAATGAGCCCGCGTAAATGGTACCCGCACCTATTGCCTAACTCTGGCATTTGTTCGGGAATTGAGGCCCAAAGATATCAGATGCAAATCGCACTTCCAGTCAATAAAGCCTGACTGTTACACAGACTTGTACCGTACGCATTACAAGTAATCAAATTACTTGCAATCGATTACTTTTGGGAGGAATTTTGTAATCAGTTGATTACTTTTATTAGGCAGTAATCACAAGAGTAATCTGACTACTTTTTGAAGTAATAAAATTACTTGTAACCGTTACTATTTTTCCACGGGACCCCCCCCCCCCCCCCGGCACACGCCTTTTTTTTTTTTCTGAAATGATAAAAATAAAATTTTTGCGGAGCTGTAGGAAACGAGGTCAATCCCTTTCTATGTACAGTTTCTGTGGAATGTCCGTTGTTTTTTTTGTTTTTTTTTTCAAGCTGGGACTGGGAGTGGGAAGCCCCACGAGAGCCCCAGTGAGTGACAAAGGCCAAGCAGGGCGAAGTTTGAGGGAGCAGAATGTAGCTTTGTAAGTCCTTCGTTCAAACTAGCCCCCTCACGCACACACACACAGAAATAAAAAAAATAAAAATAATCCTGCTTAGGGTACCTACTCGCAGCCCGTAGGAGAACCAGAACCGAAGAATGCCTAAAGCGGATGCAAAATATAACAAAGCCAGTTGAAATATTTCCCCATTTCCCCTACATGGTCTTTGTGACAAGCAATGTTTCGAGTTGAGAAGTGGTCGGGGCGATCTCTTCCGCTAATGAATACTACACATGATCCGTTTCAAATCCTGGAGCTGCTGCTCTTTTGTATAACATGCGAGCTCATCCAGATATGAATAATAAAACGAGCGACGCAAACTTTGAGCGACAACCCTTGCTCAAGCTTAACAAGATCTAGAACCCCCTCCGCTCCCCCCCCCCGCACACACACACACTGGCGAACGCCCAAATCATTAAACTTCTTCAAACGAATTCTATGCTTGTTTCCGCGCTGTGAAGGTGCAAAGACCACGAAGAGGGAACCAGTTTTTCTTCTTCAATACTTGTGCAAATGTGAAATATAGGTTTGAAGGAGTTCATTGTTATGAGCGCTAAAGATGTGTATTCACACAATAAAGTAATCGGAAAAGTAACGGTTACTTTTTTAAGTAATGTCCAATTACTTTTGCCGTCGAGTAATCAAGTAATCGAATCGAATATTGTTTAGCCTAGAGTAATAGTAATTGTAATCGATTATCTGACCAAAGACGCCAGACGACCACGGAACTTGAAGGAAGGAAGCCTAGCTCTGGCGCTTGTTACGCGATTTTGGCCGAGAGGTGCCAGATGACAGCCGAACTACCAGGATGTGAAGCCTAAATTTGGCACTTGTCTGGTCGAGCTACAAGGTTGTAAGCCTATATTTGGCACTTGTGGGGCGATCTGGGCCCCAAAGACGCCGCATGATGGCAGAACTGCAAGGGAAGCCTAACTGTGATATTGGTGCGGCGATTTTGGCCCAACTATGAGAGCCGAACTGCCCTACAGTAAGCCTAACTCTGGCACTGGTGTGATGATTTGGGTCCAATGAGATGCCAGCCGCACTATTAGGAAGTGAAGCCTAACGTAGCACTTGTCTGGCGATTTAAGCCAAAAATGCAAGATACCAGTCGAACTACAAACAGTAAGCCCAACTCTGGCATTTGTTCGCCAATTTTGGTCCAAAGATGCCAGATGACAGCCGAACTACTGAGCAGTTAAGCGGAACTCTGGCACTTGTGTGGAGAATCGGGGCCAGGATTACAGCCAGATAAAAACTTATTTTGTTTATGATTCTAAACTAATGGTCTTAGTAGCACTAGTTTTAGCCACCATGAAATCTGCGCTGATTAGACCACATCTTGAAACATGATTGACAAGTCATGAAGTTTACAATGAAAGATTGCGTTTCTACCAGTTGTACGCAGATTTTTGTTGAGAAAACCGCTTTTTTAATGCAAAATCGTTACGTTATATATCACTCGGGTTTTCAATGTGTACGTTCTAAAGCAACAACCAATTTCATTTTAATATTCAGTGCGCAACTGCGTTAAAGTTACGCCCTTTAAGCTTCTTCACACTGTGCACACCAACATGGAAGTAAGACAGTGATGCAATGGATTTGTGGACCATTAAGCCGCTGTTATTTTTCCCATTTTCCACTAAACTGGACGGCAGAGTTCGCTACAAGCAATCCCAACTAAGCGAGTTCTGAGGGCGTTTCACGTGACCTTCCGATTAGGCGCCGCGACCTGTAAAGCACAAAATCATGGTCACACTCTAAGTGTTAGAGGGTATACACTACGCATTAGAAAATGACAAATCTAAGCACACACACAAAGCGCTGTGATTTTTGGACGCACTCCGTCTTCTGGACTTTCTCTTTATATATATATATATATATATATTAGTATTCTGCACTTTTTGGTCCAAACCTTTGTGCCGAGTATCCCAACTTCATGCCTTTCATTGCGCTCTTAGCCCTGGATTTGTTGCAACCGCTTGCCAGTTCTCCTTATGAAGAACCGGGATTTAGCCGTTTACGTACAGTCAACATACTGAAATGAAGAAAAATTCGACCATTTCATTTTATTCGTCACTTTCATAGAATTACGGATTTCTCGATCCTGCGTATTTAATGCATGCATTAAAAAGGACGTTTCCCGACTTCGCTAATTTATAAACGGAGGCTTAACGCTAAGCCTTCCAACAGCTTAAAAAGCATACGCCTCTCCAAATAATGTGATACAGGATTAAATATGCGAGTAATGCTTTTTATTTTTATTTTTTCAACGACTTTTCTTAGAGACCTGCATGTACGATAAGGAAATGTCATTTACATTAGGTCGAGTGTGAGCAGAAAGTGAATTTGCACTGATCAGTTTATGCCAGCTCGATCCATGTCTGTATTTCTGTTTCCTTGAGGTTCTTGCGCAAGCAGCGAAAAAACGCTTTCAGCCCCTGAAACCGTACAAAAATTCATATCACTAGAAGTCCTGCCGACCAATGTTAATTACATGCGTTATCGTCGCTTACTAGCAGGTTGATGCTATTACAAAATAGTGAGATAATGAAAGTGATACAGGAATGTGCCATGTTAAAAGGGACTTGTGCGAATGTTTTGAAACCTTTTAGAAACGCTGGAATTGTACTATGCTCGCCTTCGATGAAACATAGACACTGCGAACTCGAGCGTGACTCAGCGCAAAAGTGAGATTAGCGGAAGACATCAATAAACTACTATCAAAAGTGCCCTAAGCCGAAGAGTGCATTAAGATAAGGATGCACAATTTGCACTTCACTCAGGTACTGATTCAGGCATTATCATTTTCTGTTCGACGCTAGTTGAATAAATAAAATCTAAAAAAAAAATCGCTTATATCGTGATTATGGTTAGATGTGTAGCACAATGTACTGTGATGATCGCACTTGTTCAAGATGGCAGATTCACACGACTGACTGAATCGCGATTTTCGTCCTCGGACCATACATCATGTGACCATGACGTCACTAATTCCCGCGATGCGCGCCTTGTCTGCGGACACGCGGAATGAAAAATAGTCGAGCGCACCCGCGGATTTTTGGCGAGAGATGCACTTAAAAAGCGTTGATTCTGGCAAAGACAGCAATATTTTTTATTCTGTGTTATGTTTGTAAACAAACCAAACAAGTTTTGTTTTATATATTTTTGGTTTTACACTGTGAAAGAAGCTGCAAGAACTTACCCTGGCTCACACGCCGAACGTTCCGGAGCGCGTGTCAAGATGCATTTGTCAAAACTCCTCTGACACCCCGCGATCTTTTCTGCACATTCACTCAGCCTTTCAACCAGTAATAACGTTTTCTTTTGCGGCTGTTGTGTACTGTAGTGTTGTGCGCCAGTGCGCGGTGCGTGACGGCACCTCCAAGCGCACCTCCGCAAGCGACTTTATTGCGCCTACGCCGAAGCCGCCACTAGCAGTGCCATGCTTGTGTTAAGCGCGAAACACACGTACGACGAAAGCGTCCGATCCGACGTCCGATCGCGCAATACGACGGTCGGAGGCGAGGGTTTTCAATGCTCTCCGGTGCTACGAAAACCCTCGCCCCCCAAGGTCATTCCGGCAGTCCGCACGTCGGATCGGACGGTTTCGTCGTACATGTGTTTCGCGCTTTAATGTGTGTCATGCATTGGGTTAGTAAAGCTGGCGGCGCATCGCGCCAAGTCTGTAACGGTGTTCTGTCTCGCTCGGTCCGTAACGGCGCAAAACGATTCCTTTTCGCGTTATCGCCGGAACTGCAGCTGCAAACATCGCTTTTGGCAGATTCACAAGTCGCCGCGAACCGCGATTTTCGTCTGCGGACCTTGATCACGTGACCAGCACGTTAAGGATGCTTGCGATCCGCGCCTCGTCCACGGACGTGTGGATTGAAATAGCCGAGCGTCTTTTCACCTGAGGATTTTCGGCTGGGGATTGACGTAAAAAGCGTTTAAATTACCATCTAAACCATTTTTTTAGGAGCAATACGAGGATGGCGAGTTATTGTGTTTCAGCCGTTCGGTAGTTCGTTTTGTCGCGCGATTCTTTGTTCCACGAGTGAAAGAATTTGTAGAAACTTTGCCCGACTGAGGCACTGCAGGTTTCTCGCCGGGATTTTTTCCAACGTCCTGCAGCCTTTCATCCAGAAAGACCTATCTCGCAGCTTTTCTGTACTGTAGTGTTGAGCGCGAGCACGCGGTGCCTGAACGCCTCTACAAAAGCCCATCCGCAAGCCCAGGACTTCAACCCCTCACTTTTACGCCGAAGCCTCCTTGAGCAGGACCATGCTTGAGTCATGCATTGGGTTAGTAAAGCTAGTGGAGCTTCGATCGAGGCTATCATCGTGATTTGTCTCGCTCGAAAAGTAACAACGGCACACAACAGATTTCTTTTTTCTATTGATTTTGGTTGCGTTTTGATTTCAGAGCAAACGTCCCGTTTGCTCTTGGACAGTATTTCCACAGTGCGATGTAGACGTTTCGTGGCCCTGTGGGGTCGCGAACAGGTTCGGTCCGTCCCTTGCTGTCGTATGCTCGTCGTCTCCTCTGTGTGTACACGCTTGGGAGAAGGACGGTCCGCGGACGTGCTGTCACGTGATCAATCCGTCCTGGAGCTGTTCGATGTTGCCCCACGTGACAATATAAGTTGCCGTGAATGCCACCAGTCGACCGCTTGTCGGAGAAATCAGCGCGCTCCCACGTTATGTACAAGTATGGTAATGACCAGTGTTGGACAAAATACTCGATAAAAGTATTTAAGTTAAGTTACTAAATACCTGCTTCATAAAGTATTTTAAATGCTACTCAAGTTACTTTCACTATAAAGTATCTTGAGTAGAGTAAAAATACTTAGAAATGTAATTCAATTACTCTTGAAGATACTTCCGCATTGCGTAATTTGTATCGTCGTCAGTGACAACGACAAATATATAGCTGCGGAAATCTGGGTTACCAGAATTGTCTATAGCGACGCAACAATACAAAACGGAAAAAGAAAAAAAAAAGCATCGTAGGGCTATTTTATGCAGTCCAACTATAAGGAGCAGGATATTGTCACGAATGACACATGATGAGGCAGCGAATAACTGAAGAAACTAAACGTTTAATGGGGCGAACTTGTGCCCAAAACAAAATAGAGAAAGGCTAGCGTTGCAGGCATTGATGTCGGCGAAACAGCAGGATCAAGCGCTGGGGCGAGACTGACTCCGGAACACCTTTTGTACCCGCGTGGGTTTCTGGTCTGGAACATTCGGCGTTGAACGTTCGGCGCGTAAAACATTCGTAACTCAACCAGACGACAAGGCTCTTGAACTTACGAGAATGTCAAGTTGAAAGAATAAATAAACGAGGAGTTCGCTCCCTGGTTTCGAACCCGGAGCCTTCGCGCAAGAGCCAAGCGCTCGCTCGGCAACGCACGTGGCAATATCACTGATACTGTGATACATGTTACAAAGCATTTTTGAGACAACAATAAAGAGGTCACTTTTGCTATTCGGGAGGAGATCAGACCGTGGCGCCCCAAGCGGTTAACTTTAGAACTACATGGATGGGGACAACAATTACAATGACTCAGCGCTCGGCTGACTTAACCGAACGCGGCGTCAGCATTCGGCTGGAGTTCGTGTTCTCCGGTGAGGGGGAGGAGGGGCTCTTTTGTTTCCACTCCTGCCTGCAAGAACAATGAAGCATGCACGGTGCCCAGCTCAGCACGAAAGCCCAAGTGGGTCAAGCTCGTATTCTCTCACGAATGCTTTCGGGAGAGATCCGGCACTTAACGTCACTTTACTACTTGTTCGCATTTGTTTTACATTACGCTGCACCCCGCGCTCTAATAAAAAAGATGACATGAACATGCCAACAAGGCCCATGGGCATGTGCACAGGCCTTGTGTTGGGCAAACACCGAGGTGTAGAGACAACGAACGGGTCAGAGCGCCTCGCCAATAGTGACATCGCTGAATATCACGTCCTGCGGCGCACCCTAGACGCATCGTTTAACTACAATCCATAATCCCTATATGGGGTAGATCACTATAAACGAACTTGGCATACGAATATGAGTGACTGGATAACAAAGAGAACCCACATAGTAGCCACGACAGGGGTCGCACCTTCTTCAAGTGGGTCGCGTTCAGAAAGGCACTCAACGTTGGGGGACACTTTGCTGGCATTTTAAGAGGTCATCCAGCTCGTAGTTCGTTTCCTGTCCTGTTCTATGCTTATCAATGTTCGCTTACAGACAGTGTTCTCGAGAGCAACAAGTGACGGGCTGCCGAGAAAAAAGAAAAGAAACAAAAGAAAACCCCGACGTTTTGCCGAAGCGGGGTCAAATATACAAAAAGCAAAACAAAAATATCTTCTTTTTTTGGGCTGTCCCATTATTTTTTCTAGTTGTTATTTTCTTCACACTCAAGTCTGCATTGTTGTCGTAGGTCGTTTCCCGGTCTGCGTTACGCCTCAGGGTGGCAATCTTTACTTCCGTAAAACCGCCTCTTTTGTTTGAGGATTTTTTTCGGGGAAACTCAAGGAAACAAAAGGCGCTTTTGAGAAGGCGAGGGGAAAACCTTCATTGTACGAACTTTGGACTGAAATATGAGTCACAATCGGAGCTAACAACAGCATTTGGTTGCTCGAAAAGTGTTCACGCTTGCTCGTGCCACGCCCACGCCACTTCATACCGAAAAACTCGGAAAATGGAGGATTGTCAAAAATGTACTTAAGATGATGAGCACAAGATACTCAGAAATAAAATTAAAATAGAGTATAAAATACTCTCGATCAAAAGTATTTGCAAGATACCAAGATACTTCAAAAAGTATTTGAAATACAGTATCTTCAGCAGAGTATTTGAGATAGGCACAAGTCTGGTTATGACTGTATGTAATGAAACCGGGTAGCGCGGAAGGGCGCTACCGAACAAAGCTACCAAGCGGGAGATAAGAGAGCCGTCCGGCAGCTTGGTTTTTGCGACGCCGTGTGTTCACGGGTTGGACGGAGAGGTGAACAACAGGAGAACGAGGGGCGCGTCTATAATTGGGGAAGAGAGCGAGGACGCTACCTATACTCCGTCTCATCCTACGATGGACTACAGCCGAATGGTACAGGCCGCCAGGTCGAATCACGATCCTTTTAGAAACCACGTGGTATATTTACTCCGTTGTACGTATCAGTGCGACAAGACGCGTCATGCGGGGGCGAGTTTTTCGTCTGCTTACGGAGCTCTCGTGGCGGCTCCGTCTGCTTGCTACTATACTGAAGACTGCTGAAGGCGTTAAATACCGTCTGGAAACGATGAGGCGAAGAGAACCCAGGATCAGAACCAGCATATTAACCTCGGTAGTAATCCGCGGCGCGTCCGCTTGGGAGTAGGGGGTGGCACCCCTGAAGCCCCTGCCACAGTATCTGTTTTGGCCCCAAAATGGCCGATTAAAACCAAAATGGAAGTCACGTGCAGTTCCTCAAATGACCGCTGCGAGAGAAGTGGTGGCGTTGTGATTGCCTTTAGCTCGGTTTTCGAGTACGGATCGGTGCGACTCTTTCTGAGCAGTCTCTATTGCAGTTTCCCAACTGAGTTGTTTTAGTAACGTTGGGTGAGACAGAGTATACCTGGCGCCGGGAAGAAAAGACGGAATGTGAGAGGAGGAGAGGCACGGGCCGAAGAGAGCAGAGGCAGGAGGTTTGACACGAGTCGATTAGGAGATCTTGATTGAGGAACAACGAGAGAGATTGAGATACTGGGATTGAGTCGAGGGAGACGATGAGAGGTTGAGAAAGAGAAAGAAAGATAGATTTATAGATATATCTGAGCAGCGACCGTGGAAGTATTAGAGAATACACTGTACTTTTAGCTTTACTGCAAATCTTGTGTAAATACAACGCACATTAAAGCACTTATATTCGAAGCGCCACCGTCCTTTCATCACCTACGAAAAAGAGGAGCAACGTGAGCGACAGCGGTATCCCCAGGCATCGCCAAGAGCAACGCGACAGCGGGTGCCAACGATCATATCATCATACTGTATCTATGCAGGCGCAAGTTCGTCTGCTTCATTTGCAGGGGTTGTCGTAAGGTCAGAACGCCGAGCTTTGACTGGCTCTGATTGAAGTATAGTGGGTAGACCTCAAGGCAGCTTGCGTTGTGGCTTACTCACTAGCCTTCAATCAGAGTTCGGTGTTCTAACGTCACCACAACCCTCGCAAAAGAAGCAGACTAACTTGCCCTCCGAATAACTGTATTCAATATATCAAATGACTCTATGAAGGCTGTTTTTTTATATACTTGTTTGACGCGTCATGTCTCCTAATATAACCAAATGTTTCACGTTCTAGATCAAAAGTGATTGCGACAGTTGTTAAGATTTTGGGAACTAACCAAAGGCGTTCGTGGAAGCTATAGTACACACAAGTCCACATGTGTACACAAATTGATTTCTGTATATGCGTGTGGGACTTGGGCTGTTTTTACGAAAGGAATTTTTTTTTTTTTTTCGGATTCAGGTAGTGAACCTTTAAATATATTTTCCAAGCAACCTCAGGAATGGCCTTTTAATCTTTTGATTTCTAGCTTCGTCTCAAATGTATGAACCCGTTGCCCCGCTTTGAAATACTACTCAAATAAAAACAAAAAAAAAACATTTACGGGAAAATATTATTGTACCTGGGTTTTATGTTATCTCTGTACATAAATAATGACGATTACAAATTTGAACGGAGGTCACTGCCCTGCTCCCAACTAACGCAAAGATTACGAACGAGGAAAGAAAACGCCTAAAGCGGCAGACAAAACGAGAAAAAGGAGAGGGTGGTTCCAAAATTCTGCGGTTCTCCGCGATATGGCAGCAAGATTGAAAAAACTGCGGTCGATTTCAAATTCCTTGCACGCTTTCAGGCTTCACTGGGGCTACTGCAATGACATGTGCAGATATTGCTTTGTTACGATACCACATTGTTTGGATGTTCTTGATCGTTTCTTTTTATTCATTGTCACTGCGTCGTCGCGCGTTATTTTAATTGATATGTGTTATACTGGCCCATGAAATATATCTTACAGCTGGTATAACCCACTTAAATGTACTTCAAGATTTCACCGAAGTACTTTGTTTATCTTTTGCTATCTTCGGTGTAGTTTACCGAGGTTTTTAAGGGACATTTTATATATGACCTGAAATAGATGGACAAGCATTGTGGGTCAATTTCCATATACGAAGAGGTCTATGCACCGAAAAACTGAGGGAAAGGAGGAGACGAGTGCGCGCGCGGGTACGTCATAACGCCAAGCTCTGGTTGGTGTGATTAGTGGGTAGACGTAAAGCTAGCTGCATTTGACTCCATGCAATCGTCGAACGCGTGAGAACGCGGAACGCTGGCGTTCTCCATTTGGCTCTAGCATTTGACGAGTGCAGTGGAGACAAATTCAGCTACTTTTAGGTCTACCCACAAATCTTTCCGAGCAGAGCTCAGCGTTATGACGACCCCGCGCTCTCGTGTCCTCCTCTCCCTCAGCTTTTTGGCGCATTTAGGCATGCATTGAGGTGTATATTGTGGCCCGTTTAATGCATACATGAAGTTGCGGGTTTTTATTTCTCTTTGCAGACGAAGTATTATGCTACAAATATTAGCGGGGTGGGATGTGCATATCTGGGAATCTACATAAATGCTGTAGGGTGATATTCTACAGTATTTTGTATTACTTGTATGATAAAAGGCGCCAGTGTTATGTTCACTACTTTGAGACCATAGCGCATGTGTTGCTGTCTCTACTTGTAGAATATTGAACCAAGTATATAAATTGGTTGAATTTTTGTTTGTTTGATAGATCAGGTATTCATTTCAGGGTAAAATTGGGGAAAACGCGATGAAACTTCGGAAAAAGGTATTGGGGAGGTACTACGATGCTCAAATAACCAGTCATACATAGACTTCACAATGCCTGCAAGCCTAGTTCGATGTACAGCATTCATACAGATAAACAGCATTTTCTAGGGCGCATGTCCAGCCAAGAAAAATAAAAAGTTTAGCCTAAACTCAAAATGGGACCGAGAACAATGGGTTTCACATTCACCATGCTCATTAAGCCTGTCAAATAATGTTTACAAAACAAAAACGCTGGTGTGTTAATCATTCTTCATTAAAGTACTTCGTACATTGTAGGGACTGACCATTCACGATTGCAGTAGTCAGGTTGCCACGCAGTTATTTTCGAGTCATTAATATAAAATATTAATAGGTTTCAATCCCGGAAGATCTCAGGGTTAGCAACAAATCTTCTCGACGGCTTATCTAACTAATAATGAGTATCGAAATATTTGCAATTAAAATTAGCTGGATATAAGACGTTTATACTGGTATCATGAGAAAAGCCATTTGTAACGGAGGCTAAATTCAAATAACCATAACACTCTACAAAGAAAGAAAGGTGAGAAAACTACAATCCAATGATACGTTTGCAGCATAGGTGGGCAGAGGAGACGACCGCAAACGTGCGTACGTCATGCACATGAAGTAACTCTGAGCGCTCCAGCCAATAATTAGATTCTGAGTTGCCCTCAAAGATTCAATGTGAGTAGATGGTTAATGAAATCTGTGGTGTGCCCTCGGCAGTTGATAAGATAACATTGAACCGTTTTCTTGTAAACTTTATTGAAGCTAAATGCACAATAGAATATTAAATTGTTTTCAACATAGCAACACAATTGATCGATGCCATTAAACAACCATCACATGTTGCGTATTATTAGATCCTTTTGTAAAAGCTTTAGAGGCGTGCCAGCCTACACTCTCAGATAAAAGGTGTAATCCCACTCCCTTTTTGTCCCATATAATACACCCCAAAACTTCAGTTGCACGTATTGACGTCAAACTGACAGCATTAACGTTTACAAGGGGCTTGATAACGTTGCGATATAATTTATTAAACAGTTCAAATATGTATAAAAAACTACAAAACAAAACACTGGTTTAGCATTAAAAAAAAAACAGAAACATATTGTTTTGAAGTTAGTAACACGTACATTTGCTATTTTAATACGTTAAACCACTCGACAATCAAGCAGCTGGTGAAAGATGATACCGTTGGCTCGACGTCAGTGCGCCGTACGCGAAACGGAAGTTTTGGTACGTATTATATAGGACAAGGTAGGGTGTAAGACCACACACCTTTTTCTTTTAGAATGTAATGTTGCTGAGAATTTACAATTTTTCAATAGCCTAGCATGTCTGGCTGTTGGACTAGCATGTATCTCAAACGTCGACAAATACACTTTTTCAATAAGCACGTATTGCTGGACAGAGACCCAGAAAACAAGGATGATTTGTGTTGTTTCCACTTCCATACAATTTGTTTGCAACAAAATATGCTCAAGCTCAACGACGAATCAAAATGTAGAAGAACATAAACCCAGGTTGCACGCCAGAGAAACGCCTAAATTGGCTCAATCTTGGCATTCGTAGGTGCCTATCCCGGGTATATTACGCTTTTGTTCCGAGCCTACGGTAAGTGCAGGAGGTATACTTTTCCCTTGCATTTTTAAGGCTTTTTTGACTCGCCATGTAACTTCCAAAGCGCCAGACTTGAGAAAGAAAAAAAAAATTGCACGCATGAACTGAAGGTCCTGTAGCGAAGCCTAAATCTGTCACTTGTTTGGTAAGCCAAAAGTTATCACATGAAAACCTAACAACAAGAAGTGAAGCCTAACTTTAGCACTTGCTGGGCGATTTAGGACCTAGACTTGCCAGATGACAGCCAAACTACCAGCTGTGAAGCCTAACGTTTGTACTTGTTTGGCAAAGTAGGACCAAGATACAAGACTCCGGTCTGAAGAGATTAAGTGTCACTCTACCTTGGCTTCTTCTGGCTTTTTAAGACCTGGAATCCCCAGCAGATAAAAGGCCAAAATTTGTCCAAAAGAATTGTGCTACCCGGGAAAGCACGGTGATTTCAACTCAAGCTGAAGCGGAGTACTATAACAACACCATGATGGGAAAAGTAGTAACTGCATTTCCGTTTGTGTGCCCCATGCATGCAGCCATTAATACAAGCTAAATATTTATACTGAGAATCTTTCTCAGTTGTACACATGGTGGGGAGGAGAGATTGCTTTTTACATCGGTGTTACCCAAGCATTCAATTTATTCATACTTGCCGTGAATCCGATTTTATATTTTTCGTCGTAATTGGAACAACACGGTACGGCACTTCCACAAGAAACTTGAGACGGCAAAGGTGCGACTTCCCACATAAAAAAGCGAAAGTAAAATTAGTAAAATTATTCTAAAACTTCAGAGTGGGAAACTATAAAGGTTTACAAAATAAAAAAAATCATCTTCATATAAATGATATCGGTTGTTTTTATATAAATTATATATAAATATAAGTTTTTCCAAACAAAAATGTTTAATATTTGGTAAAATGTCAGATTCAGTATTACTTTTCTACTGTATCTGAGCCTTCAAGGGTATTGTTGAGGAAAAGTGTTTTCTCTAAATATATTTGCGCCATCAAGTGCACCCGATTAAAATACTAAATTAACATTTTTATCCAATTTTAGTTCCCTACTACCATGATACATCAAAATCTGAGGGGCTTAGGATTAATAATACAAACTCCTGCAAAAAGCTTTAATCTTTCCTAAGTCTGCGTATAGAAAATGCCACACAAAACGTACCCACACAGCGTCACTTTTTTATGTTGAATTGCTGCCTTCCAGCGAATGAAAAAAGGTTACTGGTCACTTTAAATGTCCATAGCCAAAGCCATGTGCATACAACATGCTCCGAAGCACCCAATGAGTGAATTATTTTTCTACTGATGAAAATAACGGTGGGCTCTTTACCGCTGGGCTGGAAAGTGGGCTTGGAGAAAAATAAGCAAAGTCATGCACTGCTTCTTCATCCGCTTTATCACTCGTCACGTACAAGTTGTAGTTCCCAACAATATGGAGCTACGGGACCACGGGGAAAATGGAAAAGGAGCTTTGCGATCTCTTTCACCCATATGGTAGAGCTCAGTTTGTTCTACACAATGTGTGTTTAGGCTTGGTAGATTCACAAATAAGTTTGATAAAAAATTACGCACATGTGTAGCTCTTAATTTCCCCGCTACACTGTGAGAAACGCATCCTGGTAAATTTTCTGAGACATTCGTTCGCTAAATTTAACGCAATTTAGCATGACTCTCGAGCTCAGCGCAACTCAAAACACGTTGCAGATATGGTATCGGGCGACATTTTCCGTCTGACTAAAAATATTTGAGTCCGTTCGGAGAATAGCTTAATTACTTAATGATTCTGGGATTAAAGATTTCAATAACGAACATTTTACAGTTCAAAAAAAGCTTTTTTTTATTTGTTTGTTGGAGAGACCTAATTTAAATCGCTATAGTTAAATTTTCTTACCTTGATCACAGTGTAAATCGCTTTCCTTTCTGGTTTTAAAGATGCATGGTCGGAGAACAGAATTTCGAGGGAAGCACTCGAAATCTCAACGCACTACTTTGAAAGCTAAGAACTTCATCAGCTATTATTAAGGATATGTTGGCTGTCGAAATCATTGAGACGGACTGCACATAATATATAAATGTCCACCGAGGTTTTTTGTTTGTTTTTTTCGTACATTGTTTTGGCAGAGTAGAGCAGCATGTTAGGTAGATGGTCCCAGGCTGATACCGCTGATGCGAGTAAATGTGGACACCGTTTTGTCTTGCTAGTAAAAGAAATCCAAGAGCATTTACATAATCAACATGATGTAGTCTGATTAACAGATTCATTTGATGCAAACACATCACCATGTTGAGCGTCCTTGCGCTTCTCAAATCTCAAATAGGTGAGCACGTATATGGGTAGAACTAAAACAAAATGTAAGAAAACTGTAAAAAAACGCCTTGAATTTTATCAGCTAATAAAACAAAATGGTAAGAAACATTTCGAAACTCGGCTCCTCTCGACATATTATCATAGAGCTGAAACTGGGCAGTCGTAAGTAAAGTTGACTGACACTTGGTTGCAAATGAACGGCTTTTCCAAACCGACAAAATATTTTTTTTTTTTTTTACTTCTCTGGCTTATAAAGGAGGTTGATCAAAGCAGCACTCTACGCGCGAAATGACTTGTCTGGGTTGCAGAACTCGCTCAGAAGATGCGTCCGTCTACTCGCCATACAATCTCTTTCTCCAAATATATATATATATATATATAAGAAACAAATATGGGCGGTCCATGATCTGACAGGCAGGCTGGAAAGCGGGCAGGCCATTTGCAGCGCCTCAGTTTCGCGCTCCCGAGGCATCTCATATCTCAACCCAAAGAAGAACCAGAAGAAGGAAGAAAGGGAGGATCCTTTTGAAAATATACCAGAGAGAAAAACAAAGCTATCACAATGCCTTCTCCATTTTCGTGTGTATTTTCAGTCCCGCTTATGATGGGACGACTAAAATCGGAGAATTTGGCGGAAAAAGAAACAGACAACGAAGATAACAAAAAGTAAAGAAAAATGAACGAATGGAAATGTACATGCGACTTAGGGACGGGCTTCCGACATTGGCGTTCTCTTTCCCTCAATCCCCGGCTTTGGTGTTTGTTTTTCTCCCGGCTTCCAACCTTTTCGGAATGTCTCGGGGCTTCTGCGACACTCGGATGTCTGGTCGATTTCGAAAGTGGCAGTACTCTTTCGTCCAGGGCATTGTTTCTTGAGCGGCCATCAGCCCAGACTTTCCTTTGTTTTTTTTTTTCTTTTTGTCGCTTACTACCGTCAGCTCTACAGAATTGTTTTTTCCCCGCGCTTCGGTGACAAAGAGAAGCCCAAGCAAACGACACCGGAAAGGCATATCGAGCCTCTCTCAGGAACTCGGGCGATTCGTTTTGACTCGACGAATCGCCTACTGGCATAGCAGAGTTCCTACGAAGCGAGCAGCACAAAATAATCAAAAAGAAGAGTCGTCCAAGAGACGGCGCCTGCAAATATTTCGCTCTTCGTGGCAGTTGTAGCTTTGTTGATTGTATTTATTTATCACATTTTTTACGTTTTTGTGCTTCCTTCCATTTTTTTTTTTTATTTTTTGGCACCACATCAAACACGAGAAGTCTCCCTTTTTCGACCACTAAGCCTTAAAGAAGATATCAAAATTCACAAAGGACGAAGAGTTTCTTTCTTTGTGTTCAATAGTTTATGCTTGCATCTTATTCTTTCATTAGTCTCACAGAGGGTAGTGTTTGACTCTATTATCGGGGTAGCTAAGCCAAGGAGTTGCGTCTAATGCACTCGGCAAGAGATACTGGCAATGCCATCTGTTTATAGAGGGTTGGCTTGTCAATTCGGCAACAAGAATTATGAATATATATACTCGTAAATATACTGACAATTGCAAACGGTGAGTATTGTTTTTCTACTATGTATTAAAAATAGCTCCCCCAGGTTTTAATTTTGTATTGAAGCAAAGTGAAAATGACGTAGAGTGTCAGTCTCGACTAGACATATAGGTCTAGGGGTGCTTGATTTGAATTTGAACAAATATTTTTCTAAAAAATTGGGATGAGAGTTAGACGAGTGTCGTATTCACTAGGCATCCATCAGGATCTGGTGACATTATACGAGAAAATAATTGTCATGGTAAGTTGGTTAATTCCCACACATTATTAATTAACTTTTTTAATTATTTGGCTTAGGGGCCATGTTTTTGCGGCAGCAACTACTACAGGCCAGACCAATCAAAATAATTCGCAAAAATGTTTTTTATTAATTGATCAAGTTTGACGTTTCTAGTCCGGTTAAAAAAAAATTGAGCGGAAAACGAGAGCCACAAGCCCTGGCTTTCTTGACGTTTAGAAGAGTGTCGTACTCTTTTCAATCACGTCGTCACTTGCTTCGTCGGCGCAGCCTCATGGAAACGCTGCCGATATATTTACGTGAGGATTGAAATGACTATGTCACTCATCCAAACGTCATTCTAGGCAGTGGTGTCGGCGCTCTTTTTAAGCAGAATGCTTATAAATGGGGCCAAAAATATAAAAAATTATAATGTAATATGTTAAAAATTACTGATCTAATTTGACGAAGGAGAAATTGAATGAAAAATATTCCGTTTTGATCTTTGAAATTAGCGGCGACGAAGGAACTTCTTGATCAGTGGCGTTGCGCACAAGTATACTTGACTAGTCCCACTAGGGAGAGTAAAGCGCGAAACACATGCCCTTCAGAACTGTCCGATCCGACGTGCGAACGGTGGCAAAGATGGCTGCTCCGACTCGCCACACTCGACAGTTGGGGACACATATGCTTCTGACGCGTCGTTACGTCGTTCCGTTCAGCTCCGCTCAATTTCAGGGTATCCCTCTACCGGATGGATGGATGGATGGTAATGGCTGTATATTTGTAACGGGCTGTAGCTCGCGCCGCCCAGCCTAAAAAACTAAAATACTCCTCTCGCCCTTCTTGTTTTTTCTTACTTCAAAACAAACACAATATTTTTATTACATTCTATGAAAGTGTATGTGCGTAAAGATTTTACGTGAGGTTACTTTTCTGCTCAACATCACTGAATCACGATGGGCTGCAGCGGGCGTTAGGAGCCGTTCCAACGAAGCGAGCACTGCGTACAAATCACGTGACTATAGGCATTCCGCGCATTGCTGCGTCTCTCCCGAAGTGGACGTGACACTCACACGACATTGGAATGGCTCGCAGTGTCCGCTTCTGTCCATCGTAAGGTGAAACGGAGTATATTGGGGTTTCGATGGTTTGGATGGGTCCCGCGAAATCAGCAGCTCGTTTTGTGCGCGCGGGAAAACTCGATGGCGTCCGCTTCCTTCGCAACGACGACTCCCGTGACGCACCGCGCACCGCCACATCCGCTTCCCGGGGCCAAGGCCGGCTAGGCCACGTAGCGCCACCTCTCAATCGGTCCGAAAGTCCCGTGACAAAATGACGATCGCGCCATCCGTGCTGCCATTGAATGCGGCCTTCCGAAAATCTGACAGCAGTGCGGCGAATATCTGGCAAGTTGTTCGCATGGACGCTCCGGTGCGACGAAAAGCCTCGTTTCCGAACGTCGTTCCGGCAGTTCGCAAGTCGGATCGGACAGTTTTGACGCGAATGTGTCTCGCGCTTAAGCTCGTGTAAACTGACAAACATTCCTATCCAATATCGTTGCAAGGCCCCTTTTAAATCAAAGGAGTTAAGGCTTCCATCAGGACACCTAACCTGCGCGCAAGTCGGTCGATCGACACGATTTCCCGGCGCGCTCGAATGAGCAAGTCAGCTCACATTGTTCCGGCCACAATGCCAGCTCCAACACACACGACTACCGTCTCCTCACGCTCGCAAAGGTTGCCGACAAGCGCATCCTTCGCGGCGAAAACGTTGCGGGTATCGGAAAACAATCTCAAAGCGTGAGAAACGACGCCACTCCGCAACATCTGTCGAGGAGCCTATTTGCGCCTCTCTACGCGCCAAGGGCGGCGCGTCGGCAAACAGGCAAAAGACGGTAGTTGGGCGGGAGAAGAAACGGGGGAAAAGGCCTTTCCCCTGATTTTGGGGATGCATCCGCCGCACCGCCTCCCCCGGCAAGGGAGGAGGTGCCCCAAAGAGGGTGCTGCTTTCACGCCTCTCGTGTCCATTTACGCAGATACGGATCTATTTGCGGAGGCTCACACGCCTTCCCCTTTTCCGTGTTCCTCACTCGTCCTCCTGCAGACGATTACGTTTCCCTCTTTTTTTGTCCAAATGTTGGCTGTTTTGTCTATTGTCTCGGCGATTTCTCAAAAAGCGCGTTGGAATGTCGAGCAGTTTTCGCGAGCCCGTGTTCGCCTACATTTCTTTTATTTCTATTTTCTCGGATGGTGCGGTCGGTGTGGGTTTGTCTTGGTTTATTTGGGAATGATTTTCTCTCTCCGTATGCACCAATTTAGCGCGTATTGTGCTATATTCAGGCATGTGCGGGGTGGTGAATTCTGAAGAAGGGTTAGCATTTCTATTTTAAATGGCGCAAAAAAATGTAGTGGATCTCTGTGCCGTGCCCCTTAGCATCGTGTACATGGTTTCAACTAGTGCGTGCTTGGATTTATTTTCACTGTATTTAAAACTCTATTCAAAATGTGTTTACTCCAATCATTTTCGAATGGCTCTGCTCTCTTGCCTCTCCGCCCTCTTATCCAATCAACGCGTGAGCAATAACAACCCCAGCACTTTCTATGTGCGAGACCTTTGTTCACTTTTCTCGTGCTTCGTGTTCAAAATAATTTTAATAGACTCAGCGCGCAGGTTGATATCTTCGATAGCGGAAGCTCGTTCAAAATGCTCTAAGCATTCATCTTGATTAGAATGGATGTTTTTGTGTTTACTTTTTTGTAGAAAGAGTGTATTTGTGCGTACCCGCACTCAGGCTTCGGCTGTGCCTGGACACAAGAAAGAAATAATAAAGAATAAAGTCACTGCGCAATGGGAATCAAGTTTTTAATATTAATTGCTTGAGAATTTATTCCAGCAACCTAAATGCTCGATCGAATCGAAAGTTCCTTCGTTTTATTTAACGCTTTCTATGCGCAGAGCAACTTCAGTCTACTTACTTTTGCAGGGGTTGTGATGACGTCAAAAGGCCGAGTACGATCAAGGTCTACTTAATGTCCTTTCAGTTACTATTACATAATCAAGGTCTACTTACTATCCTTTCAGTCAGCCAAGAAGAGCTCGGCGTTCTGACGTCATCACAACCCCTGCAAAAGTAGGCAGACGAACTTGCGCCCCCTACCGCTGCCAACCCTACACTCTTAGAAAAAAGGGTCAGTATAGTCCTCCCTAAAGGGAGGAACGCTCTTGATATATATGTTCCTTCAGAAAGGGAGAAACTTTCGTCCCTAAAGCAGGGGAGCAAAAGTTCCTCCGTCGCCTGCATCTCATTATGGCGGCCACGAATCGAGCAAATCGAGCTCAATAAGGCTTAACGAGAACACTACGTCTACTGTACGGAGCGAGAGGAGCAGCAAATAAAAACGTAACACGAGCTTTCCGCGAACTGTATTTATTTCCGAAGCCGGCTTCCCCCTGCAGGTAAAGAAACTTACGTTTCGAAAGCATGCAGTCACTCAGTCAGCACAGCGATGTTAAACGGAGACAACCGGCACCCAGTTCGCGCACTTTATGTCTTACCTTTGCTATTCCTCGAGCCACAATTCCTTCGTCAATCGTTGCGTCAACCGCACATCACGGAGGAGTGATAACCATACGCCCGCGAAACTAAACGCCGCTCTTAAAAAAAGCAAATCCGAAGCAACCTCTTGGCTCATTTCAGCACGGTAACACGAAATCATGGCGTAGCCGCTTAGCGTAAAAGGAGGTTAAATCACTTGCCACCAGACGGAAGGGTCAAGCAGAGTAATTGCAAGTAGATAGGCTAGGGGGCGCTAGGTACCGCCCAATTCATGTTATACAAAAAATATTTGTATTTCCTTAGGCCCCCTGCGCTTTGGGATCTGCGGGAACCCCTACTATACACATTACGCGTACTACAAGCACCAGGTGAACATACATTAAGTACATAACATACATGGCACATACAAACATCAATACAACAGCATGCTAACCCGATCACTACACCCGAGCTCTGCGTTTCAGTCGTTTATACTGGTCGTTTTGAACGCAAGGAATTTCTCGGTGACTCCCTAAGCAATAAAAATATTCACAGCATGTCGATTTTTTGCCAGAAATGTTATACATCTGAGAGTATTTTTAATGGCTCAGGGGATGAATCTCTTATTAAAACGAAAACGCTCGATCATGCCGTAATTATTTGAAAGCCAATAAATCGAGCCGCTCCAATGCGGTTCCAAGCCATGAGTTCGCTTCCCACCACGGCACTTCGTAGCCACTATTTATATTTTAGTGTTTGTTTTTCTACTTGTGCTGCTCGCGCACGGCTGCAATTGCCGTATTGAATTAATCTCTGTAGAGCAGATATTCACCCAGCTGGAAGTGATGCTTCACGGGCAGAGAAATCGCTTTTCGATCAACTTGAATGCAGTCAAAGCCGCGACTTGCGGCAAGTGTACGGAGCTACGCCAGCTACGCCGTGGCGAGCTCGAAAACTTCTAGCGCTCATTCCAGCGCGCCACTTGGAGGGCAGTTTCTCCAGGAACCGTAGTATATTTAAACAGCAAAATAAAGGATTGATTTTTGTTTTTCATTTTACCTGTTTTTCTTTTTTTAATGCTAAAATTCCATTGTATATATACGTACTTTCCGTCATAATTTCGTACTGTCCAGTCTTTTCCCCAGAGCGCAATCTCTCCCGGGGACCGACAGTCACATTGGCCACTGTACGATAGGAGCTTACCGTTCAGACCAGCGTTCCAACATGACTATCCGCACGTCGATCGACTGCACCTAATTCCTCAAGTGGTCTGAAACTCTTTAATGTAAAGCGGAATGTCTACCTGCGACACCCCGCCCCCTCCAATCAAGGCCCGACCAGCGGCATCAACGCCCGACAGTTTAAGTCATCTCATCTTGTTGTTACATCACTGATACGCGAACACACGGTCACATCGGCGATAATTCCAGTCTTCTGTTCACTACGCACAACAATGCCATCACGATGTTGCTGCTATGTTGCTGACACGCAGAAATACAGAACCACGTTCAACGCCGGTTGGCACTCGGCACGGGAAAACAGAACCGAATTCAGCACGGAAGGTACCCAGGCAGCGGGCAGGAAAACCTGCCTGCCTTGGACGCAGTTCCTGCGATTTCCATAACGTCGAAAACGTCGACACAGTTCCGCGTGGTTCCGCTACTGTAGTTCTGCGTGGCAATCCAGAAACGGCCATCTTAACCAGTGTACGTAGCGCTGCTGGCACTGCTCCGGAACTTCGCTGTTTCTAGCGGCTTCGTGTGCTAGTTTGATAAAATTAGTGATAAAACGTCAATGCAACCGAAATGCTCTGCACGTTTGGACTAGAAGACGGAATTACAGGCGGCCTTCGCTGCCACTGAAGCTCAATCAACTTAACAACATTTATTAAGCAACGTGCGTGACGTGCTCGAAAAGCGAAACCGAAAGAAGATGAGTTGGGAGGGCGAAAGCTTTCTCCCGTCTGCCTGGAGGAGGAGGAAAACGTCTCGTTCCTCCCTTCTTCTTATGTCCGCTTGGAGGCGCGCCGTTGCTACCTTTTTCCTCCATTTTTTCTTAGAGTGCGCTTTTTTCTTTATGAATGTCGAAAACTCTACGGGAAAAAAAAAACGACTGAAGGACCGACCTCGTCGTCTTGGCCCCTGCGTCAACGGCTTAGCTCCAACCAGGGTGCTCAAATTCGGTTTATCAAACAGCGTGCTGATGAAGCTTGTAGCAATGATATTTATATAGTTTTCCTTGGATTCGGTGGATAATAAGGACTTTATTTTCCTTCCATCGGTGTGGGTTTTGTTTATTTTTGTTTTGACAAATTAAAAAAAAAACTAAAAGAGCAAGAAAAAAAAACATTAGAAACTTCGCTTCTTTTCAGGGATCGAACCCTCGACCGCTTCATCAGTAACGCGATGTTCTACCCCTGCACCAACTGTATTTTTTTTATATCTTTAATGCCTGGTAAAAAACACAATCAAAACAACTGTACAATGAGGAACCTACGCTGTTTCTTTCGTCTTACCTTCCGTTCCTCCCTTCTCAGGGGGGCGTGTCCAACGCAAGGAGGAACACTCGCTTTTGCTACCTTTCTCCACCTTTTTTTTCTAGAGTGTACGAGCCGATAGACCCAATCAAGCCGCGCCAGAAGTGGCTTCTCACGGCGCTCGTCCTCGTGTGTTTACCACAACCGACTAAACAAATCACGCACAAGACGTGTGCAGGATTTCTCCGCCTTCAATGCTCGTGATTGGTATGGCCGGCGATAGAAAGCGCATTGAGACGACGAGCGCCATAACGCGATGCACTTTTGCTGATGCTCGATTAACTCCATCCGATCGTAGCGCTTGCAGTGGTCGGACTTAAAGTAAAACGAAGTATATCAAATTTTTCTAAACGCATTTTTTTTGAACAGCTAAAACTGGATCTAAACCGGACGACGACTGGGCTTATACTTCGTTTCACCTTACGTCCGGACGCAGCCGATGCTACCAGCTGATGCGACCAATCAAACAGCGTCAAAAGCACAACGTCATGCTGTTCGCCTGTTCGCCATGTTTCTTTACGTGTCCTACCATAGCTGAACCAATCATGTTGGGGAAAGGCCCAGTGACTGGCGCTTTTGACGCTGTTTAATTGATCCCATGACCTCGAAGCTTTGACTGCGTCTAGACTTAAGGTGGAAAATGGTATGGTCATTATTCCTTTTTTTTTTTTTTTGAGAGAGGGAACAAACTGCGTCTTTACAAGAAGTTTGTAGTTCTGAGCCTGCTAGGTCAACTGACAAAGGCAGCGCGGGGCATATATGTCACCAGGGTGCTGCGCCTGCGTTTGGATGGGAGTCGTGTCCGCACATATTGAACCCCACCTGAACGCTAAAGCCACGTTATTTTCCAATTTGCTATCCGGTAGGTTACGTAGAAATCTAGCACTACGGTACGTTATCCAGAAAGTGTCGGCTTCGCTCCTACCGAAGAGCCGGTCAACCTTGAGTGCCGCACGGCTTACGTAATTGAACTTTTGAACGTGAAAAGTTGTTTGGCTAGGTGTTCGGCCTTTCTTGAAGCCTGGATAAAAGCATGGCCGCGAGGCTTGACACTGATTGGTTGACAGGTGGGAGGGGATCAGTGTGGTTTCGACACTTATAGGTTAACGCGGAGGTCGTGTGGCCAGAGAGGTAGTCTAGGAGGAGTGTAGTATACGAGGAGGAGCTCGACCACCTTTGTGCACTCAGGGAGAGAAGCTCGAGAGTATGGAAGGCTCTGAAAGATCGCCAGGTTTAACAGGCCGATTAGCTGTATTATCGCTTCATTCTAGGAACAAATATCAAGTGTACACATGGTATGAGTTAAGCTATCTGATGATCAGCTCTATAAACGTAGGCGTCTAGCGTTTGGAAACTCAAGAGTATTGCTAAATGTTTGCGATGCTAGAATGTTTCACTTCTGCAACGCAATCGCCTAGGAATTTTATACACGAACTCAACTCTGTGACGTCACGGCGCGGTGGTGGCGCGTCGGTCGCACTTCCGGTCTGGGGCTGTGGGCAGAAGTCCCCATGCCAGACGTGTATTCCTGCGTTGTTTTGAAAGGAAACAGACAAAAACCTGCCTTTTCGTCAAAACGCTGCGACTGGGGCCGTACCAAAAGTGTCGAGAAAGGTTTGAAGGTCAGTTTCCACGTGCTCGGTTCGTCCGAGAATCTGGATATGTGCCCTGAAAAGGGAAAAGCAGTCGCCGTCGGACAACGATTGCTTGGGCGGGAAGCACTTTGGGTTGAATTCACGGATAGTTGTGGTCATCAGATTTATTTATTTTGTTCCAACATGAACGCCAGAAAACCGTCAAGTTGTGCGGACCACCTGCGCACTACGTTTAGTGCGTCTTCAAGTTCAAACGGCCGAATGATCGTTCGGACTGTCGTCTGCTCTTTCAAACGTTTCTGCTTGTCGTCTGCTCTCTTAGACGACGCCGGCCCGTAGACCAAATGTTGGCCCGGTGCTTGCGATAAGAAGTAAGTGCAGGCCTCAAAAGACTTAAATTTGAACGTTGGTAAGCAGGGTCGATATAAACAGCAGATACAAGGAGATGTTGATCATTGTTACCAGTGACCATCACCGACTTGTTATGCCTAATTCACTTGGTCCGATTCTGCTTGCGATTTTCAGTATCGACGTCAACCATCTCAGCTACGGTTCACGCTTTTGCAGCCCGAGCGGCGTCGCGACTGAAAATTGCGAGCGAAATCTCATCATGCGAATCAGGCTTTAGCGTACATACTGCGGCGTCGACGCGGAATGAATCGCCACATGTCACATTATTCACGCGACGTTTTGCGGTGTAACGAGCCTCGGTAACTTCGCTGACGCCGCTCAAGATAGTCAGACATCACCAGGAAGACGTAGAATCAACAATTCGAACGCGAAAAAGGGCAGGGGGACTCACACCGACGCCGACAACATCGCATTTCAATGGTTTGTTTATGGGCGACGGCGAGCTTCTTGCCCACACCCCTATCGCGCATGCGCGGCGCCGGTGGCGTCCGCTAGGGGCGCTGCGGTTTGTTTGTAAACATGAGTTGGTGTATATACATTTTATTTTCTGTTCTGTGTACTTTTTTTTTTTTTTTTCGCGGGAAACACGGTGCTTCCATAATCAGGGATATGTACGGAATTCAGCCGATTGATCGACGATATTTAATTTTTTAAGCAATGCTTTTATGACAACATCATGAGTTGTTTTAAGTTCCAAGATTCAGTGTCGAGTATAGTTAATGACTCTTGAATTCCGGTGCGTTCCTCATATAGCAATGAGAGCTCCGTCTTGCAAAATCAGTAGAAATATAACAAACTTGTAATGTTTTTTTTTTTTTTTTCCGGCGGCAGGCGGAGTGGGAACTTTGGACCCCAAATATTTTCAAGATTTCTTCAATACCTCATCATAGTGTGTGACTTTACAAAAAAAAAAAACATTCTCACGTAAAAAAAAAAAAAAAAAATTAATTTAGCGCTATACCCAAGGGGAAAAACAAAATATTTTGAAGCACGGCCAGTATTGTCGCATGCTTATTGTTTTGTATTGTTGTATTTTTATATGCTTAAAAATACTTTAACACTGATTATATATAAAAAAAGAAATTCTAAAATCAGTGTTTGCTAATTTTATTTCTGTATAAAATTAGTTTGATAGGGGCACCATAAACTGCTTGCTTTGCCATTTAATGTTCCGAAGTTTAAACATTTCTTAACGATGCGCCGTTCAAACTTCGAGCTCTTAGCGCGTGTACTAATTATGGGGGGGGGGGGGGGGGGGGGCGGGGGGGGGCGGTTCTCCAGATCATCGATGTAGAAAACTCGAAGCGGTTGAAGCGTTCTAATTGCCACTTAAAAAATAGCTGCCGTTGTAAGGTGCAATTTTTTTTCGCAGAATTTGCATTTGGTTTTATTCTTCTCTTGCTGCGACGCTGGTTACGCCTTATTGTATTGTTCTTTTTTGCTGCTCCCTTCAAACATTTTGAAGTACCGCATTGACTCGATTCAGAGTTGAATCTTGTGCAAACACTAATTTTAAGAATGTTTACTTTAGCAGGATTAAATAACATAGATGTATTAAACGGCGTGCTGGTTTTCAAAAAGGCCATAATGAATTCTTTGAGGTCTTAAGGGCTTTCTAAGAGTATAAGAAGGCAAAAATATACAAGGCACTGCTCGCAGGTGTTATCTATCCTCGAATGCGGCACGCATGAAGCCATTCATGTCGTCCAGTTGTTCCAATGTTAATTTCAACGTTCTTATGTACATTTCTAAGTACCAACTGATATCACCATATTCAGAACTTTTTGGTGGGCAGCAGGGAGGACAGTACAATATGTTAAACCCAACGGTTTTATGGTAGCTGGCTAGCACGCAATATAGTTGTCTGCATTAATAAGCCGTCGTTGTCATCACATTTCTCACAGTATCCTTCCGATGAAAAAGACTGACAGAGCAGGTTTATATGAAGACATGAAACACCACTATGAGAAACACACACAGAGAAGAACAACGAACAACTCCGGACATTGGGTTGACCAAAGAAAACGGAGAGCTCGTTAGATACAGGCCTCTCTCCGCTGAGCCACGGACCCCTTGACCGCACGACAGCACGGACCGCGGTGAGGGAGTTGCGTGACGAAGCGCCAGAACGTCGGGGCTGAGGATAGGGGCCCGGAATCGTCGGTCGGCTTCGTATGTTGCATGCTGTCATCCAGGTGGGGCTGGAAGACAGAAAAATATTGCCTCGTGCTGCATCTACCGCGCTGCGGATGACTGCCGAAACGAGGCAGAATGAAGGATGAATGAAAGTGACACTATAGAATGCGGGGACGTCGACGATTCCGCACCTCCACCTCCCTCACACTGACAGGTTATCCGGACATTAGAGAGGACATGACAAGATGATGAAGATCATAGAATGGCCTTTATGGAGTTGCACCAGATATTGGAGCTGCGGAGAGGAATTGTCGTTGCCGTCGATGAATTGTCGTCGCCCTTATCTTCACACAATATTTATATATAAAATTCGTTATTGTTATACTTCGCTTTCTACGATAGCGTACCATGGGCTTCGTTAGGCACGTGCTTCCTAGTCTGCAGTGTAAGTGTATTGCATATGCTCGAGTTGATTCAAATAATCTTGACCCGACAGACAAACATCCCAAATATTGTAATTTCGCTGAGTTATAGATAGTTGTCGAGAGGTACATGCGTTCTGTGGATTTTTGTTTGCTGAAGCAGTTCACTGGATGTCGCAGAATTTTAAGCAATAACAAGTTAGTCTATTGCTTTGAGGTAGCGGCGCGGTTCCGCCTACGGTATGGTAAATATGGGCAGATTCACAATAATCATTTGTTTTTAAATTAATCATAAAATAGAGTTTAATGTAAACGGCCATGGGAATGACCACGGTCATTCCCAAGAGACGCGTTTGTCAGTTTAACGGCGTACTTCATATTAAATTGGGTCAAGGCTGACCTCGTAAATAAACAGCACTGAAACGTGTGGGTGACAGGGCCATATTTACCTGAGCGGCTGCCTAGATTAATTGATAACAGATGTCGCGTCATGTTCTATATACACACTTTTATTCATCTTAGCATAGCGGATTTTGAGAGAAGCGCAAATCTTAGGCGAACTGTTATATATGATTTTACGGGAAAAAAAGAATAGGTTACAATTTAATATTTATCTAATATTCAGACACTTTCCTTGTATGGAAAATGTCTGTTTGCAGCTTACAAGTTGTTTACTTTAGTGCATGACAGATTCACTGCATAAGGCATCTACGTTTAAAGGGATTGCACTGATTTCCGTTAAGATAACACTTCTTATTGCATTTAATTTTATAATTTAAAAGCGGGAATGAACGTATCATATCAAAAGCGTAAAATCGTCTAATCCCTGCACCCTTATATAGTACTGACCGCAGAAAGTTTTCTCTTCACAACGAAATTTTTTATAATACCAAACAGGTAACTGTCTAGGGTACCTACGATCCAATGATTGCATCCAGCAGAGAAGATTAAAGCATCTTACCTCACTCGTAAGAAAATGATCTGTAGCACATTGGCTGTTTTTATGCGAGTTATTTCGCGCGATGTACAAGTCAATTGCTTAGAAGGCAAGGCATATGCAAAGGGTGATAATAGACGTTGTACTTAAGAGAGAGAGTAGCTCTTATTGAAATTACCGCTGTGCATTAGCTCATCGTTAGCAGATCCCGCCCTAGGCAGAAAACACGCTGACACTCAAAGATATTATAATGTAAAGAGGCATTTGCGTCATAACGCATCATCATAGAGCTCGTTGTAAGATGCCGCCCGCATGTCAGGGATGTTTTCGCGGAAGCGTGTACGCAAGCAAAACTCTTCGGTAGTGATGCACTTAGGACGACGTTACAGGAGTAAAGGGCGAACCTCGTCTTCTAAGTGGTATTGGATGTGCGCGTTGACACAGAGACGTTTTCGGATCGATATCTCCCGAATCTTTAACGAGGTAACGACAAGTCTCACACAGAACGAACGGTATGGGTTTCTTTCAGGCAGGAAAAGCATGTATCATGAGAGATGATGAGCTCAAAAGTTAGCTGTCGAAAACGGAATATATATATTTTTTTTAAAGAGTGTATGATTGTCAATATCTAACAATATATTGAAGATTTTAAATTATAATTCTAGACATTAACGACAGTATTCGATTCAGATGACTTTGGATAAACATTCATATATTGATCGTGACAATTTGGAAGGAAGTTCTGTTCGAGGTGGTAGCGGGCAACCAAGTAACTTTTTATAGTTAGCTAGATCATTGTTTCTTAGCAGGCACTACACGTGGAGAACAATTATTGCTGCGCAAAAGACAATATACTATGTGACCTCGCCACTGAAATGTGGATTAAAATTACCCTTGACATAAATATGAATAATATAAAAGTTGTCTTCATTACGTCCTTTCCACCTGCTTTTTTTACATGCGAAATTCCTTACCAAGCATGAACGTTTGATGTCATCCGATAACAAAGAGCTTATGGTGTCAAGTGAAATAAACACAAGTCATCTAGTGATTGAATTTTGTTCTGAGTGTGTTTGTATACAGGATATTTCCGTCTCACAAAACAAAATTGTTGCACTAAAATGTCAACGCTTTTGTAAACAGCTATTAAGTAAATTATTTTCTCTATAAACATATACTTTGGGAGTACTAAATGTGGGGCCCTTCCGTATGGTGCCTTTCATTTTGGCAGGCGCAGTGTCTGCGTCGGAACAGTCTTGCCTCCGATGACGGGGCAATGGCAACACGACGAAGCTGGTCACACTACCTATACTTGATTTGCGCGTTCGAAAGATGTCATTCGCGCCAAACCGGGACACATTACCGCTACTCTCTCTCCACTTCACACTACGGCCCTACTGAAAAAAAAACCTTTGGTGCCTATATGAAAGTAAACGGGTTCATACCGTTAGCAGTTTAGCCATACCGGCCACCAGTTTGTCAAAGGGGTCGCCCGTATGGCTCAAAGGGGTCCCCCGTATGAGCCATAACGGTCACCTATTTGGGCAAACAGGTCACTTCTTTGGCAAACGGGTCAGTTGTCTGGGCAAATGGGTCACTTGTTTGGGCAAAGTTGTCACACGTTTGCTCAAACCGGTGGCCATGTTGCACAAACGGGTGACCGGTGACCGGCAAGCTGTACCGGTTTAATCAAACGGCTCTCCGGAGCCCGTTTAATACTGAACGTTCAGGTCGGGGGCATGGGCACGCCAGTTTCAGCAGTGGCAGCCTGTTTCGGGAAAGCCGGGAGCGCCGGTTCATCGATTTACAATCGTCCGCGTAAAGCAAGTAATTATGTTTATATTTTGATTGAGCTGATGTTCGCTTATACTGCAGGAACAATAAACATTTTTTTTTTTTTTTACGTAAACATGCGACGTTGCCGAGCCGATATTTTTGACAGAATTTTAAAACTTTCGCGTTCTTTGTTGCTTCAATTTACTTATTCAGCTCGAATCTCTCTCGCAGAGGACGCGACCGCGTGAAAGAATATACTTCTTGACTCCCTTTCGCCTCAATTCAAGACTCAGCGAAGGTAACGCGTGAACACGTGGCTGTACGAACATCGAGCATTGCGAGAGCAGGCCCGCTGTTGCAGCAGTCAAATTACGATCTCGCGCTGGGTGCTTTTTTTCGCTCGGGCGCAAGCCGAGCTTCAGGCCGGCGCGCGCCATTTCCAGGTTTCGAGCGTGCTAAAAGAATTCGCCTGCTTTCCGAGGCTGCAAACGCGGCATAGTCAACTTTCTGTTGCAATTCGAAGAGAGGAGGAAAGCGCGTGTACAGCGGTACAGCGGTTGGTGCACCCTCTCCCCTAGCATTAACTGCAAAAAAAAAAAACTAACCGCGAGTTGTTTTTGTTTTTTTTTAATTGAAGGGTGGGGTGCGTCCCGGTGTCCTTCGCCTTGACCTCGCCCCCTTCCTCCCCTCTGGTGAGCTCTGTCACGTGACCCGCAGCAGCGCGCGAGCTACACACTGATAACCATCATGATCCGGAACGGCGCGCCCAGAAGCCGCTTTGCTTAGATGCGGAGCATCTCTTGCTCGGGTCTATGTCCCGCGGCGTCGGCGTTGTAGTCGGCACTCGAACTACGCACGCGCAACTCTCCTCCTTCCCTCTCTCCAACAGCTGCGCGTTACTCTCTCCGCTCTCTCTCTCTACCAGCTGCGTGCACTGCGCGTGCGTTCGCTTCTCCTCACACCGCGCGCGCACGCGCAACTCTCCTCCTCTAGTCTCCTCTCCTTCAAGTGTGAAAAAAAAAAAATAAACGGCGAGCGGCGAGCGTTCCAAGTTTCTCTGCCGCGAGCCGCGACGAAGGCTCGCGTAGAGGGTAACGCTAGGGCAGTCGGTGGCGCCATCTCTCGACGTCAGCATGCAACTGACTTTTTCCTCGGAACCAACACGATGCTCCGCATCACCCCATGGTTCCCCTCGGGAAGATGGTGTAATTTTTTTCTTTGTCTGCTTGTTCTCAGTTGCAGTGTGAACTTCGCTCGTCTCACCTGCTTCGATATGTCGTCTAACCCTGCGGTCTTATTAGGATGTCTCAGACAACGTATTGGATGTGCAACAAAGCTATCAGTGTTCGAAAAGTCCTACGCGTATATCCGCAACAAGCGACTCTTCAAAGAAGTCCGGAATTCTTGCGGTTTGGTTGTGTACCGCAAATGACAGCTTGTACGCCGCATCGTGTTGAAACTTCAAGAAGCCTTCTTTCTCGTTTTTGTGTTTGTGTGGTTGTCCTGCTTTGACCGTGTCGACTTATATTTTGGATTACATCTTTCAAGTCAGCTATTATTATGGTGAGTGCACTGCAACCTGCTTGTTGGCAACGATTGACCGTTCTTTTACGCGTACTCTTCCAGATTATCTAGAGAATTAAGCTGCGTTTAATGTCGCGGCAGCGGGAAAATAATTTTTCCCAAAGTCTGCCATATAGTCTGAAATTACCTCGGCAGTATAAGAGTGCATCTTCACATTTCACAGAACGCTTGCACGTTTGTACTTGTCTACAAAATAAGTTGTAATAAGCTTCTAGGCGAATTGAAAACGATCTTTTGTGTCTGTTTTTCTGCCCATTTGCAAGCATCTGTGCGAGCACGATTTTTTTCACGTGTTTCCTCCATGTTAGAAATAGGTCTATGAGTTTCGGGACGTCTTAAATAAGTTTCAGATAACCAACCTTCCAGACGATACCTATTTAGGGCTAGCGAATAAATTGTCTATCCGAATGGCGCATTCAAATATGTGGTCACGTGCCTGGTCGAACGTGCACCCGTATCAAACGGGCACCCGTATCAAACGGGCACCCGTATCAAAATTGCACCCGTATCAAACGGCACCCGTATCAAACGGGTACCTGTATCAAACGTGATTATGGAATACGGGTACCCGTTTGAAACGGTACCCGTATCGAACGGGTACCGTTTCAAAAGGGTACCCGTATCCCATAATCACGTTTGATCCAAACAGATCGACAGGTTTGCCACCCATTTGAATCAAACGGGCGACCAGTTTCCCACCCGTTTGAATTTCAAATGGATTTTTTCAGTAGGGGGGGCCTCAACTTCCGTTTGAAAGGGCGTCGCAAACCTTATTGGGCATCCCCTAAAAGAGACCACCGGTTCTAGGTATCACTCTGGGTGGCTGCATATTCAACCTAATTGAGCGGAGCATGATTGGAGCGAAGAATAAAAATAAAAGATGTGTCCCTAATATTATATAATAATATTTCAACTGTGTCTCGCCAAGCAATTACCGTCATGATTTTCCGTACCAAGATATCCGCCGGATATTATATAATATGAAACGTTTCACGTTTGTACTTGGTGAGCATCCTGGCTACTAGACGAGTTCCTGGGATGGTGACAGGACAAACAAATTCCAAAGATGAACACAAGGCTTTATTCTAAGCTAAAAAGCATACCGAGAGCTTTGAAACAAGGTATAACCCACATATGTCTCAATAGGCCCTTATAATTGTGGTAAGGTTTTAATACGATCTACTTGCCGAATATACGACAGTTTTCTTTTTCAGTTTTGCAGAAGAAATCTACTAAGAACTTTATTGTTTGATCACTGTGCAACCAACTGGAACGCTTAAGGAACTGCAATTTTAACGCCTTTATCAAATAAACGTTTTTAACTACATCAATCACCAGAATTCAATATGAAAATTATTTTGTTCAGCACACCGGAGGTTATAAAACAAATAATCTTAAAGAGTTTAACCGTTTGGATATGAGCTATCTGAACTGTGGCGTTTCTCTTTTAAACCACCCTTATTTGGCGGTTCTAGATAAACGAAATAAATAAACTACGTAAACAAATTTGTTTTTCAAATTTAAAACCGTAATTTACTCTATTATTTGGAAATATTTGAAAGCCAGAACAACGAAATAAATTGGCTGCCAACTATTTTTTTTTTTAAACTTGAATCAATAAATTATCATTTCATTTAAAAAAAATATATTCTAAAACAGAGGAACAAAATTAAACAATGTTAGCAATATTTTTTTATAAAAAATTTGAAACAGAGACAAATATATGAATTCACTTTTTCAACATTATACTTTTCTTTACGATATGTCTATATAATTATTCCATTCCAAACTAATTCACACCAGAAAAATTAAATGAATAAACAACTATGTCAAGAATTGTTTTTTTTTTCAAAATCTGTTTACACTAAGCTTCATTCAGAAATATCTGAAAGTTACAAAAGTATTATCCTTTTCATTTTATTTTTAACGTCCCTAATAATGTACACTAAAAAAAGTTACGTGAGTTCGCTTTCCGGAAAATCCCGGATAAATCCAATCATGGCGAACAATAGTAGAATCCCCGCAAATGGCGAAGCTCAGAATACGATTAAATCTGAAAAATGTGATTCGTGCTTGTCCAGTGGGCCAATGAAACTTCATGCTCATTAAAAAGAAACCTTTTTTTTTTCTTTTTTTTTACCAATTGAAAAGTGGGTTGCAGGAAATTAAACTCTATTTCAAAGTCTTCAAAATCGGAGATCTGTGCTCCATCGTTAGGCTCTATTTTTGTTCAACGTATGAGGTTTCCTTTTTTACGCATAAATAAAAAGATAAATCAACTTGTTTTTGTTTCTTTTAACTTTTAACGAACATTTTAGTCATAGCTGGAAGTCATGGCTTCTAGAAATGTTGACTAAAATGGCGGAAACAAATTATATTTTACACGTGGATTAGTCAGCATATTCCAATTGACCTTCGAGAGCCTCGGGGTATTTTATATAATGGTAAATATTACGCCATTATTCTGTCTGACAAGTCATTGCGATACCCAATAAAATTGAATATTTTGTTACAATGTGTGTGAGTTTCAATGTCGTAAACACTGGCATTTGAGACTAGAAATTTTAGTTACATCGATTTGTACCTCGTATATAATAAATACAATGTAGCTGAAGATCAACGACCGCTTCGCTACCTTTCAATGGATGGTTTATTTACAAACCAAAAATATTGAAAAGACACGACGATTCAATAATAAAAGGTGTTTCGTCGCGGTCTACACCCTAACCAAAACGCTAGCTTCATATTTAAAGAGAATAGGCAACGAAAACATGCAGAGATGTCAGTGGGCTAAGAGGCATAGTGTTTTAGTGTGCCGCGCGTAAACAGCATGGACACAAAGAGCGCAAAGCATGACGACTAGTAGAAGAGAACAGGACGAGCGCTGACTAACATCTGAAGTTTTAATGCACAATAATTAGAAAGGGAAGAAGGAAAAATGTAAGTGGAAGATTACAACGTCAACCAGCGATCGCCCTGTGCACTTTTACTAGTTCTCGTCCTTGTCGATGTTTGTTTCGATAATGTTTAACCAACCTGCCCACCAGTTAGTTCATTTTGTTACTCGGATAAACAGCAAGTGCGGATACAACATATCCGATTCTGTTCTCAGCCCTGTCAGTGTCGTCAAGCGCGAGAGTTCCATCGACGGGCACTCGAGTTATACATGATGCTTAATGAATGTAAAAAGGCCCCTGGCCCGGAAGGAATTATAATATCAAGGGAGACCGTCTGAATAATTTATAAATCTGGATGCAGGATTTTACGTTCTTGAATCAGGAACGTTTGACCTTCATGTGTCGTTTGTAGACATATTTTTTAGTTACTTCATTTTTATTGTTCGATTCTACTTCTATCAAGCTGGTTTCTAACAAAGTTTCTACATTTCCTCTTGAATTTCAATATTCTAATACCGAGGCCGAGCATACGGCGTATTCGAAGACACTTCATATCAGTTCATGGCCTAGCCTGTAGTTTAGAAGCCCTGATCGATTTATCGCCCGTTCATACTTAAAAGAGACTATATTCTTTATGTCATCGGACCTTTTATGTGTAATAAGCACTGTTAGGTAACGTGGATGCCACCCCGCGTATTTTGAGCAAATACCTTCGAGAGGTTATCGCCACAGTCGCCGCCATGAACCGGTGATATCAGTTTATCTACGGAGTCTGAAACGCGTCCTGGACCGGTGTGTTCAGCGTTCTATAAATACTAGATGCATAAAAATGCATGCTATGATATCCCCAATTATACATAAAAAGGGCAAAGGACAGGCAAATATTCTTAAAATCCTAATATACACTTTTCATCAGCTTGCGTGAGCTCAAAACTTAGCTTAATATCACCTCGAGAGGCTAATATATATTCGTGTTTAGCTGCGCTTGCTTTGGGCCCTCAATTCACAGCTCTGTGCTGTATCAGTCATGCGCTCTAACATTTTCTAGGCTGCTGTATATCATCCAGAGGCTGCTATAAATACTGACAACTTTACAATTGGGACATATATTGCTGGTGTTGCGAACATTGCATATCACCAGAAAGCTGAACTGTTTAACATGGTATGTACGGGTGTAGGAACAAATGGTTCCCGGAATAATGGTTTCGGATCTAATGGTCCCGGAACTAATGGTCTCAAGTCCAAGGTAGGACAAAATGGTCCCGTAAGAAAAGTGTTTTGAAACAGATATGCCAGGCAATATACTTTATGCGTTATGCAATCAGTGATTTCCTGGTGGAATGAAGGACCTCCTTTATATTTTGAGGCCGGTTACTTCGAAGAAAGTGGTCGGGTATTGAACTTAATTCTATTCAAATTCGTCCGAATATTCTTGAACAAACAAAATGAAAACAAAAAATGGATACTTTTAGTTATACTGTTGAAGCGGGTCCATATCACATGAGCGAATTACATTTTAGCGGACAGCGACATTTGAGCGAATCGACATTTAAGGGAATAACGGCGGCGCGTGTTAAACCCCCCCCCCCCCCCACCCCCCACCCCCCTCCCCGCGCTGTGACTACGCCGCTTCGCGGCGACAGCCTGCGGCAGCTCATTACAAAAATGTGTGAACCCACTTGGCCCACCCATAAACGCCGCTTCGTGGCGGCCGACTATTCGCTAAAGTGTCATTTGGTGAAAAGTGGGCGTTCGCTAAAACATAATTCGATCAAGTGAGTGCCTCCCCCCCTAGTCATACTGTTGAAGTCATGAAACTCGATTACTACCATCTAGACATGACGCACGGTGGTAGCACACAAAACGAGCGGAGCTCGATGCTTTTATAGGTGCATTAGGCTTCCCTAGCACAAAACATTTCTGGGCTTCCCAGAAAATAATAAAAACCGGTCAAGTTCGTGCAACCGTCAGCGTCAAAATTCTGAGCTTTTTTTTTATAAATTGAAACCGTAAAATGTTTACCGGGGAGTGTTATGGGATTTCAACGGATTTATCCTGAAAACGCAGAAGCCACATTTGCGATATTTATCTGGGACCATTTTTACTAGTATGTACTTGGGACCTGTAGTTCCGGGACCATTTGTTCCGTTTCCCGGTATGCACGTGAACGTCAGCACACTATATGCTGGTGGTCATTGCGATTTGTTCTTGCTGAGAAAATAAAATTCGATGGTGCAAAATGCACGCTGCAGGAGGTTTGCGCTCAACGAAAGCTAAGTATTTGAGAGACACGAACGTACTATTCTTAGTACATCGTCGTGAGGAGCGGCTGCGAGCGTCTGGCATGACAAAAAAGCCCTTCTTGACAAGAGTTTTTTTTTTTTTTTTTTCACGCAAAGTAGTTGTCGGGGTTACGCTTTCTGGTCTGCGCCGAATATGCGGGCATATAAACCTTTAGAACACAGAATGTTTTTATAACTACCTCCCTCCCTCCTCCCCCATTTTTTTTTTCGCTCCTTTAGAGATTATTTTGTGTTCCTAAGGAATTGACTTCTCAGTTTGGGTGTGTTCATTCGACAATTATATATGTCACTCGTTAACATTAACCCACCATTGCTTTTATTTTGCACCCCGTGAAGATTAAAGTGGCCTTAAAACAATATCAAGCTGGAATGTTCATAACTTTGCAGAGGCGTACTGGTTCTAGTCTGGCCCAAGTACACTCGAACAGACCGCCATTTATTCGGAAGCTTCTTTGTGTGGTGAAATTGCGAGGATAAAATTGCACTACTTCTTTCAGTCTTGCCGTCGCAAAGATTAATGGCGTAATTGTGGGATCAAAAGAGTCCGTCTGACGACAGTCGAGCGCGGCTCATGGAATGGACACGAGAACTGCGTGAGCACTGGACTTCGGCTCGTAACAATCAATGCCTCGGCGGACACTTGGGTAATGTCTTGTGTCCAACCACTGCGGTGATGAGAATAGCCGATCTATAACAATGCCTGGAGCTCAGTACGCGTTTTCTACTTTTCAGAAAACAGCGCGTGGGTATGATTAACGTTGGCGGCATAGGATAAACACAAGGCCACGGGGCCGCTTCTGGCTCCAAGGTGAGGGGATGAACGATGCTCATATTTTTCTAATTATGTCGGCGACTGCCATCGCCTAGAAAGAAGAGCTACGGCAAGTTTATTCAGTTATTAGCGTTAGGGAGTAATTCTAAGCAGCATTTAGCGAAGGCAGATAAATCGTTTCGTGGTTACGTGTTAATACTTCTATTCTCGACGACATTTTTCCGAGGCAGTTTAGCAACAACGAAAACATGTTTGAGTGCCGCAATTGTGTAAATTTGTCCGTGCAACATTGTTTGTACCTTCAATAAATACCGTTAAGAAGCAATTCATTACGTTAATAGCTTGCAAAAACATCCATTAGTTCTCCCCTCAGCGGAATTCCAGATGTAGAAAAAATAAAGGAGAGAAGGAGCTGTCCCCTCCTCAACTCGCAATTAGAACAGGCGGCCACGGGATCTGACGCTATTTATATACCGTCAGTATTCATCATAGTCATTGGGTGGGGGTTGGAAAGCAAAGAGCTTGGGCTGAGCTTCAAATATTGTTAGAGGTGGGCTATTATCATCTTTAATTGAACACGAGCCGTTACCCGAATCTTTGGCGATGCTGATTGTCATGATCACGAGCACTCGTCTCGGGATTATGACAATCGTTTACGTCACGTTGTCACGTGACTCTCGAGTCGAAGTCCTGATGTCATGTTACGTCACGCTGTCAACAGGCTTAATAAATCTTGTGACGTCCTCAAATAAAATCGACTTGACGCATTGAGTCACGTGACGTCACGGGGTAACGTAACATAACTTGACAGCCTGTATTGACACCATGACGTCACGTGACCACGTGACACATGGTTAATCATTGTGCCAATACAAAAGCGCCACGAAAACCCACAATTTATAATACATTGGCATTCTGTATATGACGATTTGATCAATACATAGAAATAAAGCTGCCAATTTTTTATTCCCAAATATTCATTTTGTGATACTAACGAAAAAGAAAAATATTTCCTTGAACCGTTTCGAACCGGTTACCGTTCTATTTTTTTTTTCCGGTTCGGTTCCGGTTCAGTTTAAAGATAGCGGCGAAAATTTCGGTTCGGTTCGCTTCGGTCCGGTTCCGGTTTGATACCCTGGCTCAGAACACACTGGAATCGTGCCGCTGTGTCGGTTTCATTGTGTTTTTTTTTATTCCCTATACACGCTTGCAAGTCCGGCTTCAGGGCGCTGCCATCTTGCTCGCTGGGGTGCGCTTGGACGCGTCCTAATCCAATTACGAAGCCTTGCTAAGGCGTCATAATCGCGTTATGGCCGAGCCCAAGCGCACCCCACTGAGCAAGATGGCGGCGCCCTGAGACTGGGCTTGCAAACGTGTATACAACCGATGCTAAAAGAGTGTGAAAACCGGCTGTTTCTGCCGTGCTTCGCTGCAAACTGCGTCGAAATGCGATAACATGTCAGCGTTTCTTCTGTGGAGGCCATATTCTGCCGTATAAGAATAATCTTTATTTGGCGTGTCCACAACATCTGAAGTCTTTTTGTGTTGTGCACAGCAAACATAACAAGGAATACAAGGGGAGACTTAAGACTGCTTTAGTAAAGGAATGCTAAAGCATTCCTACACGGATCGGATTTCTACAAGCACCAAGCCACGTCTTCCTTTAGTACACGGTACTCCGGCGGAAACGTCACGCTCCGCCAGTGCGCAGGCGCGGCGAACTCCGACACCTACACGCTTCCGTGACGGTGCATCGCGTTACTCTGCTTATCTTCTTGTTTTTTTTTTCTCAGGTGCCTCCCCTTTGACCTTAAGCGCCCCGCCGACTTCCGTGACGAAGCATCTGATATGACGCGTCGCAGCCAATGGGAACGCGTCTCAGCCATTTTAACTGCCGTTTATTTAGAAGCCTGTTTTTCGCGGTGACAGCCACGCCGACTGCGGTCCATGGGCAGTTAATGCTTTCATATTAAAACAGAACTAAAAAAACATATACGCAGCTGCTCAAATATTATGTACCATCGCGAGAAAGAGAGAAAAAAAACTAGATCTTTCACTCGCATCCAAGTCGTAGCGGAACGAGACCACCCTGCTTCTTTGTCCCTAGCCAAACGCTGCCCTCTCTTCCCGGTGTCTCGTTGTCAACAGTAAAGCGGCTAAGCAAAGTTTCGAACTTCAACTTTGCAAAGGGGGTGAGGGCATGGGGGTGAGGGAAGGTTCTGTACTGCTTTTTACTGTGCAGTTGTGACGTTGTTCAATGTGTCGTGTTCTCGGGTGTTTTTGCGTCGGGAAAGGGGTGGGGGGGAGGGGGGACGGAGTGTTGCAAACAGTAGGCTGCTTTTTTTTTTTAGACAACCCTCTAGCTGTAAGTGTCGATCGTTGTGTCTATCATTTAATATTCTACACCCTGACCCGGTTTCTTGCTGTCGCACTGCCGCAACTGCGGTTTACACTCCGATGGACGTTACAAGAACAAATTCAATTATTAAAACACAGCATTTGTAAAACACTAAGAAGGAGCAAAAGCAGTGTTTCTTAACACACCAAGCACTGTGCGTAATTATGTAGTAGAAAATGTTTACCGCTGCTTAATCTTAGAATTAAGGCGAACAATATGCCCATACAAAATGATAACTCTATTCAGATTTTGTTTTCTATATGTTCCTTTAGACTATATATGACGACCATCTTTACGAAGCTTTAAAATAGATGCAGTCGCTTATTCATGGTCGTATAAAAATATTCGACGTATATCTGGGTCGTTAACATTCCTTGTTTTACACTTCACTTTCCTGCATGATACACCATAGCCTAAAATCCCAAAATGAATGCATTTATTCAAACTCATAAGCGCTGTCGTCTTACAAGACTTGACAGTGTCTCCTGCTTTGATACCTTGAGAAAGAAAAGATTTCATAAACAAAAAATCACTATACCGACCTTGCATAACGCAAGGTTTATTGTATACCTTCAAGGACGTGTTCTGCATTTCAATAAACCGCAGTACAGCATTGCATGGCAAACTAAGTCTAATGAACGAATGTAGCTGATAAACACCTTGGACCTTTTAGCTTGAACTGCGCATGCGTGACTTCTCTTGCCGACACACGTGTGCGATTTTGTATTATCCACAACACAGCCTTCAACACGTCACTGCTAAAAAAAGATCACCTCTGCTAGTGCCACATTGTCTCCACCGTTCTTTTTCACAATACAAAACAGAACAACCACAAATTTCCTCTTTTTTTCTTGATAACAAAATACCACTCTCAAGTTCCCAATGGACTGCGACACATTTTTTGTAGTACAGACATTTCACAGTGAATTGACGTGAATAGAGTGCTCGAGTGCTCGAAAGCGCGCCCTTGGAGACAGCAATAAATGCTATACCTATACCCTGTTTCACAGTAGGTCTGATCATAGCCAACACTAGGCACCGATGGCTTCAATCAAACAGCATTAAAAGTGCATCGTCATGGCGCTCGTAATCTTTGTGAGCTTGCTATCGCGGGCTGAACCAAACACGCAGAGCGAATGCGTCCGTCGAGATCCTGCGCTTTCTTATGTGCGTGTAATTGGTGTCGCGGGTGATGGTAAACGAACAAAGACGTCGACTGCCATGTCAATGCACTTTCGGTATTGCTTCATTGGCTCCATTGAATTGTTGCTTTGGCTGCGGTCTGACTTAATGTGAAATGGAGTGCAGCAAAGTGCGGGCATACCGGGAGCGGTAAGTCAGCGACTGACTCATTTGTGAAGCTCTGTGCCCTGTCATTGTGAAGGATAGACTTGAACTCCGTATAAATTGGTCACGATACATGAAAAGGACGTCTTTTTAAAGGCGCACAATTTAAAACTAAGTTATCTCCTCGAATTTCTTATCAATAAAAGGTAACCCTTCGGTGGATGACAACTGTCCTCTATTTTGCGGATAAAAATAAAAAAAAATGATATGTGTCATGTAAACGTTTCGACCATCATCTCAAATCCATTTAAGAGCCACCTCTCGATTAGGTATGTAATATTTTCTTCCACATAAGTCTTTCTAATGCTCTCTTGTGTCCCATGCAACAAATCAAGGGACTTGAACGAAACAAATGACATCGAGGCGTCTGAAGGAAGTATGACCTCCTGAAGGGTGAAGGTCGCACAACGAAGTCATGTTTCATGACCAAACAAATAAGCCTGCACCCTTTGGGGCTTCATATGATAAATACCTCTGTTACGAATAGAGAAGGTGTCCTTGATTAGTATCCGTTGTCCATCGAATAATCGCTTTATCTTTACAACACTCTCATTTATATTTTGTTTTTCCTAGCATTCGCAGTGCACATATTTACAATTCTTATAAAGCAAATTGCCTGCTAAGACGAAAGCACAAAAATGTCATATAAACAAAAGAAATATTATAAACGAACTTTCACTTTTGTGTGTGTGTTTGTTTGTTTGTATAATCGGCGCGTCTGTACTTCTGGAAGTGGAAGGGCGCGAGAAATTGCCTAGTTCAAACTTCTTTTATGCTGTGTTCTTTCCTAGAGGGTTAGACAGCTCCATGCTCCCAAAAAGCAGTGCGTAACAAACAGGAATGCGCGCTCATGCGTGCGTGTTTGAGGATAGAGAGGGGGCGGCTGCACGTACATTTTAACTTTTCCTTCGTATGCAGTAATGGCGCCTGATGAACTTGTTTTTAAGTCTTGTTTCGTTGATTTAGAGAAAGGTGCACACATATAACATTAGTAGGGAACACGCATCGTAGCTCAAGGACTGCCTCTTTCTATATCACCCCTGATCTTTTCCTTCTTTCATCAAGACGTCGTGGCAGCTGAAGAGAAAGACTCACAGCCCATCCGCAAGCCTGAAGTCAGTGATGCTTACACAGCTTACCCTCCACCGGTCAAAAATGCAGCATGTGCCTGATGCATGCATATTTTATTTAGTGCATTTCCAGTCTAATGGCCTGTAGCGCGTTAAAAAAAAAGCAGTGCACAAGCGTTCGAACCATGTTCTCTTAATTGCACGCGCCGGATTCCTGCGCCCCAATTTTTTTCTCGAAAGTAGCCCGTAGACGAGAAAAGGATTTCGGAAAAAGTTGCTATGGTTTGCAGATTGATTCACCTACATCACGGTACAGAGAGTAAGCAAAGTTCATAAGGAAAACAATCCTTTCTATTTGTAGGATGCAATTTTAAATTGTGCGTTTTCAAAGAACTTGCCCCAAATTTTTCGCTGCATTAAAATAAGTATTACTCATTTTATGCCCCTTCTCTTTCTGCACAATTTAGGATTCATTACAAATTCTAAAATTTTGTAGACCATATATAATCATTTATATTTACAACGCTACTTGAACATAGCTTTTAACATTATAAGGCTTTTAAGCTTCACTGGGTTTTTTGCGTGTTACTGAAAGGAATAATGTAAGTTAATCTTGAGGAACTCCATATGGTGTCAACATTTTGATTCAAATAAAATGTTGACTCATGCGCACGAAAACATCTTAAACAGATCTAAATGTTTTTATTCTTATATAAATATTTTGATAGTGCGCTTAACTGAATTAACGTATTTTTTTATAAAGAAGACCATTTTGTATTACCACAAAACAACATATACTACTCAATTCAGGGCAGCATGAGTGCGAATCCTTAAATATTAGGGAAAATTATATTTAAAATTTCGCCCTTCCAACCGGTGTTCTGATCGGAGAAACGTGAACGGAACCTGAAAGGAAATGTTAAAAATATCGCTTCGATACTATGCACGTGTCCAATATTTGACACGCGTTTAATCTGTATAAAGAACCAAAAAAACTTCACATCTCTAGCGGGCAGATGTAACTAAACTAAAATTGTTTACCGTAAAGGACACGAAAATCATAAAAATATTACATACATTACTATTTTACAATAACAAAGATTAGCTCTTAACGTTAGGTTTATATTGTAATCTGCACTTTTATGAACTTACATAAACTTTGCACTGCCATTAATATTAAGAAAGCGACATCAATGATCGTATCTATAGTTTAAAGCGTTCTCAACCATTGATAATTCGAGGACCTATTGTTGATCGACAGAGATGATGGAGGATCATGTTCACAATGAGAGGAAGGTAAAGGTATAGGTTAATTATGATAATGATTTAAAAAATAGATAGAACTAGGGCCTGGTGTAAAGCTGACTTTTATCATTGACATACAAACCAGAAAACTCACCCGAAAATTTCAACATTTCTTATCAATCTAAAATAATAAAACTTTTAATTGCCAGGCTTTACTGATGAAGCAGGGCTTCGCGTACCCCCATTTGAGAACCACTAGTTTAAAAATAAGACGGAATGCCCAAAATGATAGATAACGACAGAAATCGGAAGGCTCCTTCGAAGGAAACAGGGAAATCTGGTAGTTGAATGGTTCGGCACGGCGACCGGCCACGCGTTCGCTCAATTTCTCAATGATATTGAAAGAAAAAACGTTAGAAACTGGCGAAGTGATGCATCGTGCGCTGGGCAATTTCACTTCCCAAAGACGCAAGGTGATCCGTCATCTACAAAACAGCCTTTCGGTTCGAGGGTGGTGGAGCCGAATTTGAACAAATGTTTTATTAACAACAAAAGAGCATGATAATACCCTGACCCTTTCCCTCGTGTATTTCGCATGACCAGCCTAATTGTGAGATTGGGACTCCAATTCTTTCTTTGCGCAATGCTCTTAAGTTTTACAAAAATATTCAACAGAACAAGCGATTAAACAACACTATGGGGCGTTGCTTAGAAAAAGGACGCGGTACAGACATTGGTTGAATGTAATCTACATTCAACTTAAAGGTATGCGTAAATGCCATGTTTCTGTCTGCGAACCAAAGCCGCAACAACTATATTTTAGGAAAACAATATAACATTTATTTTGTCTTCAGACATGAGGCCCAGCTACATTCGTTTTTTTTTTTATATTGATATACATTAAAAGTATCAAAATCTTTTTTTATAAAAATATTTTATTACGAAGGCATACGCACGGTGTCATATATTTCATACGTTTGTACAAAATAAAGAAACCGTGCGCAGCTTGTGCTCGTTGCGTAATGTCTACTTCCTAACAACCTAAGTTTATAAATACACTCATTAGATTTTGTTTTTAAATTCGCCTTATCTGTCACGTTCCAATTGAAGATAATGTGCCCCTAAGACCCAATATGTTATAGCAGTTGTCAGAAGTCACAAAACGTAATTTTTCTTGGCGCAATTCAATAGGGAATTAAGTTAGGCACCCTAGAGTTCGCCATCCGGGAATCGAAAGGAAAAGAGGGCGCCGCCAATGCGCTCCAGAGAGATATCAGATTGTGGCGCGACTTTTCTAGTACCACGTGACCCATGAATAACGTGACGCATTTAAATCGGTTCCCGATGACCCGCAGCCCGCGTCCACTGTGGAGGATAACGTCGCTTCCGAGTGGGTTTTCTATCGTATTTTGCAAGTTGGTTTTGGTATGCGATTCCTCACAACGAAATCTAGGAAAGCCAGAAAAATCAGCAACATATTGGTAATTGGAACGTTCCAGCTAGGGCAAATATTTAAGAAGTTAAGGAACCTCATTGCTATTTATTATTGTACACTCCTGGCATCATTTCGGAGCCGGCCAATAACGCTATCAAGAAAAAAAAATTTTTTTTAATATAAATTTGTTTAAAATATTATCAGCCTTGTGCCAGCACCTTGCCAAAGGAAACTATTGAAGTGGCACGGGCATGATGCGGATTTTTTCTACGTCGAAAAGAAAGCCATGAATAAGTTCATTTAAGTTATGAAGGCCCCAATAAATGTAATTCTACTCCACGTCAGGTGTTTTGCGCATTGTTGTCAAACGCGTTCATGCAAAGAAATAGTTCTTGATTTAGCTTTTCTTGAGCTAGAGATGTTGAAAATAAAGCTTTTTGGAAAGCAACGCCCTCACACTTGTGAGTTTTTAACAAAAAGCAATGCCCACTGTCTTGAAGGGAATGTCAACTTTTGTGAAGTGAAGCGTACATGCTTCGAAGCCGCTGCTAGGAAATTGCTCGTAAAATACTCAATGCCCGTTTATTTTTTTCTTTTTGCTATACATTATTACCGAAGGTTCCGCCCCAAAAATAATGTAAACAAAATGCTTGCGCACTGCATACTGTATTTCTGCAAAAGAAATAGCAAACTTATAAAATATTGGTGCCAAAACACATACAGTTAAGATATTTTTTCTTCCCGTCGTTAGTTTTGAAACAATGTAACCGACCTTTCCTCTCTTTTGGCTGTGTATGCAGCGACGCGGTAATGGGCAACATTTGGTATGTTAGATCTTCTACGTGGTTAATATGCACTAAATATTTATATACCTTTTTACGAAAACATTAGGTTTGAACCGGTGTAACACATTGAGTATGTACAAAAACGCAGGTTGACAGACATGCTTTTATGAACCTTGCTTTCACTGAGAATGTTGCTCAGAATATAAATGGTAGATACATCCTTGTCTTCTCATTCCGCGTTGCTACGTCTCTGAACAGGCTTCTCCAAATATGCTAAAACAAATTGATGAAATGTAATATGTCATCGATTTGTTTTCATTTCTGATTTAAGGCCCATTCACACACTTGCGTTTCACTACGACCGACTGAGCCAAGTCCGGTTTTTAAGCCCTTGGGAAGGCTTACGACCAGCTGCGCAGCAATGCAGCCGAGCGTTCGCCGTCACAAGAGGCTTAAAAACTACTCATGTCACAGTCGGTCGTAGTCAAGTGCAAGTATGAGAATGGGCATTCAGTGTATTTGACTCCACGTAAAACAAATTGAGGCGTTATAAAGCTAAACATAATGAGGGTAAAACAACGCAGAACGACAAGGACTGGAAGGCGCTGACTCGAAACTAAAGGTTTTATTAGAGAAAACATAAAAAAGTAAACACGAAACGCAGAAATTTACACATGCGCCAACCTTTTTGCTTCATCGCATTGGGCACCGGTCATCCACGTGCCACGTGCCCCTCCCCCTCTTTTTTTTTCTTTTTAATTGTCGAAGTCAAAAACAACATCTCGTTCACAGGTAGCGTCACCGACGGCTCGCTGATGCACTGCGCCCCGCTTTCCGCTACGTAAAAAGTAACTGTCACCTCCCTCGTCACTTGTTTTTGTGCCTATCTACAAGCGTGGTCTCCTCAAAGGGCGGCTTGCACAAACTCTTACAGTGCACGACCAAATGCCCTCCGACCGTCGCTCTCAGTGAATAGTTATAAAGCGCTTACGAGACACGATTGATGCCAGCCACGCCTGTCATGGAATCTGCCAGGAAAGCAACTTTTCAGTGACGCTGCTTTTCATCGTCAGAAAGAGCGACGTGATGCGAAAACCTGCCAACATTTGAGCACATCCGTTCCCTCGACAAGAGCTGAGAAAGAGGCAGCACTAATGGACCGAAAATAATCCGGTGATCTGTCTGTTTTCTAGGCCAGTGAGTGCTCTAGAAAGCACAGCCTGCCGCCTCTGCTTCCGTTCCGACCAGCTCCACCTGGTGGGAATTGCCATCGATTGCGGAGGGGCGTGGCCAGCCTTAGGGTTCGTGCGCAGTTCCCTAGATGGCGCTAGAGGTTCCGTTTGGGCCCCATCATCAGTTCAGACGGGATCAATACGTGTGCGTGAAAAACGCGGCTCTGGAAGTGTTCTACATCTCTTGGAGATGACGTGTTGAGTTTTTCTCCAAATTATATTAATACTTGCAGCTGCGGAGTATTTATTAGTTGTGACTTATCCGTTTTTCTCTTCATTAAATATGTTCCGTCAACATTTCCAGCGTGATGAAAAGGTAGTTATTTTGAGAAGGCGCCAAAGAACAGCACCTTTCATTTGAAATGAACAAAATAAGGATCTTCGAACCAATCTGGCAAGGACTGAATCAATGATTGTGTTAAAGGGACTAAGTGACCCGACACCACATTATTATCTCTTTTGAATTGAAGCCACTGACTTCTTGACCTGATAGGTCCCCATAAAAGCATATATCAAATATAATGCAAAATGGCAGCGCATTTTTTTAATTGGCCCTACGTATATATGAACAAGTTTGTCAACATGGAAGGTGGATTTTTTATGACTTTTCTGAAGATTTACGTTATTATCTAAAAAATGTTGGATCAAGCAGTTGTTACTTCTTAGATGCCGCAATATCTCAGACACCCCAATTTCCAAACCTCTATTATACAAACGTTATAAACTGCAAACAAATGCACCCAAGTGACGTACCATGTATATTTTAGCCAGAGCTTTGTAAAGACAAATTCGCAAACAGTAACGCATAAAATTTGTAAGGGTGGCTCAGATAAATATAATTCTTTAGAACAATCCCCAATAATTTTCTCTCATCGCCTAAGGTTATTTTAGCCTGGTATTATGGAAATTTGCATTATACTTGGTTTCACACTCATCGTTTTTGCGCGTTTGATATGGCCGGCTAAACGAATCACGGACACGAAAAAGTACAGGACCGCATTGAATTCACTGTACGTGATTGGTGTCGCCGGGGATAGCAAAGGGGAAATATTGACGAGCGCCATGACGATACACTTTTTGCCGCTGCTTAATATTCCCAAGCACCCCCGCCCGCACTCTAGGAATCATGGGAACGGTGTTCCTTCAGCTCCCTAGTGTTCGCTAATTTCGACAAATTCCATGCTTGCGCAGTTTTTGAGCGTAATTTGGAGTCATTCTGAACAAGCGCCTGATATTCCCCAAAGACCGGTCATGGCACTTTTAAAATTTCTCGTCAATGTCAGCATTTTTTTTTATATTCTGCATGCGATCCACCTTTTAACCTGGCTGAGCTGCAGAAATCTCCTACAATATTATCATTCTCGTGATTGTTGTTTAGCAGGAATTGCTTAAAAAGCCGTAAATTCACAACACAAAAAAACAGGATTTAGCTCGGAGTCAGCGGGGCTTTTTATAGCATTTCTAGCGTTTCTAACATAATATCAGCGTCTCTGAAACTGTACGAGAATGATAATATTCTAAGAGATTTCTGCAGCTCATCCAGGTTGAAGGGTGGACAGCATGCACAGTAGCAAATACGGTTACATTGAAGAGAAAGTTTAAAAGCGATATGGCGATCCCTCAGGTGCTGAAGAAACACCGTTCCCATGATTCCTTTAGCGCGGGCCGGTGCGCGTGGGGGATATTGCAAATGGTTTATTGGCTCGATCGGATGGTAGCGCACCTACTGCAGTTGGACTATCTTCGAAACAGAGTATGGGTTAAGTTCTGTTGTTTATGTAAACAGCCTCTCCCAAAGCACGGTTGCTAGTTTCTAAAATAAATAAAGAAATAAAGACAGAAATATATATGTAAGTCAAAGATGCGTACTGTCGGAGTTACTAATTCGAAGTTTATTACAAGGTTTCGAGCGGGGACCGCTCTTCATCAGGTAATAAGTCTACAACCCGTTTATGTTTATATACCCCTAGGAAGAAGTAAGAGGAGGTAAAGAGCAATAGGAAATGAAAACAACGTTGTCAAATCAGATAGTAGTTCACACAAAAAGAAAAGGAAACCAAAACTTGCAAATGCTACAAAAAAAAAAATAAAAATAAAAAACGGTTGGTGGAGAGATTATCTACGCTCGCACAACAAGAAAAGCAAAACAAAACTGTTGGCGGAGAGATTATCAACGCTCGCACAACAGGAAAAGCGCAAAAGAAAAATAAAAACATTGTTTGAAAGTTTCTGGTTGGGAAGGGGGGGCTCGTCTTCAAAGCAGATATAGGTCGCATGTGACCACCGACGCGCCCAAATCCCGAGACATTCGTTTGTGCTAGAAGATCGAGGTTTGAGGTGGATTAAAACTTTGGGGATTTTTCCTTGAATAAGGAGTGATAGGATGTAACAGTCTATGCCTGCCTGAGATGAACCGCTTGAGCCGCATTTATCTGCTTTGGAGGTTCTCTTCGTACTTAAACGTATTAGGATGTGGTTTGAATATATTCAAACCACATCCGAGAACCTCCAAAACAGATAAATGTGGCTCAAGCGGTTAAGCTCAGGCAGGCATAGACTGTTACATCCTACCACTCCTTATTCAAGGAAAAATCCCCCAAAGTTTTAATCCACCTCAAACCTCGATCTTCTAGCACAAACGAATGTCTCGGAATTTGGGCGCGTCGGTGGTCACATGCGACCTATATCTGCTTTGAGGACGAGCCCGCCCCCCCTTCCCAACCAGAAACTTTCAAACAATGTTTTTATTTTTATTTTGCGCTTTTCCTGTTGTGCGAGCGTTGATAATCTCTCCGCCAACAGTTTTGTTTTTGCTTTTCTTGTTGTGCGAGCGTAGATAATCTCTCCAACAACCGTTTTTTTTTTTTTGTAGCATTTGCAAGTTTTGGTTTCCTTTCCTTTTTGTGCGAACTACTATCTGATTTGACAACGTTGTTTCCATTTCCTATTGCTCTTTACCCCCTCCAACTTCTTCTTAGGGGTATATAAACATCCACGGGCTGTACACTCGTTACCTGATGAAGAGCGGTCCCCGCTCGAAACGTCGTAATAAACTTCGAGTTAGTAACTCCGTCAGTACGCATCTTTGACTTATTAACTTTTCCCGGTCCATTGTCTTTATATTTACCTTTCTTCACCTATATATATATATATATATAGTTGTACGTCAAAAAATTAATTTCCCCCAAGACGTATTTTTCATTTGCATGCCCATCAAGTTTCTGCCAAGTCGCTGCTCTCTGAAAGCAAATAACGCTATCGTCTGCCACTGAAAGTTATCCGCAATCTTCCTGATTGGTGCATCAGTGAGCTCGCGGTGCGTGTTGTAAATAAAAATAGGTGATATCCGTGTGTCCATTACCGTGCCAGAAAGCTAAGCAGAAAATCCTAAAGAATCTTTCGCGTTTTTTTTTATAAATATCTTTCGTGTGAAAGAGGGGGCGGGGGAGCTTGGATATCTAAAAATGTTTAGAGTCTAATCTAACATCCTTGGAGAAAGGCAGTTCTTTTCTCTCCAATTGTAGGATATGGCAATTTAAATTGAGCGACCACATCTGTTCGGCACAGCGTATCCCAGATAATATATTTCTCGAATGCAATGACGATACTTACATTTTATTCCCGCCAAAATTTATTTACAATGACTATGTCGGTATGTAGAGACAGCAAACGCAGTAAAATTTAATCAAATCGAGCATCAGGAGCGTGCAACAGAAGTTTCTTGTGCGGTGTCGGCATTATTTCAATTGTCACACTATATCTAACTATATAGGAAAATATTAATCTCGAGGAGTTCAGAACTAAACTTCATAGATGTAAATAATTCAATAGAATAGGAAGATGCGGTAGTTGGTGAGTTCTGCGAAAATAAAAGCACCAGGGGGAAAGGGACAAGAAAGTCAAAACAAAAAAAGCTCTACTATCAACTGAACTTTAATGCGCAAAAAAAGAGTAATATATATGCCTTCTACTCACAGTGATGATGTAATGTACTCAATTATATTTGTGTTAGATTTAATGACGGTACATTTATACATTTTGCTTCACGGGCAAGCCCGATTTTAAAAGCATCAAAAATCTCTTTCGATTTTTTTTTTTGTGCTTAGAATATTTCTTTTTTCCGGCACAGGCAGGCAACAAAGTTTGTGGCAGTGTACCGCCATATGGTCTGACGATGCTCGCGTTGTTGAAGGGTCATGCTTTCTTGCTCTTTCATTGAGCCATTTGCCGGTTTGCCCATAGCAAACCTGCCCACACGATGTCGGAATCTGATGAGTCGGCGACGTGATCCATTCCATGTATTTGTTGACATATGGCTCTTGTTGCATGCATCACTCGCTTAGTTTTTGTATTGATCCTTGGGCAAAGCAGTTTCAATTTTTCTAGAGGCTGAGAACACGACTGGCCCATCGAAATGAGTGGTTACTCACTTAAAATTATGGGACAGCTAATGGATCTAGTGGATGACACCGACTTCTTGTATTGTTTGTTTCCTCTTTTGGGTGGGAGCAGCTTGATCGGTCCCTTTTATCTTCGTCACAAGGGTATTAGGAATATCCACCGAGAGATGATCTGGATAGCCCGCTTTCCTAGGCGGTTGATCTGTCCCTTAAAGCTAAACTCTGCGACATGATAAAGAGATTTCTTTAGTGCGGCTATCAACAAGGAAGGCGCTATTTGCTTTTTACCAACTTGGAGTGGGCCGAGTTGAATGACAGGACCCTCTTTGTTGACCTTGGATGGTATGCCCGACATTCATGGTCTTCTTCGAAATTCAAATTTAAATCTAGGAACTGGAGTTTTGCGGATGCGATCTCCTGGTGCTTGAATAATTCGAAATGTTTGATAAAAACAAAATTGTCTACGTGTGTCTGTTCTTTGCAGTCAGAGCAGCGTTTTTTTAATTATTATCATTTCAAAAATTAAACATTGCCAAGCTTTTTGTGTGTGTGTGTGTGATTTAGGTCTAAAAGGTGTCTTTACTACAGGGTATGCTCTTTTTCTTTATTTTTGTATCTACCTCGAATCACCATAACCTTTGCTTGTCTTTCCTAACTCGAAAGCAATCTTAATATTTAATCTCAGTCTAAATTATATGAAAAAATTTAATTTAGTGGTACTGCTGCTGTATATGTTTTAGAAAGAAAAGTTCTGCATCAAGTTCAGAAAAAAACCATGATCTTGCTAATATACAGAAGTAGTGAACGAGAGAAGAAGGATAAAATATTGTTTCTGGAATTAATATTGATGTTTTCATCATGCATTATTAAGGAAGCGTTTAGAAACTCCAAGATATAAAAATATTCCTCGATGCTGACACGTATGTATACGAATCCTGGAAAATGAATTGAGAAAAATATTCTCAAGACGGGATTTCTTGCTTTATCTTAGAGTAATATATAGGCATCTTCGCAGAGGGTGGGCTCGCGACCAATTATATTAGAATATTTTTTCCCCTTTCTTAATTTCAGAATATATTTATACTGTGCGTTTTAGGGGTAGCTTACGTGATAACTCTAAAACAACTTCTCTTAAAGTTTGATTTATTATCCTAGGTACTTTTTCAAATATTCATAGCTGAACAACGTACGGCTTACGGAGGCAGTTTTCTTAGAGAAATATGTCAGGTAATTTATTTTATTACAAATCCCTCTAAAGTAAGACAAGTAAGATGGGTGAAAACACTAAATAAAAGCGACTACATCTCTACATAGAACCGTGCCCAACTAAGTTCTCCAATACTATACAAGATTTCAGAGGTCAAGTTAGAGGTACGCCTGTAACATACAAAGTGCTATCTTTAATGGCAGCATCTTATAGCAACAACCGAAGTTTGTTCGCAAGATTAAGAATAGTTTGTTGCAATTTAAAACTAAAGAAAGTTCTGCAAAAAAAAAATGCTTCCATATACAGAACGAATGCTTCGTATTTCCTGACGTCACCGAAAGGAACCAGTGTCCGTCAATGTCCTTTTTCCAATAGTTGCACGAGCAGTACCAAGAGCGCGACTATCCCCTAATGCGCCTAAACACAATAGATAGTGAGCGGAGAGATTAATAGTTGTTTTTATTTCTGTGCTTTTTTTTTAATACATGTGTTGCGATAGCTTATAGCTGCTTTTAAATAGGTGGGCGGCCTTCATCCACGTTATTCTACTACACATTTAGAAAACGATATTCCCCCCTTTTTATCACTAAAAAAAAGTCAAGAGTCCCATTAATAATATGATGGGCTACGCCGATGCTGTTTTGATTTAGAGTACAGTAATCCGTTTTGCACAAATTGACACTGTGTATACATTAATGTCGCAAGAAAATAAACTGTCTTCAAATACGTTGATTTGTTCGCAATCGTCTTAGCTTGACACGGTGTGTGAACACCGCATCTTCTTCAAAATATTGCGACCGCGCCGACCACTTCAGGGTTATAGAGGTTTTCACCCACACTTCTTTTTACCATAAGTCAGGGCACAGTGAACGCTACGAGCCAACGGACCGATCAAAAAGCGCGGAAGGTGAAGTAGTCATGGCGTGCGTCGTCTTTCTGCGCGGATCATATTCCAGGCTTAAACAATCACACCCACCGAAAGCGCCACGACCTCGCGCTTCTAATTCGTTCGTAGCTGTTCGTGCGTTTTCTATCATTTTAATACACTCTACCCAATGCTGAAACGTACGGGCTGAAACACGTTAGTAACATAGAAGGTTTGACCGCTGTTAGTGTAAGGTAACCAGTCGTTTACCGATTAGAGATAACAACTTCGGGCATGTCCCCGTGGTGAAGAACATTTTCGCGGGTATAAATTTACTTCCACCAAATATGTGACGTAACTTGCGCCCTTCAGTGAACGGGCAGCCCGCCGCGGAGCTCTATGTAAAAAAAAAAAAAAAAATCTTTGAATTTATCCCAATTATCTATGTTCAGCAAAAAGTGCAAGCTCTGTTGAGAACGTGGCTGTAGGAATGACTTTAAATATAAAAGTCAGTTCGCGTGGACAGCGGAAATTTCTCAATGGGGACTCGCAAGGAACAGAGCACCCGAGTGCTGCGTTCTCATTTATGGGGACAGCTCTCGAGGGAGGGGAATTCCAATTTCCGCCCGAGGCCGAAGGAAACGGGCTTTCCACTTTCCAACTCGGGTGCACACGGATCACGTTTCCCGATCCCCCGGGGGATTTAGTCGGATAACGCGAGACATCTCTGCCTAAGACAGATATGATCCCAGTTCCCCCTCGCGCGTTCCAGGCCGCATGCTCTTCGCACTAATCTCTTTGTTACGTGTTTCTACGCCGTGAATATAGGCCAAAATTGAGGAAGGAGGGTAAGCGAATTTCAAGAAGGGTTTTCTCCTCACTGCTGCTTGGGGATTCCGGACTTTTAAACTCATTCCCTCGTCCCCGTCAATTGTATTTTACGTCTCTGTAGCAGAAGCAGGTTTTGTGTTGGTGAGAAAGCGAATAAACAAGAGGAGACAAGTTTTGCAACTTGGAATGCCGCCATACTTCAGCAAGAAAGATTCTGTTCCTTTTTGGTCAAAGATGATTCAAAGTAAAAGTTTCCCGCAGCTGTCTTGTATGTGAATGGACGGTTCAGATATATATATAGATTACGTACTAACGACGCATACACCCTGGTAGGGCCCTATTACGTCCACTTTGTAGCCAGTGATCATAAGTCCTTCTTTCATGCCAATATACATTTTTCCGTTTGCTACCAGGATAGATGGTTTGCAATTTTTAAACAGTTAGCACAAACAAAATATCGACGCATTAAAGAATTTTCCTTCGAAAATGTTTTTAACAAACGCAAATTCTTGTTCGCTAAGCTAGTGCCACGAAGGATAACATTGCATCACACTAGTCATTTTGATGGTAGACTTTCGGTTCTGATAGTGACGCTCGAATTAGCGGTGATGGCTTGTTTGCTGTGTCACGCGCCGTAGCACGGTAGAATGAACGTGCATAACAGTCGATGTAAGTGTATCCCTTTACACGGTGTAGAATAAAAAGAGTTTGTGCATCACATATCAAAGACATCGCGCCCTCTCTTTTGAGATACCGAAAGCTACAGTCTCAGCACTGAAGATTAAAAGATCACTCGATATCGATGAATTTGGAAGGTTTTCCTTTAATAAAAGGGTGTACCCTGTGTTATCGACTACCGACTATATCAATTACATCTCTAAGATCAAATATTTTGTGGGACTTGGAAACAGCTTTTATGTATTTATATATGCTCGTTGCATGTTATCAAACACTGATCTGAAGATTCATCAAGAGTTTGTTCATTATCTTAACGACACCCTTTTTTACGCCCTTATCCTTGCACCCGGCTCGATCCTCAACGCGCTTTCATTAAGCCTATCAAATGAACGCTTAGGGCAGTGCCAGAAATTTGATTAACAGTTTTCTGATGCTCTATATTTGCGAACAAAATATGGCCGACTAAAATTAGCACGAAATAAGTGCGCTTGCTTATTGGTTCGAACAAATCACCGAAATAGTGACATTCATAATTTGATTCTGTTCAGTATAAAGTTTCCAAATGGTTTACTTTAAAGTACGTAATTCTGCAGAATGCAGGACCTCATAATAATAACGGAAAAGCTTCCTTGTCCCCTTGTGTCAAGATTCGGGAACACTACGTTATATCTATATATTTTTAATTGGTGTATCAATATTGGAGCTTAAATATTTCAAATACCGGAACATTGGTTTCAGAACTGTTTGAAAATTACCTTACCGCTTCAGAGAATGTGACCTCAGCTACATTGCGCAGTTGGCTTTTTATTAGCTTGTGTTTCACCTGGCTTTTTAAAATTGACGCTTCAAATGCAATACATCAACTGCTTCTTAGAAAGACACTGTGGATTCGAAAAAATCAAATCATATAAGATATCTTACCATTATAAAACATCGTCGTTTCAAAACAATCCGCCGTAATTGGCGCCAGGCAGGCAATGCTCGCTCTGTCAACATGGTGGCGCCATCTTTTGAAAGCGTCTCAAAACGTGACAACAGTTCGATCTACAAACCCGTTCCTCCATCTTACTTTTTTATCGTGCTATAAGGAGACACAAGCTATCATTATTTATTTAAGTAATGCGCGATCGGTCTATCATTTCTGATATTGTTTTCTCAAAATATTTTAAAAACTAATTTACTGCTACAATTTATTGCTGCTAACTAAACTGACCTTGTTTTACTGGAAAGGCCATGGCGTTTTATCTGACGAGCACTACTATATCCTATCATTTTGATTCACAGACCAATCCAGGCTGACATTAAGGCAAGGTAAAGCTGCTGCATAAAAGGCCACAGCAGTGATGACGCCATTCCTGATCACAGCTAGCGTACATTATTTTTTATACAAATATTTCAGTGACTTAATGCATTCAACAGCGAACAGGCGTATATTATATTCATACTGCCACCTATGTTGCAGCATATATTTTTCGGGAAAACAACGGTCTCGTTTACGGGCATATAAGAAATACAAAAATACGCAGATTGTCTCACTTGTTAGCGTTTGTATGCCATTATTTTTTTTCGTTAACAAGTTTTGCAAAAAACGTTTTAGAAGAGAAAGAATATCAAGGTCATCAATTCTATTTAACCTTGCGTTAATTGATTAATAAAATATATTTGGCATGTTCAAAAATCTTCCAAATTATCATTTATCCTTGTCAGCCTCATATAAACTGGGTCGCCTTTTTTATGTGTGAGCTTTACGTTACCACTACGTTTTATTAGTATTCGTAACATATTCCAATCCTAAAAAAAAAAAAAAAAAACCTTGCATTTTGGTTTTTGCACTGTATCCCTTAAAGACAGCTTCCCCTCATAAGGGCTCCTCGTGCGGTGCAGCCGAAGTGAGGATGGATGCAGAGCTTGCAGGAGAAAGACACGAAGGCAGGCTACAAATAAGGGGTAATATAAAAACGCGACGAAGCATTATACCAAGAGTCATGGACTAAGTAATCATTTGTCGGAAGGGTCAATGTGCTCGTTATACCCGTACATTTTGTTTTGTTTAAAATGAAGCCAAACTTTCTCGGAGACTACATAGTTTGCCTATCCAACTTTTCTATCAGGGAAGTTCAAAGAAAAAGAAGTCTCGCAAACGAAACGAAGTTTGTCTGGCGTCTCCCTTTAATGTGAAAGAAAAACCAAATAATAATCTTCAGCCTTTCGCAGCGTTTTTCTTGACGGCACCCCCAGTAGCTATGAGCCGGTTCAAGTCATGAGATTCTAGGCATAGAGAGTAGCGTAATTAACATTTTTGGAACTAAAACAGAATTCTTAACTCGAAACTTTAATTTCTAGTTGTTTTTTTGTTCCAGTTAATAGAAGTTTTTGTGCCTTTACATCAAATAGAAATTGTGTGCCTGCCTAGATCTGACCAATTACTGTTTCCATTAAAATATCATGTTTTTTTTTCCTGTTGTTCGAGCGACATTTTCTTGTATCTTGCTAATATCTTATATCGGCAATTGATCATTATCTCGTAGACAAGGATGGATCTACGTGATTAAATATTTCGATCAAACCCACGCGTCAAAATTGTGCCTTTTTTCACTCTGAATCTGTTGTTTGTTTTCTTTCTCCGCATTTGTTCGGAAGTAATTGAGGGACCAGCTTCGCCTACAAAAGAGATGAGCGTTGACCAACGTTTTGAGTGCTTACCATATCTGCCGCAGGATACGCCCCACAATGGAATACCCACGTAATATTGTTTTGAACAGTGCCTCGTCAAAAACCTTTTAAGGCTCGTATCCATCATTGTCTCATATTACAAAAAATATGGCATGCAGTATGCCCCAAGCAGACGTTTTGCTGGTTAGTGCGAGGTACATTTATAGAACCTATTTTCGCTTAAGTTTTGTTCTTCAGTATTGAAGACACAGTTTTGGAGATCGAAAATTCGACGAAACTTCGCAATATTAGGTGTTTCCGAATTCCAAACAATATGCAATATGTAGAGTTCGTTTTTGTTCTCTTAATTAATGCAAAGAGAAAAGAAACCTGATGGATGCGCTGCTTTCGTTTGTCGGTTAGCATTGCCGTCCATCATAATACTCATAATCCTAAGTTTTATTCTTAAATGAGACAAAGATATCTAAGTTTCTTGAAGTGGAACACGTCCGTTCTGAGCTGTTTTCTTTAGCTCGATTTTCCTTTTGCTTCCGGTTATAGATTTGTTGCCCAGAGAAAAATAGTTTTGCCCAAGATCACGTCTTTTCGCGGACCCCGTGTATTGTTTTTCATGATCGGCTGCTTTCGAAGTCTGGATGTTGTTTTCGTTCTCCTTTGTTTATCGTTGTAGGAAAGGAGAGACCATCGTAATGCGGGTTTTGTGGTCGTTTTTATTTCATTCGATCTTTCTGCCTTTTTTTTCAAGATATTGTATAGGAATTCATCTGCTACGTGGGTCCATTTCCCCGCTTTGTTTGTACCTTGGGGAAATCAAGTAAATAATTTACTTGGGTTATGTTGCAGAGAGTACGGAGTCTTCATCGGCGGCAGAATTGCATAGTGGTTTTTGTACTGCACAGGATATAAATATCACGTCGTGTGCACCATGACAGATATTCTAATCACACAATATTAATAAATAAAAAAAATTAGAGGGGGGCGGAGGGGGGGGGGGGCTGCATGAGCTAGTGTTTCTTTAGCAAATGTGAAAAAAACAATGTGCTTGTTGTTTTGTGTTTATCGGATACTCGCAGTTACACAACGCACGGCACTTCACAAAATTACAATTTGCCTTTCTTTGACCTTGCTGATACTTCGCAAGTGTGTTGAAACAGACTGGTGTTCTAGGGCATTGTGTTTTGATATCGATGCAGAGCAACAAGTAAAATTAAAGCAATCTTATGTTAAATTTGAAATGTACGAACAACATTATCACGCCTGCAACCACATTGAAAAAAAGGAGTTAACTAGGTGGACTCAGTTACTTTATGGCGATCAATGTTTATACATTTTGATAATTTGTTTCCAGATTTCAGTTTAATGCAGAATGATTACGTTGTAAACAAATCAAAATATAAAACGCGTGCTATTTTAACACAATGCGACGAAAGAAACCAGAGAGAAGGGAAGGAGGTTTGTGTGGGGAAGGGGGGAAGGGGGGGTCTGCTAAGTTTTATTTCTTTTGTCTGCTTCGTCAAGGTTTCGGTGCAGACGTACTTTATTTATTATGCAAAATTACATCTTTTAGTGCAATTTACGTTTAATGAATTTCTATAGATTTATAATGAATGCCATCGCTCAATTGACACGCGTTTATATTAGATAATGTTTCATTCAAGTATGGCAAGCTCAAGCTCCAACGGCCATAAAATATTTAAGGTAGGATGAAGGATGCCTTTGTCCAACTATAATCGTTGCAAATAATTGAAAGATTGTCTCAAATGAACGCGCCTCAGTTTTACTAAATTATAAAATAAATAGCAAACAATTTCTCATAAGATGTTATGTTGTATGGCACACTTGTGCTGAGTGTTGATTGTTGTTTCTTAACCGCCGATGACGACTGCTTTAAATAGTACCATAGCTTCACTTCTAATCACGTTCCACATTTGTAGCTAACGTGAGGTAGGTTCTAGCCCGGTAAGCAACAAAATGTATGAACGCGATGTATGTTGAAAATGACTACCTACTCTTCGTCTACCAAGTGAGTAAACTCCTTCCGAGACAAATACTTGGAAGATTACAGTCGCCACTTCTCTGGCTTGGTGATATCTCCCTGCTCAACGTTAGGGACCACATTCCGCTCAAGAGGCCGTAAGAGCAAGGTCGTGATGACTCATAATTAGGGCCTATCTTCCGGGAATTGCACCTTGCCAAACACCAGCACACACCGCGCCTCGGCTCGCTCATATGCGTGCAAGCTCCCGCTCGAGTGGGGCAGATTAAGAGCGGCTTCCACTCTCCCTCCGGAAATTAACGTAATCTCACCGATCGCAAGGAGCACCCTCGGAGATCACAACTCAGGGCATGCAAACGCCCGAGGATCGCAGTGCCGCTCACTTTTTTTCCGGCCACTTTGCACGATGATGGCAGGCATTAGCGATGCGAGCGAACTCTAAGCAAGGTGCGACTCTGTTTACCCAGTAGTCAAAACGTAGCTCGGGATCATCCATAATGATCAGCGTGAAATTCAACGCGAGCGAGCGTTCGGTCTTCTCTCACCGGTTAATCAGTCTGCCAACCGGGACGCGGAAAACGAGCTAGGTGCTGATTAGCATATTAGGTAGTTCCCGTCGGCAGCGCGGAGCTCTCCCGGGATCATCTGGAGACCCGCGTGCTTGTGTGCGCGTGCGGCTCAAATGTGTATATGATGCCTCTCGGCAATAAAACGTTGTCAGCCAAAAACAAAAAAGAAGGTCACGTTAGGCGTGAGTTTTCAGGTTTCCGGAATGCCATCCCTTCTCTTTTTCTTTTACTCCTTCGCCTTGCACCGTTTGACGAACACGACGCTTCGACGAACGTACGAATATTGGTGATTACTAATTCATTAGGTATTGGGGTAGGGGAGTTGGGGGGTTCTAAGCTACTTTCATGTGAAAAAAAAAAGATATGGCGAGTGGGCCATGGACTATGATTGCAGAGTATCCTGGAGCATAAAAATAGGTGGCATGTAAGTTACACTTGTTACCCGGGAGCTGTATAATGTTTAATTGTAACTTTCCAGCTAGACGTAAACTTTGAGCAGCAGCTTGCCTAAAATACATTATGTACGATACAAAAATGACCCTCGTAAAGAGCACTTCAAACATTAGCCTGGGCACCGACTAAATACACCTGCGGATTTATTTTGTTTTTATTAATGACAATACGAGTTTGGCCTAGGGGCATTTACCGAGGGAGTGGTTGCAGAGTTTTAGTGTTTTCATATAGCTGTACCTTTTATGTGTATGAACCAATTAAATTTTTCAACAGAGTTTTTGGTAATGATGGAATTGAAAAGCGATGCTTCTTCAGCGGAAGCAAAGAGGAACGCGATTACATTCGAAACAAACACGTCTGAGTTAAAACAATTTCTAGCGCATATATTTGTACAGCACCAAGAAATTATGACTTTATATCGGTGATTAATGCAGGACGATAGGTATGTAACGAAGTGTGCAAGTGGGCTTGTTGGCACATGATTATTACGTAAAATCGCTACAAAATAAAGACAAAGAGCAGAAGTGGACACACAGCGCTCCGTGTCTCACGCTTTGTCATTTTTTCTGATTTTTTTTTGCGCTTTTACGCAATGATAGGTATACTATATAGTTTTGAAAAAAGGTTTCCCGGTCTAATCATTAATTTGTCAAAATGTACGGCAAATATTCTCTCCGTTCTGTCTTCGTTCGCCGTATTTATATTTTTTTGAAGTAATACCTAAATATTTATTAACATGATTATCCCTTTTTTTATAGAATCGCAAGATATACTGTTATATTTTTTCATGTTCTGATGTTGCTTAGTCTCGTTCTTTACTTGTATGATTATGTTATTTTTCTAATAATAAAACAGTTCATTTACTTGGTAATTACAATGTTCACATTATTATTCAGATATATTCTGACATACTCGAAATATATGTTTTGCAGTAAAGGATACTGACCTGTTTATGGGATAAGTGTTTTAAATGTGATTTGTCTAGGCTAGAGGGCCGCTATTTTGGCAATATGCAGAACGCAAAATATCGTAAGTTAAAATCACTGACATTGGTTAAGTCAACCATTTGTTCACCGATAATTGGCGCAAGATTTCGATATGCGGTTGTCTATAGTTTCAGATTTGTCGAACTAACTAGCATGCATGCAACTTCTCCTGATTGGATTCCAGGGAAAATAAATGACATTAAAGCTAATCAGAAGACTAAATATATGTCATCTTGTTAATGTCCTCGCTCTCTTAGGCTGCAGTTAAAATCTAGAAACAAAAGCTTGAATATGAAAGCACTATAGATAAGCGAAGGTTTATTTTCTCGCAGCAGTGTGTTCTGCAAAAGAAAATATATTGTTACGTTTTTAATTTACAAAGGACGTCCATAACCAAACCAGACCCAATTCGAAGTGTGTCACGCGCTGCCTGCCCGCGCTTCGTCTTCGTCTTCCGTGGTTCCCGGCACGCGCCTCAGCACGCCGCTACACTATTCCCCTAAGGACTTGTTTTCTTGGAGGGATGATCTTTGGGTCGTTTTCCTGCCGCACAACCTCGCCCCATTGCAGTGGTGTTAGACAGTCTGCTTGTACTAGTTTGTTTCGAAAAGATTATCTTGAGTGAAGTCCTTTCAGCAAGCAGATTCTTGACGTGAAAGTTCGTGCTCAATTGCACAACTCTAAAGTTCAGACCGACAATCGCAGTCTGCCTGCAGCACCAAAGTCCAGCACGTTAGCGCTTTCGGAAGATTGATGCGCAGAGTCCTGATACCAGGGGGTCAGGTGGTTCCCTTATTATCACCCCTGGCGACACGTCGGAAAACAAATCTTATGCCGGCAGAGAACATGTCGGCGCCAAAGTTCACAGCACACTTGCGCCTTTTGAAAAGTTAACACCGACAACGATATGCACCGGCATTGCCTAATACAGGAGACACCATGACTTTTCGTGAATGCTTTTAACCGCAGAACTGCCACAACCTGTTCGGAAAACATTCAAGCCTAGCGCGCACTTACGCGCTTTTGTGGCGTGGGCTCCCGGGAGGCCGTGACAATCGGCTAGCGTAGCTTCAGTGATGGAACATGGCGAAGGAAGCTGGTTTGGTTGGTGGTAATCCAGGCAGGGCCGCGCCACTCAACGAGGTGCTGACACTTGCGCAGAGAATGTCCTTGCGGCTTGTAAAATGATCTCTTGGGCCGTCAGGAGAAATGCCGGGAATCCCACTTCTGACACCAAATGTTACGTTTTTAATTTACAAGAGGACGTCCATAACCAAATCAGACCCAATTCGAAGTGTGTCAATATAGTGATTGTTGGCATTGCATTCAGATAAATAAGTTGTGTAAGTTAGTTCCCGAGGTAAACCATGTCGCGTTTTGCGTGAATGAGTGCCCTTTGCTCTGTTTCCATGTTCATCGTCACCAACACCTGTTAAAGCATTTTTATGAAATGTGCTTTCTTTAAAATAATAGAAAAGGGCGCATTTTTTTTTCTAAGATAAACCTATTTCAAATCCCTGATTAATATTTATGTTAAGCAAAAATGTAAAAGCTTTTAACATACGTAGTCATGTCATCGTCGTCAAAGTACCGCGAAAGAAAGACATCCCCAAGGAGTCCGTAACTCCAGAAGACTGCAAGGACGGGCAGTATCCCGATAGAGAATGTATCGCACTAGTATTTCGAAAATGCATTTTGCATTTATATTTCTGTATCGCTATACCATTTTTCAATTGTACTTTATAGTTCTGCATTGAAATACATTGTTGGGGGTATTCCTGACATTCGATACAATCTTCCAGGAATCGTCTTCTAAACCAAGGTTTAAGTTGACACTGACATTAGTGGGTGAACACAACCACTTCTACAAGGTGTAATAAGATCGAATGTAGTATATTTTAGAATATAATTTTCAGTATTTGTATTTATGTCACAGCAAACTGTATTCTTTCAATTGTATTTCAAAATACCTTTCTATATTTAAATGTATTTCTGACACACATCGCAATACCTTTTTATAAATGTATTTCAGTATCAGTATTTCAGAACTCTTTGACGTGTATTCCAGCATTTGTTTTTCCAAATACCTTTTAGAGTCTATCTGCTCAACCCAGCCGCAGAGAAACATTTCCGCGTATTTTATATTAATTTATTTTGAATATTAACAACTTAACTCGGATGTTGAATGACGTTCTTGTGTTATCTGTTTAGGGAGGAATCTTTTGAAATATTGAATGTAACATGTTGCTTTTTTTCGTTTTAATTTTGCAACATGTTTCAAATCAAACGGTTTCTTTTTGAACAAGTTGTGTTTAACATTGACAAACAGCGTATAGCGTCTCTTCTCACTTTGTTTTGTCAGTACAATATAGTTTTTATAGAAACCCATTCTCCTTTTGTCATTATACAAACATGATTATTGACCTTGTGTGATTTTTTATATATGAAGCAGTATGTGTTTTTCCAGAGAATTTAAAAAAGATAATTTCTGTTCGGTTTTGCTCCTTTGTTGGCATAAAAGCCAAAACGCTAATTTCGCTAATCAGGTTTGCGTAACTTCTAATAAATATTTTCTCAAACGGTTACAACAAGAAGTTTAAACTTACACTTTTCTAGTTTAGGCAATATACACACCGTCCACCCCACAAAATTTAATTTTCTTTGCTCTCGGTCCTCATGATGACCTTTCAAGTTGTGTAAAAAAAACGCATAAAACGGAATGTGTCTGACGTCCGTAGAAGGAAATTTAATTATGCGCGATGCAGCTCAGAAAAACAAAAATGCATGCTATTTTTAAGTCCAAGTTCTGCAAAATACACGTATATAGTTGGACGATATCGTTGTTTAGTGGACGATTACAAACTAATCATATAAAACTCGTATAAATATTTACATTGAAGTTGGCTAAAATCCTGGACTTTGTCATACCATTTTCCATATAATTGTATTTCCCAGCTACTAAGGAAAATTTGTGATGAAGTCACGTTTTATCAAGTTTACTAAACGCTATTTACACGACTCTCGCCTTGCCTTTTTTGTGTATCAAAATAGAAAACTGCATTACGATTTCACAAACTCTAATCTTCATTGCTAGAGACGTAACGTTAAAACTTAGCCTGCATAAGATGATTATGTGTCCCCGACATTTAATTGCATTATTATTATTTATGCATTTAATTGCATTATTATTATTTTAAAGTTTATAGGCAAACCACGTCGTGTATGCAATATACCCCTATGACGCTTTAGTTCTGCAAAGGAAATCACAATTTTCTTTCTAAACTGTTCGCGGGTCTGGTGGTCCCTTTTTAGCTGGCTCTAAAAAACCGCAATTCTTTTATCCTGTTTATACGCCTTTGACATTTTACTGGGTTGCCATGTCAGATTCCCATGTCTGAATGTACCATCGCGGTCGGTATACGCCTGGCAGGCTCGCAGAACACTTGAATGTCCCTATACTCGTTTTCACCTCAAGAACCGCAGTAAAAAAAGTCCGGCTCCTCGCGGAGCATTACTAATTTTCCCCTTTTTGTGGATAATTAAGATATATGTAGGTGAATTTTAGATTAAATATGTTACCTTATCAAGACCTACACATTTCAAACGCCAAAAGCATCGCATCTTCCTCCGACAACCAAATCTTGTAAGAACTACTTCGCGCGGCGTGTGAAGAATTCGCAAAACATGCTTTTTTCTTGAGGTGCACAAGAGTATAGGTGTATATTTTTATGAGTGAACTTGTCCAACCACCTGCTGGAACGTCAAGTTGTGTGTCAGTGTCTAAAAAAGCCGGTGCAACAAGTTTTGTTACTTTCGTTAATGCTTAAAATTGACACAAAACTCTCATCACTTCATTTTAACGCGATAGCGTTTAGGAGCTCGTGTCGCAGTAAATCCGGCTTCGGCGTCGATGGCTTTTAGAAGGGTTTGTCGCAGTGAATCCCATAATGCCACGCGCACAGCCACGTGTGACGTCACGCGTGTGACGTCACACCTGGCTTGGACGTCATGACCGCATCGCCCCGCTAAAGTTGGCGAGAAACTTTTCCGCTAAATTTAGCAGAAAAGTTTCCCGCCAAATTTATCGAAAAGATTTCCCGCCAAATTGATCGAAAAGATTTCCCGTCAAATTTAGCGGAAAAGTTCCGGCCAATTGTAGCGAAACTTTTTTCCGCCAAATTTAGCGGAAAATTATCCGCAAAATATAACGGGTCATTAGGGTCATGACGCCACAGCCACGTGTGACGCACGCGTCGCGTGGCATGACGTCACATATGACGTCATGTGACGTCACGTGATGCTTGACGCTACCGATATAGACCACGCACACACGCTTGCACGGCTTGGGAACGAGCGCGGGTTTATAAGAAAAGGCTTTGCAAGCGGGGCCCGAAAACGCTATCACGTTCAACTCTTAAAGGCGAAGCTTAAGAGGGCTCTGCAATCCTATTTAAGTGTCTTTCTTTTTTTGCTGATTCCACATCTCTTGTGGTTCGGGTTCCTAGCGGGCACGGAGAGAGTCACTAAATATCGGTGCCTCATACTTTAACCGGACAACGCGGAAATCTCCTCCTCCTACGCGGACGCCCCGTGGTGCCGTACGCGCGGGACGTATCGAATTTGTGACGTTGTCGGTCCTGGTCAGCTCCTGCCTTGCGACTAGTCAAAGCTGCTAAAAGTGTTTTTTTTTTTTTTTTTTGTCGAAATTCAAAATATACGTGGCGCGAGCGGTTTAAAATACTTATAAAAATAGCTTTTGTTTAGTGTTTTAGAAGATAAAAGGAAGAAATGCAGTTTACAAAGTACGGAAGCAAACAACACACGATGACCCGTCGACATACCCGCCACCAAGCGATGGAAGAGGCGGCGCAGGCCGGCACAGGCGCCCCGCGGATCCTAGCAGACGACGCACGACGCCGGCGGCACATTTTTCAAGAAGCGAAAGTATGAATTTGTCTTCTTTGGTCTCGCGTCACAGTGCACCCGCTCGGAACTTGAGCGTCGTCCAGCTTTTCAGAAGTGTTAATATCCAGAGGGTCCAGAGCGATCTTGCGCAAAAAGAATATAAAGTCTCATTCCTTCATATTTTCAAATTATACCTGCGTCAGCGAGCGCGAAGAAGCCTGAAATCGTCAAAAAGCAGTGGCACATCATGGTTACCGCGCACCGAACAAATTGGCATCCGCCAGCTCTGGGTGCTGCCATCTTACCGGTGACGTCACGGCTCTTGTGAGGTCACGTGATGAGTGTTCACTTTTGCGTACAACATGACAGCAACCGGGGGGTGCGACTTCCGAACATCTGGTTTATCACCCTAAGCCCCTCTACCTCGTTGGTTCGTCTGCAGGTCGCCCTCCAGTCTGGCAGTCTACGGAAGCTTCGGTAGCCAGAGGTTGGGACGCTGTGTCGACAGCGACACTCGCGTTCGGTTCTGCTCTACGCAGCTTCTCTTTAGCATTTCTGTGACCAACCGCCAGGATCGCGAAGTGCAACAGCGTGAAAGTCCAGCTTCTGTAACGTCATCATTTGTTTCCCCTTCGTGACCACTTTTGATGTATGGGCAGCATAGGACGCTAAACACACCAGTCGAAGACGCGCTCTAGGCAAAAATAGTTGGTGTTTGCGAGATGCTCATTTCTGCGATCTGAACCTGCCGTGTTTGAAGTGTGTTGTATGCTGCTCTCGTGTTCCCGTGTAGGTGTGCCTAGCTAATGTTCGAGCGCTTGACTAGGCGCATGTGTGCGTGGACGTGGACTGCCTCGAGGATAGACTTAACGAGCTGGTGACGAGCGCCCGCTCGTCACCGGATTTGCTGCTCGACGGCGATCGTTCGGCCAATTCAGTCGCAGGCGTTTCGCCGTCCAAAAAGATTCGCGGCTTCGCTCCTACTTGATACTTAGAACGTCTTCTTCTCGGTGTGTGTGTGCATCGTGGTAGGATGAATTTCATGGTGCTGTCTTCGGTCGTGACAGTGCCGTAAAGGCGTAAAGTACCGACCAGGAAGCGCACACGCGGTGTAGAGACAATGAGGCTGCCACGAAGACGCGCATGTGCAAAGTGGGGCAGTTTATGCGGGGAGGCGAGAACATGCTTGCTAAGAACTAATGGGGACGCTTTTTTTTAGATTATCTCAAATAATTACTGTGTTTACCGTTACTTCTTAGTAAGATATACATACCTTGGAATGTTTAGCAACAGTACTGGACAAAAATATTTATGCCAACGCAGCACCATATTTGTTACATCGTTTAGGGAAATGTTGATCCCTGACCAACCGACTTGTTACAAATGATCAGCATAAAAGACGCATTGGTAGCCATTTCGTGCAGCAATTGGGTTAGAGTGTAGTCGCATGTATGTTGTGCGTGTTTGGGTCTTCTGTGTTCATATTCCTTGTCTGCGTTAAATGTATCATACGTCAACAAATGTGAATTAAATGTTGTGCCATTGTGGATGTAAGCAGCGTGAAAAACAAAATCTACCCCAGCGACAATAACGTTTTGCCAATTTCGAATTGGACGTTGACTAGCGCCACCTGGGCATTGTGAGAGCTGGTGTCAGTCACTTGCTAAAGGTAGCATCATATAGTAGGTTGTTTAGTAGCCGTTACCAGCTTCTGGACTTAGTAACAGTTACTAGCTTGACAGTTACTGCCTACGGTTACTAGGTACCTAGTAACATATGTGACAAGCGGTTACTAGCTTCAACCTTGTAAATACTACTAGATTTTCTTAAGAGTGTAAGGTTGACAAAGCCTAGGGCGCGTGCTGAGTTCCCGAATATATTAAGGGTATGGCGATTTCCCTCACTTCTGCGATTGAGTCGGACCCACTAACCGAATGCTCGTCGTATGATTGATTCTCACGAGCCCAAATCGAGTGCTCAAACAGTGCTCGTGTCCAATCTAAGAGCCACATTTGAAAGCCATGACAAAAGTCGCTAGATCTTGGGCAAAGTATCGCCAAGCTGCCTGCATGACCGAAAGTTTGGTTTATGGAAGGAGTAGTTTCCCCTTGATTTCTCGATTTCTCGATTTTTGGTGAGCCGATGCAATTCCCGGTGACAGGTTGCTTTATAAAGACATTTTTTTTTTTAAACCGAGATTTTTTCATCCAAACGCTGAATAAAGAAGCCCACATCTTCACACCGCCACCCGTCGGTGCTTGGCGGAACTAAAAAAAATAATTTTCCTGGCTTGGAATACGCAAGAGTAATACTGCTGTAAGATATCTGTGTAGATAACATGTTTGAAAATTGGATTGCATGCACAGTTCCAAACACACTTACAGTGTTGAGGAACGGTTTCAGTACGACTATGCTTCATAGCAATCTTGGTGCGATTGGTTCAAAACGGCTTTCTCAAAGCTTCGAAGATTTGAATGGACTGAAATGGCGATTGGCCGGTGCAAATGAAGCAGATCGGCCAATCACCGTGCGAGGTTTGGTGGTCTTAAAGGGCCCATGAGACGAATTTTGGGCTGGAATAAATCAATTTATATTGGGATTTTACAAATAGCACATCTTTCAGTGGGCCAAAAGAAAAAAGGTAGAAAGTCAAAAGCCTGACTTTTGGTACGAAAATTTGAAAACACAGCGGTCTGTTTCGTACCTCCTTCCCTTCGTAAGCTCGCTGCCTTTTCACAGTGATACATCCGCGGACCCCGCAGCGCGTCACCGGGCCCAAACGAACGTCACACGCCACCGGAGCTCGCTTATTCCCTTCACCCCTAAGCTGACATTGTGGTGGAAGCTACGCGCTTGCAGGACCAATTAGCCGCCCCTTTTTCGTCACCTGACCTCATTCTCTGCGCGTGGGTATGCGCGAGAGGGCGTGATCACGTGGCAAAAGTGTGGCTGGCCCAAGGAGCACGTAGCTTCCACAGTACTGTCAGCTTCGGGGTGAACGGAGTGGGAAAAGCAAATTTTGTCTGAATTTTGAGCGACGGGCTAATCTTCTAGGGGGAGAATGGGTGTGTCCGGATTACACAAACGAGAGTCCGAGCAAGAGGGGCCCTTTTCGTCTTCTTGAATTGTTTGTTAGAATGCGCGATTTATGAGTTGAGGAGGAAAGCTAAACAGGAGAAAGTTAGAAAAGCGTTTCATTGACTCCTTTAATGTTAGCATTTGTTTGTAACCGGCAAGCAGACGGAGCAAGGAACGACGCTACGTTCCCAGGATCCAGTGACTTTAGTTGTGACCATGGGGCAATACCCACGACTACGTCAGTCGTGCGATCCTAGCTGTTCTTAGCTCTGAAAAGTAAAGACTGAAATAAACAGTCCGGTTTTTACATTATATTACTATGCGACGAAGAAGCTGTTGAGTAGCGTTGCGCGCGAGTATTCTTTTGTCCCAGAGGGGCCAGTAAGCTTGTAAAACGATAAACATTCCTACTTAATATCGTTGCACAGCGCCATTGAAAATGTATGGTAAGTTTTATTGTGGTAGGTGTTGTAACGTGACGGGGATTTCACTGTTGCTTTCTTACTATACCTGTTTTCACCTCAAGAAAAAAGTAAGTTTTGCGCATTGTTCCTACGCGGCGCGAAATAGTTCTTACAAGATTCGGTTGTCGGAGGAAAAAGCGATGCTTTTGGCGTTTGGAACGTGTACGTATTGACAAGATAACATATAACTAATCTACAATTCACCTACATATGTCTTCATTATCCACATAAAGGGGGAAATTAGTAATGTTCCGCGAGGAGCCGGACTTGTTTTACTTCGATTCTTGAGGTAAAAACAGGTATAGCCCTACCTCAAAATGGCCGTACAAGACCATGAATTTGACGTATTGCTATTGTGTATTAAGTTTTAAAATTTATTTTTGTCCTCATATTTGTCTAAATTGCTTCAATTCTCTAATGTCGCTTAATTTTTAAACTGTCATATGGCGGTGGTTAGAAAAAGATAGAATCGTATCAATATTGTTCTCAAGATAGCTCAAAGTCCCTCCTGCCTTTCTAACTAACCACACTTAGCAGGCCGCCACAAATTAAAAAATTCATAAGGTACACTGGCGAAACATTTAAGACAGGCAGAACATGAACCAAGTTTATTGTAGTTTTCTCAGACAGGTGGGCGTTGAACTATAAAGCGTTTCTGCCTAGATTGATGCTTAACATAGGCGCATTCCACTGCAGCATTAGTTGTCATGACAACCTGCCAATAATAAAAAACATAAAACGAAAAACAAACGTCAATTGCGTGATTGCGCTAACAACGTCGCGTCTACCACAACGACGTAAAAAAAAATCCTGTCAAGCTTTGCGCAGAGCATTTTTAGTAAAGCGCTGGTGCTAACGACCCCGAGCGCGAGCGCTCTTCAGTCTCCCCTTTGAATAGGTAAATTCCACAGAGTGCTGCCTCTTTTCACCCACGAGACCGTATCAGATTCTGCTCTTTTATGGTTCGTGGTTCCTTTCAGGCAACCTGGTTACTGTATAATTGCGGCGGCGTCCCTATTGGCTGCGAGTTCCTACATCATCAGCACAAACACCTGTGCTAACGAAAAAAAAATATTCTGAAGTAGACTTGTCTCATTAGCGGAAATCAGGAGAGCCCAAATTCGACCAGACGCAGCAACGTTGTCTCTATCACTCTACAGCCTTCAACAGCAGTTGTTTAATTACTTCTTTCCACGTGTCTGGATTAAAGTTCTGCGGTTAAGGTTCTTATAGATTCACTCCGCCTTGCTTCTCTCTCTTTCTGAGTAGGAAGCAGACATTTCGGTGCTACGTGCTGAAATTCCGACTTCCAGTTTACATTTTTTTTACCACTCTTTTGCTTGTTGCTGCGATACATGCATTAATGCCGAAACTGAACAACCAGACTGGAACACCGTTTGACAAGGTGTGCAAAGCGTTCCGCCACGGTTCGTTTTTTTTTTTCGTTTTTTTTACATTCATTTTGGCATTTTGGGGGGAAACTCTGCTCAGTGACATAAAACGAATGCGCGTGCGCGGGAGTGGTAGGTGTATACATTCGAGAGAGCGCGCTAAACACTGAAGGTACCTCCAAGGATCGTCGAACAAGACCCCAAGATTTTGAGCCCAATGCCAACGACTGCGCAAACGGGGAAGCTCGTGAAGCTGTATTTATTAAATGAAATAACAACGCAAACCGATGCCGCGGAGCGTGCGAGTGGCGTCGGCAAGCAGCTGCGGCCGTTGATCTCGCCGCATGAGCGCCCGTGCAGCCGAGGCGCATTCGAACGCAAGGAGCTCGCGATTGTGTACGCCATTCTCAGGGATTACAAAGCTTCCAACAGACTGCACACTTTCAACAGGGAATTCTAGTACATAGTACTCGATGCAAATATCTGTAAGAAATTGAGGGAACTAACTGGGTTGTGGAGAGGGAGCATGCGTCTTGTACTTGTGTTTTAGTTTTGACAAGTCCGGAGTAATGGTGTTGAAGGATGAAAAGAAAAAAACCGGGGAAAAACAAGACATTGTAATTTGCCATGTAAAAAAAATTTAGGAAGTGATTTCCTATTTTTCTTCGCTCACTGCGCCATACCGGCTCAGTGAGCGAAGGAAATACCTAGAGGAACATGAAGAAAATATAATTAGAAAAGGGAAAATAAATTCAGCTAATATGAAGCTCAAGACACTATAATTATTATAGACAGGAAGTTGTGAGGTATATATACAAAAGAAAAGTGATGGTGCCAGAACAATATTTTGGGGGGCAATGAGGTAAAAGGTTAAATCAGGACTGTAAATTCGAGAAAACAGCGTGGGCAGATTGGTACTAAGAGCGTGTGGGAGCACACCAAAGGGGGGTGCAGGAGATATAGGCTGGTCGTCATTTGGGCGCATGCAGACGAATAATTATTTATCTAAAATTTGTAGAAAATTTGCATTAAATGGAAGATGCGCCTTAGGAAGGGAAAGAATACAAGCAGGTATAGATGACGTTTATAAACACAAAACGAAAGAATTGAACCCGGAAGTTTATATTTAAATACGTAAACACCAGTGATTGGGCTGAGCTGACTAGTTCAGTGGAAAATAGAGTAAAACAAGGCAGACAGGAAAATATGGGAGTGAAGAATACAAGCAAAATCAGCATGAACAATATAAATTTCGCAAAATACAGGACATAAAAACGAACAGTGTTTCACAATTCACGGGGAAGCTTTTTACTGTTTGGGGCGAGAAGGGGAAAGTTATGGGAAAAGACATTTAGGGCTAAGTTTGAAGATATATACACATCTGGACCGTATTCCATAGTGACTGCCAGTCGCTATATTATGTGGGTTCAATGTGCACGGGGTTCGTCCTGCCCTCTCTAGAGGGAAAAGGTTATGAATTTGGCGGAAGCACTGGTTTTTTGCTGGTGTAAACATAAAACAAGAAAACAAAGGGCTAGATTCATAACAAAGTAAGTTAGGAGATCGGTAGAAAAGGCTTAGAGAAGCGTGATAATACACACATTCGATAGGGCAGATAAGTTAACGATAAACGAAATTTAGCAAAATTTTAAAGGCAAGGTTTAAATGTTTCTTAGCTAGGTGGAGCGAGCTACCGCCCTATACAAAGGTTGTTAGCAATTTCATATATCCCCTCCTCTATTTTAGGATAGAAGACGTATGTTTCCTTCAACTGTTCTGTTCCTCTTCACAGTGCCTCGCAAAATTTTCGTCTTCAAAACGTCTCGCAAAAAACGTCGTTTGGCTATGAAAAGAAATGGAGGGCGAGCTGGTGCTGCTACAAACAAGTGCTAAGTGAGAAAACCGGTTTGTCGCAATTAAATTAGATAAATATGACCCTTATATAAAAAACGTCGAGGTACTATCGCATTTCGACGTCAAGTTTGCAGCGAAGCACGGCAGAAACAACTCCATTTATATTTCTAATGGCGTCTGCTAGGGTAGGTCTGCAGTACCTGCGGAAGGCGGAGTTATTTCTTCTTGTATCACTCTACCAATTATAATCCGGGTTGTGCATTTCCATTGGTCCTACCGTTGCAGTGTACGACAAAGGTCATTTGAGAGATTATTTTAAGATATTTTCAGAAAAAAAAAGTAGAAAGAAGCTTAACTATATGCAGTTAGGGCAACCCACATTGTTTTACTTTCTTTCGAGCTAATGTATACCTAGTTTTCTTGGGTGGCGTTATCACATTTATTTACATGAATCTAAACCTACGACCAAATTATAAATAGATACATAATAAAGTCAATTTTGTTTTACTATGAGGCGTCAAAATATTAATCGAGCTCACAAGCTTTCTGCATGCTGTATAGTACGAATTTCAAACATGAATCGTAATAATAGTACTGTATTTCAACACTTCTGAAAATAACATCGTACAACAGAATATGAAAAGACGTTTAGGACTTACCGTGTCTTCAGTTCGGGGTTGTCTTCGCTATTGAAATAATTGCCAGTTTTACCTCTAAAAAGTTGGGTTTTTTGTAGAATTTATGATTTTAGTTGTTAATTGTTACATTTGATCCCAAAAAATAACGGTAGAAATACGAGTAACAAATTTACGACTGAAGTAATCCTGAGACTGACTAGCAAAAATCCCTCTAAGCTATGCCTCATTGCTTCATTAGCGCTCGCAAAAGGTCCGTTTTCGTCTGTCTTTGCGCTATTTTTTATTCTTTTTTACTTCACAATGCGGAAAAAACAAGCGCAACTTTTAACGGTATCGTATGCCAACTGATTATGCTATTATAGTTTACAAACGATACAATATTGCGTAGCTATGTCCATATATGAAACATAGGATAACATTTAAAAATTCATGTTACTCCCGAAAACTTTCTTTTAAAAAACTATGTTATTAAGAATATTTAAGAGTTTTAATCTTCCGGACATTGTTATTCTCACAGTTCTCAATACCTCCATCTGATGAGTTTCAAAGTGATCACTAAATAATCGTTATTGTAAAAAAATAATTTGTCCAAGAAGGTGAGAAATTAATCATTCGAGCCTCTAGAACGTGACATAGGCTCGCCAACCGAGGACAAGAATAAAAAAGCGCCTCACCTGTCAAACGTTTGCTCCCTTGTCACTGGTTTAAGATGCAATACGTTAGATCCACTACGTGCTTATGACATTTGTTTTATACTTAATATTATTGTTTCTTTGCTTATTTGTTTGTTTTCACATTTTCACAGTGAAGCATCTTTTGTGCTTGTATCAGTCTTGTTATTCACGATAACCCCGTTTCGTCTTGCGAACATCTTATTGGCGACGAGATGTTTTGGTGGCGCCACCTCTCGGGCGCCCTTTTGTGACGGAGCTGGTAGGACGCGAGCAGACAACGCGATATGTCAAAGCACGGAGTGGCTATGTTAGTTCGCACCTTGCCGATTAAAAACAAGATATTTATTAAAAACAAAAAAAGTCATGTATGACGTTTGTGTGAAGGATCTTTCTAATGAAAAACAGTGCTTTGAAGTTGTTGTTTTATATTAAAATACATTAAAATGTTCAGAAGCAAACCTGGAGTTTTTCATTACAGCTTGCGCGGCGTTTGTCAGGGCTATTCACAACCTCTCTGATTCTCGTGCTTCTTTTTTTCGGATCTGGGGAGGCTGCCGTAGAAAAAAAGATTTGACATTCACCAGTGTAAATGACGTGACGTCGTCTTAGCTGTGCACGCTCACACAGTTTTGTTGCAAAGCACCGCAGACTTGTTTTAGCTACATTGAGCTTGCCAATACCGACGCTTCTATCCAAGCGTGACTAGACAGTTGCTGACGAGCAAATGCTCGTCAGCAACTGACGCTTAGCTCCTCCCGCATTGAATACGTGACAAAGAAGTTTGTTACAACACGACTTCTGCTCAAAAGAAAAGCAGAAATTTTCATAAAATCTTAAATTGTCGTATATAAAAACCCTGGACAACTTACAGAAAAAGGCCCTGCGCTTGGTCGAAAATGCCCCGTACCGGAGTCACTCTGCTCCGCTCTTTAGAAAGCACCGAATATTAACTATTCAAAATGTTATAAATAAGAAGGTATTTTTCTTAATCTATAATCAAATCAAATTAGAACCAACTGTCTTTTTCAGTTCGTATGTTTGGAAAGATCATCCATACAATTTTCGGCACACGAGCTACAGAAAGCAAAAAATACGCCCAAAATATGGCGTACAAAAATTAGATTATCAAATACCTGTACTTCTGAATGACCACCCTGGTCTCATGACCATTATTCTGGAAGGTATGGCTATACAAGCTTTAAAGAAAAACATAAATGTTTATCTATTGTACATTCAAAAATAACACGTTCTTTCATTTTTTTTGTTGTTGTTGTGAGCATATGTTGTTTTTTGTGCAGCATTTCTCTGCGGGCTTAAAGAAATATCCTTGTAGAGATCGCTGGCTGGCTGCACTATGTTGTTTTGTGTGGCCCCTTTGTCTGCCGTGTTTGTGCAGGCCTAAAAATTGATGTGCGTCGTTGCTGTTTGTCCAACGTGGGGGACAATCTGGTTTTAGTACATTGTTTTGTTTTTCTTTTTACATAGGGTTTTGTACTGCTTATGGGATTTTATGCTGAATGTTTCATGATCAAGTAGTTTTTGTCCTCTGAGACTTTCATTTTGTCTGGCCGTGGAGAGGGGGGGGGGGGGGGGGGGGGCTGTCACCTTGTGAGGCATGCCGATGCCTTTTGTGGCGGCCCCCCAGACAACTGTATGCCTCGACGGTTGTCTGAGCATTGTTCGGAAACTTCAGGCAATCGATTAATTTATTCTATTTACTTTTTACTAAGAATTATTTATAAATTTTAAATCGCTCGCTGAGAAGCGGATCACGTATTATGCGCTTTTGTGTTCGGAAAATTAAATATACGAAAGGTAGCAATTCATAGCGATTCGTGCATACCTTATTTTTTGGGGACGCTGAAGCATCACCGACTTCCTGGATTTAAGACTTCAATCGCGAGGGGTCTAGCATGTTTCACGTCGACCGGGTGACGAAGCAGAGATTTAATTGAAACGACTCCGGATGCCACCCACCGCTCTTCCTTCCAGTTATCTTGAGAAAATGTTTTTTTTTTCTTTTGTCTACAAATGTAAAACAAAAAGGAATCAACTTGGAACTAATAAAATACCAGTACTCAAAGAACACATTGGAACCAAGAAGATACACGGTATCGCTTTCACTGAAGTGTTTACTATACACGTGAGAGGTTCTCGAATTTTGCTTTCCTATTTTCAATTTGATGCAACATTCCTTTCTTAGTTTTATTTTGTCAGAGTCATAATGAAAAAATACGCCATATTCGCCGTGGTAGACTTTGTAGTGAGGTAAAGCGCTAGATATTATATTCTCATCCAGCTTTTTGTACTGGTCTAAAAAACGGCACACCACTATCCCAGCGCCTCGACACCTCAACGCCAGAAGTGTTTTCAAGCACGACTACGCGTGCCTCGTTTTCAAGCTTTGGTTAAATGTCGTACTACAAACATCACTTCACCAAATAAAAACAGCGCGTAAAACAGGATTTGCCGCGCGTTACCCAAAGAGCGCGCGAAGCGAGCTGACGAGCCGAGGGATCCAACATCTTCTCGCGATCTGTCCAAACCTCTCCTACCCGTGACGTCACGAACGATGATGATGATAGCTAAAGAAGCACCCCTACAGTTCGCGCACGGCGTCTGTACGCGTATGCATTTGACTCCTTGATTCGCGTTTTACTTATATGGAATAGTGCAAACGCCGTACCGTATTCACAGAATTCCTTAATGTATCATGTTTGTTCTAAGAGGGCACAGCCTGAAAGCTTTAACTAATTCAACGCTTATCCTGAATATCAGCTTTCCCCCAATTGCTTTCGGTTTTGGTCGAATTCGCATCTTTCACCTTCTAGTTTTTCGTAAAAGCACACAACTTCCGTAATGTGGACACGCTTTAAAATTATATCTAATGGAGATTTTGTATCGTTTTATCGAGTGCGCAAAAAACGGAAGGAAGTAAACCATTAAGAGACCCTGGCGGGGATCTCCTGCACTTTTTTTTTTTAGATCGAGTGATAAAAAATGAAAGACGTTCACAGCACCCTGTAACGCCAAATTAGAGCGCACTTGAGGAGGAGGAGGGAAGGGTATTAGGGGAGGTTATACCCCTTCTTCATCTCCCTCTTCCTCCCCCTCCCCCTCCCCCCTCCTCCTCCCTCTCCTCCTCCCCGCGCGTTGCATCATGGGAAATGTCCCATAATGCACCGCGCGGTTACGCCGACGGCGACGCCGCTCAAGCCAGAAATGGGCGCCTAAGAGCGGCGCTCTGAAACGTAGGTTCTTGTTAGCATGGAGCAGTCATTTATCAGGGGCAGGATTATGGTGTGCTGTGGCGGTTACACTGGGATTACTTCAAACGAATTTCACCTTGATGCGACTTTCATATGTGTGGAAACTTTGATATTCATTTTTCGGGGGGTTAACTGCATTTTGTAGAATATAGCTAGGATGATTATATGGAAGTTTTAAGTAAAATGTACATTAATCCCTACTTAAAAAGCAACTACGGTCAATACTTCTTTTTTCTTAATTTGTGATTACGACTGTTTTCAGCTAAAGCTGTAGCCTTAATATAAGGTATAATTTTTTTTCTCGATATTGAGTGTAGTTTTATGAATAGCACAGCTCAAAGTTTGGTTGCGGGCGTCTACGGCAAAACAGAAACTATCGGCTAGAGGGATGCAACACTGAGAATCAGCCGTACGGCCGCGACGTGTTCGTTTGCCGCCCTCCCGTTAAAGATGTGGCCAGCCGATCTAAAGAGTGGCTGGCCACATCTTTAAAATCGATTTTTTCGGAGTACGCGACTTCAGTTTGACGTAATATTTCGGCTGTGATCATATTTCGTGCCATTAAATTGGTACCAGTAATGTTTTATGTTTTTTAAACCGCCGTTTCTTTTTAAGCAGTCAGGAGTGACGGCTACTACAAAACGGCAGCAATAGCAACTTGTTCATGGCGGAATAATTCCTACCATCGGTTAAAGTTCAAAACAGGCTTAATGTACGAAGCTTCAATATTCCACGTATAAATACAAATAATGATAGGTCGCCGGTCAGGCAGTTTTAATAATAACAAACATACTAAGCCTCTTATATCGTATATTGCCTGATCGAGAACACGACACTGCTAACTTAGACAAAAGACATTGCGTTAGCTGCAGAACCAGGCGAAGGTACTGGGCGTAGTACTCTAGTATAGCAGTAATGGTAATCTCTATTTTTGTCTTAGAAATCACCGTGGCTACGGCATAGCCGCAAAACCCGACTTTTTTAAAATTCTTATTGTGATATCTGCAGTCATTTGTGCTTGTTGATTTAAGCTTGAAGCGTTGTGTGGTAATGTGAATAAAGTCGGGGATTCGAAATCAGGGACTTAGTGAAGCAGATCGAGGATTCGTGAGTCAGATAGGGTCAGGCGATCGTCGCCGGAATCCCCTCCGAGCGGGCTCGGTAATCCTCAGAGCAGTCGGTTGTCACGGCGACCGAACAAGTTCGGCCCATCTACACATTTACACACTTGATTATGTTTACCGTTTCTTGGTTAAAGCCAATAAATGAAGAAGCGTGGCGTGCTACCACTGCTCATGCTGCCAAATACAATGATTCTCATATAGGCATCTTCATTGGTTGGAAGCTCTCGCGCGCACCCGAATTGTTTTATTTTTGTTACAAACCTATAAGCAAGTGAGAAAGGTACCTCATTGATGTACTTGCATTTCACGTAAATCGACGCGCATTGAATAAAAAACCTATCGTATTTTCTTCTGGTATTCCTTTAGAGAACGTTGCAAGCGAATGCAAGGCATACATTATCCGTTCTAGAATTACGGCGCTTTCCACGTTGGTATCACGTTGTCCTTTTGAAGATCATCTTTCTTAATGGACCCTTTTCAGAAAGGCTTTGCGCGTGCGTACACCTTCTCCCCTGATCTTACTTACGGCAGTCGGCACTTTCGGAGAGCACGATCAATATTGTAAGCACCTATCTTTTCCACGTTTTTTTTTTTTTGTATTTTTGAAGATTTTTTCTTGAGTTTCGGAAGTTTGGGAAAAACAAAACGATAAAAACCGATGCAACGGCTAAATGCCATAGTTTTCTGAAGAACGGAGACATGTAGGTCTGCACTCCATTTGTAGTTTACAGACAACTCCCCATATGGCGCTTGTTAGTGGAAAAAAAAACATGATTTGCGGGACCTACTAATGGCTCAAAATTAGGCTGAAGAATAATAGAAACCAAGAATGAAGTGATCGATTGTCAGAATTTCTACATTGTGGCTAGGGATTCCTAGCATCCGGCAGGCATGATACGAGGCCAGATCAAGACAGAATTTGGATTTTCACATTAGAGCGCATGCATTATAGAAAAAAAAAAGTGCATCTCCGATATAAAATAATATACTATTTGTCGATGCCCATGCAATGAGTAACTCATCCTACTGGTGCCTGTCTAGCACTCTTCCATACTGATATATCTTTTGAATACCGGGGAAACCGCCATACAAACAAATAAATAAAAAGCGCACACACAGGCGCGCTCGCACAAGTGCACGCATGTGCACGCAAACATACACACACACACCCACACACAAACACACACATTGATACAGGCGTGCGCACACACAAGAGCACGCGGGAGCACACATACACACACCTGTACACGCGCGCACAGACGACCTAAGAAACACACACGCACTCACATGCTCACGTACACGCGAATGCACGCACACACACACAATCCCACACTCACGCGCGCACACAGCAATATGCACAAGCCTTCGCATGTGTACACACGCACAGAAGCACACACAATAGGGTTTGAAGCTTTTACGGGGTGACATCCAGCAACAGTCAGCTGAGCTGGCTTGTCGACGATTGGAAAAGTGTGCAGTGGAGCCGACCTTCGAGCAAAGGGAAGACAAAGACTCGGAGTCATATATAGTGAACTCACTCGTACGCGAAAAAAAGAAAAGATCCCGGCGAAAATGAACCCTCTTTTCCAAAAAAAGAAAAAACAAAAGCAGCCGGGAGTGGTGTTAAATGAGAGGGAAGACAGCGGCAGCTAGAGCCTGAATTGTTGTTTTTGAGATTTCTATAAATCTATTTTTGTCTCTCCGCGAGCGGTTCTCTCAGCCGCCACAAGGTGACGCTCCCTGTTCATGCCCGGCTGCACGTTCCGCTGGGGCTGCCAGCAGAGGCGGTGTGATTAAATATGGCGTCGCTCGCTTTTTGTCCGTGCCCAAAGAGGCCTATCAGCGAGCGGTAGAAGGTTTCCAAAAGCAAAGTTCTGGTCATGTTCTGCAACATTTGCCCCCGCTTAATGCATGGTACTCTGGAACTAGGGCGTTTTAGAGGGAAATAAAAAGAAAGCATGCGGTGTTGAGTGCTCTGGCAAAAATAAAGGTACAAAAAAATATATATATTTTGGAGCGTACAAGGTTAAAATAACACTAGAAAAAAAAAATTAACGCAGATGCATATGAGGTTGGTATTGTTTGGCATAAAGGGGCTCGCAACCAGGCAGCTGACACATTAAAGTTTTATATTTCTTCCTTTTGAACACGAATGCATTACATTATTCAGTCTGGCATGCTGCAGAGTTTCCTTTATTATGACGAGTGACGCGATACACGTTCCGTTCCTACCATTCAGCAGTTACTTTTAATGGGTCCGTCTCTCGGCGTACATCTTAGCATGACATCCCTAGTTTTTCCACAAGGAGCCAACTGCCACTTGATATTTTTCACTGCTTTTTAAGCAGTCATGGTTAATTTATATTTATCTTCGTTCAGACTCCTTGATTCTCTATAGCTTTTCTAATTGTCGTTTTGTGTGCTTGGCGTATTTATGTTTACATGCAAATGTACAAGTACAAGGTGCGACAATTAAAAACAAAGAAAGAATTGAAACTCAGCCACTTTTTTTTTAATATGTATTTCTTTCACATAGTGAAGGTCAAAACCATTAACAAAGTTAAATCAGTCCATTCGATATTGCAGTGATCAACGTTTACTCGCATGCCCAAAACACGATGACTCGTCAACATTTTATTCACTAAAAAAATTAAATGATGTTGCACAGCAGTGCAGCGCACCGCAAACTTAACGCCGCCATAAGATGGTTCGTTTTGGCACATCTGTCATTTCTGCGCCATCTCGGCAAAGTACGTGCTAGATTTTGACGTTCCAATCGCAAGCTAAAAAGCAAGCTAAAAATACTTTGCTGTGAAAATCAAGGTCAAGATACCACTTTTGCACAAAAATGCACCCTGAGCGAGGAAGGATCATACGATGCAAGAAATAAAGCTTAGGAATCCTGTTGTTTTTTAAGATTGCACGAATCTCGTTTTTTATCTCAAAAGTATGGCACCCCAGAGTATCTAAATCAGGGTAATTTGTGTATGGTACACAGAAGGAGAGGAAAATTCATCTTCATTTTGTTTATTTGTTTTTGCAGTACGTCTGAAGCTATATCATCAACGCAATCTTGGTACAGCATTCGTCACAGATGGGCTAGAACGCAAATTGGGAAGTCGTTTTGAGTGTCGGTGTTCTTATAGGACAGTAGCAATACTTACCCCGATATACATATATTTTTGTCGTCTGAGAGTCTCGCATTATTTTGGAGTTCATTTTACTATACGAGTAAGAGATAAGTTCAAAAGAAAAAAGAAAGGAATCCTGTGCAAATAATTAGTCAAACCCCAACTTCCTCGTCAACTGTCGGAAATTTGCACATTAAACCATGGAATAATAGGTACCAGGTATTAACAAACGAAAACCTTGAGTTATATTCTACGCCACGCCAGATTCAATAAATCTCGCTGACTTGTAAAAAACTAGAAAATAAAATCCTACTGAGTCGTTAGCTGGTTGAGGTACACAAATAACGCCTTCGAAAATTAGATATTGGATTAATATAATTATTTTGATATGAAATACTAGTATCAAAAGAGAAATGCCCTCAACCTCACACTATAATAAATTGATCCTAGCGACCCCCTTTTCGGCAGCATTAGGCAGAGCCACAATCATTTGGTATTATTTTTAGCATTTTATTTTCCTTGAAGCAAAGGTTCCAGGGCTGGCTTACCAAGACATAGATACATGCATGGAGACGGTTGTTTTTAAATTTTATACCCAAATCAATGTTGTGTGTTTTCGAAAGCCTGTCCTTTCTTGTTTTTTTTTTTTTTTTTTTTTACAATACTCTGAAAATGGAGGTGTAATTTTGAAGAAAATATTTTCAGATTTTCTGTCATCGAGATCGAGCGCCGTCTCACTGGCAGAGTAAAAATATTAAGCACGACATGGTTAGTCAAAGGAATCGATGGCTTTTTGAAGGGACCGCAAAAATATGTTTCTGAACATATCGAGCTAAGATTGAACATAGAGGTGGCCGAAGAACGTGCATTATGGGAATGAAAGATTTGCTGAACAAACGTACCCGAATAAAAAGCTAGAAATTAAGAAAAAATTTAAATATCTACCTGGGGCGACCTTCTTCTAATAAAAGGCGTCTGATTGGCGCCTAAGATGGCGGCACGTAAGATCGCAAGCCGGCAGAGAGCCTGTATTGCAGAGAGTTTCCAACTGCTCGATCGAGGTCACGTGGTTTACTGGCTGCAGTTGCTTTACGAGTCGCGAGGAGGTGACAAACACATTGGTCGGTCTGCAAACGTCCCAGCCTTTCCGCCCGCTTTCCTCCTTGCCACCCGACAACGCAGCGCATGCGCACTTGCGACCAATCTCAGCAGGAGGCGTCCGCCCTTAAAGGGACCATGAAACGATTCTGAAATCAAATTTTATCCACTGCACGTCGTAAAAGGTGTGAAGATAAGACCAAAACACAAAAATAGAGACCCAAAAATAATTGTTCGCTATTGAAGTTTTAAAAAGAAAAGTGTACTCTTTTATACCTCTTTTCCTTTAAAGGCTCTCTGCCTTTTCACTGCGATGTATCCGCGGTGCCAAGGCACGTCAGCCAAATCCACGTCGCCTATTGGATAAGAGCATTTTAAGAGCTCGGAGCACATAGCTCCGAGCATTTTATAATGCTCGGAGCTATGTGCTATCTATCGTGTGGTAGACGAAGCAAGAAAAAGATCAGACTGCGCCCGCACTGTTTCGGAGTTCCTGCTCTCTTCTGAAAAACATGGCGTGGGTGGTGTTGGTTGACGTGGTCGGCGTGGTCGGCGTGGTGGAAGCTCATCGTTTCGTGTAGAGCGCTTTCTTTGACTGAGTTCTCGTCGCCTGTCACAATGATAACCCAGGACGTTCTAAAAAGGACGATTCATGAATACTCGTGCAGCGATGTTGCGGCGGCACACTCTAAGACAGCAGAAACGCTCCTACCGTCGTCTTTGTTTACTTCGACTACAGTGGTGCTTTCTTAGCATTTGTCTCCTAGAACAACGGCCGTATTTATTATTTTGCACATTTCATGCGTGTGCTTTCATCAACCGAAAAAAGTGATTAGTATTAGCATTCTTTGAACAATCGCAACGTCTACGTGATCTCAAAATCATATTTCTACGTTGCTTTATCTCTGCTAAGATTGCATTGTCTTTCTCAATCGTAAAGAAGGCATGTGGCGACATTTGTACTATCAGTAAAGTCGTGTTTTAAAGTCGTGATCGTTTAAGGTGGCGTACTGAATCCATTTCTTTTCGTTTTTCATCCTCTTTGTCCTTCGAGCCTATCCTGACAAATTGAAAGTTAATAAAGCTTGAACCCATAGAAAACTCTGTGCATTTTTTGTTACGCCAGTGAGTGACAGCGCGTCCCCTCCTTTTTAGAGATACCACGGAAACGGCTGACGGCGCCGGAGAAGCGGCTGTCGTGCTGTCGACCTGCTGCCCTTCGTACCGGCGTATGATACCAGTCACATGCTGTCGCTGTAACGCAACAAATTTAATTGAATTTCGCTCAGCTGCGATGTGTCCACGGCTTTTGCGGGGATGAGAGGCGCCGATTCAGAAAATATGTCGGTGGTATCGGCGCCATCAGCGCAGAACAACCCTCTGGTAAAACCTACCGGCACACCACCAGCTCGCCGCAAACGCTCCCATTCTCCCTCTGCCCGATGCGATAGTACGTCACGACCGTCAAATTTAAGCCGCGGCTTGCCTTCCGGTGAGTTGGAGAGGAAGAAAAATTTGATATTTCAATAATTTCTCCTGTAGAAGTTAATAAACCGAAACGAAAATGGATACCTGTTTGATGTTCGGTGAACATTAAAGGTTTAATGAAAAAGTTATTTGGCAAAAGTAAAAAGGTCATTTCATGGTCCCTTCAAATTGCAAACGAGCCCCCCCCCCCCCCTTTTCCGGTTTGAGTTGGGCCCTCTCTACAATCTAGGCTTCTTACAGGCGGCCACGGCGCGTTTCCCTCGACCTCAAAGATAGAAATCTTTAGTAGATCGTTTTTGATACCGCCGCTATGCTATACGCTAGAGCGATGACACTACTGCGAATGTGCTATGCAAGCGGGGAAATAGCGGGGCTGCCGAAGCTAGCAGAGGCGCCCTGTTTTACCGAACTTGCGAGAAACGTAGAACACGTATCTGGGTGCCCTAGTGTGAGTCTCGTGAGAACGAGCCTTGGCGTGACTAGGGAGAGCCAACAAGGGACGCAATTCAAGATGGCCGCCACGCCGCGCCCGGTCTGTCCGTTTGGCGATAGCGGTTCTGAGAAGCGGATTATATCTTGCTGCTGCGAGAAGTAGCCGCGACAAAGCCGTTCCAGGACTGCAACAGGTAGCGATTTAGGGCGGACACGAAAAAAAGTAGCTTCGCAATTCGTAGTGCTGTGTGCGGAGGGTGCGTCTTCCTGCTGAATTGCTTTTGTCCTGAGGACAGAACCGACCAAGGAAGCGAGCGAGCAATCTGATCTGAGGGATTTCCGTGGCGTTTCATTTTCGGTGAACAGTGAGAAAGAGGAAAGAAAGTCCGATCACAACGACACGAGAGAAGAGATTCGGTTGTTGTCATCTGTTTTTGAAGATTGCTCTGGATGGCTTTGGTGCTTGACTCATATCGAATACAACTGACAGCTTGGCCGTCAGTTGTATTCAATTACAAACATGATAACCATTTACATAAAAAATAAGAAAAGATGAGAACTTTATTCGATAATAAATTGACGTTCTATTAATATAGGGTTTGTGAAGCAAAGAATTACTTCACAAACGTTCGTTTTACGCAAGCCTTAGTGATTGAAAGAGGCGCTAGGGGTGTTGCGTCAGGTCTCGTAACGCTGTGATCCGTTGCGGGTTGCGAAGGTTCTACTAAAACTTGAAATGACGGTTCTGCTATGCTACATATAGTGGAGTTCGTAGCGGATTGTGGAGAGCGTAGCCGGACTGACTGAACGATCTACTAAAACACCCTAGAAGCAGACAACGCTTCAGAGCCAGAAGCGATGCCCCCTTCTTCTGCACGCGTGATTATTTTATTCTGACAAGAAAACATAAAAATGTAGATAAAACAAGAATACCGCAACAAAAAAACTTCCTTCGTTCTTGTTTTTTTTTTTTTTTTTCTCAATAAGTGTTAGATGTTGTCGTCTCCCTTGAACTCTCTGGTTGTTAACGCGTATCTTCGCAAATTTCGTGCAAGTCATCCTTACGCTGCGCTTAACTCCCAATGATCGAGTGAAGGTATCTCTCTGGTGCGGGGAATGCTAGAGGACGAGAGAGGATCGCCGACTTTTTCGGGCGGAGTTTCGGCGGCCACCTCCGGGCTCCGCTACAATTCTACGCTGGATGAGGCGCATGAACAAGGAGGGAAACATCTAAAACAAGACAACGACAAAAGTGGTATCATCACCTAACCTGACGCAGAAATATGCGGTACACGGTGCCTTCATGGCCGACCCCTACCTGTTGACGAGGAGAGCACTGCTGACATCCGTCGACTGTTGCGCCAATCAGATACCATTGGTTAGCACATAACCGCTGTTGGTAGGTACCTCAAGTTTTTCATTTCTAGCTTTTTATCTCAGGTAAGTTTTGTGGAGTGAAACTTTTATACCCTCAGTGCACTTTTCTGGGTCTCCTCTGTGCAAATGTTTACCTCGATACATCTGGAAACCGATGTATGCCTTCTCTTGAAACAGCCATCGGCCCCTTTGACTCACTCTGTATAATGAAACTGTTCAAAAGATTTGTTTGCCAGATAACTCACACAAAAAAACGCGTTTTCAAAGACATATATACTTTTTGTACGTATCACTTCCACGTAGCTCGGCGTTACTTTATAGATGGATTATTATGTCTGCATCCGTATACGCATCTGTGGAGCTTCTTCCTTGTTTGTCTTAGAAAGGGAGCAGCAAAAAAAAAAATTCTCAACTCAGGTTAAGGGAACAGGAAAAAGTACATTTGTAATAAGCAGCTTTCACACGTCTTCCAATGCCCGAATACGACAAGGAAAACAAATGAATTACTACGTACCTTTTACGTCTCGTAGCTACATCGTACGATCACTTAGCTGGGTGACAAAAATGGCAAGCCCGAAGGCGTTTTTGTTTTGTCCTTTTTGGCCAAAGCGTGCTTTCACATTTGTCGCGTTTATAACTCCTCGCGCTCTAACCCAGACAACATACGGTTTACATAAAAAAGTGGGCACTCGAAACCCAAGTGTGTATGGGCCTTTTATGCTGTCGTACCTCGCGCAAACTAAGCAATGAAAACAAAAATCCACTAAGAAATGTAAAGATGTATTTCATGCTTCTTTCCGAGACATCGTATTTTGCCGCGCGCAGTCAGAAACCGGGCCATCTCGTCACGCCCGCTCGTAAAAACAGGGAACGTTGAAGCCTTCTTGAGCGGGAACACCGAACAGCGGGATTTGGGGGCAAGGAAAACGGGACCGAGTTTCTTCGCTGCAATGAAAACGAAAAACCTTGCTCCGCTACCGCGACGACCAAAAAGGCCTGTAGCGGAACGACAACAAGCAAAACCGAGACTGGCTTTGAAGGGGATTCTCGCGAAACTTGGAGGATAGAAGGGGAAAGGGGGGGGGGGGGGGGAGCAGAGAACTCGGAAAAAAGATGGACGCTTTCTTCTACCCTTCCGTCCCTCACAAAATCCAGGGAAAAAAGGAGCGATCAGACGGGCAACGCCTTCCTCCCGCACTTCCCGGCTCTTCCGACATCGTGCAGTCCTTCCCCACATCCGGAGAACGTCGGACTAAAGAAGGAATGTTCCGTATGCGGACCCTCTTTTCGTGTCCGCTCTGAGTTTTGCCGGGCGAGCCTAGTGTTGTTGGGATCTGCTACAACTCTCACCTCTGCTTCCTCCGCACCCTTCCTTAGGATTGCTCCAAGCAGCCAGCTCGCGTTCCCGCCGGTGACAGGAAGGCGTTACCAGGAAACTGGACAAGATTGAATGACTCCGCGGCACGGCTTCTTGCCGTTCCTGCGTCGCCCGTTGGAATTGTTGTTGTTGGTGGTGCTGTTGACGCTGTGTACCATTCGGAGGCAAATATAGGAAGAGCAATGGCTCGCGCTCTCTGCTGCCAGCATGGGCGCTCTGCGAGGAGGCTGGCTTAAGCGCGATCTGTCTTCCGCACCCGCGGACTGATATTTGCCGGCAGGGTCGTCGTTCAGTGTCGCACGCACAGCGTCTGCTCCTCTGTCCGCATCACCGAGTCTCGGTTCGATCCCAGAACCGTGTTGCTACCGAGAGCTCTGACAAGGAACTGAAGTAGCCGATATGTTTTTTTTTTTTTTTCCCCTTTTCTTTCTTCTGCGTGTGCGCTCAATTGGTTACTTGGATCCATTCAATTTGGTTCGCAATATTTTTTTAATAACTTAAAAAAGTAAATTATACAACATATTCAGCATGTTTTAAGAAAAGCATCAGCGGGTATCGTTCAAGCGGAGAAAAGAAAAGAATTTCGCTTACACAAAACGATTGCATAGAAATTCAAAAGCCAGGTCTCAAATATATATTTTCAAAAAGCATGCCGTTTTTTTTGGTTTTTTTTAAGGTTTAGTGCGCCAAGGCTGGCTACATTCGACATCTCTAAATTTGTGGCGAGGTTGCAATATAATACATGAATTCAGCCCATGAACACCCAATTTACGCGATTCAGAGGAGTTCTTACATTATTACACGACCTGGTATGTAACCTGCAACCGGTTATATATATCCAGACTACCGAATGCTCTGCCCTGAAATACGGAGCATCCGATTCATTGTATAACACGCCGGCTGATATGAAGACGATACCCCTTCTCACGCTCATATTTCGTGGACTTAAACCAACAAAAAAGTATAGCGCGCGCATTAAAAGAATTTTAAAACCACTAATGTATTACTTTTGATAGCGCCTACGTAGCTACTCGTGCCAACAAAATTTGAGTTTCAAAGCAAGAACATTCGGTGAATATGAAATCAATATTTTTTTTTTGTTTTCACTGGCAGTTGCATTGGGTGCGCAAGCGTAACAAGTTAGGCATGAGTTTTAATGTGTAAAGCGCAGGTTTTCACTCATGAACCTCATTCATATTTTGATTAGTTTGACAAACGCAAAATGAAACTCATTTTCACTCCTAAACATTTTTAGTACATTATTATTATTATTGATATGCGAGAGTGACGCGAACCTATAAACTGTGAATGTGCGCCAACTTCGGCAAGCTGACTGCGGGCTGCGTGAGCAGGACCCAGCTTGTGCATCCTGACGGCGGGGCCCGAGAGACGCATGAGCTCAGGGTTGGATCGGACATTCTGCCGAGCGGCCGGCTCTCTTGGGACCTTTTTGGATCAGGCTTGAGAGACCTTAATAAACCTCCTCAGAACTTGGTGGAGGTGCGGCGTAACGATCCCCATATCATATTTGAAGCTTTAAACATTAAAAATTAAAAACATATTTAAAAAAAAAAAAAACATAATGAGTTTTTTTAATGTATTTTACCGCTACGCTGCCTAGTTCTTTTACACGAGGCTTCAAGTTCTTTTTTTTAAGCTGCTTATTTTTTTATTAGGACCGAGTATTCTCATTTCTATGTACACCCTGCATTATGGCATATATATTTAATGCGAATAATTCATAAATAAATATACTTTTGAGGGGTATGTGCCTAATGATCCATCTCGTGTAGATTATTTTTTTCATTTTTGCTTTTTTGTTTTGTTTTGCTTTTGGCACAATCGATATCGCCAGTGAACTGAAAACCATGCAGGAACAAACGGACGGCTCATTATGCAGTTTCATGCAAATTCCTTAAGTCTGAAAAAAGCTGGGACGTAATTGTCCCTAAACTGACACGCGCACCTCATCGTATTTTTCACCGGCGTATATTCAAATTTAATAAGGGAAGCGTGACCACGCAATTTGAATTATGCAGCTTTTCTGCCCTAACGAAAGGCAAAATTACACAGTTTAGTATCTTCTTTTCTTTTTCTTAGGGCGCTTTTTTTTTTGTTATCACGTAATATAAACAAACAAAAAAATGCAAACGTTAAGGGAGCGTGTCTGAGTTTGGATAATGAGAATTTGATGCGACGAAGCGATGCAGCCAGACGCTTTCACGGGGCAGCGAACACGGAACGTTGAGAGATTCACGTACTTCCTCAATTACACACCCCATGTATGCTATCCCGTTGAACTCGTGTAATGCGCTCCAGAGACCTTTCCGTAAATGTGAATAAAAAGATATATCCTACAGTGTATGCGTTCAACTGCTACATACACTGCATGTATGCTGCAGCATCAGGGTATGCCTCACCGGCAGACACTGACAGACCGTGAACTGCAGGGCATCTCCTGGGTTGCCCGGGCCAAAGTACGCGCTCGTTGCCTTCCTCCGTGCTTTGACTGCTCGTGCTCACTCGAAGGAAAACGAGACGCGGGACCGTTATCTGAGGAAGGGAGCTTTCGCTGGAGGACCTGAAAGACCACCCTATCGTTAATGACCAACTTTCTGAAACACCCCGTGGAATAAAACAAAAAAATTAAGGAAATACATTTTGTTTTATTGGTTTGCGTTCTATGTACCCAGCTAATTGCAGTCCTCGGGAACATTACTATCATTGGCGAAGAAAAACAGAAGTGTATAATTTTGGTAATGAAACCTATATAATACAATGAGAAAAAAATTTGTAGAGCCGTGGAATAAAAATTATAGGCATTCAAAAGTTTTAATTTCTCCATTTTGATATTGATACCAAGCATTAACTGTCCCATAGACCGAAGCCGGCGTTGTCTGTAGCACCGAAAATGGCATCTAAATCCCCATTGGCTGAACGATACGGCACCTAAGTTCCCATTGGTTGGGACGCGACATGTGGCTCCACAGCAACGGCGTCATCGCTGCTAAGGAGCCAGCCGAACAGCTGGCGGTGCAGCGGGATGGGGGCGGGGGGGGGGGGGGGGGGGGGGGGGGTGGACGCGGGTATTCGCTGGCCTGACGTTAGGCCTAACGTTAGGCCTATCGTTACGTTTTGAGCAACGTTACTAGAATACTCAGTTGGGAAACTCGCCGTCGAAACCTGGGCCGCTGGCGTCCACCGAGACCGAGCTAAATGCGATAACAGCGCCACTCTTTATCATTTGTCTGTACTGTGGTCACCTTGAGCTTTTATAAAGCATGTTTTTGCGTAAAAACAAACGAAAAATACTTTTTTTGTATGATATTTATTAGAGATTAGTACAAAATGAAGCGCGCGTGATGTTTTTAAAATATTTAGTGTGCAAGGTTTTGCGGCATATTTAATATTGTTTTTATACGACCATGCCTCAGCGGCGCTTTCAGGTAGCACGTCCCGACCTAGGTGCATTTTAACTTCGGTTATTAAGACGCGGCGCGTCCGCTGGGGAGATGGGGGTGGCAGACCTGTAGCCTCTTCCACTGTATCTGTTCTGGCCGATTATATTCAAAATGGAAGTAACGTGCGGTTCCTCGAGTGGCCGCTGCGGGAGAAATGGCGGCGTCGTGTTCGCCATTAGCTCGGTTCGCGAGGACAGATCGGGGACACTTTTTCAGGGCAGTCTCTATGGCAGTTTCCCAACTGAGGGTTTTAGTAACGTTGGTTTTGAGGTCTTACGTCGTCAACCGGTATGCGCAGCTGTTTGACGTGAGGGAGGGACGCGGGTATGCGCTGGCCTGACCGACATTACTCGATCAACTCAGTTGACAAACTCCCACGGAGAGCGTGAATCCTTCTCGAACACCTCAGCCGGGATAACGCTGTTCGAAGCGCCAACCTTGCTGCTCGCTGCGGCGCGTCTTGCAACAGCAGTTCAAAACATTGCCACAGCGGGCAAGAAGGATGACGTTTCAAACAGCATTTCTGAATCTAGGGGTTATGAGCGGAATCTGACGTGTGTTAGCGCGTGTCTTAGAATGGATCACGCTCTCCGTGGAAGTTTGCCAACTGAGTTGATAGAGTAACGTTGGGCCTGACGTTAGGCATAACGTTACGCTTTGAGGTCTAACGTCGTCAACTGTAGCCGCAGCAAGGGCGATGTGATGATGATGAGAGGACATGCGATTTCAGCAAGCGCCGCGCCGAGCTACGCACCCCCGGCGCCGCGCCAAGCTTTGCGCTCCTGCCGCTTCCTTACCCAGCGGCGCAGCAGACAGTTACTCTACAGCCAGCCAGGGCGGTCTGTGCGGGCACCGCGGCACTCTGCTGGCGCTACGGCAGCTTGTGCTCCATTCGGCACCGGGGAGCATGGCAGCGCCTGAAGCGTCGTCAATGGCCGCAACCTCGGTAGTAGCGAAACGTGGCCGTCCACGCCAGTGCACCGCAGACGAACTATAATGGAGCTGAAGAACGCGGCAGAACGAGCGAAGAGGCAGGAAACGAAATCCGCCATCGTTGTCAAACCTCCAAATAAATGGTGGGCGCATACGCGCTAGGAGACAAAACAATGCTTTCGCATTCACAGCTCATAACAAGTGCTTAGTTGTCCTCGTAATTTTTTTCATGACTGTCAACTAAAATATTTGCGGGGATCATTGCGATGTTTTCTGTTGTTGAGTTGAAATCTTTATTTTAGTGCATTTAGCTGAGAGGCGCCGAGAGCGGGATGTCCGAGAAAGATGGAAATGTTGATCTTGTCGTTGACTACTGGCGACGTGCGCGACCAAAGGCGCCGCTGTGGTCGGCATTCGGGATTGGCCAAACACCCACTATGATGCTTTTAAGTTTCATTAATTTTGCTTTCGTCGGAGGGTGTAAGAACAGTATCAGATGGCTAACTTTGTCGGTGTTTGTTTAAAAATGCATCACTCCAAGCTTCTATCCTCCGGTCTACACACAACATCGAACTTGTACTTTCCAACTGATGATAAGTGGTCAGAATTACAACTCTTTACTTCACGGCAAGAGAAATTATTTTCTTGACGTCACAAACAGAAACCATAAAAAGATTCACCAAGATATCACGGCGCTAGCAGTGTTATGTTTAGTGTCGTAGCTGGTCAACCGTGCAAAAACTTTTTTTTTTTTTCTGGGGCCGTTTTGGCACGGCGCAATATCATTATATTGTTCATTTTAACTTTTTCTTGTTTTTTTTTCTATTGACCATCGCTTACTGCCGACCGATATTTCCATTCGCCATCAACACGCCGACTGCAAGTATGGTCCAACTTTGATAACAGGCCGGCGACGGCCCCTAATGGGGCACGTTATGTAAGCTCTTTACGCAAGTCCCCCAGGCAACACAATACCCTAAAATGTAGACAGTGATCCCTCCTAGAAGGGGAAAAAGCAATTCCCAGCGAGGGTTCCGAGTCCGTCCGGGAGCAGAAATAGGTTGCGATCCGACCTCGGCCGTAAATGGCGATCCAATGTACGACATTCTTCTTAGCGCGCCGACATGTCAAGTGATTGATTGGGACCTATTGGTTTCAACAGAACGAAGCGGAATTGCCTCTGTGACTGCTCGCGAGCTAATATACTCGGAGCCACGTAATCGCTCAAGGCAAGTGAACGAATGGTGTTTGCAAGCCTCTTATGTACCATCGCTCATGTATCGTGGGAATGTTGTTTTGCGATGTCGCAAAAATCAACGCGCGCGAATGTTTTATAGGGAACATCAAGCTTGCGTAGTGCTAAAAAAAATATTATTGGTTTGTGTCACAATCTCGGTCGCTGCATTTTGATTCTTCCGTTGTTTCAATTACTTTTTTTTTCAGTCTCCGCTGATACATGATATTCTTAGTAGATATTTATTACTATACTCGTGCGTATTCTGAATCGTTAAATTGTGTCTTCTTTCCTTAATAAAAACACAACATCGTGAACGTATTGCACGGTCGTTAGTTAATCGATGTTCTCCTTCGCTAAAGTTGAAGCCTGGGCGAGTTGGTATGACATTTTAAAAGGTTAAAACAGCGCAAAAAACAACGGACAGGGTAAAGAAGGACACAGAAAGAGCGCTGTATGTGTCCTTCTTTACCCTGTCCGTTGTTTTTTGCGCTGTTTTAACCTTTTAAGTTCTCCTTCGATTTGTCCCGTAGCTATAGGAAAATAATAAACTAATAGATCAATGCGGTTTTATTACGAGGAATCTTCTAAATAGCTACAATGTTTAGTATAACTATAGCTCGTTTTATCTTCAGAGAGTATCCATGTCTACATCTTCGTTTTATTTCATGTTAACACAGTTTAGTTGCTTCAAAAGCTCAAATATATTTTTCATTGCACAATATTTTTTTTTTTCTCTGAATCGATATTCGCAGTTGTCTAACAAAAATCAAAGACGTATACAATTGCGGCTCGTATACCATTCTCAGCATCACAGAATATGCTATCTATGTGAACCGCAGTTAGGTACTTTTGTGCTTCGATAAGCTTGCGGCCCTTGAGAAAACATTAAACATACTCCTGTGGCCATGGAGGGTTCGTTTTCTATTGTAAACAGTGTGCATTTGTGTTGACATCTCTGTTCACGGGTTTTGCGACTGTTTTGGCATCTACCTTAGTGAGCACTCAACAATGGTGTCCTACTTAGGATGTAAATCATATCCTTATGTGATAATCTGCGGAATACCACAAAGGTCGAACCTTGGACCTTTGATTTTTAATATTTTTATAAATGAACTTGCAACTTGTGTCAGTAACTCAGAGATTCTTCAGTTTATTGATGACGTGAACCGTTTCACTACATTTTCTTGTATTAAAAAAAAAAACTATAATTCTGAGGCGAATTTTGCAGTGTGAAAATATTTTAGTGTGAGAGTCTTTCACGTCGTGCAGGTGTAACTCTTCTAAGAACTTCCCAGCTGTTATGAGTCACAAGAATGTACGGATTGATTGATTAATAGTTGGTCCAGAGCAAGCATGCCCTGGTTTCTATTTTCTGGTCAAAGCGCTATATTTATATATATATATATATATATATATGAATGTATGTATGTATGTGTCTGTGTGAAGGAATACTAATGTCCTATTCGTCTGGGGGCACACTGCACCGGTCCAGCGCAGTAAACTCATTCTACTATGGTACACGGAAAGCTGGCGGGGTGAGAAGGAAAATCTCCCCTCTCCCCTCTAGCCTTCCCTCTACCATGAACCGTACTGCACCGGTGTGATGCGGGCCCAGACGAATCGGCCATAAGTAACCGGCAGTACGCGTTTTGAAGGGTAGATGAAACAGAATTGTGGTGGCAGTCATGCCAGACCTGTAGCGCCTGCGGGGTGCAATATTCGCGTGCAAAATAGTCCCAATGCCGTCTTGAATTTAATTTTCATGTCCAATTTTTGTAGGCGCAGACGAGGCGAATGAACGTCACATCAATGTAAGATAAACGTACACAGGGGAACGGGCACAAGGAACTTTCTAAGCTGTCGGAAAATAATAAAGGTACCTAGTTGGCCAGCATCCTGTGTTCGCATCCTTAGAAATCTCAGCTCCACATTTGGGTTTGTGTAGAAAACAGGGCACTGATGTGTCCTCTCAACCACAGAAACAATCCCGTGAAGCCAAGTTGGTTGCTTGAAGTATGATACTTTGAAAAGATATGGAGCCACTGTTATCCTGGATGATCTCAACCCACCATTAATCGTTTTGTCTCAAGGGGCTGTTAGAAAAATGTTGAAGTTTTCTTTGTGGCGGCTCCTTCGCCTTGTCGACGTTGTATTAAACTTTGCTTCCCCAACCGATCAGGTGAAAGAGGTGAAGTCTACATACAGTGTTTAGGGCCAATGCTTTACCTTGTGTTACTCGTATAGAAACCTACACCTATCATGTTGATAGGCAGTAGTTAAAACTAAGGAAGATACCCAGTCGTTTCCAAATCAAACAAGAAGCTGTTTTTACCCTATTTACGCCCACAACGAACATATGTGAAACAAGTAGGACCCCTAAAGAACCAAGTGCCGGAATAAAAAATAAATTAACACCCAGCAGTATTTCCCAATGTGAAGAAACGTATGGTTTTCTAGTTATAACAATGTTCCAAACTGCGACCTTAGATGAAATTTATTATTTAATGTTTTTTGAAATCACTTTATTTAGGGGAGAGTTCAATCTAAGAGTTTTTTTTTTTTATCCTAGAGTACAAAAAATAAATTGGTAGCCTCTAAGATTTGAAAACTCGATTGAAAAGTGCATATTATAGTTTTATGATGTGCTTCTCTTAAGGCGCCCAAAAGCTCTCAATAAGTTGAAGTACGTCTGACTGGTTTTTCTGCTTACTGAACCTTACGCTGCTCTTTGTGTGTTCGTTGGCATAAAGGCTGAAACGGCTTTCTTGAAACCTTACTCTGTTGAAATACGAACCCTACGTGGGTGTGCCAGATATTTGCATACGTTAGGGCGAGTGCTTGTCTGTGCGTGAAATGGGGAACTGCGGATCTGAGGTGAAAGGAGAGGTATACATTTTTTGTTCATAGCCTAAACCTCGTCTTGGACAAAAGGAGATTTGACTCTGGGCCTTGAATGGGAATCAGTATGTCTCGGTTATTGATGCGTCAAATCTCCGTGGACATTTTTGTCTTTGCTTTTTTTCCTGGCTCCAACGCCGCCTTCGATTTTCACTTTGAAGTCGCGCTAGCAATTTTCAGAATTGTAGCCGCGTCAAACGGGCTTTCCAAATTTCACAGAAGAATGGGAAACACAAAAGAAATCCCAGAGTGTTCTACTATTCAAAGTTTTCTTCTGAATATTAAATGCGCGCACATTTTTACCTTCTGAAAAACGTTAAACGTTTAGCAATAAGAGAGCATGATGATTAAAACAGTATCACACAACATGAATAGAAAGCAATAATTTAATGTTGAAAAAAATATTCACTCATCTGCTACAAATCCGAATTAGAAAACAATTCTTATGGGATATTGTAGTAATTGGTGTGTGTTTACATTTTATAAAAATTGCAAGTGAAGAAACATTATTTCAATATAGGGACATTTTACCGAGACTGGGGTTTGTCTATTATTTCGCAGTTCATGAATGGTATATCAAGACATATAAAGGTTTTATGTATATCCACCTCAAAACAAAGGAAACAAATTTAATTACTTCGTAAGCTAGTCGACACTCTTAATACTTCCGTCATTTCGAATGAATACGCAATGCTTTAACAGGAAGGACTTCAGATAAATTAGTCAAGTTTCACCTCTCGAATCGGCGTATACAATTTATCTGGCATGGAATAGCAGGTTTTAGGTAATACTTAGTTTTTAAAATCTGAGAACTCAGTCCTAGGTTTTGCTAGTGGCAGAAGATAACAATAAAAATATTGTGGTTGTGCCGTATGACTGCAAGGGGAGCGGGGAAAAATCTACTTTCCGATGAAAACAGGATGAAATTAGCCCGATAAACAAAACGATAGTTCCCATTCTTCGGTCGTTTACAAAGCTACAGAGCTAAGTTTCATTATTGATTGTTTTCTAATGCGGCGTATTTGCTAAACATCAGCGCAGACCGCTGGACTTCAAATAGGGTATTCCAAATTATATTTAAATTGGGGTTGTTGAGAGTTGCGACAGTTGTCGTGAACCTATGATTCACTAGTTAAGTAGCGTCAGTGTCAGTATGTCTAGGCGTGCCTTTGTACTACGACATTTGAGGCCTAATAATTGTGAATGTTATATGGGGCATATAGTATATAAAGCGTCGTCTGCCAGGCAAGACATCCACAATATACAAGGGTCACTTTGCAGTTAATTAATACTCTTCAATGTATTCAGGATATACTGTTGTACATTCAAAATGTATCTACAAAACTATTATTAGTTTCGAAATCATATTAGATGCATTCACGTATTAAACTCCATTAAACCTCAGCAGTGAAAACTGTGATCACCACGTTTTACTTTGTTCGTGTCCGTACCTTAAAAGTAAAAACAAAAAAAACGTTTATTGTACCCGCAAAAAACAACTAAAAATAAAACAGCTCCACTTTTTGCGATGTAAGTTACTTCAGGCTTGAATAAATGAAGCGTATACGTTAATGCGCTTCTAGTTGAGGTTATCAGACATGTTTTTTTTTCTTTTTGTTTTGTTTAGAATAGCTCATCAAGTTAGATTTTGTTTTCGTTCTCGTCAGCTCTTATGATTTTATATGTGAAAAAGGCATGCTATTGTGAGTGAGTGCTCCAGCAATTCCCCTGATAAAAAATACAAAGCCCAACAAAACAAAAATTCTTCCAGACGCTGTACAATTTTTCCATTGTTCCAAATTTTGAACATCAGTCACAATGGAAGATGAAACCGGTTCCATTCTGGAGTTTAGTTCTAACGTTGTACATTCCTTCACTCATTTTATTTTATGTATAATTCAGGGATAACGTACCACGTATTATAACAGCTTGCTTAGAAACTATGGTTGTTAGTTAGTTTGAAAATAAAACTCAACTTTCCCGCAGTTTTAATGATGCGTCATTTTATGTTTCGTTCTACTAGCAGTAGACATATGTTTTTTACTGTGCCATATCTAATGGTTCGTATTTCAATGTTGCCTCAATGAACTTTAATGCGTGTGAGCACGACTTCAATCATAGATATGTCGTTTTCCGACATACCCAATTACTCGTGTGACCCAAACTCAAAGAAAAAAGCCTGAATCTTCTTTATCGAGAAAGAGATTTGATTTTGTTCAGCTCTTCTACTAAGGTGGTGAATGTAATGGCACGACAGTTGCGTAAACCAGTTTTAGAAGACCATTTTCTGTGGAACGTTCTAAAGAAAACGTTGTCCAAAAGCGTGTGGCGTATAAACCCACAAACATCGTACAACTTGGTAACGACCACGCAATTCCAAACCTCAGCGCTTTCTTGCGAAATCGAGGTGCTATTTCCCGCGGCTGCGGTGACGTTAAAGATTATAAACAACCGCAATTTTCTTCCTTCTGTTGTTAGGGAGAGCAATCGTACTGAAAATCTGAGACCTTGTAGAACAAAAATAGAAGGGCGCAAAGGAAACTGGGGTCATCAAAACAACGTCAGCGGGATTTCGCAAAAATAAAAGTTCTAACGCTGAAAAAAAAATAAAAAATAAAAATAGAGACGTCGTTGCCTTGTAATGTGTCCTTAAGGAAAACCACGGGGAGAACAAAATTCTTTGAAGAAATTGTAATTTCGCCTTGAAAATTCGAATTTGATATCGAGAATATCCGGAACGTTCCCTTATGAGTGGGCACGCCGGAACGGATACTGTTCGAAGTATTTTATGTTCGTCTTTGGGTGTTATGTGGCTCATTTTGGGTGAATTTAAACTTTTCACGCGACTAATTTAAAGGAATACAAAGGCCTATGCCAACAGGTTCAAACTGCCTTTCACTGATTATAAAAAAATACTTACCTTTTTATTTGTTTTTTATTGTCATACATTGTACAGACGCGGTTTCTGGCAAGAGCGAACTTCGTTTGTAACATACAGGTTTCGTCGCGTAAAACCGGATAATAAAGAGGAAATAAATCCCGCTGAAATTCCGCCAAATAAATGTGTAATTGGCTTCCTATTTTGTTTCAATATTTCCTTCGCCGAACGGCAAGATTTATTGTGGGCTCGAAAGAACTGCCGAGCGTCTGAAACACGATTCCTAGAACAAGGTTCCAGAAAGAAGGGATCATCTAAACAATCTAAAGTAACACAAAATTTTATCTAATCTTGGTGTGTATGTCTGTGGAAAGAAGCGGATGAAAAGAACGCCACATTGATGCTGGGTAAACGGATAGACGGATAGCTTGTTCGTCATTTGTAACGATTCCCCATTGTTTTCGTCCTTACAGCGATCTAGCTGTCTGTACCTCCATCCGCCCCCAAGATTAGGCGAGATCTGCGCAACTTCCGCAAGCGAACTCGTAGCTAAAGCTGACCTCAATTCTAGCTGTATCTGTGCACGAACGACCTTATTTCTCGTGAGAGAGCCTGAATGGTTTTATGCGTAGATTTATTGCGACTGCTCTTGGGTTTCCTTGAATGGTTCGTCAGTGTGATCTAACGCTAGCACTCACCTAAGCGCTCGTAAATTTTGAAGGCTGAGTTTGTCTATTTGCATTTCCCAGCAATTTTTTGCACCTTTAGATTAGGTGCATGTATTTGTTTGAAATTTTCACTTTAAGGTGACGGAATACACACAATTTTCCTATCAACTGACTTCATTCTGTGATGATCAAAAGTGGACAATATATTCTACCACGTTTCGACTGTTGTTTTCTAAATGTTCCCTTTACCGTGCGGTGGACAAATGGTATTAATCTGTAATAACTCACAATGTAAGAAACGCCGGGCATGGAAAGTCCTGGGCATATTACGTAGAATCGCTTCGCGGTCTGTTACATGGATGCGACCGTAGCGAATCGAATCGAAATTCGCTTCCTAAGATTAGGTAGAAGTGAAAGGGAAAGGAGGATCGGCGGCGCGTGATTGATCACCTCTCGATACGATGCGGTACGGTCGTATCCACGTGTCTACGAATCTGCCGGCATTAGAGTCTTTTATTAGATTGTTCCGATAGTCTCGGTAACGATACCAGATAACGATATTATGCACGCGCCAAAGCGGCGGCGGCAAAGTATCGGGTATGGTTATCAGAGTGATCGGAGCGATCTACTAAGATTCTCTAGACGGCCCGAAGACGATTCGCGAAGCAAGAATTGTGAACACAATGAGCCACGCCCTTCGTTTCTTAGGCTGTCAGTTACTACAGATATTGATGTTTTTAGTCCCTACTGTGTTGTTTCAATACTCCGCAGGCAACAGATCCGTCATCTTCATTTAGACCACTAATAACCCCACGTAATGACTGTATGTCAGAAACTAAGTATCGCGGACCGAGCAAAAGTTTTCTACGACCCTGAAGTCCACTTTACAAACTACAAACCACCCAAAACCCGCTTATCATCGAGCCATACACCGACGGAACCAACCGCGCGACGATTACGCCGGGCCGGGCTCCAACATCCGTCCGCAAACATCGCTTCCGTTATCGCCGCCGCTGACAGTCGAAATTGATCAATGACGATTGAGCCTCCGCGATACCGGAGAGCGGATCCGCTTTCCCTCTCCCCCTACTAAGTCTCCCCAATAGGCGGACGCCACGCTATAGACACTACGTACGCGAGCAAACACACCCGCACACACAAAAAAGGTGGATTTTACGTTAGTCCGCCGTCTCGCAAGACGAAAACAGTGCGGTCTGGCTCCGCTAGATTGGCTCCTAAGCCCGGGGTTTTACCCTCAGACTTCAGCAGCCACCGTGATTAGTGGACTCGCCCTGCCGGCAACAGCGAACGGCCCCCCCTCTCCTCCCACTTCCCTCAGCAAAAATCCACGAAAGCGTGCCCCTCTCCCTCCCCTCCCCGAAATCGTCCGGTTCCTGAAGCCTCTGTTCTGGCTCTGCTCGCTTTGCTGGTAGCTTTGCGCTTGCCGAATTGGTGTTCCCGGGGACTGCTGTTGTTCGAGTAAATGAGCCGAGCTGTGAGCAACGGTAATGCTGTCAGATAGGGAGCGCGAGGAAGGGTGCTGCTCGCTAACGATTGGGCGGATGCTCCACCGTAGACGCGGCTTCGTTGATAGTACAACGGGCCACGGACTGTGGACACAAGGAGGCACGAAGCGTCCTCTGCGCCGCGCTGAGTTTTCTGACCTCGGTTCCTCCGTAATGGGGCTGGGCGGATTTACGGGTCGGGTTGCTTCGGGTAAACAAGAGACCGTGACTGCCGATTTAAAGAGCAGGTAGGTAAGCGTAAGAATGAATTGGGGTTGCGGTATGCGCCTGCTCGGCTTCTGAGTTCTACGCAGGAGCGTGAGGGAGAAGTGAAACACAGAGAGAGACGCGCGGAGCTTGCGCCTGCAGCACTTATATAGAATGTACAATTGTTCTACAAAGGTCCAAGGCAGCATCACTTGTCCGAGGCGCATAATACTCAGCTACGCATCACTACTTCCGTCGGATAAAGGCCTGCCGTATGCGTAAGGCAAAGAGAAATCATGAGTTGTATACATATGTCGAGGTTGCAAGTTTCCAGCGGCATGTAGCAGCACTTTTTTGTTTTTGTTATGGTATGGAGTGGTGAGGAAATATTTCCTTAAATTGTTTCTTACGACACCGTAAATAATATCAGCATGAATTATTAAAGATATATTTTTAATTCTTTTAATTAAATAGTGTGATACAGGCCATTATTGCATTAGTCTTCAGATCGGACTTTGAAGCTTGTGTTGTCTAACTAAAGATGATGTTTTATCATGCCTGAGAATTCGGGGTTAAATTTCAAGTGCCATGCGTTTGTAACTTATTTCTATAAGGCGTCGGTTACGCGTTGCATGGGTATAACTAGTGTATATTTTATCATATGAAACTAAACTCTCTATTGGATAAATGTGTGTGGAATTTTATATTGTTACGGACTATTTATGTACCAGAAAAAAAAAATATATATATATATATTTCTTGACTGCCGCCATCTTCGGGGAATGATTTATTTTTAATTAATCAGGTGTAAGTAAATAGCAAAATATGATACTATCATTATACCGACTTCAATGAATGATATATGTAATGAAAACCAAAACGTGGTTCAGTCACGTTTTGATTGAAAGTATTTTTTGATATTCCATTTAGTAAAAAAAGAAAAAGAAGAAACACGCACTCGTTAGCGGACTTTTAGTAATGTCAAAATAGTCCGTCTTTCGTCAAGAATCACGAATCAGTCTGCACACGCCCAGAGGTCATGACTGATCTTGAGATAATATTGAAAGCCACTCGCGCATTACAAATAAAGGAACCACTACCACTAGCGCCCTTTAGGCTGGTCAAACCCAATTAGTATACGCGTGGCTTTGGAGACCTTTGCAGAGCGCCTCAGTCTGCTGTCCTAGATTCGCCTAGCAGAATGCGACAAAGCCATCCGGCGTAGAGGCCGAGTATCCAATTGTGGCCAAAGCTCGCAGGGTCCGGCAACTGTCGACAAATGTTCGTTCTTGCTGCGGCCCTGGCTTTTCTCCGGCGACGCCCCAGGATCTCCGGCGATCCCAGCAAAGCGCCTGAGCCGAGGTTGATGAATGAAAGCCGTAACCGGGTCCCCAGGCTGCAAACGCTGGCACTCGGAACCTGGTCCATCCATTTCGGCTTATTCCGGCGCTCTGAACACGGTTCAATGCTCTCTAGATGTCACTTCCTGAGATTCATGAACACCCCTGTCTTCTTCGTTTTTATTATTTTTTTTTTTCGAAATGGTTTTGTTGCGAAGGGGATGGCGTGCTAAGCTTTATTCAGTTTTTCTATGGTGTGTGTTGCCGACAAGGGCATATTTTTGTTGTGATGGATGACACAGAGGTGCTTCGCCTTCTGGACCAGGAGTTTGCGAAGCTCTGTTTTGCTCGTATTGCTGAAATGTCTTTACTTTATAGCTGGGTGCAGAAAAGTTTGGAGACGAAATGCCTCTTTGGCGAAAATCCCATAAAGCGGTCACGACGTATCAATCGCTGCAGCTTGCGGAGCTCGAACTCGCTTGTGTGTAATGCCTATATTTTCACAGTACGGTCAACTTCGCTGATAGCTTATGACACGCTGGGCGTAGCGAGTTCATTGCATTTTATTACAGATCCGTAGCCAATTAGGTTGCGGCATTAACCAACCAGAGCGCCGAATGACATATCACGGAGTGATAACCTCGAGTATAATAAGTCGCTCCTTGTGTTGCTTAAGCTGTCTGTGATCATAATCCTTTTTACGTTAAAGTGAAGTTTTTATGACTCTATCTAGTAGAAGCTCGATATGATGGGAACGAAAAACCAAATTCATACTCCATTATATCTACCTTGACATTGGCTACGATGACACGGATACACGCGTATACCGTATCGCATCCGTATATGTCGACCATGAGCATGTAGAAAAGGAAAGACGTGGGGACTGGTTACGCGTGATTACTCCGCTCTCAATTTTATGTGCTTTGGTCGAATGCATGTAAACGCAGCCATTGTCACTACCGTCAAATCTTTCTCTCCCTAAATATTTTTTTTTATTATCTCTTTTTCTTTTGTAAATGAACCGATGACTTAGAGTATGAAAGAAAAATCATTTTGTTTTTTATATATGTCGGATTTTAGTAAACCATACCTTTTCGTGGGATGTCCTAATTTTAGAAATCCTTGGAATTAAAGTCATTCAAATATTGTCCTGGTTCATTGATAGCTAAGGCACATTAATCTCTACAACCGCAATAACTACACGCAGAAACGAGGCAAACACCGCCCTCTAAATAGCGCGAAGCGGAAACCTTCTTTACGAGTTCGTAGTTCTTGTCGTTTATCAATGCCTTGTTATTCATATGGCTCTGCGTGAATCAAGACTGCTACCACATTTATTTCTTGCCTCGTATCCCTTGGATACAGCTTGTTTTCTGGGAGTAAATTTGTCGGTTACAGTCACGCCATCGACATTGTCAGATGTCATTCCCGCTGATCGTTTCGTTCACGTGAGATAAAAAAAGGTCTGTCACACTGCAATTATATTACTTACTTTGCCAGTTTTCTTCCACAGAAGTTGAATTTTACAGGCTCTGTCTTTTCAAGACGTCTGAAGTGGCATGCTCCTGCGAATACGTTCTTAAGAATGAGCGCGTTGCTGCAGAATTGTCATTTATAAATCACTTGTGTCGTGAAGTTGCCGAACACTATGTTTGAGCTTGTAACTTTCGACTGAAGACATTTTATTTATTAATTTATTCAAGTAATCCTGTGATCAGCTACCAGTTCCTCAGTAAACGTCTTAGACCTTTGCATTGGCAACTCTTTCGGACCGTGTCCAAAAAAATATAAAAAAAGAAGAAAGAAAAGAACGAGCAGAAGGCGAAATGCTACACTGTTTTGACGAGCTCTCGCCATTCATGTCTACTGGGGTTTTAGGCCTGCTTTCAAGTTTGGGAAAAATAAGGATGGGGCGAGGTATTATGTAATATGTGGGGTGAGCCTTGTCGCGGCGAATAAAAGTGACTGAATTAAGGGGAATTATTTTAAATTTACGCAGCTCGAAAATACAAGCACTAGTAGAAAAAAAAATAAAAATAAGAAAGAAGAAAAAAAAACACAAGGTATAAGAAATGTGTTTAATACTTCGTAAGGCAAAACATACCCCACTTACCGAACTTTTTTTTTTTTTAAATGAGGCTGTTTTTTTGTGTTTTGCTGCAGATTATATCAAATACGATAGCATTGAGTTACTTGAAGGAAGGCCATATTCCGTTCACTAGATTGAGACTAACCATATATAAGAGGCAACTAAGCATAAAATATGTTTAGGCGTTTTCATTCAATGAAGAGGCTTTGTTTCTTTACTCTTTTGTCTGCTAAAGATTTAGCGTAGTCATGGCTACGGCATATGCATGCCTCTTTTGAAGGCCAGACGCTGCTCTCACGTTTCCGGTGTCTCGTTGGCATGGCAATCACGCTGAGCCTCAGTGTGCCACCGTGCCTAATTACTTTGCTCTTTAAAGATATAGCGTAGTCAAGCGACGGCATATGCCATATCTCATTTGAAGGCCAGACGCTGTTCCCTCGTTCCCGGTGTCTCGTTAGCATGGCGATCACGGTAAGCCTCAGTGTGCCGCCGTCTCTATTCAGTGACGCCGTTTTCAGTCGATACCTTTGTCTTGCAAGGAATTGTGAACAAGACCGGAGTACTTCCAGCGAGCGTCTCACTTTTTTCATAGAGCGGAACCTACTGCAGCATGCGCTTGTCTACCGAGTCTTAAAAGAGACATCTGAGTGACACGCCCCCCCCTCGTCTGCTGACGCACATAATGAGCGACCGACATGCGCATGAGAGAGAGAGAGAGTAAAAGAAAGGGGAAAAACGTCGGTCATTATCCGCCTGTGCGGCGTCGTGTCACCGTCATAGAGTTATTATAATGTACTCTAGAGGTTCAACTTGTACGCTAGAGTTTATTATAATGTACGCTGCCTCGACTGGGTCGCCCCCTGCAGCCGCTTCCTTCACCGAAGCGAGGAGCCACACCGTCAACCGCCAGGGCTTTGCCATTGAGAACATGCACCGAACGGCCCGTCGAGGGTCGTCTTGGCTCGTTGGCCTGTTCGCCTGAACCGCCACCGAACCTCCAATACTCGCACGGCGGTTCAGAAGGGCAGGTCACCCTCATCATGCCTGTCATCTTCATCACCACCGAGCCGCCGGGACTTTCCTAGCCCCAACGCACGGTGAAGCCTACGGACACCGCCCTGGAGAGCTTGCCAAGGCCAGCTGGACGGAGGACCGGCCGGCCGGCAGCCCACTGAAGGGCGCTCGCTGGGTCCTCATCACCCGCAACATCGGCCCGCACCCTCGCCTGCGGACTCCATTTCAGCATTCTTGGCGCACCTCTGTCATCTATACGTGGTCGTCCTCCCCTTGTACATATCATCTCATAATCATCATCACTAGACGTGACACCGTGGGCCTCCATGGTACGGGCGGTCGCCTTTCCGCGGTGCCACGGCTCTCCTGAGCCAATAAAGATTACTCTTACTATTACTAACTGGCGCTAGTTGGCTGTCGCAAATTGAATCGGACAAACAACCAGTCGAAAATTGACTGGTTGATTATAAGAGCAAGTATCCCGAATATTGCCAACGTAGTAGGTAGCTTGGAACATATCTCAGTCAGGCAGACGAAATAATTGTTTACTTACGGCGTTTTCCTTTCAAATACATTGCGTTAAAAAAAAAGTGCTAAAACGGCTTTGTACATGTATTTATGAGCACTGTCGGACACTTTTAGCGCGAACACGACGTCCACACTTTTCAGGAAGGGAGATATGGGTACCAGACGAACGAAGGACATCTGGAAAACCCAAAGAGACATCAAGAACTACGAAGTAGCACTGGATCAAAAACTCCCTGTGCATGTACAATTAAAATAAATGAAAGGCCACGTAATATAGCACGATTTCAATGAGAACTGCTTTATTCTTTCTGCTTTATGCGAAAAAGATGCTTGTTCTACGTTTAAAACATTACCCGCACGCTCAAAAGCTTTGAGAACACGTGCGCGATAAAAGTTGCCCAGCAGAGAAAATGATAAAAAGATACAGCTTTTATAGTCCACGTTCTTTATTTTTGCGTTTTCGATGGTTGTAACCTCTCGTAATGATGCAAGACGTGGTCAGTTTTGTATAGTGACAGGACTGGCAGATCAGCAATATCGTCACCAGAATGCTGACAAACCTCGCACACACATTAAATTCCTTTGGGTTATTATTTTGCTTAGAATCGTCGCTTGTTTTTACACACCTGCCGTGGAACACACGTTTTGGCCTGAAATAGAGCGAAGATAAATATCATTCACTAATAAAGAAAAATCTGCTAACTAAAGAAATTACACATTGAAAATGTTAATAAAGGTACATACTAATCGGTACGACCCGAATAACAAAAGTGTTTTATGTTATTTTATGACGAAGGAAGAAAGTGATAACGCACGTTTTTCCATAGGAATGCGCAGGAGCACCTCAAATGTAGGCTTGTTGCTGTCTGCTTTACCTTCTGTCAGGGAAGTCGCACAAACACTAGCGCCCCTTGAACCTTTAGCGAACATTATCATTACTCTATGGTCACCGTAGTTGGGGGAGGGAGACGAGTGGGATAAAAATGGATAGGGTAGGGGAAGAGGTAAAGAGAGCCGATGACGTTGCCGTCACCCCCGCCGTGTGCCCATCCGGCACCACAATGTCAGTCAAGTTGTTTGGGGCGCGCCACAAGGCCTCTAGAGCAGCTGGAGCAGCGTCGTGTCCGTCAGGTAGCCGATGAGGGCCCCATACTGCCTTTCTGCTCGCGGATGTGGGTCCCTCCGGTCGCAAGATGTGCTGCCTCGTGGTGCATGGCAGCCCCAAGCGCGCGAACCCCGCTTGCAGCCTAGCCCGCTCGTTTCTATGATCTTCGCAGTCGAGGAGTAGTTGGGCCTCGTTGGCGGACACCCCGCAGGTCCCACAGGACGGGTCGACGTGCCGGTCGAACCTATGAAGCCGATTCGGTGTAGTTGTACAGCCCGGCCTCAGTCGTAAGATCACGGCGGCCGTTGGCCGGACACGCTCGATAAGAAGAGGACATTATGAGGAGAGGAGAGACTCAATGAAAGAGAGGAGGATATTTAGGTCGAACATAGGTAATGATAATATATCGCATGAATTACATGTGTGCATTGCAGGTGTTTTGAATCAGCATCAACACACTAAAGATCATTGGTGTCCCTGGTTAAAGCATAAACAAGAAACAAAACATTGTTCCTTTCTGGATAGAAATTTTGATTCTCATTCGGTGTTCTACTGGTCTTCATGGAGGCAAAGCGAGGAATCCACGCGATATATCTCTTTATTGATTCAAAGCTTCGCAGCTTCGAACGCTGCAATATATAACGCATTTTTAAACTACAAAGAAATTTTGGAATATCCTTAATGGCCTATTTAAGTAAAGACGAGAATCTTCTGCTTGCCTTAAACATGCAGACCTCCTTCTCTTTACAGGGATTTAAAGTTTAACCGGCCGGTGGGTCAGAAAAGTGCATTGTCTCTTGGACAGGTTATACCTTTATGGCATCTTTTCACCAATAAAAGTCACTTCTGGTGGCACCTGAATCAAAATATAATATTGAGACCATTCAAAAATGGTGTACTTAGTACACAGCTCCACACGCTAGGTAACACAAAAATCTACAGAAATCTACAGATATCTACAGATAACTACGGATACCTAGAGGCATCAACGTTGGCTGGCGGTCAAGTAGCCACGACACGAAAGTGGCATTCGACTCCGATCTATCGTAAGCTCTGAAAAAGTATTTTATAAAAAAAGAAACGCGCCAGTCTTGATAATTGATGAGTAACACATTATTTTTCGGTCATACATGATCGTATCTTTAATTAGGACAGAATTACGGAGTCTAAAGCGACCTGAGTGTTTGTGACTTGGCCACGCTTATGAATAAGATTACGTCGATTTCTAGTTGCCCATGTTGGCAAAGACAAGTACTTAAATAGAGAGCATACATATTCGGGCTATTCCACGTAAATTGAGCCCAAGTTCAAAACTAGTTTGGTGCATTTTAGGAAGACGAAATCTAACCAATAAGTTTGTTCATTGTTTGGAGCAACTCGGGCTATTTTTTGTATTTTTCCAATTAAATAATTAATAAGGATTAATTAACTAACTTTTGAAATGTTCAGTTTAGAGCAACCTTTCCAATAACAAAGTTGTAGAGGGTCCTTAGAAACATCGAATTCAGTGGTTTTTATCAAAAAACCTCTAATACTGTTCGTGTTTCCGGGCTTCAAAAGAAGTGCGCGAATTATGAAAAAACTAAAAAAACGCGAATTTGTCAACAGCGTTTAGTCAACAGTGCTCTATTCAGCATGCAGGCCTAGTTTATTCGAGCCACGACTGAGACCGCTGCGATACAAGGAGCACATGCGCAAAGTCACGCGTTCTTATTTTTTATAATTCGCAGACTTCTTTCGAAGCCCATAAAAAAAGGTGTTAAAGTTTCTCGAGTAAATATCACTGAACTGAATATTTCTGAGTACGCTCTACAACTTTGTAATTGAAATTTTTTCTCTAAATTGAATATTTTATAAGTTATTTAAGTAACTAGTTAATTGGGCAAAATAAAAAAAATAGCTTGACTTGCTCCAAACAATGAACAAACTTATTCGTTTCGTCACGTCTTCCTAAAATGCGCCAAAATATCTTTAAAACTTGGCTCATGTTACTCGGATTATCCTCGTACATATATTAATAAACGGCTTGTAAGATAAATTGAACATCCTTCAACATTTTTCAGAAAAAAAAAAAAATTCAGCAGGTGAGACGCACGTGACGTTCACTACCTGCGAAAAGTTCACTATACAAAGATTCACGTTTGGTAACCTAAAAAAGGAAGAAAAACCCAAATAATGGACTGACGTGGTGTTTTCAACAATAAAAATAAGGAGCACTAAAACAAGTTCAAGTAACGAAAAGGGTACACAGAAAAATTAAAAATATAAATTAATAGTGAATAACCTAGATAGTCCTGCGATGATTGCATATTTCGCAATCGAGAGGCGTAAGGCAAACAGTTCAAAATGGCGCAATGTGCGAAAGCTGGCTTCAGATGAACGCAACACACGCCAACTAAAGATATACATATATACGTTGCACAACAACTGCATTCACTGGGCGATCACCTTAATTATCAAGGTTTCGTGTTTGTTTTGTTGTTTTTTTGTCACAATTTTACACTAAGCATTATAGACTACGGGGCAAGCCAGGTACCCCCCCCCCCCCCCGCTCCCGTAGAGGAGGTCCACATTTTAAAGACATTCCTCTGTTTTTTACATAAAAAAGGTAGGACAACAATGTTGCTCGTAGTGCTATTTGAACAAAGCGCCCTAATTGTGAAAATATTTATCAAACTGGAACAAATAAACATAAAAAAAAAAATTGTAGTTTTTTTTGCATGAACGCTAATTGTTTATTTGCAAGCTGTAGGTGTTTCTTTGAAAAAAATAAGGTTCCGAGAAAAACCGAAAGATACCTGAAAAGATGAAAACATATATTTCACAACCTGCCATTCTGGGTATTTTTTATGTGTTTAAAGCGAGCGAGATGATACCTTTGCTTATGTCGGGTTCACACTATGGGCATATTATCTATATGAGTCGTATTCTGTTTAAACAAAGTAAGCTGGGGATGCTTGAGACGACAGGAAGAACTATTCCTCGTCCTAAGGAAGGTATGAATGAACAAAAAAAAAGTACTTTACCGTACGGGAACTAGAGTTTTCGAAGTATACATTGTTTACCTGAAGTCAACATTCAAAAGAAACAAAATTCTATGCAAGTCAAGTTTTATGGGGTCTAGAACTAATGTATTCAACCCTTAACAGCTGTTGCACTCGCTTATATTCAAATATTGTGACGCTGTTACGCTAAACGAAAGCAGTGGCTGAACACCAGTTTTCTTGAGTGCGAAGGACGCTCAAAAAGAATGAATAACTTAAAAGATTTGGTAAAAGCAACCCCCCCCCCCCCCCACACACACACACACGCCTTTTATTCCCGGCTTGACGAGCTAGGAGATCAATACATATTTCTGTCATTGTTTTTAAATTTTGTTGTGACAGCTGGCCCGAATATTTACGGACAGCTTTCAATTTCCACTATCAAAATAATAAAATATCGATTGAGTCCTTAAATGCGGAACTTCTAATTAAATTAAATGTAGTAAAAGTGCTGATATTGCCATGAACTATAAGACATTTATTCCAAACAAAACTCTGTTGTTCTTCCATGTTCACTTACCCAGATTGAAAAATATTTGTTTTTCCTCCTTGATAATGGCGGTCCCACCTCAATTTCATTTTGTAAACGTGGCAGCGAAACTTTAATTACCTTTCGTCATCGACAATATATCACTGCACAATAACTCCGATCGAACTAAATAAGATATTGTTATTATTCTCTGCATCACAATCTTTAGGATAATTTAAAACATGTCAAACAAGCTGGCTTATGTTGTTTTTTTTTTTTTTCTTTCTGGGCGGCATTAATTATTGCCCCTCCGAATTTAGTTTCCATGACATCGTGTCAATTACGCTGTGCTGAGCTGGCGAAGACTTCCGAATGTATTCCTATTTCTTAATTACAAGTGCCAACCTCGGTTTTTTGCATACTTTTCCCGACTTCGGCCTCTTTCCAGTCAAGAGCAATTTTCCGAGGCGCGCTCTTCAATATGGGCCGCGCGTTTGAGGTTGTATTTTATATCGAGGCAAGGACGGTGAGGGCTGTAATGGTTTGCAGTTGTTTCTGCTCAGAGTGGAAAGTTTTGGCTTTAGACCGGAAGCTTCGTTATGCAGGAATGATGCGTTTAGGCACCAAACTCTGCCAAATATATGTATTGTTTGTGTGTGATATAATAGCTTCCTTTTGGAGATAGTGAGACGCCACCTCGCACTTGGGTATTATCGCGCAGGTTAAAATATTGTGTAGCACAAAATCAGGGAAGTGTCGCCTTGCCGTTATCGTTTAAAGCACCAAATGCTTTCTAACGAAACCCCACAATCCCAGAATTCGTCCGTCTGTCCGTCTGTGCATTTTCCGCTAAGTTTAGCGGAAAAATTGACGTCACGTTACGTTAGGTCACGTGACGTCATTTCTCCACTAAATTGTCATGTTGCCTAATTTCACGTGACAACTTTCGTGCTAAGAATTCATAGCGAAGTATATCCTTCAAATGCACCGTGCAGAATAATGCACATTTGAAACACACATTACCAATAAATAACTAGCTAGCCCTGCACCCATAAAGTGCTTTCTTATTCTAATCAAGCTGAATGCCACCGCCTTATTATTGCAGAGTGTTGCAATATAATTTGCATCATCTAATAGCCAGACTATTTTTGCTTTTAGAAATCCTATTGCGCTAGCACAGAGTTTCGAAATGTCTTCACTATGCGGTCTCACTTTACTTTCTCCGTTCTCATTATTACTGTTCTTTCCACCTATTTGTTTATTTAAATTCGGAAATAAATTTTGCATCGTATCTTAATTCTCATCATGCCCTGACGACGCAAGGTACTTCTGCTAGAATCAATCCCGGATTAACTTAAATAAAACAAACGCCTCGGCGCAAGCCAGTTTCCTATGGGGAGGATTAGCACACTTAATCCCCCCCCCCCCCCCCCCCCCCCCCATCCTTCGCTATCTGGGCGAACTACGCTTTATCTATTCATTCCTTTTAGAGAATACTTTTTTTTTCTTTATTTCGGCCAGTTAATTCTTCCTCATAAACTTCAACCCCACTCTCTCGGAGAGATCCGCTGGCTTGTCGTCCCGTATCTACCCCCCTCCCCCCCTGCCATTTTTGTGCCGCCACGTATTTCAATGCAAATGGCACACTACCCAACGTGCGCCCATCCCCGTCACCACGGCCGGCCGCCGGCTCCGCTGCACGTCGTGTCACCACCGTCGCTGCGCCATCTCCCTAATTCTGATGCTAGAAAAAAAAATCGTAGAACATAGCGGAAGCTCGAGAAAGATTACAAACGAGAAAATAGGAAGATTTACATGCGGCCACGCGCGCAGAGCGACGACAAGGCGGGCGCACGCCGCGCTCATGGAGCTTTGCAACGTTCCGTTCCAATGAACTGCACTGGACGCTACCAGCCATTGAAGCCAATCAAATACCGTGTGAGTGTCACGTGACCCTCCTCCCGAAGAACGCATTGACGTGCGGGACGTGTGGCCTTGTCGAACGTTCAGGGCGCAGAATTCGCTCTGATGGCTCGTAGAGTTCACAGCGGTTCATCGTAAGGCGAAGCGGAGTATAGCCGTCTCCTGCTTCTGCCCCTTTCCCTTCCCCCTCTCTCCACCCCCCCCCCCCAAAAAAAAAAAAAAAAGAAAGACGCAAAAAGAAAACTACATTTTCCGACTTGCAGAATGGAAAGAGAAGAATGAAGAGCGGAAGCCGCGCATTGTACTATATACGATACGGCTTCTCCCTTCTCCTTCACCGCGGTTTGGAGAGTCTTCTACGAAACGAAATACTCCGGCGTTTCCAAGCTCCTCCGGCGGATTGATGGTCCAATGGGCGCCCTCAAAAGGCCCGTCGTATTGGCTTTCGGCTCTTTTTTCTTTCTTTTTTTGCCTTTGCTATTGCTGGCCTTCTGGCAGCGTCTTTTGTCTTCCTCGCAAAGCGAGGCCTGCTGCGAGGCCGTTATCGAATTGCGAGGGTAATTACCGCGTTTCGAAGACAAGCTCCTCTGCCTTCAACGGCACTGCGCTCTCGCACCCCATTTTCAGTCCGATACGGGACTGGAATTACGGCCGATCTTGGTGTTGGAATGCCACTGTCAGACGATGTGTTATGGTCGGAAATTTAATGCGTGTTGCGATTGTTCTGCGTATTTGTTTTTTTAATCGAGATTGGACGAGGGAATTAAGGTTTAGTTTGATATGATCTTGCGTGTTTAACTTTGTTTGCGTTCAATACGCACCACCAATGATATTGGGCAAGACGATTAGTATTCGGGAGCTTTTGTTTATTTCTTGTCTGTTTAGAATGAGGGGCTTGGAGCGTTCACGCATATTGATTCCAGGTAGTTAACCGAATTTCAACTGAAACATTTTGTTCGGTTAAAGGAAGCTAAGGCTTACGCAGGTGCTTAAGCTGATAGCTTGTTAAGCGTTAAATACAATGTTACGGAAAGAAACGCAGCACAACAGTCAAAAACCAGTAGAAGGGAAGAGCAGTTTGAGCGTAATAACCGCACATATTCGCATATATTCGTGGCCTGTTGCGATAGTGTAGCAATTTTATTAAAATATCGTTATTAAAGATATGGCGTGCATAAACATTCAGAGATGCAGCATCCTTTCGACCATGTGAATATGCCATTTAGTTTTGTCGGTGCTGGTAAGAATGCGAAGCCCTCCCCCCCCCCCCCCCCCCTCCCCCCCGAAAAAAACTGCCCTTGATTTCCTTCGTATCCTCCTAATAATGTATGGTTAATGTTTGCAAGACTCACAGCAAGCTGCATGGAACACCAGAACATTACCGTTTTTGCAGGCGCGGGGGGATCTTAGAAAGAACAATTCGTTTTCTTTCGTTTGGGAAAGGAATCAATAGAACTGTCTCTAGGCATATTAAAATCAACAGCTAACAACAGATAGATGTACGTAGAATGTATGAGACGGGTCTGATACAATTCAGACCCTGCCAAAAAGCAAAAATACCGTCTGAACCATCAGCGAAGGAGTCTTGCTATGCTGCGTCACAGCCTGCGTAACACAGGACTCTTCAGGAACGTATACAAGTTTCATTCGTTGCGTCTGTTTTACCAATTTTCCTTTCTTCTCTATTTCATCCAGAAATTTCAGGTCGAAAACTGAATAGACGCAGTTTTCGGAGCCCTAATGAACGCAGTGTGCGTGAATATGTATACATCTTGGTTTCTCTCTACATCTCCGTCAAGCAAACTCTATCGTCAGTCTTGATGTGACATTGTTTACAAGGAGATGTGTCGGGTGAAGACAGCATCCTTAGGATTTATTTTTGAGTATGTTCGTTGTTCTGAGGCATCGGGTTTCGCGACGTCTTGCTGAAATTGTAGACGATCCAGTTTGTCGCAAGAGTGGCAAGAGTTGTTGCGAACTTTGACTCGTTTGCAATCAGCACTGCGACTTCAACAAATATTTTTTTTTTTTGTTTTTAGTTTTGTGTCAATTACATTTTATTTTTATTTGTTTTTTGTCTCGGAATAGGCTTTGGCTTGGGCGCAACAATGGGCCTTAGATATTTTTTTTATAGTAAAGATTTTTAAACGCCACATAAACAACAAAAGAATAATAAGTCCTTTTAAGGATTAGCCAAATTCAAGCAATATTTTGAGAGTTAAGTAGCGATCAAAATATTATTTTTTTATATAAATGCTTATCCAACCCTTGCATGTGTAAATAAGTAGATATAATCGAAAGCTTAACAATCCTAAACGCCTTGAAAAAAATGTTTGCAATAGTAGGTGTTTGTTTTCCACCTACAGTCTCCGGTCCCCTTGTGGAATCCATATACGAGACGTGAGCCGGACGGGCCGACTGGGTCCTAGGAGGTAGGCTCTATACAAAATAAAGTTTTTGCTTGCTTGCTTGCTTGTTTTACAGAAAGGGAACCCACACGCTCATTAATAAACGTTAAATACATAGATAGTTACCGCCAAAGAAAAATGCAATATTAAAAAATCTCTAAAAAAACTTGAAATGAACCGCGGAGAGTCGTCTCAGCATAGTAAAACGCCTGCCAACATCAGTAAACAATGAAAATACCAGAATTATCTAATAAAGTCGGTTGGATAACGCGCATTCTTCCAGATCAAATTTCCCCCTTTTAGAGTCATGCTACTTCAGATAAAGCTATTTTGAAGTACATATTAGTGGGTGTAACATATCTAAGTAGGAGAAAACAGCGCAGAGGGACGGAGACACAACAAAGATGATACGCAAAAAAGGAGAAAAAAAATGAACGTTTACTTAAACCATTGTACATTTGTATTTTGTGTGTCTTCCTTTTGTGCACTTGCGCTATCGCGCTCTTGCTTCATACTATTGTAGCGACTTGACGCGCCACTAGGCCCGTCCAATCTCGAGAATAGAAAAAGAAAAGGAAAGAAGAGACACGCGTGAGCCATAAGCTCATAAGGTTCAGTTCTGTCCGAGACACCGGTTGAAAACAACGTTTTCAACCGCCCGTCTCCTGCCTGCTCTTTTCACCACATCTCTCCCTTGCACTTCTCGGAATCCGGTCAGGCTTGGAGGTGGACATAGGGTGCTCCACCGCCGAACTTGTTTACGGCGCTGCACTTCGCTTGCTTTCAGATTTTTATAACGTAAAGCTACCCCAGCATGAAAGACAGTTGGACTATGCACAAGAGCTAAAACATTTTTTATCAATTTGCGACCGGTGCCTACACAACAAGTGACGTCAAAATTCTGAAAACAGCAATACACGACACCGCTTTGGCTCTTCAAAATTCTCCGCATGCCCTTTGACCTCAGAAATGCGGTTGAGTTATTCCAGAGGTTTATCGACGCTGTCACGCGAAGGCTAACTTTCGTAGGGCTGTAGGGGCGGCGCTCCAACGAAAAAATCGACGGACAGTGGCATCCGATTAGTTTCTCTTCTAAGAGGCTCAAGCCGACAGAAACGCGCTACAACACCGACATCAGCGCAGTTTCAGCTACACGTGCCGACCGCTCCTCAACACAGTATTGACGACGGATGGAGTGGTTGCGTCGGCCAATATTGCAGTGCTTCCACAACAACACTGGCCGACGCAGTGACAGAGGTTGTCACTCCATCCGTCGCCAATATTGTCTTTGGCAACGTATTTTTCTGGTGGCCGATGTCAGTCAAAGAATTCTCGGCGCGCACTTCCTCAGCCTCTCCGGGCCCCTCGTGGATGCTAGAGTCAGGCGACTGATAGACTCTACCACGCGACATGCATGGTATCGCAACGGACGACAATGCAGTCTTCATCTCTGCCAGTACGATTAAAGGAGCGTTCAAGACCTCGCTGAGTAAGCTTCCGAGCCGTACTCAGTCACCTGATTGGACCCAAATATCTGTAGGGACTGGACTCACAATTAGGCGCCTCCAGTCTCGAGAATAGAAAAAGACGGGCGTGAGCCATAAGCCCACGAGGTTAAGTTCCTTCCGAGAGAGCGGCTAAATACGTTTGCGATCCTCCGTCTCTTGACCGCTCCTTTTACCACACTATGACTCAACATCTCGCCAAACCTTCCATCTGAGCACTGGCCTATATTATTGCGCCTACAATGTATATATTTTACAAATAGTGTCAATGAACCTCTTCCCATATTTCATATGCGTTTTTCTATACTAGCGTGCATACCGGCCTCGTGGATTTGGGCACGGTCACTTATGTTTTAGATGCCCACGAAATAAAATATCAGAAGTAATGCCCGGATCAAAGGGGACAAAAATGAATTCATGGATTCTCGAAGCCTCCTGAGTGGCCCTTTTTGATCTTTCCTCCCTTAACCGGATTGGCGGCTCTGCCTCTCCCCCTCACCCCCCCCCCCCCCCCCCCCCCCCCATTCTCCCTTCTTCAAGATCTCACTAAAGGCTCTTGACAGGAAGAGGATTTCAGAGTTTATAATCCCCCCCGCTAAAATAAAAATAAAAAAAAAATAAAAAAGACATGCATCGGAACTTAAAACGCAAAAAAATAATAATAAAGCAACACAATTTGAAGGATTGGAAAGAGTGCGTAAACAGCTCTTTTTTTTATATATATTTCTTCCCACCTACCGTCGATTCCTCCGTGGACACCATGCCTGCGGCGAATGACGTCGCTCCCACTTTCGTGCCGATTGTCTTCAACTGCGCTGCCGTGTCGGGAGTCGACAATCACTGTTGCTATTGTTTAATTAGGTCTTTGTAGAAGGATTGTAATTTTTTTTGCACGGGATTCGAGTCTCCTGTAACATTGGAAGCTCCTTCATGGACGTCCTTCATTGCAGTCTTCTCATCCCTCACAGCTTCTCACGTCGCCTCATAATCACGTCGTCGCCAGGCCGCTCGCGCGAGGTGGAACAACGCCGAGAGCACGTCTTTGTTCTTAGGGAAATTAAAGCGTAGCCCTTTTCCTCTCTTCAAATAGAATTAAAAAAAAAATCTTTTTCAATCTTGCTTTAGCCGTCACCTTTGTCGCCTCTCCAGGCCAAAACTTTCCTTTTTATGTGTGTTTGTGTGCGTTCCGCGCATGTCTAAAAGGTCGTTTTTCTTTCCTCTGTTTTTCCTTTATTCTGTTCTGTTACCAGAGTGCGCGGCGATCTTTTTCAAAATAAGCTTTTCCTATTCACAAGCGCGTAGAATTTCGAATGCTCCGCGGAGCGGATAATGCACTCTGGGATAACAGGATCAGGGTCTGCGAGTGAGAGTATGATGGAAAAGGAGCCATCAAGAAAGACCGCGTGGGGGGGAGGGGGGTCGCTTTGCTGCCGCCGCTGAAGCGCAGACTACTGCAGCGGCAATAGCGGCACTAGCGGATCGGGCGGGGGCAGTGTCCCAAGCCATCGATGTATGTATGGTCAGTTGGACCGCGGGGAACGCTAGCGCGTCCTCTCAGTCAACCAGTTCGCCGGGAGCGAGCCCTGTGACCCTGCGATCGAGCTTGCCTTGAAGATGTCTGCATGCCTTACGAATAGAGCGCGGCGGGCACCACAGGCAATCTCAGCCAATCCGGGGCTTGGAAAGTGTCTCGTTATCACGCGCCCCAAGCACTGCTGCGGGCCTCACCGAGTGCACGTGACACTCACAATGAATTGAATAGGCTCCGACGGCTCTTTGCGTAGCCTGCGGTCAATCGTAACGTGCAGCGGAGTAGAGTTGGCTCGGATGGCTGGCAGGTTCAGTGTTTCACGTTTGCTACAAAAACAAAACAAACAAAGAAAAACACACAAAAAGCCACAGTTTACAGTGAACTGACCCAAAGGTCGTTGCGTGCTGCCCCGGAGAGCTATATGCGCGGTAGATCAACAGTAGTCGACTCTCGAAAACACGGAGTTGTTTAATAAAAGGAATAGAGGGACCAGGACTCTAATTTAATCGACATCGGCGCTCCCCGAGGTAGGCACCTGAGAGGTGGTGTCCAGGCGAGAAAACAGGGAAAGGGGTTGAAATAGGGAAATTTAAAAAAGTTGGGTTGCGCGAGGAGAGATCTCATAGCGACGCGTTAACTTGATTAGTATGCGGAGCCCAGTTTTGTCTGGTGACTTCAGAACGCGGAGCTCTGATTGGTTCTGAATGAAGAGGATTGGGTATAGACCTCGAGGGAGTTTGCTTTGAGGTCTATCCACTGTCCTTCAATCAGAGCCAATGAGAGCTCGGCTTCTTTCTGACATCACCGCAGATCTTGCTCAAGAAGCGGGCGACTTGCTTTTAGCATTGACTTTTCCCGGAGCCGCCAGCGCTATGGATATTTATTTATGTATTTATTCTCACAGACGTTTCTCACGTCACCGCGTTCCGCTTCTCTCAATTTGTTTTCGTTTTTTTTTGTGACTTTCCAACTAAGTTGGAGTTGTGGCAATCTTTTAGAATGTCTAAAATAGTACACCCACGAGGGTCTCTGGATGGACGATCCATGTGCCAATGAGTGCGTTTTTCAACGTTGCTAGTTTATGGAAGGTTACGGTGTCGCGGCCGATTTGAAGGCCAGAAGCTCGTACTGTATACTCGGTTTGACCTTAAGTTGGACCGCAGCGGACGCTACTGTCCGACGGTGCCAGTGAAACAGCGCTAAAAGTGCATCGTCAAGCCCGTTCGTACTTTTTGTGAATTCTACGACTACACCAGTCGCGCGCAGCAAAAACTCAGGATTGTGGCGCGCAGTTGCGTGATTGTTGGTTCAGTGGCTGATACCAAACGCACAAAGGAGACAAACGCCGTGACAAAACCCTTTTTGGCGCTTTTTGATTGGCTCCATTTATCCGTATAGCTTCGGCGGCGCCAAAGGTCACTAAAGGAAAAGAACTGTCAACGCATTACACGAAAACGATGCATCTTTAAAACTGTTTTTTTTTTCCCCACTGTCAACTTAAGTATCGAATGTTCTGGCCAATGTAAGTGCATCGTTGTAATCCAAAGCGAGAAATATCGAAGCTGACACTTAATGCGCTTCACTTTAATGCTGTTGTACGGAAGCGAATTTTAGCTTACTGCTAGCCCAAAAAGAAAGGCTCTAAAAAAAAAAAAAAAAGTGCTCGAATTTGGAGTTGCCCAGAAAACTTGTTGGGGGTAGCAATTTGTTGCGAAGGTTCGTAGACTTTGAGTTTCACGACGGAAGACATACGTTGAGTGCTACTAAAAACGGCTTAGGGTAAACGCGGAAAATAAACGGGTTCCAAGTGAGAGAAATCCCCACGCCAGAGATAGTGGATGTGAAAGAAAATTAAGGTAGGCACCTCGAAATCCTATCTCACGTGAGAAACGAAGCGGCTAACAGCTCACCTACAAACACAAAAATAAATTAAAAACTGAACGAGTACACTTTCGGACTTTAGCACACGGAGAAACTACGGCTCACTTTATTATAAATATTCACTTCCTCGCGAAAAAGAAAAAGAAAGAAAAGAAGTTAGGAGCCATTTGGACGACATGGGACTTTTTGACTGCAACGTGCGTAACGGGGTTCGTCTTGAACTTAATCTCTCCATGGCCGAACGCTTGCGCGTCCATCTCGTAACTTCCTTTTCGTGAAAACGTTCCACGGGAACGTGCTGGCGGCGAAGGGCCGAGCTTTCTTGATGAATTGCGGTGGGACGACGCTCTGGGGACTCGAAGAAACGAGGCACTGCTCGCCTTCCTCCGCAGCGACGTCCTGGTCCCTCCGTGTCCCGAAGTGGGCGCAGCTTGGACTGCTTCCTCCGTCACCGGCGCGGTTGCCGGGCGGCGGCCCAGTCTATTTTTCTTCGAGATAAGGAAGCGGCTCTGGTCGCAATCAGAACCTTGCCAGAACCCTGCTTTCCTTCGTCGGGGCCCTAGTTGGAGGCGGATTATTATCGGACCAGCCGTATTCAGCGCTTGCTTGCGCTGCGCCGTTGCGGCCACCGCGGCGGGACAAGGAGAACACGATTGGAGCGAGTTTGCGACATGATGTGGGCGACCAATGTTTTGAAAGTGATAAATCGCGGTTTCCCCGAAAAGCCTCTTTATCCGTGGTTGCCTGGGGATTGAGCGAGCGTGTAATGCGGCAGCAGCCGTGACCCTTGTCGTCCTTCTGCTTCTTCTTTTTTACCTCTTCCGAGATAGGGGATGAAATGTGGTTTTGGACGGAATGGGAACTCGGCCGCAAAAAGAAAACGGTTCCAATAGACGACGCGTGTAAAAAACCTAGACTGGCGCAGCTTTTTTTTCTTTTTTTTTTTTTCTTGTCATTCGTCTCCCTACCTGCACTACCAAACGGTATTCCGGATGACAGTAAATAAATAGAGTCTAATATGACCGAAAAGAAAATTTTGATTTTAAACGCCGATCAACAAAAAAACAAGGAGGCAGCGAAACTACTATATCGGGTACGGACTTGTGTTTTTTTCAGCGGGATTTTTTCGAGTATAAAGTCAGGGAAATAATCACGTAGTTTAAAATATTATCCATTTTTGTGCCTCTTGGTCTTCAGTCTAGGTTGAGACGACGACGAGGTTGCTTCACCCTTTTCTTTTGCATGCATTATTTTTCCCTTCAATCTGTAATATAAAAAGACAAATATGTATTATTGATTTTATTAGAGTACACATAGTACTTTACATTTTCTTACTTTAGGTTGAATCCAAATTACTGTTCCAAACTGTTTTTTGTTTTCGTACAATAAAGCTAAAATTTTGTGAGAATGGATTTGAATTCCCTTTAAGTTTATATGTAGCCATAGGGATTTATGATCCGCTGTGATAGCATCTCTTTGCTTGCAGAGATATACTTTCCCCTATTTTCCTCCATTAAACCTCTTAGTAATTCAAAACGAAGTCCCTTTCACGTCTCCTCCCCGACTCACCCCACGGTACCCTCGGTTTACGCTTTTCTCTTTTTTTTATACAATGTATTTGCTTCAATTATAACCTTTTTCTTTCCTCAATCACTTTCACTTTTCTGTATTTTTTTTTTTTCATTTTACTCGCTAGGGTAATATATATATATATATTAGTTCGTTGTACAGGGGTCTGCACACTGGGCGAAAACGTCGCCTAGAAATCCGGGGCGGCTATGATTGGCAGGCGCTAAGGCAACAAGTGCGGCGTTGGCCAATCACGGCCGTCGGATTTCTCGTCGGCTTGTCTGCCAGGTGTCCAGATTAGGGCCCCAGATCAGAACGAAAAGCAAACGTTTTGAATTAAGCGACAAATAATGAAGGTGCGAATGTAGTACACAGACTGTGCAGCGATTATTTTAATGTTTCAACAAACTACGTTCGTAGTTCGCAACCTTTACGTGAGTTCAATATTGCGACATTGGTACTACAAATTTTAGCAGATTCGTTTGCTAAAAACAAAAAAAAAACAGAAAATCTTTTTTTTTTTTTGGCAAGCAGAAGCGGTTTGATATTGGTAACTCTGAAGGAGAGAACGTGTTGTAATTTTCCACACACAGATTGAGCATCATATGTAATCATTTGAAGGTGCTCCGTCTGCTCACACGAACAGCGAGTAGGGTTTGATTGTTACGGAGCGGCATTCGAAGACGAAAAGTAAACAAGAAAACACAGTACGTGATCTGAATGACAGACGTAGAAGAAAAATGGATCGTATTCAACGAACCGAATGCCGTGGCGAGGTAAGTCAGACGCCCGCATAAATTGTGACCATCTCATATTTCAAGTTAGAAGTGCTTTCTTCTTGTCTCCTCTGCACATCTCGTGTTGTTCCTCTGCCCTACACCAGATGACATTGACCGGTGAACGGAGGAGCACCGAGGTCAAGAACATGGGAGGCCGAGATACCCTCCTCGTCTTTTGCGTGTTGGTGAGAAATTCTTACTAAAATTCTGCCAGATCGAAGACTCGCGAATGGGTCAGGATGTTACCATTGTTCACACACTACATACGCGAAGAGGTTTGTAAAAATTTTGATTGTCGAAGGAGGAAAAGATGCTTTTAGCGCTATAAACGTGCACGTATTGATACAATAGCAAATAGTTAATTTATAATGCATTCCCTTATATCGTAATTCGCAAGAAAATGTAATAAATTATTGACGCTCAGCGAGGAGTCGGATCCTTTGTAACTACTGTTCTTCGCGTGAATATAAGTATAGCTGACTCGGCATTTGCGAGACCGACACACTGCTCGTCTCCCCCCCCCCCCCCCCCCCCCCCCCCGCGTCAATGTTGTCAGCAAGCCACTCAAAGAACGTTTCACTGGTTCCTATACACGCCCACGCGCGCAAAAACAAAACCCGTACCAGCAAAAAAACAAAAACACACACACACACGTACACACACACGTACACACACACACACACACACACACACACAACACACACACACACACACACAACACACACACACACACACACCACACACACCACACACACACACACACACACACACACACACACACACACACACACACACACACACTCACAAACTCGGCTTAAGCGACGCGTTTATGCAAAGAGGCAACAAGAGGAGTAGAGCTCGAACTCCAGCGGAGTCGACGATGTAGCACGTTCGCGAAAGCGACCTTTCCCTCCCACCCTCTCTTTGCTCGTTGCCCCAGTTGTCGCGCGTGCCAAGCAGCGGTGGCGGCACCAGCGCGGAGTGCGGGCCAACGGCCCAGCCGGGACCCCCTGATGAGATTCCAGCGCGGGTTTCCAGCCGAGCTAGCGTCGCCGTCGTCGTCGTCCGGGGGCCGTTTGTCGCTGGGAACTGGCCGTAAAAAAGCTAACACCCCAGCTCGGAGAGATCGCCTTCCGTGAAAGCTATTCGGCCCTAGTGAATAGTTGATGACGCCACCCACAGAGCACGGCGGAATGTATACAGGGACTGGGTATACTGTGCTAGAGTTGTGTTCTCGCTCTCACGTAGGGATGGCGGAAGTGTGGGAAAAGGCGCCGGCCTAGGTTATGGGGTCTGACGACGCAGGCTTTCGAATATATTTTCCGTCATTTCGCGAATGAAGTCGAGTCACTTGATTTGGACACCGATTGGGGATGGGTTTGTTCCCACACGCTTAAATGAGCGGCGCCAGGGTGTTTGTGGGAGAGGTGCAAAAATACCAGATTCGGTATGGGAGTGCGTTTTGTAAGTTGAGTCCGGAAAGTGCGCCTGATGGTGTGCTGAACATCCTAAGGATCCTTTATTTGATACAACGTCTCCTTATTTGTCTCTTCCTTAATTATGTTTTCTATAGTGTGATATTTATTATATTTGGTGGCCCGCAAGCAGAGTATTTAGATTAGAAAATTGTCAAATTTTGAAACTACGGGACAAAATAACTGTGTTGACAAAGATACTATTGTGCTACTCGTTAACCGCTTCTCTGTATGCTTTCATCCAATAATATTGCCGAACGGCAGCGCTCTACAACAAAATTTATGATCCCTACTCTGATGCTTCGTTGTTGTTGTTTTTATTCCTTGCTTTGCCTTTCGATTGTATGATGAATTCTTACAAGGTTATTATAATCCATCCGCTGAAGTGTAGCGCAATGTATATTTTTTGACCATATTTTATTTACCTCACTATTATTCTTAGCGGGTATTACGAATTAGCCGTTTCGCTGACCCTCGCTCTCGTCAGATTCAATTCTTACTCAGCAGAGATGGAAAAGCGTTTCAAAAACAGCCTCAGTATATTTGAGGTAAAGTCTGGGCTGTCAAATTCCTCAATTTGATGAGACATAATTTTCGAAAAAAGATAATGTATAACCTGAATTTCGGCTGCAGGTTAAATTATTCGCTGTGTCCAAAGGTACGTCGGACGTATCCGGAACCCGAAGTCGTCTAAAGACACGTCGGATGTATCCGGATCCCAGAGTCTAAAGATACGTCGGACGTACCCGGGACCCGGAGTCTGTGGGCGCTCGAAGCACCAAGTAGTATGGCGTATGCGTCGCCGACTACGAGCTCAACGGACTCAACCCGGTCAGCTGTCGAGTTTCGAGAGAAATATTCAAAAGAGAGTACGAAACCCACGAGACCTAAAACGCCGCGTGCCGTTTCCGGCTGTTTCCTTCTCTGGCGGTTGAAGTTTCGTTTCGTGAGTTTCGGCTTCAGGGCGGTCGGATTCGTATGCGGGCTCTAAATGAGGTCATTGCCACACTTATATTACGAGAAAAGTCCACACGATTGGCATAACGACGCTGCAGCTGACAGAGACATCGAAACGCTTGGGAACTTCCAGAGGGAACCTCCGTCACAAACCGGAAGTTAGAGGTGAGGTGAGAAGAGTGTTTTGATGGAGGAGGGAAGAGAATGCGCCACTTTTCCCAGATACAGGGTCTTTACAGGATGACACTTCGGCTTCTGTGACGTCATTTGTTGCCACTTAGGGACCACTTTTGATGTATGGGCAACATAGGATGCTAAACACACCATTCGAAGACGCTCTCCAGGCACCATAGTTTCTAGAGCAATGAGATTACGAGACTGACAAAACACGAACTGTCGTGTGCCGTTTCCGGCAGTTTCCTTCACTGTCGGTCGAAGCTTCGTTTCGTATAGATGTGCAAAACATGCAGTGTGTGAAAAAGGATCGGCGGGTCATGGCTCCTGCCTACTGATTCTTGCGCTTGTAAGATGCAACGTTTCTTTGCGTTCCTCTGCTGACGTAAAACAAAAAAACAAAAAAACGACAAGGAGCGAGCACTGCCGAGCAGCTTTCAGGTTTTCCCCATTAATTACGGTGGAAATGCAAGACCGGTGCTGTACTAATTTTACAAACTGGAAACGAGTCATCTCAGCTTGCAGTGCATTCTACCACCAGCAAGGAGGACTGCTTTAACGTCACGTGCAAGCCATGTATACCAGACCAGACTACCCTATTGTAGGTCTGCTACATATACTAGAATAATATTTTCCCACGGGAGCATTCGCTGATCTCTATGACAATTGCTGGATCGCGCTTCCCCGCTTGGTCGCTGCAGCGCGAGTGAAGCCAAAGGACGGCCATCTTGCTCATAGGCAAATTTCGGTCTTGCTAGCGTTGCGAAGGCTGGTGGCAGCACGCTGAAGACACATTTTCTATTCGTTCGTCGTCATTCGCCGAAGACGTTTTTTAAGACCCTGTGTAAGCATTGAGACTTGTCGTTGAGAACATGTGAAAATTTTTACGAAAGCGCAGTGCCCCAGGAAAACAACACAACTTGTCGAAGCAAGTTTCGCCGGTCTCGCGGTGTCATCAAAGCTTCGTTGGCACGCAGCAGTGCTGCGTCTCTGTGCCTTCGCATGCTTGGATACCGATCAAGATTTGACGCCGTGTGGATGTGCTTTGCGAGTGCAATGTGCGTGAAGCCGTATCTGCCCCTGAAGCAGCGTTTCACTTTACTTTGTCGACTGTATTTGTAACTTGCGGGTATGCAGTTCAGGAACGAGCTTGATCGAGCGTCCATGGCGACGGAAGAGGGGGGAAGGTATATCTTTTTTTAAGTCGTTAGAGGGTTTAAAGACCAATCAGTTGTCTGGCTCATTATCAAAAATTGCACATGACATCAAGTTTGAGCGCGGCTCGCCTAATTATGATTGATCAACCGATTGCACACGACCACATGGGCCGAGCCTCAAAGATTTTCAATCTCGCCGTCTTGTACTTTTTCCTTCAAAAACCTCCACAGCGTTGCTCTATTTGTGCTGCCATGTGATCCATTAGAGTAGTTTTGGAGCATATGTACAAGAGCAACCTTACAGATTGTCCCCCCCCCCCCCTTTCTTGATAATAAATCGCCGGAACAGCTGGACGATCCAGAACTCTGCGGCCGATATATGATGCAAAGACACCTACACGCGACACACCTTCAAGGTTTTGCCGCAGCGCCGATTCTTGTTCGTTATCCAAGCATGTGAACGCAGAGAGACGCAGTCTTTCAGCGCGCCAAGGAATCTTTGATCGTGCCGCGAGACCGGCGAAACTTGCTTCCTACGAGTACTGCCTTTTTCACGCGGCACCTGCGCTTTCGTAAAATTTTCCACGTGTTCTCACTGCAAGTCTCAATGCATACACAGGGTCTCAAAAAAGTTCTTCGGCGAATGACGACGAACGATTAGAAAACGTGTCTTCAGCACGCTGCCACCAGCCTCTGCAACGCTAGCAAAACCGCAGTTCGTCTACGAGCAAGATGGCATTCCAGAGGCTTCACTCGCTGGAGCGGGAAGCGCGATCCAGCACTTGTCATAGAGATTAGTGGGAGTATTGGTCGCACGTGCGAAGCACATGCACTCTCTTTGTGATCGTAACACTTTTTGATTTGGGCGATGATGATGATGGCTTGTGGCTACTCGAACTGGATTGGACTGAATTGATTTGTAACACGCTTGAGTTCATCTAACCTTTTTTTTTATCCTAGTCGTAAATGTAAGTACGAGAAAGCGCGACTCGTGAGCGAGGAGCGGGTGCGTCCGGCGGACCGGTGGCCATTCACCGACTACGTCCGACGTATCTTTAGACTCTGGGATCAGGATACGTCCGACGTATCTTTAGACTCTGAGATCGGCGTACGTCCGACGTATATTTAGACTCCGCGTAAAAAATATCCAGGACCCGTTGTTCAAGTCTCAATGGCCCAGTTCTTGATTGTTTAGAAAATACTGAACTTCCTTTGGTGGTAAAAAAATATCTAGAACAATGAACATCCACTGGGTACGTAGTGACGGCGTTTTATAGTTATACTCAGTGAGCTTGGTCTACCCTAGCGCTGGTGTAAACAAATACCAGTGCAGATATCTTATAAATTCTGAATATACTAACGCGTTCGTGTTGTCATGTTTTTTAATCCAGACACCAAATTTTGACAGTAAATAATATTGTTGTTTTTAAAAAAAGCCTATATCACGATAAGATATTTGCTTGCAATATCATACTAAAACCGTTAAACAAAATAATTCATGTATTGCCAACATGGTGTTTTCCTTCGTTTTTTGTGGTTTCAAGAATTTTCAGGCATCCCTTCCTACAGTCAGTTGACGCTTAAAGTTCAAAGTAAAACAAAAAATAATATACCAGATTAATTTATTGCTCAATCGCTGCCACGTTGGCATGGCTGATGACAGTATTTAAAACACGACGACGCATCGATATCAACAAAGCCCACTGAGCGCGAAGACTGCGAATGTGATGATACGACTGAAAAATGTATCCCAATGAGCAAAATCGATAAAAATGAACTGCACTGGTGTGTTGGAATTTGTGAATTTGTAGGATATCCCTTTTGTCGACGACGCGATGCACCCAGGCTTGCAAAAGACGACGCATAGAGAACACAAATAGTTCGAGGAAGGCATCAGAAGCTGCACATTTCTTTTGATGCGTCTTTGAGATGCGTTGCACATTTCTCAAGTGTGGTATGCTATCTTTCGTGCCGTTGTTGCTATCCATTAAAGCGTGGAGTAGACTCAAGTATAATTCTTTGTTCGTGCACTAGAGCCCTACGAGCTGATCGTGTTTACCGCCACACATTAAAAGGCATAAGCCTCAGCTCGGGCGTTGATTTGACAAAAATTTTATTCGTAGATTTTCCTTTTTTCTGAAGTGCCTTTTCTTACATGGCAAAATGAAACAGTTAATTGCTTTCAATTATTGAGACCCTATTGTCGTACTTACATTAGAAAACAAAATTAACCCCTCAAGAACAGGTAGCCATCAAACTTACTGAAAAGGGTAAGCGCACTTCGGGAGAACGGGCCTAGATAATTTAAATGTAGACTCAGTCTCTCCGTGTGGAATGCCAGAAGACCTTCGTTATTTTTGCACTGATGCATTGAGCCACCTAAACTTGCAAAGCTTTAAATGTGCCCTGAGGAGGTCTCTGAGATCTCCTAGATATGGCGATAACTCAATCTTCGGGCTCTAAGCATCCTAAAAATCTATAAATCCTAACGATGCGCGGCTGATTTCCCTATCAAGAAAGCAATAAACAATTTAACACACCGAGGTCATCTCCGGCGATGAGAGGAGCATTTTTCCGGCAGTGAGGACGATATGTGACAAATGAAAAGGCGACATTTTGCTTAGAATTCAACTGCTGTTATTACAAAATGTGTATGATTTTGTAGATTATAAAAGCAAATAAGAATAGTCGAAAAATTATAATTTTTCGCGGATAGTGAACATAATACTGCAACAATCGTCTGAAAAACAACGCACGATGTTTTTGTTTTTGTTTTGTTTCTTCCGCGGTAGTGATGTGTCCGGTCGTCAGCTCTGGAGCGTGCGATCGCTGGGTATACGTAGTAGTAGCAAGCGTTGTAAGAAAGTAGACGGGAAAAGTGAGAGCCAATCCTGAACGCGCGCTCGGCGCATTTTTCACTGGGACGCTTGCTGGGTTGATTCGTAGTCCGGCTGGCTGTATGGGTAACGAGCCGCTTGCATTCGAGATATCACTTCGCGGTTCCAGCGGTCGGAGGCGCGAGGATCCTTCGCTGGCTATTAGCTGACAGACGTCCTGGTTTCGGAACATGCTTCTCCCATCGCCGGAGATGACCTTAATGTATTGCAATCTCTGGTTGTTTTTTTAATAAGGAAATCGGCCGAGTATATTCATGGGTTAGAGATTTCTAAGATACCTAGATCCAACAGAGTGAGTTATCGCCGTATTTAAGCGGTTCTAGAAACATCCTCAGGGCACCTTTAAACCGAAATAGAAAGGCTGTAAGAACCAAGAATCAAGCCCAGACAAATTGTTGCAACGGGCAATTGCGTGCTACGCCTAGTGGTTCAGGCAGGGGCTACACATAAGTGCTAATTCGTAAAGTACTTTAAATCTGTTAGGGGGTCTATCTCATGACTCACATCAAAGTTTGTTTCGTAATGTGAGCGGCGTAATGTTTGTTGTTTCCTATAATTCATAATTATAATGATAACGTAATGTGCACTGATCCTGAATGAATATTTCGAGTTTTTAGGTCTTGATTTCGATACTTTTCCCCGTGACAAAATAATTGTGAGTGACAATATTAAAGTATACTTCGTCTCACCTTAAATTCAAACGCAGCCGACACTACCAGCTAATAGCACCAGTCAAGCAGCGTCAAAAGCGAAAGTCACTGGGCCTTGTTTGTTTGTGATTGGCTCAGCGATGACAGAACACGTACAGAAACATGACGAAGACCAAGATGGCGGGCTTTTGATGATGTTTTTAAACAGCCGTGGTCAAACAATGCAGGCTTTGAGAACGTCGAGATGCCGACATACAAATTAAGTTGCGCAAAATTGTTTACTTGTATTGCTGCGACTGAATACACTGTTGTGAAACAATTTTATTAGCTTTTGATAGCTTACGAAGTATTTACAATTTTATTTTTAAATTTCCTATTATATATAGCCCTATTTCATATGAGCGCAGCTCACTGAAAAACTCATCCTACCGGATTTCTAACTTACCATCATTATAGTTTTACGTATTGAATATTCTTAGAAATACAGTAGATTCTACATTGCTTACATTTCGCAGCATAACAATATAGTACTCTCTAGATTTCTCTTCCGTATTGCTCACCGGCAAACGAATGAGTCGTTTATTTTATGGTTGAAAAATTAAAAAAAAAAGTTATCTAACCAGTCTATCGCACAGTATGAAGCCCAGGGACAAGACATATTATTACAATTGACGACAAACATACATTCAAAAGGTAAAAGAGTTTTAGAAAACAACAACCACAAGTCAGTGGGGAAGGAGTGGTCGTTATTATACTGGCCTAAAACGCAGTTTCCGTGCCAGCCCCTGTGTTGATTCGCCTCTGTTAAGTAGTTCGAACAAAGACTCGAATATATGAAAATTTTATTTTATTAAAGAAATAGCGACCTAACAAGCGTTCAAAAACGTTAATCCTTAGTACTTAAAGCTGCAATGATACACGGGCGTCAGTTTGTCGCCGATGAAATATCCCCGAGTGGCAGTTCATGCTAAAACATATATGCGAAGTGCAAACCGAAACACAGACCAAAAAATTTAGACACGAAAAAACTGTTCCACGCCGTTTTCCACAAAAAAAAAAAAAACGAAGCTATTCCCTGAACGTACACCGCAAATGCGATTTTGTTAAAATTATATTTGTGAGTGCCGTACGATAAAATCACCGGTGTGGTTTACTTTTTAAAGCAAGGTGGGGGAATATTCTTTTACATTGTCTTTCCAGCTAGCTTCTATTCATTTTTGGCAGATGTGTTCCGGCCTTTAGGGCTAATCGTATACAGTATTTGTGAACTACAAACGAACTAGGACTGCACTAGATGGAACTGAGAAAGTGGGTCACCACGGGTGGGCGTCCCAATATATACGCGGCTGTATCATTACTTCCATTTTATTGATGATAACAATAGGCGCACATCCAATATCAACGAACCATTACGCCTGGAGAACATCGGGAAACGTATACTTACGTTCGGGAATTTCCCATGTATACAATAATGAAAGAAGCGGAAATAAACACAACTAAAGTGCACCGAGGAACGTCGCGTGTTTCTTCAATGGAGGAAACTTCCCATTCCTTTCCATTACAACCGATATGTGTTCCTTCTGATAATGAATCTTTTCTCTCAAAAAAGCGACATAATTCTAAGCACCGGCGAAGCCCGGAGCAAACTATCTCGTTTGAAAATTAAACTGGGACACAATTGTAAAAAAAATGAAGTTTAAACAAAAACTTGGAAAGTAGTTGAGCGGGTTTGAAAGGCTCCCACTTTAACGAAATTACCCACCCCCCAACCAACACGATGCAGTTTTTTTCTGCAAAAACAATCCCAATTGCAAGAAGCTCAATTACGTTCGAGTGCCCGATCCACAATACATTGCGATGCACCAAAAAACGCACACCTCGGCGCAATTTTACGCTGTCTCAAATTTTACCCAAAAAAGAAGTAACAAATGCACTTTACATAAACAATGGCTTTGAACGTTATCGCGGTTCTCGAAGCAGCGCATGTTTGTTCAGTAAAAAGCACAGATGCTCAGACGCTTGCGCTTCTTTTTACACACGCGCCCACGACCAAGCTCTTCAGTATACGCAGCTCGCTAAGTCTGAGGCACTCCTTTCCTCCCCACCCCAGGACAGAGCTCTTCAAGAGTGCGTCCATACATGCACCCGCTCTCACGCTACAAGAGCAAATTACCTTGCCGCACTCTACCGGCGCTCTTAATGCGGGACTGCCGTAAGACGAATGCTGGGAGAGCTAGGACTGTATTATCGGGGCTGCAGCATGTTTTTCTATCCAGACATGCCCGAATCGGAACGGAACACATCAGCTGTGCTCATAGGCGGTGATCAAGACAAAAGCTAACATATACGTAGGGCTTTTCTTCTTCCGAGCGTCGATGTTGATGCACCTGACGAAATGGTCCCGAATGACCTCGTAGGGCGCTTCGCCGTGCCTTGTGTGTATGTTTTGTTGCAAGCTGGCATGTCTGGATTTGTTGATGAGTAGTTACGGTATTGCGAAACACAAGTTTGTTGGATACTTGAGTAATTACCTAATCAATAAAGTGGCAAAGGTACGAAACGAGACTAAAGTGGTGTTTATGTTGAGACGAATTGCTGCTAATAATACACGGCAGGTGCTCTGACGTGTCGTCTAGATTGCGTTGTTGCACTGCAAGCCGCAGCTAGCCAAAGCAATCAACTATCAAGAGCATTGTATGTTGATAGGTTTAGCCAACCGAGATCATAGGGGCTTAACTATAAAACCCGTACGTTTGAAAGCTTAATTCGTTCGTTCACTAGGTGCAATTGGTTGTAGGTTATGTGAAATACAAGCGCATGTCCTGACACGAATTATTTTCTTTATTTTGTTTATTGACGATAACAAGATCAAATTAAAACTGGCTGTAGTTACTTCGGCGTTGACTCGCTAAACCTTGAACTACATGACGCCTTTATTTTATTTGTGACAGTACATTTTTTGAACAATTAAAATGGGTCGGCGTAAGAGTAAGGCAATAGTGGCCTGTCATTTCCAATCCCTGTTCTTCTGAATGTGACAAATGTAGTGCTGTTTGAACAAAGTTAGTACTTAGAACAGGGGCAACCTAATTCAGTTGGTATCCTAATGCAATATATATTTGTCATGTTTTAACCTAAGTAGATTTAAATAAACATTTGTATCGACATGGTATTTTCTCCACACCTGGTGAATGACGTTTCAATTCGAGTGGCGCATCCAAGTCTTTCTATCACGAGGAGCACGTTTTTTTTAAGGAACAGAAAACACGCGTCGAGTGTAATAGGTTATAACTCACATATATATTTCGAGCTTCTATTTACTTTTGCAAAGAATAAAAGAAAATATAAAACGCAGGCACCTTTCAGGACTCGTCACCACGTATCACATCTCAGAAACGTTCACTCATCTGCAACAAAGGCTCTCCTCAATGCCAGGACGACGTTCAACAATGCAGGATCTGCGATTCAAGACTGTGGCAGAGAGAGGCCGGTAGCGACGTGTTTCATTTTGCAGAAAATAACACGCGCCACCTCGCAGCGCGACAGCGATGGCACATCACCATCCACAAAAGCTGCTAAAAAAAAAAGAAGAAAGAAAAAAAAAAGCCGAGGAAAGGATAGCCTATTTGCAGCGTGCGGCGTTCCTCGGTGTACACCAGGGCGACAATTTCACGGCGCGTTTCAGGAAGGGCACAAAGACGATCCGAGGAACAGGCCGACGACACTCAGTTTTGTAAGGGAACAGCTAAACAAAAGTTCAAAGAGAGACAAGCAGGAACAGCACCCTCGCGAAGCAGCAGCGCATCTTCTTTCGAAGAGCGTCGTGGTCGCGATTTGAGAGCAGTGTCAACAAAAACGCTGCCGCAGCAACCACCTCTCGTTGGCAGTCTTTGGAACAAGTTGCGCGACAGCGCAGAGAAGGGAGAAAAGGAACGTGAAAGCGGCTTCAAACTTCCATTCGCGTGGTGGCAAATACGTAGCTCCATAGAAAAGGCGACTCGGTACGCATCAAGGAGCAACGATTGGAAAGAAAAGCAACGAAAAAAAAAAAACACATAATATAAGCTATATATTTTTTCGAGTGTATGTCACGACTCGAGGTTTTCGGAAAATAGAAACACAGTGGTCCGGGCAGCACTTGCGAGCAGTAGCGCAGCTGTAGGAGAAGGTTTCCACCCACGCAAATCCGGGTAACACTTTAGCTGAGAAGTGATTCTCATCACGGTTCCCGGCGATTGCGAAAGGCATCTTATACAAATACTAGGTTTAAAAGTGTAAAAATAATAAGCTTAATTCTATCGCATACATCGGGAAACACGTCCTTTGAATTCTATGAACGGCAGGAGATGCTGCACAAGAAGAGTGGATATTTTCTTGAAATCAAGTTTTCTTTAAAAGAAGTCCGTAGATGAAAAATATTTTAAGAAAATATGGGCTGCCTTCCTAACGCTGATCTAATGCTCTTTTTTTTTTTTTACTCATACTTTGCAATTTAAACTATTTTTGTTTTGACCCAGAATTTGTTACATGGCTGGCACGTAACCATTTCCGTCGCTCAACCAGGGACGTAAGTCGATAAGCAGACTCTCTGCGGAACACTGACGCAGTACAGGTCTTCTCACTCACAGGACAACTCTGCTAACCGAACGCATTCTTCGAGTGCATCCGTGTCACTCTGGGCGCGGTGAAAACATCGCATGTTCCGACATACTGCGGCGCTCTGCTCCGTGAAACGAGCGCGCTCCGGTCTCCCAAAGAGAGACCTGAATGGTTTTTTCAGTTAAAAGCCTTAGGCAACAGCCGCCAGAAAACTGGCGACTGTTTACCCAATCTGAGGCTTAAGTAAACAGCGGCCAGTGCTTTACGCGTTCACGGATGCCTCTTCGGAAGGGGTGCCATCACGAACATCAGCTTCCTTGCGACCCAATCGGAACAGCCCATCTTCGAGTGTGTTTTCTATGCGTGTGTATTGTCACGGGCCAAAGCTTCTAGCGCGCACGCGGTGTTGGTTGCTTCCGCCGCCAAAACTGTTGTTTACGCGCGAATATCGCCAGCCATCGTGTCCACCGCCTTGCTTGGTGGTCGTCGTCAATGTACGTCAACGCTGCTCGATTTCCGGCCACGAGCATGCTGGTCTAAACACACACCCGCGATAAGTCATAGTCGTCTGATGCTTCAGAAAGAGCGGGAAGTTCAAATAGGCCAATCAGGGCCCTGAATTTACCCCATAATTTTACTTCGTGAGCATCTCTCAGCATCTCTCAATACTCAACCAGGTGGGCGGCAATAGCCGCGTTTACATAAATGCGACTTAGTCGCATCGAATTCAGTTCGCATTCAATGCGGTCATGTAAACGGCATAATGCGCTAGGGAAGTGCATCGCGTTCAAGTCGCTAGACAGAGTTGGATCGAGACGGCGGGTACGCATTCATTCAACCCATGTAAACGGAGGTCGCATCGGATTTTGAAACGAAAGGAATATGGGAAGGCGCTCGCTGTGGGAACGAGTGAACAGCTGAGGACATGGCGGCAGCCAACATCGTCGGCGGTGGCGGAGAGCGGTTTCATGTGGTCGTCAGCCGTTTCTTCCGAGAAGAAACGCGAGCTTTTCTTGCCAAACTAAATGAGCGGAGTATCACTGAGCTGCTCGGAGAGGGCGGCCCCCGTCCAAGCCATCCGAAATACGACTTGCGTGTCCCAGGGAATGCCTAGAGGCTTCGGCGCAAGCACGAACGACCAGAACGACGCCCAGAGCTCCGAGCACTGCATGGTAGCGCTAGCGCAGAACGAGCAGCTCCTACCTAGATGCCGTTCCTCGCTGCGTCGGAGCTTTTCGGCCTCATAGGTCCGGTCGTTTGGTTGGCAAGGTTTGGCCAGGCGAAGCGCGGTGGCGTCCTCAGAGCGGTTGCAAACGATCTCGCTCGCCAGACCGTGCACATGCACGTTGCCTCTGATCCAGAGTGGCCAAGCGGTCCGACCCGGAGCCCAAAACGTTTGGGTTTTGATGTTCCTTCCGTCTCCCAACTCCTTGCAGAGCATCGAAGACAGCGGGCACGATCTTTACGCTCGCCGCAAGCGTCGAAATTCTTCACGTGCGATGCACCGGAAATAGTGGTCACGTGGTGCGGCCGTTGCCGGAAACGCAGCTTTAACTTCGGGCTTTGACACGGCGTGGCGCCACCTTCGCGTAGGGCTTGGTGCGCATTCATGTAAACGTTGCCGCGTCGGCTTCCTTCGAAGGACGATTGAATTCGAAATTATGTAAGCGCGGCTAATGTGAAGCGTTTGCCAGCGCTTGGGCCAATGAGTGTGTCCTAAGAAACATTGAACATTTTAAATACCAAGTAATAGTTAATCTTGAGATGACCCGCAGTATTAACGCGATAGCGCTTAGCCACTCGTGCCGCAGAAAAGTTGATGCTGGAGCCGGCGTTCGGTGGGACCAAAAGTCCCATAATATAACGCGCGCAGCCACGTGTGTCACACGTGACGTCACACATTACGTTACACGTGGCTATGCGCGTTGCGTTATGGAATTTACCCACTACATTTAAGTGAAAATTTTTCCCGCCAAATTTAGTGGAAACGTTTTCTGCCAAATGTAGGGGAAATGTTCCCGCCAAATCTTGTGACGCGTGACGCTACCGGCTAGACCACGCACACAGGCTTGCACGGCTTGGCAACGAGCACGCGTTTATCTGAGAAGGCTTTGCGAACTGGACCCGATAACGCTACCGCGCTCCACTCTTAAAGGCGAAGCTAAAGCGTCTCCCAAGTTTTTTTCTCGTGAGGATATACAAGTTCGCATGAAATTATGTCAGAGTTGGAGGTCACGGCAAAGATGTCTCTGAGTTTACGCACGCTGCCCACCGAGAGCGAGTTGTTTGGTACTGACTATGGACATTATATAGTGCAATAAGAGTTGTGATTATAATGCAATTAAATGCAAAGGTGCAAGCGAGCTGGACAAGACTGACGAAAATATTCCCTGGAGAAGGGGAACAAGAGGGACAGAGGACAGACACAAATCTCCAAACACAGCTCGGTGACTTGTGCGCGACCGAAAAAATCCGCTTGGTCCGGGTATCGAACCCGGGACCTCTCCATTTCCAGTGGAGCGCTCTACCAACTGAGCTAACCAGGGGTTAGACTCAGCTACCAACTGAGCTAAGCAGGGGTTAGCTCAGTTGGTAGAGCGCTTCACTGGAAATGGAAAGGTCCCGAATTCGATACCCGGACCAGGTGAATGTTTTCGGTCGCACACCTGGCGGTGTTTCGAGATTTGTGTCTGTCCTTAGTCCCTCTTGTTCCCTTTCTCCAGGGATTATTTTCGTCAATCCAGTTGTGGTAGGAATTGTGAACGACTGCAGGGGATTCATCACATATTTTTCATATTGCCCCCCCCCCCCCCTTCAAAAAGAAAGAAGAAGGAAAACATGGTACATTGTTTAAGCGCTTATGTTCCTGAGACAGGGCACAGATGACTAGCCAGAGATTTCTCCGCAGCAACTAAACATGCAAACTTTATTAAGTAAAAAAACACAACGCTGTCAACAAGATTCAGAACTTCATCTTCACATCGAGATCACAAATATTTACTTGGCCTTTATGTTTACGCTTGGACAGTTGTTTAGACAGTGGGCAAAGACAAATTGTCTGCTCTTAGAAGACGTGTTCTAGGGTTCTTGTGTTCTCATTTTCGCGTGATTTCTTTTTATTTTATGTTACTTGTAACTTTTCAAGTGTCTGAAATGTCAGACGTTCTTCTTTTTTTATTTGTTATGAACTTTTACTGTGTCTTTATTATATGAGCTTTACCTAACCAACGAAAATATTCGTTTAATCAAATATTACTTATTCGGCGTCTCTTTCGGTGGTTAAATCAACTTTTCTCAATGTTGAACTTCAATGGAAGGACGTATTTGCATTCAGAACGTTCGCGTTCTTGTAAACAAAAGTTACCGGACGAATAAAATGTTTTCAATTTTGCGAAGCACACTCTGAATTTATGTTCTTCCGGATATGCGCATAGTCTATTGATGTTGTTCCCGTTTGCACTTTCAAGAAATGCCTGCACTTCTGGTCTTTGGTCCCATGACACGCAAAGTTACAGTTACTTTGATTCAGGATGTGTAGCGGATAAACTCACTGAGGTTTGGGGGCGTTTCTCACACAAGACTGCCTTCCGCGTTCAAACACCAAACAACTGTAATTTCAACTGTCCGTGCAGCTTTAAACGGGCCCGTACAAACGAACATGTGTAACGACAAGGTCTTTGCCCGTTCATGTTTAAAATATATATCTCTGTTCTCGGAAAACAAATTGATGGCGAACCAAAAGGCTTTCGTTTTGGACTCCGCAGATTTCTTTTTCTTTCTGTAGAAGGAGTTTTTGACTCTGAAAACGCCATAAACTCTAGCGATCGCTGACCACCTGCTCCTGAAGCTGCCGAAGACGTCTTTACAAATTCAAGAATTTAGGCTCGTTTTTTTTTTTTTTGTATAACGGACTTTAGAGAACGTTATTTCGCCGTTCAAAATAAGGCTGAATTTCGTTTTGAAATCTGGCAGCCGCCGTAACCTATATGTTTACGACAGGCTACACATTTTCTAAATACTGTAAACGACTAAAGTTTCGCGGGGACCTAATTTTCGCGAATTTCGCGAATCACCTACAAAAGCGAAAAATACGTCCCCGCGAACAATTCGGGCAATATGTGAACGCTACTGAAGCCTACACTCGATTCGCGAAAATTAGAACCCGCGAATAATTTAGAATTTTCTGCTTTGGCCCGATTTGCGAAAATTTAGCCCGCGAAAATGATGTCGTTTACAGTAGATTATGCCAGCTAGTTCAAATATTTGAAAAGTTTAATTGCGCACTTTGGGCAAGGAGAATGCTTTTTATTAGGTTGCCCATGCAATGACCTCATGTCGAAAGCGATGGTGCCGGGAAAAAATAGAACTTTTTTTTTACATAAATTCAAATGATTCATCTTGAAATATATGTCCCCTGAAGAAACATACTGCTACAAAACATGCATCTTAACGAACTGATATAGGCCTTTCCCCTATATTACATTTTCTTTTTACGCCCGTTGATAAATATGATAACATTTTCATGTATTAAGGTAGTCAGATGGGCGAGTTGGTACTGATTGAACTTGGCCAAAGTTTTGCACGTAAATACAAGGTCCAATCTAAGGTCGAAAATATCAGAAAACATGCGCCACTCCTTGAGTGCCATCTATTGTATCCCGCTTTCATGTGGTAGATGCCATGTAGGACAGACGGGGCGGTGTATTAACGACCGACTACAAAAGCACACTCTCTCTAAAATCCATGGTGACGTGTCAACTACCCCTGTACTGTCAAGCCAGTGCGTGTACATCATGATTAGAAAATACCAAGATAATAGTTAAAGGGGCCCTCCAACAGTATTTGAGCGTCTACTTTTTTTTGCGGTTTCTCCACGCTAGTGGTCCAGGAAACCCAGTGGACAACGAAAGAGTTTAAAAATATTAGCGCATCATATTTTAATTTGACATCTCGGAAACACCTCCTCCGACGGTGGCGCCGCGAGGTGCCGAATGCGCGCGCATAACGGCGCTCCCTTTCACTATACGTCACATTCACTGGGTTTCGTGATTGGCGAGAGCCGTCCCAGAAATTTTGAAGCGGAATAAAGTATATCACACGTTAACCGTCATTATTTCTCTAAAAAGTCGTTTTTATAGAGCTAATAAAGTTGCAAATTAAAGTTCAAAAAGGGCGAAAACAACGCTTCGTCGCTCATGCGCGCCTCCCAGCGGCGGAGTACCTCCTACTCGCCGAGGTGGCTCCGGTGGCGGAGTCATGGAGTTGCGGGAGACGAGGCTTCCGCGGCTGTCGAAGCGGACTCGTCGCGGCGCTTGCGTGGTGTGTCCTCGTACGGCGCGACGCCCAGCTCCGCACTCCTTTTTAAGAATTCGGCGCTCACAATCCGATAAGCCCGGTAAATTCATCGATGATGGCAACCCGATTCCAAAGCTACGATGGTTGCAGCGAGGCCTAATGGCCGACCGGGCCGACGGGCTATCAACCAAACTCGCGTCCAATTGGCCAACCGCTTTGCTCCAATCGCTAAACTGTTTCATTTTACGTCATGAAGCGCAATGTTTTGCTTATTTAAAGTTGTTTTCTGCAATATTTAATTTGCTAATAACTCACAAAATATTGCGAATTTCTGTAATATTTTTTTTTCCTCGGAGTTCCTGCTTTCATGGAGCTCCGTTTCAGCGCGAACTTCAAACCAGTCAAAACATTGTTGGTGGGCCCCTTTAAATACCATCACAAACGCACGCAAAAGAAATGTTTCTAGCATTTAACAGCCGTAGCATGGGCAAACGATATATCGCTCGCCCATGTTAAGGATTTTATGGATGGCCTTTCTACAATTATATCCGTTTGGCTGAGTCCGAGTGCCCTCTTTGAGCTCGTGTGCCCTTGTGCCTGTGTGGCCGTCGCTCGAGGTGATTTCATCGTTTATACTTCTTGCTCCTTCCTTCCAATACATGCTAGTTGTGAGTGTTTGCTTCGCGGTTGATGCGTGTTTCTCTGCTCTGTCCCTGTCTTTTTGTGCTGAAGTTCATCCATGTTTTCTTGTATACATAGTTATACAGAAAATTATTTCATGTAATGCGCTTTGTAAAAAGATCGCCTTCAGGCATTTAAATACGCCTCGACAAAAAATGTCCGCATTGAGAAAAAGTATCAAGGTAATGCGAAACAATGCCTGCACTTCTGGTCTTTGGTCCCATGACACGCGGAGTTACAGTTACTTTAATTCAGGAAGCGTAGTGGATAAACTCACTGAGGTGTGGGGGCGTATCTCCCCCAAGACTATATACAGGGTGTTTCACGAACGATGGACAAATTCGATATTGCGAAAACTACGTATTGCACCAAAAAAAAAAAAAAAAAAATACTTGTGTCGTTTTAGTCCTAGGCAAGGGGCCTATTTAGGAAAATGATTAAGGTCAGGATAATTACGTTGTTTATTATTTTCGCGTAATAAATTGTTCTTTAAATATTGAGTTTAATGGCGTGGTTTCAATTAGAATCTTACTGAGCATCATCAAAATACACTAAATCAACAAATTGCAAAACGATAGAAGGCACGCGTGGTAATTTACGGCTTTCTGAAAAACCGCACAATTTCGACGGGTTTTTAAGTTTCGGTTTGCAATCGGAGCGCTTCTCGGCACCAACGGCACCGCACCTCGTGGAGAAACAGTGCAACCAGCCTCTGCTGTTTTGCGCGAGGACACCGCAGAGGTGGCTGGTTGCACTATCTCTCCGTGGGGCGCGGTGCCGTCGGGGCCGAGAAGCGCTCTGATTGCAACCCGAAACTTAAAAACCCGCCGAACTTGCGCGGTTTTTCAGAAAGTCGTAAAATTCCGCGCGTGAATTCTATCGCTCGGCAATATTTTGATTCAGTGTTTTACGGTGATGCTCAGCAAGTTTCTGATTGAAATCAAGCCCTCAGCTTGTATACATAGTATACAAGCTGAGGGCTACAAGATACAAGTATACAAGAAATCAAACACAATAATACAAAAGTTAAGCACGCAAAAATAATTAACCATCAAATTATCCCGGACTTTCATAAGTTTCCTTAATAGGCCCCTGGCCCAGAGCCAACCCGACTCTAGCATGTTTTTGTTGTTACGCGTAGTTTTCGCAATATCGAATTTGTCCACTTTTCGTGAAACACCATATATATATATATATATATATATATATATATATATATATATATATATATATATGTATATATATATGGGTGTTTTCATCTCAAATCGTGCAGGCAAAAAGGGTCGAATTTTTAATTTCGCTGAAAAAAATATATGTTATGGCGTCGTCTCTAAAAACGCAGTAGCCACAAACCGCAAGTCCGTCGGATTTTTTGTTCTCGACTTACGAATTTTAAAAGAGGCCGCGGCGGAAAGCAGTGTTTTTTACATCCGTCGTGGGTCGGATGTTTCGCTCGATCTCCCGTCGTGGGTTTTCAGTCCACATTATATTAACTTTTTTCAAGCACTCTGTGGGCACAGGTAAAACGCTATAATACCATGAAATAATTTTAGGCGTTTTGCTTTTTCTCTGCAAAAATGTCAAAAACGCCCCCTCGGTCAATTGTTGACGAACTTTGACAATTAAATACTGGCGATCTACTTGGGTTAAATCAATATTTTTTATGTCTATGGAGAGCCCCAAACACGCTCTTTATAGATATTATAAAATCATTTAGCTGTATAAAATATCCTTTGCGGGACGTTTTCGTTAATGTTATGCGAAAACCAAAAGGTACCAATTTTAAGATCAATTTTCTCAAAAAACCCATTTTTTATTTTTTTTTTATTTTTTGTCAAAATGTAGATATGATAGTTGTCTACTCGAAACGCAAGTCGAGAAAGTGTATATTTTGTTTGTATGTTCTATATTTAAGCATCAATATCGTACAAAGACGTGTTTTTACGGCTTGAAAGGGACTTGCGAATTGCGCGTCTTCACAAACATTGAAATATTTTTGCATTTTTTTTAAAGCTCCCACGTAAAAATGAAATACAGTATTTCCACCCTGTTATATTTATTGATCATTTAAATTTTATTATAGGCGGCAAGCTACATTGGAGCAGTTCAAAAGAGAAAGCGACACTTCTTAACAGACCAGCAGGCGTCGTAAATTTTTAATGTATAGAAATCGGCAGACGTCGTATTGATTCGGGGCCTTCATTGGCCTATATGAACGTCCCGCCCTTTCGGAACCAGCAGATGACCACGACCTTTCGCGCTCGTTGTGTTAGATAGGACGGCCCGTGACAGTAAAGCGAGCAGCGCACCCTGTGTCACGAGGAGTGAAATGGTACGAATATGTCGTTGACGCGGCGAACGGTGACGGCCACCCAGGAGGAGTCAGTCAGTCAGAGTATTGCAGAAGGGAAAGCAAAGGAACTGTTGCCTGGGAGGATGAGAACACCACGGCCTTACAATATCGACGGTCACCAACAGTTCTGCCTGCCAAAACAACGCCGCGTGCGAGCTAAAACCGGCGGCGCGGGCACGCACACGAAGATGGGCCGGTTTCGTTAGGGATGTGGGAAAATTTTGAAAGCAGCCATCCGTGCACGCGTGAAACGATACCGCGTATTTGCCCAAGCTTCGAACGCCCTATCCTAGAAATGGCCGTGCTCTGCAAAGTGGTTGTCCTGTGCTTGTCTTCCGTGTTTTATTCTTTCAATTTTATGTACTCTATCTCCCTCCGCGGAAATCCGATAGCACCGAAGGGTTATCTCTTTTGTAAACAGCAAAGCCCGGAGACTAGCATCAAAAACGAGCGTGTTGGTAAATACATAGGTTGCACTGACGTCACATCGCATACTTTTGGCCACCACGTAAAAGGAGGAGAGGGAAGCTGCTTTTGTAAAAAATTTGAGTGACGGGCTAATCTTTTATAATCTTCTGGGAGGAGAATAGCGACGCCTGTGCAAATCCGGGAGGCAAAAAAGAGGGTCCTGATAAGAGGGGAGCTCCTCCTTGCCCTCGCCCCTGGTGGTCATCGGAGCGCTCTTCGAATGACGTCACGTGCAACCTATGTATATACTTGTGTCTATTCTGCCCGGAGACTAGTTGGGTCGAAGTCAGCCTCCTTGTCAAATATAACCGTTTGTGAAGAGTGGTCTTCTCCCGAGATGAAAAGTTAGCGCCGGCTGACGTGTTCTTTTGAAAAAGGGAAGGGGAAAGAGAAAGTTTGAGTAACTGCATGCAGTAACTACCTCGAAAGCTCCTCTCACGATATGAAGCTCGAGGCATGTTACGTCTCGGTTACCTTCTGGCGCACCGCTGCTTGAAACTATTCTTGATTTTGTTCCGCACAGCCCCGACGGATGTGCGGAACAGAGTGAAGAATAGATTCGAGCATCATCTGGACGCCATCATCCTGCCAGGCTTCAGTGTCGTGGGACTGGACTCGGCGTCGGTCAGTTAAGACTTTTTTTATTTTATTTCGTGAGTGTTTCTTCACTCCGCTGAACTTTGTTTCTCGGGTGCGGTTCTGCTGAACCTTTTTTTTTAATGTTTCGTTACTAACTGTTTGTTAGCATTGTTTACTCGTTTGGTTTATTTCTTCTTGGCGTAGCGGCCTGACGGTGATGTAGAGAGCGTGCTCGCACGCATTTGGTTGTGTCCCGTTTAGGGAATGCCCGGAGGAGTTGGTTTTTATTCTTGCCGCGTGCGGCTGAGTTTTTGTGTCTTAATTAATTTTTTTTTTCCTTTACGTGTCGTTGACTTCTTTGCCTGACTCTCCACCAGGCGTGGACCTATCGCCTTGCCACCGCTCTAACCTAAATCTTTTATTTTTTTACCGCAATTTTCGTTAAGATCGGAGATGGGTAATTTTATTCTTATTTATTTATTTTTATTCCCTACCCTTCTCCGTGACAATCTCTCCGTGTGTTTCGGATCGTTTTTGTGTCATCACTTTTGTGTATTACGGAAGTGAAAGGCCATTCCCTGGTGATCTGTGCGATGTGCGGTGAACAAACCCTAGCGTTTGGTTTCGGAAAGAATGGTATATAATAGATCAATGATCTGGTGATTTTTTATGTCTTAGTAATATGACAGCTAATAGCTAGTCATGGTAGTTTACAGTGAAAGTTTTATAAATCGAAAAAAATACAACGTCTGTGCCTCTTCGATATTGAAGGTCTACTAGGCCTGCTGATTTGATTAGATATGTTTCTCGTGGTTTCCCGCTCTTTTCAAAACATAAATAACTATTCAATACCACAAAATGCGTTTATAAGTGATTACAAAACGCAGACGAAAATTCAAGAAAACTTTTTTACAATTCATAGAAGCGCACGTCTTTTTTTGTCTGACTTAGGTCTTGCAAAACGAAGACGTCTTTTTCCGATATTGAGGATTAAATATAGAACATACAAACAAAATATACACTTTCTCGACTTGCTTTTCGAGTAGACAACTATCATATCTACATTTTAACAAAAAATAAAAAAAAATAAAAAATGGGGTTTTTGAGAAAATCGATCTTAAATTTGGTACTTTTTGGTTTTCGCATAACATTAACGTAAACGTCCCGCAAAGAATATTTTATACAGCTAAATGATTTTATAATATCTATAAAGAGCGTGTTTTGGGCTCTCCATGGACATGAAATATATTGATGTAACTCAAGTAGATCGCCAGTATTTAATTGTCAAATTTCGTCAACAATTGACCGAGGGGGCGTTTTTGACATTTTTACAGAAAAAAAGCAAAACGCCTAAAATTATTTCATGGTATTAGAGCGTTTTATCTGTGTCTACAGAGTGCTTGAAAAAAGTAAATATAATGTGGACTGAAAATCCACGACGGGAGATCGAGCGAAACATCCGACCCACGACGTATGTGAAAAACACTGCTTTCCGCCGCTGCCTCTTTTAAAATTCGTAAGTCGAGAACCAAATATCCGACGAACTTGTGGTTTGTGGCTACTGTGTTTTTAGAGACGACGCCATAACATATATTTTTTTCAGCGAAATTAAAAATTCGACCCTTTTTGCCTGCACGATTTGAGATGAAAATTCAGAAGAGAGGCCTCCTCTCGAAACGTCAATAAACCTTTCCCTGTTTTTGTTCAGTCCATGGATCTTTCTTGTATATATATATATATATATATATATATATATATATAATAAGTCAGAGATCCGTACTTGCGGAGTTGCTATGCTAGGAGTTTATTGTATGTATTACGACAGTTTCGCCGAGAGGCTCGGCTTCGTCAGATGGCATACATGTGAGACCTATATATATATATATTCATGGCGTTTTTTTTAAGCTTAACATAATTTTTTTTAAAAAAACCATGAAAGCTACATTAATGCGGTCTGTGCAGGTGAGTTATAAGGCCAGGGGGACATATTATAGGAGAATAATCGTAACGATCAGTCGGCTAATTAGTTAAAAATCGTTGATGAACTTTTTAATTAATGAAAATAGACATATAGTTCCAATTAGAAACTTGCTCAGCGTCATCGAAAACCACTAAATCAGTAATTTTCAGAAAGACTTTGAGCGCGTGAGAAGCGTAGTAGTGCACTAAAGTTAGCACTCGTGGAGCACGTACAAAGCTAGCGGTTGCGATAAGGCGCCCGCGCAATTTTTCCGTCGCTTATCTAGCCCCAGCCTTGTACCTGCTCCAGGAGCGGTAACTTTCGTGCACTACTACGCTTCTCACACGTTCAAAGTCTTTCTGAAAATTACTGATTTAGTGGTTTTCGATGACGCTGAGCAAGTTTCTAATTGGAACTATATGTCTATTTTCATTAATTAAAAAGTTAATTAACGAATTTTAACTAATTAGCCGACTGATCGTTACGATTAATCCCCTATACTATGTCCCCCTGGCCTTATAACTCACCTGCGCAGACCGAATTAACCTAGCTTTTATGGTTTGTTTTTAAAAATTCTGTTAAGCTTAAAAAAAAACACCCTGTATGTATATACATATATATATATATATATATATAATTGAGAAGAAAAGAAAACCCTTCGTGGAAAACAGCAACAACGGACGGTTTATTCCTCGACGTTTCGGCCGGAGTCCGACCTTCGTCAGATCACAGGGTCGCCTCTTTGATGCTTATCACTCCTTTCACAAGCTGTGAGCCACGACATTTAATGTCCTCATTTTTTTAATTTTTTAGTTACTTTGCTTCAAATATACAAGTCTTGGTAGCATTTTGAAGTCAGAATTTACTGCAAATCCACACCCCCTCCTTTCCCCCCTCCCCCTCCCCCCCCAAAAAAAAAAGAGGAGAAAAGTAATATGAAGAAACGAATGACGATATAATTTTAAAAAAAAAAGTTTAAATTGCAAAATCAGGTGGGTATCAGTATCACTCCCGGTTGAACCATTGAGGTGTGAAGAAAAATTTAATCCAAGAAAGTATTTTTTTATATACAATTTGTTCCCCACCCTTCGTGCTCTTGGCCAGTGCTTTAAAGTTCTAGCAAAACGTACAACTTTTTGTTATTCCAAAAACATATTGCCACAAATCTTGAGACTTGAGTGCATATGAAGTTATCAGAGATAGTCATCTACTCAAATTCGTCCCTATAACAACGCATTACTGATAATAGCTTCATTTATTTGCATAAGGAATGCTTCATTTCCATAGGTAACTTCATAAGTCCGGTCGTACCTTTCGCATAGCACGCGGCAACCTTAAACAGACAAACGACACGACCGTGTTGCTACTGTGTTCTTAGCGGGTACTGAATAGAAGACCCACCTCTTATTATGTACCGTACCGAGGTACCGAAAAATCAAGAATACAAAGTGGGGTACGAGAATACATACCAGAGCATACAACACAAGCCGGTTTATGTTAAAATAAGCTGCGAAAATGTAACTCAGACCCTATTTTGTAAGCACAAACTAGTCAACAACTCGCCCGAATTATTAACATGGGGGGACCGACTCAAGAAAAAGAAAATATTCAACGGAAGAAACGCTTAAAGCATCAGCAAACGAGATTTACTTCTAAGATGACAACATTAAACAAACGTATCTTTATTTACGTGTACGCGTGGCGCACCGTTAGCAACTATGCCGGCAAGTACATGAATGAAAACATCAAAAACACATACACATAATAAAGCAAGAACCATGGTTCACTATATATAATAACCGCCGTGATATATCTTAAATATCATCAGCACCGGCTACATAAACAACCTTTTCTGGCAGTACATTACGATCACAAATAATTTAGCGTAGATGCATGATGGGGTGGCAGAATGTAGCGACCAGGTCTGATATCTGCAGGTAGAGGATGTGTATACTGTCAAACAAATGAAAATCGTAAGCACTTTGTTCGTTGGCTCAAAGAGGTCCCAACCAAATCTGCGTTTTATTTCAGTTCAACATGTATAATGGTTGTAAGGCCGCGGTAAATAGTACATGTTGTGGCTGCTGCGCAGGCGGGGGTGTGTTCTTTTATTATTTGTTTTCGCTCCCGACGCGTCGGCCCGAGTGTTCGGAGGGCGCGTGTAACCCGATCCGGGCAGTAGGCGCTCAGGCGCCAGCCAGGCGGCGAACAATGCACGGGCCGATTAGACGAGGAATTTGGTTCTGGCGGTTGAAGAACTGTGTTATATTATATTTACTGTCGGACGTTTATTGGACAGGTGTATACCACGTGATCTCTTTCGGTTTTAAAGTTATTGGTCGGTCCTGGCCAGAGGGAGAGAAAGACCTTTCCTCCAAAGGCCCGTGTCGGGCGAGAGAAGGATGATTTTGGCGTATGAGCAGGGCGCACACGCAGACTTGGAGGCGCGCAGCAATGATGCCGGGTCCCTGACTTTTTGTAACGAACGTACAGAGTCAGTAATTATTCGGACTAATGAACATCTGGAAAACGTCAACCATCTAACGGCTCCTGGATTCGGCGGCTCCAACAAAAGACGCCAAGGACAATCGTCATCAGAGAAGTACGAAGAACCAAAAAGAAACTTTTACTAAGGCTGTAGTCGGTTATCGCAAACATTAGCGCTTGATTTTGAATTATACCTAACTCATGTGCTAGGTAACTTTTAGGACGATCTTAAGTGACACAAGATTACTTTAAAAATGATCTCATGTAAGACAAGAACGTTTGTTTCACGCTGCCCGATGTGCATACAACAAGTCAGGAATATTGGCTAGTGTGTTATCTACCTTATCGTTCCGCTTAAAATTATACATGAAATGAACTCTGAGATACGTATGTCTTTTTATACTTTTTGAGTATATAATTTTTAGTTCATACATATTCGCTAAATCACCGCATTGAGAAAAAGACATGTATTTACACTTGTTAATATTAAAGATAATTTCCCAATAATCACACCAGTCCCCCCTACTTTTAAATTGCGCTTCAGAATACGAGCGTCCGCGTCATTTTTATCGATTCGGGAAACTGCACCGTGATCCGCCAATACCTTTATTAGGCGCGGAGGCGTGTTCATCGTTCGCACTAAGCACCTGAGTAAGGTGATTAGCTATTAAAAAATACATTCTTAAGAGATACTGTGGTGACCTACCTCCGCTTACCTGATTAAACAAAGCCGAAAGTATGCTTATAAACAACCGTGAGAGAAAGACACCTGGTTTTCTTTATAAGCGAGCAATAATTGTATAACAACTTTCGGCATAGACTCGATGGGTTACTTCACAGAATGAATTGCTCATTGGTTTATATTCTTTGGAAAATTACAATCTATTTATTCAACATAAATTTACCTCTCTGGTGATAAGGGACAAAAAATCAGAACACATGAAAATTATATTTGCACCCTATCACCGGCGTTGCCAACTCAAAAATTAAAAATACAGGAAAGGAATTCCTAAAATCCGCTAAAAACCTCTAAATTTAAGGCGCATATAATTTACAGCTATAATTAGTTTAGGAACAGCAGAATTAAGAAAAGACTCCTTAGACGGGAACTAGGCTTTTCGACAAAAATCACTTCCAGGCACAAAACAATGTTCATTGCAAGATATTGCTGCTAACACGTGTTAGCAGTTATATTGTCTACTATACCTGCCGTTAGCTTTACGATCTTTATTGCAATATGTTCTTGTGGTGTACCGATTCAGAGACCAAATTCACATGCTTTAAAAGTATTCTATCTTGCAGAATGTTCTACTCGTCTAACAGCGTTTGGAGCGTCCAGTAACTGGACTCCACAAACTATTTCCTGATGTTTTCTTTTCTTCATTTTTTAAACGTTTGTGCATAGATCATTGGGCCCACTTAATGACAGTCTCAAAAAAATGCATATATTCGCGCACAAATTAATTTAAAGCACTTTTAGAGGTTTGCCCTGTAATATAATAATGGCGTTGCAAGCAGGTTATTCTCACTGACGACGATTTTGCTGAATCACTACCCCAAGGCTTCACCTTACCACAGAGATTAAGTTATTTTTTATTCACAAAAGTAAACTCAAGAAATGTTCTGACTCCCGAAAAAAAAACAAAAAAAAACGCAAGCCTGAACTGAAGACAGCTAGAAATTCTGCCTCCAGCTAAACGGCGATTTCAACCACTAGATATCACAGAAAACGGCTAAATTTAGCAGGAACACCACGAAATTGGCAACACTGTTTGTAACACTCGCACAAGAGAGCACCATCCCGGCCAGATTGACTCCTCATACTAGACTGTCCATTGTCCGCGTGTCGTCCCTCCCAGGGAACGTACACGCTCTTTCTGGCCTGGTGGAGCTTAGTGTCTCGCGTGCCAAACGAACTTGAATTTGGCAGGCGTCGTTCAGTTCTTTGCGCAAAGCCAAGCCTACATTTTTTCCTTCCTCAGTGCCGACAGCCGTGGCCGCTCATGGCTCAATACAAAAACCCAAATAAACCCCTCAATAAACCCGACTGTTCGACTCACAACGCAGCCTTCTCCCACGGTAGGTCTCGTAACCCCCGGTCCATCCTCCCGTTCGTTTTCTCAAACAGCCGCGGCTGCGACGGTGCCTAGTGTTGGCCAAGTCCTCCTGTTTCCCAGCCAGGAACCACTTATACCTCGAGGGCCATTCCTTGACCGTTCCGGGCCCTGCCTCCGGGTGTCTCGCAGAGCCTCCTTCGCGCTACATTGCCTCCTTCCTCTGTGTCGGCCGCAGCGGGACCCGGGCGTTCGCGCGTTTGCATAATGTCCGGCAGCGGTCGCCATGAAATATTCAGCCGGCGGACTCGGTTTTAAGATTCCCTATCGGAACGCTGTCGTCTCCGGTCGGTGCGGGCCCGCCTCGCCTTTTCCATCCTTCCTTCGATATTCGACTGTGTATGAAAATTTGGGTCTCCCCACCCCAAAAGTTTTCAAGCCCCGTCTTTATTTTCTTATTTCTTTGACAGCTCCCCGTCGCGTGCTTCCAATTTATTCATTCAGCATATGGTGCTGAAAGTAGGGGGCTCGTTGTTTGGAGAGTTTAAATTATGAGTCGCCCACTTGCCGGCTCACGGCAACGTTCCCGTTTGTTTTATTTATCGTTAGATCACTTTTTCCCCCAAACGTTTCCTAACGGGATGCGTGTTTTTTATTATATATATATATATATATATATATATATATATATATATATATATATATATATATATATATATATATATATATATATATATATATATATGTTTTTTTTTTTTATTTTCCCGTTTTAAAAGAACGAAAAGAGGTAATCAAGGAGCGTACGTGGGATTGGTGTTCTGAAACGAGAGTCGCCTAGCGCGTGCCTCGAATTTTAGAAATTCCTCTGACATTTAACCTTCCTCTCAACTTAAAATAAGAGAGAGGTCTTTGCAGTACTTCTGTATTTCGTTCTCGCTCGAGGGTAAGACGTGGCGTGATGAATGTCCCTGACCAGGGTAATAATATCGCTGATGAAATACCGTAATCTAAAATTCACAGCTAATTAAGTTTCCTCGGTTAGTGCGTCGCCCGTGCCTTGGATTCTGCGCGTAGACGCAGTAACGTTCAACCGCCCTCGCTATGGTCTTTGCGCAATTCTGCGCGAAGCCCGTTTCGCCAGGACAAAACATCATAAAGAATGCAAAGGCTCCTCGTGCTCAATGCGTTAGCATAAAAATTGTCGTCCGCAAAGTTTCAAAGACATATCATTTCAAAAGTTGAATAGTAGGGAACTAGCCGTCGAAATTTCGTCAGTTTGTAAAACGGTTTGTAAAAAAAAACAAAAAAAAAAACGAACATGATGGTTTACGTCGTTTTCCCGGGCGTGTCTAACTTACGCAGCTTGCTCTTTGAGGTAAAAGGAGAGGTATATGAATCGTACAAGAGGGGAGAAGGTTCTAGCCAGGAGCCACAATATGAAGCAACACACCCATTTGCTCCTCACGTTCATACTGTTCGAAACTCCAACGCCCTGATGGCGGGGCGGTAGTTCCAAGATGGCGGAAAAGACGGGGATAGAGTTTTCCAGGATTTGTTTGTGCGTGCGATCGCTGATGCTGCGTCAGTGTGTTTAAATTAATTTATTCGACTACAAACGTGAAGCGACCAGGGCAAAAGCATGTCGCAGGTGACAGAGATGCTGACGTCGTTAAAAAAGCGAGCGTTCACTTTTCAAAGGTGTAAATACGTCAATTTCACGCTAGATGTTTTTTTTTTTCAGTTTTGGGGCGCTTTTAGGGTCACCTTATCGTGCGCGGCAAAATATTTTCGAGGATTACGAACATATTGTGGCGTTTGCACTGCAGCTGGTCACCGTTGCTCTAAAACGTGAGCCGCGCAGGGCGCCCGTCGAGCTCCGGAAGAGCAGCATTCGCATTGATTGCTCTTCTGTCAGAGACTCACAACTCAGTGCACAACGCGTAGCGGTTTCTGTACATTGCAACGCCTTATCCACCTGCGCCGTGCTTTCTAACGGGCCGTTTTAGCGTAGGGTAAACGCAGGCTACCCTACCGAAGCGACTTTGGAGCAGGCATCTCGCGCTGCAACTTTGAAGTATGATTTTCAGCGCGCGACAGTACCGTTGCCATGACCACGGTATCCTGTGGTAACGCTATGGTAGAACTGCATGTTAATGCCATCAGCGTAATTGGAGGGGTTGGGGGGGTTATGTATTGCCCTATAAAAAGTATTCGTATATACTGTACGCTACGCCTGCGTACCGCGTTCTTCGTACTGTCGAGGCCGGCCTCGCCAAAACTGCCTGCTCTAAGTACGCGTCACGAACTGCTGGTTTTCACAGAAGCGCTGATTAAGAATGCGCGAGCGTGTTTTTTTGTTTTTTTTAATGCGTAATCTTTCTTATGTAAGTGCTCGGATCAAACGGTCATGTTCCTTGTCACGGCCTTTCACCAAGTAAAACGCGAACCCATTCTCGGTATAAGTGGCAGGACGCACCGTTGAGTGAGTAGTTCTCTCCACTACTTTAGGAAAAGGCTATAGACATTTCGTGGGTCGTATGGAAGAGCTATAAATTGCAACCGTGTGCTGTTGTCATCACGTTGAGCACAGATTCAGCAGGCGACCGCAGGACCCGAAATCCACATCATATGCGATCTACGAAAGGTCCACAAATAAGTGAGACATTTCCCCGGTTCCTTTCTGGAACGCTCTTACGAAGCCGAACACGGCCGTTCTATTTTCACTCGTGTTTCTTTTTTTTCTTTCGTTAAAAGTGCATGATGTACGAACACGCCGACCAAGAACCACGCGGTAAGGGCAGCACCAAGGCTGACATTCCCTGCCACCGTCTCCGCCGCCGTCCCCGCTCCTCTGGTTCCTCGTTCGTCCGCGAGAGGGCGAACGGAGCGCCGGAGTTGCGAATAGAGGTCGAAATTAATGTTTCATAAGCCAAGACTTCGCAATGTGCGTCTCATATATCTGTTCTTAGGATTGTCGACACAATATTGATTTTTAGTTCTAATAAAGCAATTATGCACCAAACAACTCTGGCTTTAGATCAGGACCACGGGTTTAGTAAAAAAAAATACGAGTGTTTTTCGCACATTCAGCATGCATTTCCTATCATTTGTTCGCATTATATAAAAAATTGCTGAACACACATTTATGCTTACATTATTTTTACGATGACCAAAATCCCAATCCTCAAATTTTCAACAAAAAATTGTCACTCAAAAACATAAAAAATGGCTTAGCCTTTTAAGCACCGCTCAGTCAGGAACCCCATTATTTAGCTTTACTTTTATGTCACGTGTTATGGCGACACAAATCTCGAATATATGAACATAAATAAGCAGTCTCAGGAACATTTTTAATAATAAATATAATAACACACATAAAACATAGCTTCTCTGCCCACCAAGGCAATGAAGCGCTTTGAATTAAAATATCATGACCGCGAGGGTCGGGATTGAAACAGCCCGCGTGATTTTTATTCTTTGACGTGTGAGCTGACGTCATACTTCGCGCCGGGTTTCTGGGTTATTTTTGCAACAAATGCGATGAATGCAATGAAGTATAATAGCTTGGTGGCTTACGCAATATTCTACTGATTTGTACTTTGTTAGAGACGCCTTAATTGCTAAAGACAACACATTTTAACGGGCACGCGTTAGTATTTTAATGAAGTATTGAAAGGATACTCTCTATCCTCATGTCTAGTAACTTCATGACATTTTCTGAGTGTGCAAACAACTTGGTGTATTGTAATGTATTTGAGAAAATTAAAAGTGCATGGCTTGTTCTTTCGGGAATTGTCATAATGTGCGTATAAAAAAAAAAAAAAAGAAAAGTTAACTTTTTTTTTTGATGTGCCTTTTTTTTAACAAAGATTGTGTTTCTGGCTGGTTTACCCATATAAAGGGGAATGGAAATAAAGCTGTACTGTGTGCGGCCAAAATAAAAAAAAAAAAAAAAAAAACATTTGGCACGCCTTGCAAGCTCCGAATCCCAAGGTACATACCAAAATTTGGGCGCGCGAACGTAGTTTCACAAGAAGTTTTCAATCTATTTTTTTTTTTTTTTCAGAGCTGAAATCAGAGAACCAGAATATTATAAATATAGCAAAAAGGGCGGCTGTGCATTTCGTATGCGTTATACCGGATGTTCCTCGTGTGGACACTGTTTTGCGAGCTTGCTCCCAGGAGGTCATTGTTCATATGTTTCGTTAAAAGTATTGATCATCGCGATTAAATTGCTCATCGCCGCCTTCTCCTATCCGTACTTAGTGTTTTACATTCTGCTAGCCACCCAGGAGCAACCTCATAAACCAGTGCACCGTCGACGAACATGCTGGTAGAGGACAAGAAATACAGTGTATTCGACTCTGCTTCATTTTTCATGTTACTACCTCCGAGTTGAGCTCTAAAGAAAAGTAGTAAAAAACATTTTTTTTTTTTTTTTTTTACAAAACAATATCTTTTGTGCCAAATTTCAGGTTTGCAGGTTTGGATTTAAAATTTTTTTAAGTATGCCAAATAAATGTGTTGGTTCTTACGGACGCACCTTGTGCACACGGCGTTTCGGCTAAATTTAGCGGAGAACTTTTTTGTGCCCAATTTAGAGGGAAAGCCTCTATGCAGAATGGGTTGTGCATGTCGCAGCCTCCCAAACAAGTTTCAAACCCCCCCAAAATCAAAGAGGGCAAATAATGCTCATGGAAGAGGTTCATGCTGTTAAGGAGCCACAGAAACTCATGGGAATCTAAAAGTCCAAAGGCGCCATAAAGGTGAAATTGGCTAATGGGCCCAGCGTATGTTTTGCGTATTTGTGCACATTCAATGCGAAGGAAATATTGACGAATTTAAATGTCTTTCATTTTTTTTTTAATTTTTATTCTAGGGTGATAAACTCGATGAGGCACCGGCACGTGCCGTACACAGGCCTCTATCTTTAAGCGGATCAGACGGGAAAAAATCTTCATCCATAACCTTATCATTTTTAGTATCTAGAATTTTCGTGTGTTTACTAACTCGTTTATAAAAACAAACTGCCAAAAATGCCGTTATTCGCCACCTATTTTCCTAAGAACATAAGGTCATAGCTTAACGTTATTTGTAATATTAGCAGTTGAGCGGAATTCTATTGTAAAAGTTTGACCAGTATCAAATTAACCTCAATGAATTCTAAGAAAAAGAAATCTTGAAAATAACTAATTTGTACGCAGTTTTTAAGATTGACAAATGCCACAGAAAAAAAAATTGGTCTAAACGTACGCATGTGTTGTATTCCTTAATGTAGAACCCGCATAAGATAGATACAAAGTTATCAAGGTATAGACCATATGCAAAAAGAAGCGCCATCTAGTGTATTCATGATCAATGATCAGATTTCCTCCATATTGGGGGGTTCCCGTACCGACGATATCGCCCGAAAAACAATAGTCCCGGCAAAGTGTAAGTCGTAGAACTAAAATATGATCACCTGCTGCAAGTCCAGTACGAACCCTTCACCGGACGTCTTCGAGAAATACCGTTCATTGACCTGGATGGCCCAGTTCACTGCTTGAGTGACGAGTCTTGCGACCTCGTTGCTGACAATTCCTTTTCCTGAATTTGGCGGCCGTCTTTCTTTTTTTCTTTGATCCGAAACTAACCAGCAACCCATTGAGTGTACAAATAAACTGCCCTAATATCATGAAAACCGAGTTAAATGCAGATGCGCCTCGTCCACAACTGGAAAATGTGATAAACCCCCCCAATATGGCGGCTCCTAATGGCATGATGATGATAGCTGGCAAGGATTTCGCATATGGCCTATTATGATTGTATAAAAGTATCACCATTATCACAAGCGTTATCCAACTCGAATTAGCTTTGCCAAAATATGTTTTAATCGTTGGCTTCTAGAATCATAGTCTCCGTTATTCACCGACAGGTGGAAGTCGTGACAAAAACTAAAGCGAAAGCTTGCGTCTAGCCGTATTGAATAGATAGATTCTCTCCCCAATTTGGAGGCTGATAAATAACAAATGTCAAAAGGAATTTAATATGCACTGCCAAATTTGAAGAGCCCCAACTTGAATATAAATATAACACACACGGCGCCGCCGCAGATTTTTAAGACTTAAAAAAAAGAAACGAACAAATATACTTTGGATTTGTAATGCGATATACGACTGGGCGATTCTAAAATTTCACTTCGCAGTACGAATCGCATATTTGCGCACTATTCATACTCACATTTCTCGATATTAAAATTTTTGCACATCCGAACTTAATAAAAAATAACAATTACGGAGTATTTCCTTTGATCGCGCTCGACAACAACTATCTCTCATGCAATATATGACTCCACCATTTTCTCCACCCTTGAGCATGTACTTCGCTGTGAAAAATTCCCGCGCGTCTTCTTAAAGCAAGACCAGTTGTAGAGCCAATCACTGCGACTGAGCTCGATGAGTCACGAGACCAAAAATAGGTGTAAGTGTAAAAATGGAGTTTCTTATGTGATCCCGGGCACGACATGAAGATGACTAAACGCCATGCTCAGTTGAACATCGCAGACATCATTTTTAGGCCTAAATATATTTTGACTTTCTCGTTCGCCGAGCTTGTTCCGTTGACTGCAGTGATTGGTTTTTTGAGTGCTTTGCTGGCGAATATACGTTGGGGACAGTTTTTACAGCGTGCGTTTGCTTGTACATAAGGTTTGATTGAACACGTAAGCACTTTCGTCTTCTGTAAACCTGATGTTTCATTGAATGTCGAAACGCATATCGAAATTTGTTGAATTTCAACACGCGTGTTTCAGCGACTCATGATTAAGAATGGTGGATCTTGTTTAAAGCGGGCCACAACGTTTTCCAATTTTGGATGTACTCCTAGCAGCGAAAGTGGAGCGGCAAAATTGTGTTGAACGCAGCTTTTCCAGCTAACTCCATAAATTTGCAACAGAAAAGACAACAATTTATGGATAAGAAAGAACGAGAGCCAAAACAACCGTGGAGGGTGCAACAATGTCTAAAATGTTGGCCACAACAATCATGAATGATTCGATCAGTTGCGGGAGCCCTGCGCAGCTCAACTTGTGCCACAACGCGATCTCGGCTTTCGCGCGTGCAAACTGTTTTCCGACCACATGGGCTCCTCTTCGACGAGTGGAGGACCGTCCAAACTAAAGTCACTGGATCTTTAGTTCAAACAGGATACTTCATAAATCGTGAGGCGACACGACTCCGACAGAAATCGTAAGGCAAACAAACCGTAGCACACCATTTTTGTTTCTAAGGGAGGGGGGGGGGAGGCTTTTTTTTTGGTTTTATTTGGTCATATTTCGTCCGTGCCCTCCACGAAGGCCTCGGGCATGCTCATCACGTGGGTCCGGTCAGCCACTCACAAGCTTTGTTGGCTGTCGGTCCATCGCTCAAAACCTCGGCTGGTCTCCAGGTCCCGAAAACCGGAAAGAAAAGGGCTGTGTTCGAAATCATACCCAAATAGATCCGAGCTACTCCGACGGGTCGCGTCACGTGAAAACACAGATAGAGCGACTCTGGCCGCGGGTAGATTTTCGAACGCAAAGGTACAAAACCTTACCCTGGAGTAAGATCGAGTAACTTGGAACACGGCCAAGTATACGAGTGCTCGGTAGAGCAGATAGACATTAGTGGCAGGTGGCGTGTGACGTCAAGTCTGACGAGCGCCGAGGTCAACGAAAAGCGAAGGAAGCGAGGAGGAAATCGTGATATTTGCTTGGGGGTGTTCAAACAGGCATCAGATTGCAGGAGTGCACGACGCTTCAACTTCGACAATTATTGACGGAGTCGTGTCACCTCGCGATTTTCGAAGTGTCCTGTTTGGACAGGCCTTCACAAAGAGCTGATATTAATGACGAAAATAATCCCTGGAGAAGGGGAACAAGAAGGACAAAGGACAAACACAGATCTCCAAACACAGCTAGGTTTTGACCTTGGAAAGGCCAGGTACCAAAATGGCAAACCTGGGCACACCAGAAAAAGTGAGACACCTGTCTAGAATGCACAAGAAAGCCTTTTGACTCCAGTGGAGCATATTTGAACGGTAATGATTAAAGTAATTAATTTGTTTTGTACAAAAACAAAGTAAATATCTCACGCTTTATTTTGCAAGTAAAAAAAGTAGAAATGAAGACTGGTATATTGAGTGAGCTTACATTCAAAAATGTTGTAGCAAAAATCATAATAAAACAAAATCTGGAAGTTTAAAGGTACATAAAGACCAGCATACCTACGCTCTGCTAGGACACAATTGGAGACTGCAGTGTAAACTATGCTGTTATTGTTTTTTTTTAATGCGATAACATTCAAGTCCCCCCCCTATCGTCGACATTTCTGACCTCCTAATGTACCTATCTGGTCTCCTAATGAATCTTTCTGACCCCCTAACGCAATGGGGTGCAAGCTCACTATACTTGCACCCCATTGCACCGCGCGTTCGCAGAGCGGCAGTACGCACTCCTTCACATTCGCACCCTCTTCGAAGAACCTGACAACCTTGACGTTGTCCTAGATGCGGCCTTAAGGTCGTCCTAAAGGTCGTCCTAGAGGTCGTCCTTGACATCACACTGGACGTCGTCCTAGAGGTTTTTCTAGACATCGCCGTCTAGGACGTCGTCCTCGACGTGGTTGTTGAGCTCTTTTAGAAGTCATCCCAGGGTCGTCATTGAGGTCACCCTAGAGGCCGTTTTAGACGTCGCCTTAGAGGTCGTCTTAGAGGTAGTCCTTGAGGCCGCCGTAGAGGTGGTCGTATAGATCGCCCTAGACGTCGTCTTCTACGACGTCGTCCTCAACGTCGTGATAGACGTCGTTCTTAAGGTCGCCCATAGCGTCGTAACAAAAGAAAGAGGCAAACATGACGAATCTTATCAGAATTCATAGATAACCAACAATAGTGGTTTCTGCATACAAGTTTTTTTTTTTGTAATTTTAAGTAAGAGTTAGTCGTATCAAATGATATGAGGAAGAGGAAGACGGGCTGCCACAGGTGCAGTGGCAACGACAGCGGTCACAATACCGTCTAGGTTAGTTTCAATTAAACCCCACCATCGAGTAGCGATCTCGTCTCTTACTTCCCCATGCATCGTAACATTCTTTGGTGGAGGTGTGGGGTATAACATCCTAAAACAGGAGGAACTCCTGAAAGTTGATGGAATACCAAGGTAGGTCGGCTTCTTTTTTATTAAACTCATTCACCTCTTCCTTTCTTTGTTTAACATTTGAAAAAAAAAAAAACAAGACCTCTTTTCTTCACCTAAAACGCGGAGCGGCGATCGCTTCAATTAACAGAAGCGGCAAATAAACAAAGAAAATAACGAGGAAAGATATATCTACCAAGTTCCAAACCGAGAAGGCGACTTAACGTAACATTCCTAAGTTCATTCTTCCAGCCGCTTTTCCCCCTTGGGTCAAAATATATCCGAGGCCTCATTGCTGTTTTGTCTCCTTCTACAAGTAACACATAATAGGTCTTCGCCAGCTTCTAGAAAAAAGGGAGTGATTTTGTCCGTCCGTAGCTGGAAACAAACTTCAAAATATTACTAGAATTCATGACGTTTTGGTCTTCCGCACATTGCTCGTACTGTACGGGTGTTTATATATTCTTTGTGGCGCAAACTGCTATATGGAGCATGCAATGAAAAATAAAAATAAAGCAGTGGTGGTCGCAAATACATTTTCAGACGCCAATATAGAAAATCTAAATGCCGAAGCCAGGGCAACGTTGAACGAGGAAAGGGGAGAACGAGGGAACCCTACTATTTTTTTGGAGCCGTAGTTTCCTTTTAAGCTCTTGGGATCGAGAGAGCCCATGGCTGCAATCCAAAAGCGGTTGTCGGCGAACGATGAGGCTGAAACTATGTTTAGAAGGTTCAAGGTAAGGGCCTTCGAGGTTTAATAAGTATTAACGATGATGATGAACTAAATATAAACACTCTGTGATGTTATACTTTTCGTGAAGATTCACTGTACTCAGTGCCAAAGCACACTTCTTTTCTTCCTTTATTAGTTTTCTTATTTTTATTTATTTATTAGTCTGAGTATATTTTCACTTTCTTTCAACTGCCTAGCGGGAAAGTACAAGATCCATATTTCTTAGAGTGGTGGGCATCGGTGGCAAACATTGGTGTTGTGACCTGTTTGTCGTCTTCAAATATAAATTATGCCCTTGATTGTTCTGTTTACCCTCACTGTATCTTGTTTCCTTCTTGTCGCGCATCTTAACACTTCTTCGAACTGTGGTGATTTGTGTGTCTGTCTCGCTGAATAAATAGACTTCTTTTGTCCACAAATATTTTGCATTTACGTTTTGTAGCTAATATTCACTATATTTTAACAACTGAAATGCTATTTATTATGGCGTGACAGTTATGTTTGTGTATGCTTTTTCTTAAATATTCCGCTCCTTTGAATATTGTTGCCAAATTTCAAATCAATTAAATATTTTTTGCATGTTGTTCATTTGTTTTTTTGCTGATGTTCTGAGTTCGTGGCACACTGTGTACATAGCCTATTTTACTGTGCTGGAGCTATCAACACCTTGCTTTTGCTTTGGCGCTGCCACTTCCTTTTGAAGTGGGCGAAATATTTACCAGAACGCATCTATTCTGGTAACAATTTTATTTCTTGTCTTTTTTATTTTTTTTTTTTAAACTTATGTGAACCCGCGTTCAGTGAAATTCTCGATCGAACACGTTCTTAACTAGTTTTCGCGTTTAATCTTAGCCGCTCGCATATTCTTTCCACACAATGTGCAGATTGCTTTAGCACTTTCACGAAACTTCCTCGGAAGTTAGTGTCTCAAGAAGTTACCCATAATGTCGTCAACGAAGCTACGCGCCTGCCGGGGAAAGTGCCCTCATTTTCGGATGGTTTGCGGCATTCCGCTTATTTAATTTACTTGTACGCTTTATATCATGTAAGAAGAGTATGAAGTCGTGTTTTCGTAGCACTTGGATATATAGGCTGCGTTCATTTATAGAAAAGACGACATTTTATTATGCATGGTCATCATTTAGAGTGATCTACCCTGCCACCGGGAGTAAACCATGGTCAAAAGGCTATGTCGTGCGTGTATGCAGATCAAACGGTGTTATAGAGGTAGTTATGGCACGAGCAGATATACGAATAAGTTATGTAAATAGCGAGGTTATCACCTATTTTGATATTTTTTTCTCTCTTCTAATGACCCATGCATGTGTATGTAGATCGGTTATATGAGGTCGCAACTAAACTTTAGTTTGGTATGCTTAGCTAGATTATGCAAGACAGAACTATAGCCCGCAATTTCTTGAGCTTCCCGAGATTCAGCGCTGCTCTCCCAGTCGGAATTTATCATATTGAGGCCGATTATGCGTCAGGAAGGACGGCGCAGAATTTAGTGGGTTTTGTAACACGCAGCAAAGATTTCCGCAAAAATTCCCCTCACACTGAAAATTAAAGAGATTTCAGTTTCACGTGGTAATCCGGAAAAAGGGATAAGACGCCCCAAACGCGCAGTTAGTTACTAGAGCTTATAAATATATATAACGAGCAAGTATGCAGTACACATATACACAGAAACAAATCCACCTTTGCAAAAAAAATAAAAATGGTACAACACTTCCATTTGTTTTTGCTCCCCGTATTTTGTTTATAGTCGAATTTATGCGATAATGGCTGTCTCTTAGCAGTGTTGTAAATGGCTGTTTTCCTGCGCATTATGCTGCGTGAAATTGCAGGCGGAAACAGGTTTACGCCTCGTTTCTTCCTTTACTTTACTGTTTTATTTTGTAGCAGCCACCCTCGATTCCGTATTCTATTACCCTAGACTAAACATGCGAGGACGTCTGGCTGCAATAAAGATGGATTGCTTATGCACCCCATTATGCAATGGCTTCACGTCTCGGAGAAGACAAGCGTACATTTACATTCCCCATCACAAGCCCCCAATCTATAACCCTATAACATTCGTAAAGTCGTGGTAGCTCTCCAGATTCAGTCGAGAAGTGGCAAGAAAGACATGCGCCGATAAAGTGGGGGAGAGGAGGGAACGAAAGAGCGCCGGGGCGTTAGAACGCCGAGTTCTGGTTGGAATGATTAGTGTGTAGACCTAAATAAAGCTAGCGGCCGTTGTCTGCACTGCACTAGTCGAACGCGTTAGAATGCGGAACGGCAGCGTCCGGCGTTTGGCTCTCGCATATGAACGCATTCGACGAGCACAGTGGAGACGAGGGCTGTGTTCCAAATCTTACCCAAATGAATCCGAGTTACTCCGGCGGGTCGTGTCACGTGACAACACAGATTGAAAAACGCTGGACGCGGGTAGGTTTCGGAACGCCAAGTTACAAAAACCCTTACCCTGGAGTAAGATCGAGTAAATTTTGGAACACGGCCAAAGGCTGCTAGCTTCAGGTCTACCCACTAATAATTCGAATCAGAGCGCGGCGTTCTGGCGTCCCGAAACGCTCTCGTTTCTTCCTCTCGCTCACTTTCTCGGTGCAAATGTTTAAAGCTGACTTGGATGCAACTGACGCATTATTTGTGTCCTCCGAATTTCTTACGTCGGCGGTAAGTTATACAGCTCTTAATGGTGCCAATTTGTAGTCGTATAACGCAGACACTACTGCAAGTAGTGGGAGTACGTACCCTCAGTCATGAGTCGGTCTTTTATTTTAGTTCGATTTTGAACGACCCTGTTCACGAAGCACGGTAAATGGGCATTCAACTGGGTGAAAACTATAGTCCTTGAGTATTTTATCTAATATTGGTGCTGTATATTTTGTTTATTTTACATTTATACCCCGGAAACGCAAAGAGAGATAGTAGTGTTTATTATGATTCAGACACACCGATTATTAAAACCATTTATCCGAACATTACCGGTTTTAAAACTTCAGTCAGGTAAGCTGACTCTAATTTTGTTTTTAAAAATCTTCTTTGTTTTTTTTTGCAAATTGCTCGTTTAATTAGCCTGTTTCGTTTTGTTTTTTTGCAGTTTTTGAACGTGGTTTTGTGTCTACGGCTTTCGTCATATTGGGCCCGAATGCACACCTAGCTTAATTTTAGTGACGAAATATATTCATGTTCTGTACGTTGAATTCAAAAACAAAATCTATCAGAAACAATATTTCCAAACATCGCTTCGAGCTTTTTTTTTTTTTTTTTTTTTTTTTTTGCAATGGAGGGAACATATTACGAATAAAAGCAATCGCGCGTCGTTTTTTTTTCTCTTTTTTAATTACAAAAATGTTACAATGTTTTAATTAAAAATATAGCGTTTTAGAAAAAACCATTGGATTGGTAATGATAATGTTTATTTTTATAATCGAGATGTATTTCAGCTTAAACGCGAAACGAGCACCCCGAGCATATTTTAATTTCTATTTGATACTCATCTCGACTAATATTTTTAAGGCATTGGGTGTTATAAGCTAAGTGATATCTCGCTTGTTTCGGCACAGTATGGCGTGAAGCAAACTGAACAAGTTTACAGAGCTGTATACTTTGGTGAAAAGAGTCTTAAACGAGAACATTGCGCGTGGGAAGGTCAATATATCTATAGTCAGGGACAGGTGAAGAGTGAAGTGGAAGCTCCTCCCACCTGTTTCCAGTTTAGCAGAACGAACGCTGGAGAGGAGGTTGCCAGCGTTCGCTCTGCTATAGTGGAAAGAAGTAAGAGGATATTTTTATGCATTCATATCCTGTCACCGCCTATAGCCCATGGATACGTTTTTAATATGTTTACAAATTCACGTAATATTTACTTTAATCTATTTGATACTTTTGCTTGTAACATAGTACGATTTTATTTTTGCATCTCGTTAAATTTATTGCGCTGAAACGGCATCCGACAAAAAAACACGCGCGGAAAACTTTTCCACTTCGTTTTCAAACGCGATCACATTGTTTAAAGTCCAAACATTGATCGCGACGCGAAAGGACTCGATAGAAACGACTGAAAAAAAAAAAAAAAATAGGAAACAGCGGCGCACGAAGGCGGGTGGACGGTTTCCGCTGCAAACCCGCTCATTGAAAGGCAATCGGAAAACACACAAAGAGATATCGATTCCGGTCGCAAAGCCGTACTTTCAGTGAAGTCCACATTTGCTTCTCCTCGCCCAGAGTTCGCGCTTTCACTCCTCTCTTTCTTTCCTTTCTTTGTTTTGTTTTCGCTTCGCAAACCACGTTTTCATTGGCCACTGCTCGACCCCGGTTAACTGAGTCACAAAAAAAAAAAAAAGAAGGAAGGCCTCAACTGATCACGAAGATATCCACTGGCTGCCACAGAACGTACTACAAACGCAAAAAGTAGTGCACCGACAGTTCAAACTCCAACGACTAACTCTGGACTCGGTAAACGAGTACAACTAGACAACCCAGTTCCTTCCTTCTCTCTTTCTCTTTCTCTCTCTCGCTCGGAAGAAGCGAAACGACTGGCATTCATACCAACTCCGTCCGGGACGAACAATTCCGAAGAGATTATGCACTTGCACGAAGCGGCCGGTTACTCCGAATTACGAGCGACGGTCGGCTGACGTTCGGCATCCTGCTGTCGCCCGAAGGCCCTCAGCGATCGGGTAATAGAAGGGACGCAGATGAGCTTTTAGCAGGGACCTTCATTAAGATTAATTCGTGCGCCACGCTTGATTGAACTGCCCGCATCCCCCCGGCTTGAAAGAACCGAGCAACTCCGCCCTCCCCCTTCCCGCGATGCGCATCATGCGAGGGCGGGTCGGTTGGGTCCCGGCTGGGAAGGGTCCGGTGCCCTTCCCGGCCGAAGACACTTAGCTAGGGTGGTAGCGAACCTGCAGAGGTTCGAGTTTCGACTAGGATCGATTGTTTCCGAACCTGTAACGTAAAGTTTGACAAAAGTTTGATCGATGTTAGACTAAAGTGCCTGCGGGACAGCTTTTCCGTTAGTGACGTTAACCAGAGACTGGGTAATATCACTGTAAACATTTTCGTCTTCTGCCCCAGTCTCAGGTTATTATTACTATTTCAAATTTCCACCGGCTCGCCTGAACACTAACTATAGTATCGTTAATCTTTTACACCTCCACCTTGCACAAAAGAAGTGGGTGGAAGATTTCTTAAGTTCATTGTTTTGTGTGTTTCACATTAATAAACTCCCTCGAGCATTAAATATGCGTATGCATTTCTTTATACTGTGTAAACTTTATAAATCATTAGGTAAAATATAAGAGGGCTATATTATAAATTACTTGTTTTCAAAAAAATTTGAAAGATTTGAGCGGAAGTCGGGCAACACTGTGTATAAGTCGAACTCGGCAAGCAGTTCGAAGTTTCGCCAAACCAGTTGAGACTCTAGGTTCGACGAGGGTTCCTATCATCTCTGCACTTAACCGCCCCTCTGTTCTACAGGAGCTGCGAGAAAGGTCTCTGATAGTTCTCAATTGGGCGAAATTACCGGACGTTGTGAGTCATATATATATATATATCTTGGCCCCTGGCCGCGACCTCGTCTTTCGTGCCCTTGGTTGTTTGCAGACGACGCTGGTCCTTCTTAGGCGCCGAGGGGGTGTCTTTAAGCAGGGCGATTTCGCAGGCAACGATATATCGGGCAGCTGAAATTCTCCCCATCAGCTGTGGAATGCGGCTGGGTACGGCTCTAAAAAGAAGCCTGTGCGTTCAATTATTTCGCAGAACACGGAGAAACCCAATCACGGGATAAAATATAATTAAGGATGAGGCAAGTACAAGAACAATCAATAAAGTCCCTCATTCAGTGTGCTCCCGCGTTATGTATATTTAATTCAATTGAACATGAAATAGAAAAAATCTCAGAGAATACCGAAACTTATAATACAATTGTATAAGAGAATCGCGACGTTAAGAAGGAGAATGTCATGCTCATGGTCATTGTATTGTTTTTTCTTTTTTTTTTTGTATAGTCGTATTTTGATTCTTGTCATGCAGTAGGATCCTTATATTCTTCTCCGTGATTCGCTGTCTCGTTTCCTGCAAAAAGGTAATCTTATTTTTTTAACTTTGTTTAAGGAATTGCACGTTCATCGGCTCCCTTTTCATCTTGACTGATTTACCTTGGTTAACTTTTGTGTACGCCGGACAGCAGCAGACACCGAACGGGCCTTTCTTGCGAACGAGACTTTGGTGACGTTTTCAATGCTTATAGGTATAAAAACTCACCTTTGTCGTGATCATTTGAGCCTGTGCATAGCCTATAACTCAGAGGTCTCGAAGTAAGGGTTCGAGTTTCGGAGGTTTATCGTTATCGCAGCAGTGTATTTGTGCATTATTTGTAATATGTCACGATAGTATACAGTCGCGCCGAACGGGGGTCAAACATTATATATATATATATTTTTGGCTTTCGGCGGGTTCCTAAAAACTTTGATTCTTTGATTCATTGGATTAAGTACGGTTCATTCATCTGCATATGTTCGTTTATTTTCCCCTCGGAGACCACGTACGATGACGTGAAGTGCCCGTGTTGTGTATTCAATAACGTGGCTCTTGATTCTCGCAGATGATGATGATACCGTGTCTCTAAAGCTCATAAACAAAGAAGACTACTACATGTACACGTGACGAGACAAACAGTGGGAGGATTTCTGGAGCACAAACGAGCACGTACCACGTGACACCAAGCGTCGTACCGCGTTCCACGCGGCGGCGTGTGTTTCCAGAACACCTCCGATTGGATACATTTGATTCTTTGATTCATTGAATTAAGTACGGTTCATTCATCTGCATATGTTCGTTTATATATATATATATATATATATATTTATATATATATATATAATATTTGTTTCTCTGCATGGGGATGGCGAGGTGCGCGAGTCTTGAGTATGAAGACTACTTTTAGAGCTCGGGCAACTGTACGCGCTACACGTATCGAAGGCATCGAGGACTCCTGCATTCTGAGGCAAAAATCCGCGTCTAACGCGTTCTGCGTCACTGCACTCCTCGTGAAATTTAATGACCAGAGTTATTCTCAGCACGACGCTTTATGGGTGGCTGGAGACTAAAGCGTAGCTCCGCCATAGCAACACATTTGGAGCGCTAGGGAGTTTGAGGTTCTGTTTACATCGCTTGCCTTTCATGCGTCATTGGGAAGGCGAACTTAGTTGGTAAACTTCCATCTCGCTCTCTCTTTCCCCGCCTCTCTCCCTCTTGGTGTCTTCATTGGAGGGAGAGGGTATTTGCTCTGTTTCCGTCTGTGCTCGGTGGTAGCGGATATATTTATAGCAGGATGTGCGGGCGACAATTTTAAACGTTCGTTTTCAGTGGGACAAGGATGATGACTCACTTCTGCCGAGGAGCGTGCACAAAGCGTCTTTTAATAGAAGGGAACTTGTAGGACGCTCTAGAATAAGCACTGGCGCAATGAACGTTTGAATACAAGTCGTGCATTTCTTTCGAAAGAAGGGAACCATTTTATTTCGCAATTGCTTTCCCAACTTGCAAGACACATGGCAGGTTGAGAGCGGTAGATATGCCTTCTAATGTTGAAATTTTAAGCGCCGTAAATAAAGCCGCGATATATAGATATTAATCTCTGGAGAAGAGGAACAAGGGGGTCATAGGACAAACACAAATCTCCATACACACCTAGGTGACTGGTGCGTGACTAAAATAATCAGCCTGGTCCTGGTGTCGGACTAGGAATCTCTCCACTTCCAGTGGAGTGCCTTACCAACACAGCTAACCAGGAAGTAGAGCAAACGAGTTTTATCAGGTGCCAACAGTGACCAGTCTCACACCAACAAGGGTGAACGGCCTGCATTTTAAGGTGATTATGATAATGTTTTTTTTTGTCTTTTGTCCTCCTACTTATAATTTGTGTTTGTCCTTGGTCCTCTCTTTAGGGATTATTATCATCATTCTTCACCAGCTCGCTTGTACCTTTGCATTAATTTTATTATCATCATCAATCTTAAAACGCAGGCCGTTCACCCTTGTTAGTGTTAAACTGGCGGCAGCTGATAGAACCCGTTTGCTATACTGACGTCTAACTCCTGGTTAGCTCAGTTCATAGAGTGCTCCGCTGGAAAAGGAAAGGTCCCTGGTTTGATACCAGGACCAGGCGAATCTTTTCGTTCGCGCACTAGTCACCTAACTCTGTTTGGAGATTTGTGGCCGTCCTTTGTCCCTCTTGTTCCCTTTCTCCAGGGATTATTTTTCGTCATTCTTCTCCAGCCCGTTTGCACTTTTGCATTAATTGCGTTATCATCATCGCGATATATGAACAAAATCAGTGTTTGCTGTACCCAGCACTGTGGGTTCCAACTGCTTGCGGTCGCGTCCGTGAATTTAGATTCAGCTTAGTACTGTTTATATTGTGCATGAAGCAGTGTTGCTGTGGAAGAATATTATATGAATCGAACTGGCAGTAATGTTGGAACGTTAAAAAATGATATATATATATATATATATATATATATATATATATATATATATATATATATATATATATATATATATATATATTGCTACCTTAATTTCAAAACCTTCTAGTTCCGGAATAGAAATGTTGCTTCCATTATTACGCCCCGTTGTTTGTATCTCAAACTCGTCATCAGAGCAACATTGCTGCGTGTCTCCTAATTTCATTTAGAGCATGCTCCAACATAGATCCTGAACAAGCCACATCGTCAAGTGTTCAAGAGATTCACTTTCTAAACGCGGCGTTGTCAACGCAACAAAGAAATAAATCAGTCCCGTTTTTTTTTCCTAATTTTTATCCATCAGCGCTCATTCACCCAACCATTCAAGCGGGAAACCTCTCCGATTCATATTTGGCACCAAAGAGAAGAAGCAAATCATTTCACGCCGATTTCGACCGGTTATCGCGATGACGCTTAGCGAGACACACAAACAACAAGCTAAAAGTCTTTCCTCCAAACTCCACACGTCCACAGAAGAAAGCCCCAAGCACGCAACCGAGCAAGCCCAAAAGAGGCCGACGCCGTCGCGAAATCGCAGTCGGCGCATAAAACATTCCTCCCTACTTCTCTCCTCCTCCCCTTTCCTCCCCATCCTAATGCTCCCCTCCCCAAAAGCCTTTCGGAGTCCCGCCGTCCCTCATCACCAGCGCTGCCCAGACCAAGTGCCCGCGCCGGATGAAAGGGAACAAAAACGCGTATCTATCCGCGTCGTCTTCCTTCGCCGTTCTCCCCAAAACACGGTGCGGTGATAACAACGGCAAACCCGCCGTCATCCCCCCTCACTCACCGTGACGTCACGGACGTCGACTCCCGCGAGTGGCGCTCCCTGGCGGGAGCGGAGGGCGGCGCATCTCGCGCCGCCCGGAGCGCTCCTCGTGGCAATCCGAGGCGGACGCGATGCGCGGTTCGTCCGTCTAGCCGCGAGACCGAGAAAAACGCGTCTCCTCCGTGGGTGTCGATGGTGGGCCGCGTTGCTGCCCGTGTCCCGGGCCCTGTGACGAGCTCTGTGCGCTTTTCTCGCCACCGGCGTTGTGTGCAACGAGCCTCCTCGTGAGATGCCGCCGGCGTGCGTCTCGCCCTAGTCGAAAAAGCGGCCTGCAACGAGGGAAGTTGTCGGCCCCGCGTGGTTTTGAATGGGGGCTTCCGCCAAGAGTTGTCGTCGCTTTGCCGGTGGAATGTCAGCGACGAGCAGGCGACGAACCTAGACAGGACCAAAACAACTACCAAAAAATCCTAGGCTGAAAAGAAAAATAGTAGGAGAGTGAGCGAGAGCAGCGTTTTCCATTGTGGAAGAATTGCGTCCGTCGCCGGAAAGTGCTTCGGCGGCGTGCTGTTTGGTTAGCGTGTGTGTGCGTGTGAGTGTGTGCCTACGCGACAGCGTATGGTGTTGGTGTCCATCGTCGAATGAGCCCAGGAATCAAATCGTTGATGTTTGTCCGTCGTCCTGCTACCATGCTGAGAATTTTAGGATACCGCCGAGGATTTCTGCTGGTGGGATTGCTGTCGTTGTGGAGTTCGCGGACGGCCGACGCCGGTGGTGAGTCGGAGCAGTGGAAAACGCAATGCTATTTTGCTTTTTTTTCGGTTACAAATGTTTTTGTTCTGGGAAGTTTGCGGTCTGCCTGGTCGAGTGAGAAGGAAGAGTATTTGAATTTATATTTCTAGATATAATATATCGTATGTTTTATGCTGTTTCAAGCTGCTACTTTTGTTCTATGCCCTTTGCCGCGCCTGAATTCGATTCGATGCTGCCGTGGCAATAACAATGTTGAAACTATTTTTTTTTATTTGCTGCTGGTTTGTCGGTCTCAATTGTCAAATTTATTGCGTCGTATTTTCTGAAAGCTGCAGATAAGTGCGCAACTCTTTGCTTCTTTGTTTCATACCCGGCTGCATAATTCGATTTTCTAGTGGTCACGGACTTCCATAAATTTCCCAAATTGTTCTCCTTTTTTTTTGGAGCGCATCGTTTCAAAGATATTCCTCAGAGAACGCGTCGCAGCGATAATTTTTTTTAAATATTTTTTGTCAAAGTTTGCAGTATAAAACCAAGAGACGTGCGATAACTTTTGCATCATGTGCATCCATCTTCCTTTTTCTTTGTCTTAGTGTGCAAAGTGATTTGGTACAGGAATTAATATGGACGGAGGCAAAAAGGGTCTAATTTGTTTTAATCGTGTGCTGATAACTGAACGAACTAGGTCTTTTAATGTAAGTGCAGTAATAATTTTTTTTTTTTCATATTGGCTGCAACATTTTGTTTTTTTAGCGTAATAGCAACCTTGACTGTGTTCTTCATAGGTGCTGGATCGCACTCACAATCTTGTTAGCTTAGTATAGGCACATTTTTGCAAATGAGGAGCCACCAATACTTAACTCAAAAGTCTATTTGGTGTACGGAATAAAAGTATTTCGACGGCTTATATTCATTTTACTACCATAAGTTCATGGCAATGTTCTTAATATTGTAGCACACATAGCGGGAATGAGAGTGAAAAACAATTGTACGTGTTAGTTTTCTAGAATTACCACCGAGTAAAATTTTATGAGACGGGCGTTATCTATTTAAATTTCAAAATAATTTCAATGCCTATTCGGCAATATATGAGGGGAGACACTACATAATGACTGATCTATATTTACTGAAAGCTACCGAAAGCAGTTCAGCGCCTATAAAATAAAAAAGTACAATGCATATCGCCTAAGCACGCTAATCTTTATTTTCTCACCGCAGCATAAATAAATAAATAAATAAATATATATATATATATATATATATATATATATATATATATATATATATATATATATATATATATATATATATATATATATATATATATATATATATACAGCGACGCTGTTTATAGTTTGCTTTTTGTGGATTTTTCGTGTGCAGTGACTAAAACCTCTACGATCGCACCGCCGCACGCGCACGCCTTTTCAGTATAAAAGATTCGAAGTAAATAATCAAAATAAAGCGTTGACGAACGCGCGTGCAAGATGGTGTTTACTTTAGGGTTTTGCTTTAGAACAGTTACTGCTGCAGACACCGGCACGTGCGGCGCGTAAAACACCATTCTCTGCATTCTCCTTGATGCTTGGGTAACTTAGCAATAGGTATATTCTGTAGATCAGTCATCAATAGGTGCCATTTTCAAGATCCGTAGACTCTCAAGTAGATAATTAAGGTTTCTCAAAGATTTGCTGCTGTGCGACCCGAGTCGGCCATGTCTACGCTCGCACCACCCTCTTTTTGTGTCGTTCCAAGCGCTTGCATGCCTAGTTTCCTTTCCTTCCGCTCTCCCTGGGTGGCGGTCCCGTCGCGCGTGTCTAATTTCCTCCGACTCTTCGGGGCGGGTCTGTGCCGTGAGCTAAACAGCCTCGCTAGTCATCCCCCTCCACAGAGTGGAATGGCTCGTGATTTTTCGTTTCGTTTCTTTCAAGCTCAGCCAGTATTTGGGACTCGGACGTTGTTCCGAAATGTGGGTAGAGCAGGTCCAAGCCTGATATGCAGATCTCAACAGGAAGTTCACACGAGACTCGGAATTTTGCGGAAAGAGCGTCGGGAAAGACTTCGCCATGAATCAAGGAGACCAAATTCAAAATATCGGCCACGGGTTTCTCTTCATCCACTTGTTTTGAGACAACATGTACACGCCTATTTGCACAGACCGTTGCGCCTCCCATATCGGAAACAACCCAGCTCTTCGCGAGTTAGTCAACGCAGCGTACACTGGTCCTCTAGCCGAAAACACTTCGCAATGAAGATCTGCCGGCCCACTGCTGCATAGATGGCGCCACGGGCTCCAGTCGTTCCGGGTGCTTCTAAACGGGCGAGGCTAGACTACGCTAGGGAGCCTTCTACATTCATAGCGCGTACAGTCGTATCCTGCTCATTGTCCAAGAAGTGGTCACAACGCGAAATCCCTCCACTCAAACCTTTAAATCGAAGTCAGCGTTAACCGCGGACACTAAAGATAACTTTTCATTTTTTCGGTGGTATATCTTGCCAGAGCGGTCTATCCGCAACCTGCTTCGCAGTGTGTGGCTGGGGCCAATGAAACACAAACAGTGAGATCTGGGGTGTACCGAGAGGGACGTTCCTTATCAATAGAATACTTGTGGAAACTATTGTCACTCACAGGTTAAAAAACGCCGGGCGTGCCGAGTCTCGATCATCATATTATCGTTCCACACTCAACGAGATTGGAGTATCACCCGGTAAGGAGGCCGAACAACGAATCACGAAGCAAGAGGTGGGAAAGTAATAAGACATCTCCTGCATTTCCTTAGCTGTCGGCGACTAGCGTGGCGACGCAGTTGAAATGCGAACACGAACATGAGTGGAGGCTAGCTTCATCTTCTCCAGTGCACACACATACACACTTGCTCTCCTCCGGGGTTCTCCTCCCCGCCACTGGAAAGCTTTTTAACAATCACTCGACTGTTTCGTTTCAGTCGAGTGATACTTGTGTTATTTTTGTTTGACGAAAACTAGTAGAAAATATAACAGCGCACAGATAAACAAGTGGTTTTGGGAACGTAGCCTTCTGAAAGCGTCACTTTTGACTCATGAAAGGCTCGTCTAAAATAAACTATAATATAACCCCATAATCTCTAAACACCGAAAAAAGGGGAAATTAAATAACGGGCAAGACACACACTTTTGTGTTGTATTTTTTGTTGTTTTCTTTCCCCACCTTCCCAGGCTTTAGATTTCGATGTTTCTTACCAAGTGTACCTGCATACTTTCGCGTCTTGATATAGCCTAGTTTCCTTTCTTTTTTCTTTTTTTTTTTTGCGTGTTTGCAAAGCGAGTAAATTAAGAAATATAAAAAAATAGTATTTCCCCTCTCTTACATAGCACAGTATAATATGAACGGATGTTTATTTTTAAAGTGGCGAAATATCTAAAAAACGTAGGGTCTTAAACGTACAATGACCGAGGCTTGTACGCGGTGGTGGACATTAGGACACAATTAAAACTGGATAACGATGGCTTTATGAAATTCAGCTATTTCTTATTAAAAAAACATAGTGGTACCAGATATGACAACGATTATCTTAATTTTAATGTTGTTTTTGCACTTCAATCATTGCGGCGTTAGCATCAGTTGTTTCGTTTTTAATGTATTATTGTGTACCACCAGCAAGGCGTTTAGCTCTTGGTGGACGCCTTCGACTAAAGAACTCAAGAATAAAGTGAAAAAAAAATTGCTAGTCAGTTTTTTTAATATTTTAGCAGGTGAGCTCAAATTAGGGATTTGTAGCTCTTTGGCATAGTAGATAATTGCAATAGGCGTACATTAAAATAAAATGATCTGATCTGATCTGCATCACTTCCCGGGAGGATAAGAATTTCATTGTACGGGATAAAAACTCACTGGGAAAACGTTTTTTTTTTTATTTTTCCAATGTGGAAACAAGCAACCACTTCGACAAGGTGACAAATATTCGTCACACCCAAGTTTTATGAATATATGTTGCAAGTGCGGAAGCCGAAAGATAGTTGGCTAGCCGTTACGTTACAGCCATGTTCTGAAGACACACTAAGGTTAGTCGGCGTTTTATCTCCAAAATTTATATTTTGTTAAAACACCCGTTACAATTACATTAGAGAATCATCTCGTATATTATTGTGATTGTTAGCTTCTTTGAACTCTTTATTTCTGGAAGCTGCATGAAGAGTTCCAAGAGCGAGAGCGGAGAACTCCAGAACATATGCTTGCTTTCAGCACGGACGCTAAGAACTTCAAAAATATTTATACTTGCATTGCATCAAATCCGGCTCAATGTATAAACATACCGACAAATATGAGTTGATCGTATTGAGTTCTTTTTTTTTTTTTTGTTAACCAAATTACTTGTAATGAGTCTTTACCTTTTTCTCGCCGTTCATCTCGCTGCTGGATCTCCAAAAACATGTGGTGTACGAGTCAATTCATGTGAGCCAGTGGCGTAGCCAGGAATGTTTCCCGGGTTCGAGGGGGGGGTGGGAGGGGGGGGGGGGGCTGAGGTGTCTGGGATATGCATGACTTCGGGTGCAAAGGAGTGGAGCAGGGGTATTATAGAGTCGGCTGGATTTCGGGGGCGGCGGCTGAAGTCCCAAGCTTACACCCCTGGCTATGCCACTTATTCGAGCACTGTATTAATGATCACTGTATATGCTGATATCCTCAACGTCGATACTTGTTCCTGGTCTCTTATAGTTCCATCATTCTTCTGAAGCGGGCCACCAAGTTCATTCTGTTAGGGTGCCTAGAATGGCCGGGACACGTTAAGGCGAATGTACTTAATGGGATGTCCAGAAGTGCCCAAGGCACTTCTGGACATTCCAATTATAAGTTAATACTTCGGAAAGTATCAATTGGGTCAATGATCATTCTTCGTTCTTCTTTGCGCCGTTAAAGTACTCTGTGCAACACATTTAGTTAGAACGCGACGTCGTCGCTCTCTGTAATATGTTCATTGGAGCCACCATCAAATTATAAGTCGTAGAGCTGTGATGCTAATACTAGACCCGAATGCGTAAACACCCGAACGATAAATATCTTACAAGTTGTTTAGACGCAAGAAACCAATGAAAAGTGTGTTATAACGTATTTCAGCTGCTTGAATTGCGCTTTCTTTTTAATTTTTTTTTTTTTTTAATAATGAAAGGTGTATACGGACATGCGGCCAGCCGTATTTGCGCATGTGCAGATGCGTTTCCGCATAGACGTAATTTCCTCGGGACAATTGTGTATTCGAGCGTATGCGGTATCTTGTGAGCTCACGTGCCAGCGCATCTTGGGAGCTTGAGTGTGACTTTTTGCGTGTTTGCGCGTTAAGACACAATTTTGCACGTTCTCATGTGCGTGTATCTGTGTATCAACGGATCAGCTTCTCTTGCCCACATTTCTGTCCTCGTTTATTGCTGGGGACAATTATTTAGTCTATCACTAACGGCCATGGTTTCAGCCAAAAGTGGAAGGGTCAAAACTTGTTTACAAGGTAAATTACTTACAACACAAATTACTACTACTACGTTATAACTTTTTTTTTATCTCCAAAAACAGACACTCCACTTTCTGCAAACGAGTGCACGCGTTCGCTTGCTGTTCACTAGGTTGTTATGCTCTATTCAGTGCCAAAAATGTCAACTTCAGAACAAAATCGCGATTAAAATTTTGCAATCAATTCACGTCGGGAAAAAATGTTTACAGTAAAAACCACTCCTCTTGGCCTTGAACACTGAACGTCCCCTGGACACCATCCGGGTTTAAAAGAAGGAATGATATAAAAAAGGCAAGCAAAAAGAAAAACAAAAAATGCAGGAAAAAAACAAAACAAAAAACCTCGGGTTTATTTTTACCGTGCATCGCAGGAAACAATACTCCAGCTAAGACACTCATAACTTTCTGAGGTCTCCAGACATGTTTAGAGCCCAAAGCCAATGACAGCCTGTACCGTCGTTGGTCGCCCAGGCTCTTTTTGTTCGTCTTACTTCGTCGCATCGCAGGAGACTAAAAGGAGAGAGACGAACTTGTTACTGGAAATTGAGTTTGACAACATGACTGGCTGAATCCGTATGACAGGTCGAATTGGGACTCCGCTCATCTTTATTACTTTGCTCTTCTTTATTTGGCTTGTCCTTCGTCTAGTTTATAGAAACTTGAGCCTCGTTTCCACTTATGGCTTTTAGATGAAAAATAAGTCGTCTAATGGAATGCTTTACTTTGAGACCGATAATCTTGTAGTGGAACCATTATAATCCGCACTTCCTAGCGAATACGCAAGGAACTATTAGCAGAGTTAAAACTCTGCATTACGAGACGCGCTAGCACGTTGTGGCCATCTTCTGTTGCGTCGCCGCAGTCATGACATTGATTCTCTAAGGATTTCCTACGTTAAAAACCCCAAAGCTTAAGAAATCTCTGGTCTTCTAGGATTATCAACTTTGCAATGTAAATGTTTTACCTTCATCACTGTCCCGGAAGCTGTCTACGAACTGCTTTAACTTTTTGGCCGAGCAATAAAACAGGTATGTGGTTTTACGGGATAATTCCCGTACTTGGTACCTAAGCTTGTTTTACGAAGTTACTCGAAATAGAGTTCAATTATGCTTTTTAGCGCAGCTTTCTTTGTTCGCACAAGAAGGGCACTACTACGCCTAATGCATTTCTTATGTGAGCGAGCCTGCAGCTTTGAAAAAGAAGATGAATCTGTGTATCGGCGTCCGTTACTTCGAGCGTCCAGTTAATGAGGCAGCCAGCAGTATTACGATCTGCGCTGCTTTTCCGCGGCGCTGATATTAGGCCTTCTGCGCATGCAAGGAACTGATACCGTGTTAATACGCGCTTGCGTTCGCAGCAGTTTTGTTTTTCTGGCCCAAGAGTGTATATTCCTAATCCGCTAGGCTCGGTGTTAGAGCACCAGGTGAGCATGTTAATATTCAGACGGCGTGATTTTTTTTTCTTTCTATCAAGCACGGGCACTAACGAACCCCAACACCTAAATGATGTATTTTACATAATTCCTTCCACGAGCCAACAACGCGTCCTTTCCTGGCACGCGAATTACTATACTCTTAAGAGATTCAATTCAATCAGTTCAATCTGGTTTGAGCGTCATGAATCCTTCCTGAAATGCGCATCGACGCGCAACGTCGCAAGGAGTCACGTGATAATTTCGCAACGCCGGGCTGGCTGGGATGGCTCGCAGCGTCCGCTGCGGTCCATGGCGTGCTCAAATTGAGTCTAGTCATTACAGTGAAATATTGCGGACAATTGCGCTGGGAGTTTGGAATTCTCCTGCTGGGTGATAAAAAGACCCTTAATAGTTGCCGCATTAAAATGCAAACAAAAAAGGTCGAAATTGTGAGCAGACAAATGGCTAGATCACACAGGCCAAGGTTACGAAGGTGAGAAAGTTCTGCAGATCAACGGCATTTATGAGGGAAGTACCTAGGTCCAGTAGACTCGGAATAAAGGCATCTCTTTTTCTGAGCGCGCCAGAGTGAAGCCCGTTTAGAAAGATGCCGTTTCTAGATCTGCGCTGTACTTTGATTTTTTGAACGCAGCTCTTAGGCACTCGTTCCCGTATTGTTGCGATGTCGCCGTCGCCATCTTTTCGGCGTAACCGCGCGCGTTGCATTAGTGGACGTCACAGACCTATACATCATTTAAATTATCCGCTAGATTTAGCGAAGAAACTGAATTGGTGCGCAGGTCTGTGACGTCCCATAATGCAAAACTGCACATTCAGTTTCCTCGCTAAATTTAGCGTAACACTAACGTCAGATGACCTAAACACCAGTTCAGTTTCCCGCTAAATTTAGCGTAGAATTGAATTGGTGTTGATGTCACGTGACATAATTTTCTCGCTAAGTCTAGCGGAGAAACTGAATTTGTTCATTGGTGACGTGACAGAAAGTCCAGTGGCGTCATTTTCCCCACTAAATTTAGCCGGGAAACAGAATTGGTGTTGATGTCACGTGGCATCAATTGTTCAGCTAAATTTAGCGGGGAAACTGTGGCAGGAGGGGAGGTTATGGAAGAGGAGAAGGTGGAGCAGAGGAGGAGAGGGTGGAGAGGGGGGGAGGAGGGGAGAGAAGAGGAGGGGAGGGTCCTCCGTACCGTCCCCTCCTCCGCCTCCTCTCTTCGACGGGAGGGGGGGGGAGGAAGAGCGAAGGAGGAGGAGAAGGGATGGTTCTCCGTTTTCTCCCCCTGCTTCCCCCCCCCCCCCCTGTCCCTTCCTCGTCCTGCGTTCCCGCCCGTCACGGTATATCGCAAATTCAAAATACCTCAAGAGCTGCGCTCTAATTTCGCATTACAGGGATTTGTAAACGTCTTTAAATTTTTTAAACATTGTTGGCACTAGTATACCCAGCTGCCTGAAATTATGAACGGTAGAGGTAATATTAATAATACTGCGTCTGGCTCTTGTCAGTTCAGTTTATGGCCTCGCTGTCCGGCATCAGGGAGCGTCTACCCTAAAAACATATTAACCCATCCGCACAAGAAATACCAAAAAGAAAAACGGCATTTTAGTACAGAGGAAGTATACGAGCTCAGCGTTCATATCATTGAGATATTCTGTTGAAGCAGCAATCCCTTTTACTAGAAAAGAATGTATCGGTTTCAGTTTTTTTTTTTTTTTCATTATGCTGCTTTCGGTTCAGTAAAAAAGCAATTGAGGTTTGTAAGTAATTTTTCCTTCCCACATTTTGGCCTATGGATAATGGTCAGCACCAGTTTGATTCTACATGAAAGAAAAAAGGAAGACCTTTTCTATATACGTACAAAATAATTGTAACTTTCTTTCGATAGAATAACCTAAGTAGCGCGCCGCATGCTTATAGAGTAATTTAGCGGAATTTGAAAACACGTACATGTTTTGAATCTTTTCGCCCTTCGAGCCCATCTATTCTGGGCGGGGGTCAGGTATTTTTATGAAATTATTCTGCACAAGACCAGAAAAATTAATAAATAGCTCTCCAAACGGCCGTATTCATGATACTTTTACTCTTTTTTTTTATATTGGGCTGCATGTATGGACTTTAAAGACTGTTATATAAAAAAAAAAACAATTCTTGGCAGGTCTTCCTCCTGTCAGTTCACGCTTCGCACCCCAACTTTCAAAGCAAAAAAACAAACAAACAACAACAACAATGCGTCGGTGTTTTCTGTGGAGAAAATTTTGTTTTAATTCTGATGTTGCACCTTATGAGGCAGTTCACACCCGGCTTCTTTACCTAAGCAGCGTCATAAAAAAAGCAAGAAAACAAACAAATATCGTGGCTTCATGGTAAAAATGTGGTCATCCTCATATATTTATAGAACTAGTTTTTATGACTATACATAGATACAGTTGTCAGAGCGTGGAATGTAATATTAAATCGTGAGAATTTAGGCCCGCGAAGAGCTGCTAGGTACCTTGCGTCTCCACTCCTAATCATTCACCGCAGCCCGTGATTTTTAGTTTTTTTTTATATTTACGCTGTGTTAAAAACAGAGCCTACATCATTTGGTTAGGATATGTAAAAAAAAAACAAAAAAACGAGTACCTGTAAATGATTTGCCAGTCTGAATTCAATGCTCTAGCAGTGTTTTTTTTTTTTATAGCGAGACTTACGTCTACAAAAACAATTCCCCCCCCCCCCCCCCCCCCCCCCGTTCCAAAAGAATTGCATTTCATTTCCTTTTTTAAGTCCGTGCATTGTAAACAGTGGTGTACATGTTACTCTCTTTTTCTCTGGTAGTATTTATCGTGGCCGAACGGTCTGAGATACCACAAGGTTCATGCCTACACAAACACAAAGGGAAACAAGCACGAACGCAGAATAAAGACGAAGCTTCCAGAGTGATGTTTACGCCAATATTGGCTGTTCATTCGTCGTTCATCATGTCACTGTCAAACGGAAGTCGATCCAACGTCATACCTAAGTATACTTACACAAAAAACGCCATCGATCACAAGAATTCACGAAGAAGGCAATCGATCTTGAGGAACTGAGTTGTTTTCATTCCTGGAACATTAACGAAGTGCTTTGTTCAATGTAAATGTCATCAAACAAGGTCAACGCAGTGGGGCTCTGCTCGTTATGCCTCTTGGCGCGTGCTGACAGCTCTCGAAAGACAGGACAAGAAGAATCCAATTACGGCTCCTTCGGGGCAGCATTGTGTTGTTCGCGAAAAAGACGTTGACGTGCCTAGACTTGCACGGCCCAAGCAGAACGGCGAAAAGTTGTTGAGGGTGTGCGAGTGTGCATTTAAATGGTTTCTGCGGTTTGGATACTTATTTAATCATTAACATAATCACATTAAAGTCAGGTATTTGGGTCTTTACTGGCATATACTTTCAGCTGAAACCGGCTTTAATCGAGAATTGGAAAAGCGTCTTCGTAATCATTGCAAGCTGGCGAATTCTCGCATTGTTTAAGCAATGATTTAGTCCTTTCAAAACTCTGATAAACAAAAAGAGGGGCAAATGGTCCTGCGTAATATAAAACACAAAAAATTCATGCTCTCGATTCCCTCGCTAGCGTGCATGAGTGAAATCTTTCTGATTTTACTTTGACGGAGAACCACCATGCATACACCGCTGCATTGTGTCTGAGAAAATGGGCAAATAAGTAGCTGTTCTTAAAGTTTTCATTGATTCCGTAAATGAATGTTATTCCTCAGACTTTAAAGAACTTTTCTTTTTTTATGCTGCAGTGTGTAGAGCGTTACAATGAATACATCGATGTAGCGACGTTTGGGGCTTAAGTCAACTGAAAAGGAAAGCAGAAACTGACAGTAGAGTTACTATTCAACGTCGAAGCACATGTATTTAAAACAGACTATTAGCTTGTGCTGGGCCCTTCAATGTTCTTTCATGAAGGTACGTTTCTGATACACTCTAATGGGCATACAGTATATCAATACGGCAATATGAGTTAACTGTTTAATCGAGACACAAAAAGAGGAACTTGGCCTTTCTCGAACGGGCGGGGGGGCGTTGTTACTTTAGTCACAGTTTCCAAAGAGATGTAGATTAAATCTTCTTGAGGAGGGCAAATAAGAAAGAAGGAGAATAATTAATGATAAAATGCAATTCACTTAAACTACAATTACTTATACATTCCCACGAAAAAAAGAAAAGAAACTGGAATGTGTTAGATCAGGGTTCGGCTAACACCACCTAGAAATAATGGAGGCCTCAGAACGCCCCACTCTTCCTCCTTGGAGCGTAATCCCAATCGGATGGCGCCAATGCATCGATTGGACCCAAGCCCGTTGCCGAGCGCCTTTTGACGCGTAGATTGAACACGAGAATTAGGGGAACTCTGACGCAGCACATCTGTCCAATCTGTGTCTTCAATCGATCTCACTGTGATGACGTCGAAACTCCAGTGCACAGGCTTGGATTATTCTAGCTGCTGTTGGTCTTGCACGAGGGAACGCAGGGGAGCGGTTTTGTCTAGGATAGTCAGGTTGACGTTTACGGGCCAAAAGGAAAAAAACAAAAAAAAAGACGATACGTTCAATTTCAAATCCTTACCCTCTGCTGTAAAAAAAAAAAAAAAAAAAAAAAAAAAACTACCATAACGTGGACACTTAGAATACTATTTGTTATATTGCTAATCATTACGTAAGTAGGGATAGGCTTAGGCTACTCCATTTTTTTTTTGTTTCTTCTAAGCGCACCCAGTCAAGGATGCCTTCTAACTTCGCAAACTATATTGCTTTGTGTGTTCGGAATATTTAACGCACATTTTTATCATCATAAACGCTTCTTTCTCGGAGGCAATTAAGTGTTGAACCAGACTATAGCAAAATATTATGAACAAAAAAAACTTGAAAGCTCCCACTTCAAGTAAGAGGATGCATCTCCCGAAATAGACCTTACATTTCTAGTTGAACGAGAAGAAATATAAAAACAAAAATAATAATTGAAAATTCTAGTCGCCTTTTTGGGTAAGTGCGCTGGTCTGTTGAGTGGGACCTGCCGCCTTTAAAAATGTCCAGCGTCGTTTTCAACGCATTTTCTTGAAGTCGCGCCAAGAGCTCAAAAACCAATTTTCTCTGGAAATGGGGCCTCAGGACCAGAAGCGAAACCATGAAGGCTGAATGAAGCCTTCGACTCGAGTCTAGTAATTGGAGGAGACCCGCCTCGCATATGGTCTATACAAAAAAAAAATGAGATGTTTGCTTCCTGTCACAGTTCCTCCCCATCAATAACGTGTGGCATCGTAAGAAATTCGACAGCATTCGGTCGCTACCATCTCGGATGAAAGCCGTTTCATTTCAAAGCATGCTTCACAAGGCCCCGTGCAGTTGACAGTTCCAGAGTGCTGAGCCAACTCGTTTTTTGCGCGCTTAGGAGCAGTTATTTTCAAATTATTTGTGCGTTATATGCGGTCGAACAATTGCTTATTTAATTTCTTATCACACCGAATTACGTAAGTTTCGCTATGAGAGATAAAAAAAAAATCAGATACTTGAAAGTAAAGTAAACATTTGATGAACTCCTATGCCGAGAAATTATTTTTAACGTCTCCATACGTATGTTTAGTTTCTATATTAATCTCTCGTGACTCGGATGATCTCTGCGTAAATCTGTCCAGAACGTATTCTCACAAGTTATCTTGACGTGAAGGAATGCATGTCTCTAAGAGTATTCTTTGAATTAGTTGGAATAGAAGGAGAGAATCCTAGAATCCGAGGCTTCAGGATATTACCTTGGGTAGATGTCCCGGTTGACCACCTCAGGTTTACGCAACATCATTTTCACGAATTCGTTTGTCAACATACTACTTCCGATATCTCTACAACGTTACCCACAGGCCGCCAGTGCTCGCTACGCGCTCACCCGACAAGTCAATCGCCATCCTTTCATTATCCGATTCAACTATCTCGACAGATGGTCGTAAGACTGGCCCTGACGAGCACGAAGCTTCGATCCCACTGTCGGCGTAGACCTGAAAGGAGGATAACAGAGAGCTTTAGTATTGCGTATAAAACCAAACGCCAACACTGTGCGTTCGCGCTAGCGTTGCGTGCTGCCCACTGCGCATGCGCCAAAAGCACGAAACGCAGCGAGCTATGCGTATGTACGTTGGCTATCCCTTCTAGGATGCGTGCTCGGCGGCCCTCTGCGTGCACGCCTCGTTGCTCTCGTAGCGCGTAAGGAAAGTGCTGAGCCTTCCCCAAACTGAAAAATGCGAACCATACCTCTAACTGCTGGCTATTTATTTATATAAAAAAAATACAAAGCACGTTTACACCCGGCACCCGGAAAGAAATTCGCGTACGTGTGGGTAGAGATGGTATTTGAAATATCGGATTGGCTTGACCGAATGCCGGCCTTCGATTGCTTGGAGCATTTCGCATGGCCATATCAAGACGGCGCTTCAACTGCTTACGTATGCTGTTTGAGTTCCACTGTGCTGGTATGATGCGCTATCCAGCGTTCTGATGAAAGCTTGAGTGCGATATACGCAGTGCTATACGCAAGCGTCTCTAGGCTATTCCATAAACTCCCTAATAAGTTACGCGTTTACTGGGTTCTTTACGTTTTGCGAACATGTCAAACGACGCAATGTATATACCGCATTTGTTGCGAGCATGTGTAATAGCTCCGGGATAACGCACCTTCAGCGAAAAAGGCGGGAGTTATTAGAAAAAAAAATAAGGGAGTCATATTTCTTGGAAAACCTTCGCGTTGTTGATATAAAATTCAGCAGTGTACCCTACTCGCCATAGAGAAAATGGGAGGATGGTCACTCAGCGAACAAATTACGGCTCTCGGATGTTTCAGTCTACTCTTTCACATTTGTCGAACAAGTTATTTATTAAGAATCTTGATTTTGACTTTCTAAATTTTAAAACCTTGCGTTTATATGTTAGCATTTTAATGATTATTTTCTATTTTTAGCGCAGTGCTCAGGTGTGTCTTCTTTGTATTTGTTTTCTCGTCGGAATCTATATTTTAGTTGTTAGTACATGCGGTGTGTGCGCTTCATTTTTCGTGTGTTATGCTTCGAAATTTCTTGCACACTGGCAGTTGACTATTGTGTGGGTCCGAGGGCTAGTCAAGCTGCACACCGCAACTTTTTTTCCTCATCATAATGCGCAGAAATAAAAATGAATAATATTATTAATATAGTTTTTTTAGAGTGCTTTAGTAGATCGCCTGTTTACTCCCGCTACGCTATCCGCGATCCGGTACAACCTCCGCTGCTTGTATTTTAACGAAGCCGCGATTTCAAGTTTTAGTAGAATGCCTCAACGTGATAGAGATCATAGATTTACGAGAGCTAACACAACACCATTAGCAACTCTTTCGGACACTAAAGCATACGTGAAATATAGCTTTGTAAATAAATTCCTAGCAATATTTTATTAGCGTCAATATCTAAATATCATATTCATTTTCTATCGAATGAAGCGCGTATTTTTCGCTTACTTTATAGGTGTATGTGTTATATGCCTGATGACCGAGCTGGCCAAGCCGATCCGATTTGAGTCAAGCGCCAAGCCCCCGAGGCAAAGCTTCGGGAACGACAACAACCGCAGATCGTCTGTTGTGTCGTTAAGATCGAATTTTATTTTTTCGCTCTTTCTTTCTGTTCTTTGCAAGTGAAACGCCACGGAATTCTCTAGAATCCGCCTGCCCTCTCGCTTCTTTCTTTACGACGAAAGCCGCGGAGCAGGATGGCGCATTTGTCTCGCACATCACAGATTGCACAGCTTTTTTTTTAAGTTTTTAGTCTCGCGGTTGCATTTAGCGTGTGTATGATAAATTGCTACCTGTCGTAGTCCTGAAACGGAATAAGTCGCGGCTACGTTTCTCTGCAGCAAAATATATCATCCGCCCCTAAGAAGTGCGATCACGAAGCGGTCACACGCGAAGGGGCGGACACCTTGAATTGTGTACCTGTCGCTGGTTCTCCCTAATTTTGCGCAGACTCGTTCTCGCAAGACCAACGCTGACACGTCGCGATACGCGCGCTACGCTTACTGCAATTTTCCTAAAAATTACGCGGTTCCGCTGGCTACTGCAGCTCCGCTAACCCTCCACTAGCAGCGCGCATGTGCAGTGGTGTCTCCGCTCTAGCGTATAGCGAAGCGGTAGGGCCGAAATGATATATACTGAAATTATCCATTTACTTCGACCTACCTCGGGTACCCTTACGAACGATTAGGAACCGGCAAAGGTTCGGCACAAGACGAGCTGTCTGCGATATCATGATCACGGTGCTTCGTCTGCTATCAATCCAACGTATTTACATATACTTGTGCCAAAAGTTGCCCCGATAGTTGGTACACTGACGATTTCTCAATCACCCGTTCCGTATCATGCCGACATACGAAAGGTTACCTTGGCGATTGGGTAAAGCCGGTCGCGCACGCAGATTCCGGAGGTGCTTGTAAATAGTCTCTGATAGCCTATGGAAGGTATATGGCTTGATTCCTTCTGTTCACTTATCTTGCTTCACGATTCGTATTCGGTATTCTTATCGTCTAAGGACGCATTCTTATTGGTTTTAGAGCGATAATAATAATAATAATAATAATAATAATAATAATAATAATAATAATAATAATAATAATAATAATAATAATATTTGTTTTTATTTCTCTAGTACACGAGAACAACCGTGAAGCTTTAGCGTGGTGGCACATACATACAGGATTGTCCCTCCGTTTTTTTTTTTCACTTGTCAGTAACTGGAGTATATGACTCAAGAATTTGATCCGTGTTTACGCGGTATACTCATGCATAGGAGCTAACTTTTGTTTAAATTTCTGGAGGCCATTAACACGCAGCTCAATTGTAATTATTATGTTGATTTCATGATGGTCTTAATGGTTCTCCACAAGTGTGTTTTTTCTTCGATGCTTATATAAAGTTATTTGCTTTTTTTTTCTTTTAATACCCAGTCAAGATAACTATGAGCTCGGTATGTGTAGAAGTGTTTATAGATATAGCAGACACTTGTCTCTACCATTGTTTTTTCTAACTTTTAGTGGGCCGCATTAATACGTCAGGTCAGTTTACTACCACACAAACAATTGTTTTCTCAAATGTAATCCCCTGCTAAAAAATAAGGAAACTATAAGTTTCTGAAGTATTTTTATGGATATTTATTTTGCCATTTGCGGACAAGAAAAACAATGTAGTGTTGACATGAAAAAGTTGTAAGAGTTGAAATGACATAAACTAGGAGCGTATTAGTTTCTATGTGCGTGTGTATGTGCGCCTCTGTGTATTTATATATGTCCTTGACACGTTCAAAGGCTAGAAGTGAATGAAGAAGAGAAATAATGCTAAATGTAGCGAGAAATACGAGAGCAAAAGCAGGCTTGCAGCTCACAATGAAAACGGCTCTCCGAATACTTACGCGGAAGACGTCTTTTTTTTTTCTTTTCCCGGTAACAAGGAACATGCTCTTAGACGCAACACCTGCTGACTGGCCTCAAAGCTTGCTTCTGTCTCGGTATGTGCGGTCTGGCACTGGAACAATGGGCTCCCCTCAGGCACAACCTAAGAAATCGGGTTCTGGCGACGGAAGCTGGAGCTTTGCCATCTCGCTGTCTGACTTTCGTCAACAACCCGCTGCCGCTTCGGGGTCGGCTAAAAAAAGAATCGTATACTTGTGTTTTTTTCTCAATCCAACGTCTCCGTTTCCAGTATTGATCCAGCGCGAATTTCAGCGGCTTTAGGAAGAATAAAAGTAAAATATCCTACCTAAATCATTTTTTCTTAAATTCAGTCTTTAAGAGAAATGAAAAAGCCGCCAGCGTTCTAAAAGTGACTGAACTTCATTATAACTTATCTTCTTATGCCGAAGACGTCTCGGACGAATATTCAAATTATTCAAACCAAGTCTCTTTCTTTTTTTCTTTTTTTTTTCGCGCATAGGCTTATGTCTGAAAGCTAACTTCAAAGATATAGTGGGTAAGATGGATTTCGATGGGGCGGAAAATAATACTGATTACCAACTTATAAAGTTAGAGCTTTGGGCCATAACAATTATTATTCTTACAAGTCGTTCTGCATTTCAGACACTTTTTATTGGTATTTTAAGAAGCGCTAAAAGTGAAAGTGTGTTTGGTTACTAATGTTCTGAAACTAACTAAACACAGATGGATGTTGCAGACTAGAGCCCCGGATATCCGCGGATTTTGCGCGAATCATTTGCGGATATCCGCAATCAACTGGCGGATGCGGATAAAAATGAATCAGCCTCGGCGGATTGCGGATAGGATGAGCATGCTATGTGTTAAGTGAAAATACCTTGTGTCTTGTGTCTTGCGTCTCGTTTGTTTTTGGACATGGTCAAAGGAAAGCGGGTTTCGCCGTGTTTTTACATCTATGCATGTCGCAGGCGGGGCCGCTTGCCTCTTACGGCTTTGGGAGTAACCCTCGTCTTGGGCAGGGCAGTTCAGAAGGAGAGAGTCCACGTTGAGCATCGGAGAAGCATGACGTCACCAGAACTCCGAGAGGTCTCGCGGGACTCCTAAGATCTGTCACCCAATCTGATTATAATATGGGTGTCCATGGGCTTCACTACGATTTCCGACGGCCAAGGCGCAATCTGGGGTTGCCATCACGCAATCTGCGGCAACCCTACAACAAAGAACCTAATTCTAGGGCCTGCGGATGTCCGCGGGTCCAGATCTATAGTTTCACCGAGTTGGCCCCTAAACGTGTGCAACCACGGAGTATACAGTGAATAACTGAGTTATGCTGTGCAGTAAAACATCGAATGTTTTGCGGGACTGAAATTACCTTCTCTCAAAAAAGGTGCAAATCGGTGAGAAAATTGTTCTTTCTGCCCAGATATTTCTTATTATCACAGAATATCTCTTTAGATCGTACTATATCTCGGCTAAAATGCTGTCCCAAGAAAAAAGTAATGAATAGCAGGGACGTCATTCGTCGCGGAAAAAAGTCTTGTTGTTTAATAGGGGAAGAGCAAAAAACGTTATTTCGGCAAATATAACCCAAAACTTGCAAGCCAAAAGGAAGTAGAAGCCTCCTGGAAAGTGAAACGTGGCGTGCGCGAGCGTTTGTTTTCCCTCAAGATTTGGCAAGTACGTTGTTCGGAGAACGCATTGGCGGATTCGTGTTTAATTCTAAAACCAATAGGAGGTGTTGCATCACTTAATATTGTGATATTGTCCCAGTGGTGTACTCGCGTCCTACCACGTATATATGAGTACTTCGCTGAGGTGAACGACGGCCTTCCTTTTAACTTATATTGTGGTTTAGCTAAATAAAGTTACAGATTGTTATTAGTTTTCATGGTTAACATATACGCGTCTGCTTGAAGTAAACGCTACAGTGAAAAAAAAAGAAAAATTCAGAAATGTAAATCGTTTTTAGAGCATTTTTTGTGCAGAGTGTCCGAAGACTCGCAGGACAATCTCATCACTGCAATCATCTTTTGTCTCTGGAATCACAAACGCTTCTAAATCTGATCCTTCCTTTTTGGGGTGAATCCCGATATTTACACCCCGTACATGGTCTCTGACAATCGAAGTAAATACGATTTTTACCCGAATTACGAAAATAAATTCCACCATCTTTCGAGTTAGTTTAGTCTACAAATAAATTTTACGAGACAAACAGTTGGTAGAAACAATCATACTATAGCTCCAGACCTGGGGTACGATGCTAGATCCCGTTTATTTCATTGAACTGAAGCGACAGATTATGACCCAAACTGTCGTTTTTATGCCCATTCCGAATTATCCTTTGCCCTTTTCTCCTTTCATTTCGAGTATCTGGAAAGAAAAAAAAAAGTTAGAAATACTTGAAAGAATAAAACATCGAGGACGGGGACGGAAAAAGGACCTATTTCATTTAGCAAAAACAACAAATTGGTTTTATATCGTTCAATAAGGAAAGAAGTCCTGTTTCCGTCCCAGTCCTCAATGTTTTATCCTTTCAAGTATTTGTATCTAGTCACCAACATGCTCGTTTTAAATTATTAAAAAACATTCATCGTAGAAGCTTCGATGTTGAGAGAATCTTCTCTCGATTTAAATATGTCCAAGCACCGGACACGTCTGTAGGGCGGATATTGAGATGCCACTCACGCGTTCGAATAAATATAAGATTCAGTGCTTTTTAAAAAAATCGGAAAGATGAAGAAATTTCATTTCTCAAAAGACATTTTTATCGGCTTTCCAATAATCCCGTTAAAATCCAGCTAAATGAATTAACTATCGAGAAACAAAGGCATCCTTTTGCGGTCCTTTTTGAAATTTTGATTTAATTGGACCGGCTACTTATGGCACATCTGGGCTAGCTAGACAGTCGCTGACTGTTTAGGATGCACAAGACGTGGCCTAATTATTTAATGTTCATGCTTCTCGCATCGTGAGTCCTTCTACTGCCTTCTTATTATCTGATGGTGCACTCTCGATGGCTGCGAAACGATAATAAGAGTCTGGGAAGTCACCAGGTCGGAGTTGTTTTAGGCTGTCAATGAATGAATACTTGGCGTTAGCCTAAATTTAAATGTGTCGAACGTTGTGTAAACCTGCTGTCGGGAGGATAAGGCCAGATCTGATGCAGGAGCAGTTGATGTATACGCTGCGATCTAGACTCTCCCAGTATTAGCTTTCCTTTGGCTGGCATATATAAGGGCATATATTTTTGTTTTCTTATTTCTTTTTTCGGGTCAAAAATATCTCGGAACATATTTCTGGCTCCCTAAAGCAGCATTCCGCTGTTTCTGAGGCCAGGCAATTAAGCTAAATTGCAATCATGAAGCATTAACATAACCCATTTCCGAAATTAAGTTTATTATATACCTATATACCACATTTTCTCGCTCAACAGTCCGTTGAGCACCCTCGTAAAGCGAAATAAGAGGGTTGATAGACAGTCACAATTTATGTAGATTATTGAATGTGCATGTTTATAACCAACTGGTTCGAAATAAATCGAGCTTTGTTCGGGTTAATGACCAAATTTCGTATCAGACAGCTGTTTGACACCGAATGGAGAGCAGACGTTGAGAGCGCTGCAAAGTAAAAAGTTTTCTCAGCCATCCAGCGGTATTCTTGTTTCCTTCTCGCTTAAGGACGATGCTCTTTATTATTTTCTTTTGGAACTTGAACAAATAACTTGCGCGTCCGAGATATGCGAAATCCAGTAATTGCTCGCGATAAATGGTTTCATCAGTTGGCGCTAATTAATTTCGTCTCGACAAAGACACGCACCAAGCCCGTGACAAATTGTATAACCCGGTACGTCGCTGCAGTTTCACGGGTGCAAATAGCGTAAACAAAAAACGACGCCACCGCGCCATCATTTCACTATGGCTATTTACCATTTGTATGTTGCATTTTGCGTTTCTTCTAAGTTCGAGTGAGCCATAAACGGTGATTAGCGAGAACACAAAAGCATTCCGAACCAACGCCCGTTGCCCGGGCCCCTCGAAAGACTATAATCAACCGAATTACTGAAAGCAAGCGATACTTTTATGACTCGATTGCAGAAATAGATTTCCCACCAATCAGGGACGTCGAGAGAATTTTTTTTTATTTATTTTTTATTCAGCTGATTATGCACCTGTGAGGAGTGATTCATTCTTGAGCTTGTTTTCCACTGTGCAGATCCGGATGCCCAAGTCTTCTTTGGCATGTTCTTCCCAAATGATTGCTCTTAGGAATTGACTGACTATACATAGTTTCTTGCGAGATAAGGCAATTGCAAAAAAAAACAAAAAAACTTCGTGTTCGTAATTTAAAAACAAAAATAGACACAATTCGACAACGCCATTCCTCTCGTATAAAAAGTATCTGTGATATCATTTTACTTCTTGATTTTGTTTTGCAATATTGGGGTTTCTAAAAATCGAAGCTCAATATATGGGCGACTGCCCCCCCCCCCCCCCCCCCCCCCAAGTCAATATATGTATAGTAGAGCATTTTCGATTGTTTGCGCTTCTATTCTAGCATTCCATATGCTGCCACGAACAATAAGTGACAAACTTTCTTAATTGACCTTCGTAAAAAGAGACCATCAAGAGCCAATGACTAATATCTGCGTGCAGCATCAAGCGCATGACAAAACACGAATGACTGCTTCACCGAAACAAATAGGTACGCGCTCGTGTGATAAGCTAACATAACTTTAGGTTCATTGCCAGGTAGGTTCTATGTTTACAAAGTTATTTTTTTTTTTCACGAAATTCACTGGATGGGTTTTGTTGATGACGGGAATTAACTTGTCGCTTACTCCTCGAAAAAAAAAGGACTTCACGCAGTCATTTTTAGATTACAGTACATTAAATTGTTGCCTATGTGTTTGACGACCTTTAGTTTAAACAAACGAGAGAAGTAATATTATTGACGCCATTGTTTGGATGATGTTTTCCGCTGTGCCGACAGTGTTGACTTGCTTGTTTGGAATTTACTTAAAAATGGAAAGATTATATAGTCACTAACAAGGTGATAATGGCAGGGAAGAGCTTCACTTGTCTCACCTCCAGCGCAGTCTTCCTAGCTATGAGAAAAATCGTCAACGTCTCGTGCACCCCGATTGCGCGCGCACAGCCAGAAGACACGCAGCAAGTGCTGGAGGCCGGATGTCTGAAAGACACGCTCTGCCTCTCTCTTTCTCTTAGTGTCTTTAGTAAATATATAGTACCTTGCAATATACAAGACCCACTGGCAGCCCGTGGTCCAGACGGTGGCTGGCAGGGGCGCTGCGCGCGCTTCGGGCGATTCCATTCTGCCCCAAGAGGAAGACTCACGGGAAGAAAGGGGGGGGGGGGGGATTTATCTAAACTATTATGTTTCGGTTTCGTGAGGAAAGCAGTACCAAAGCAGTTTGTCAGCGTCATTCCACGGCTATGTCCTACTAACGCCACACTTGCTGCCTGTGAGCGACAGGCGTGTGCCAAAGGCGATTATTCCGTCTCTGTTAAATCGCTACATACGTGTCATCTTTCTCACGAACGAATGCGTTCTTCCACGTATTTTATCTTATAAATATAGAACTCAGGTGTAACTGTAGTATTTGTTTATTTTACAGTGCCTGTTCTGACAGTTCACACCTGAAACAATCGATAAACAAACTTCACTGACTATGAGTATTTCGTGGCTTCGTGACCATATCTCTTGGACTAACGCCGATTAAGCGCGCTCTTCCGCTGAACCGAAACCAAAAACTCTTAAGCGCGTTCAAGCTCGTTTGGGCCAAGAGTGGTGCAGCGCCCCCGCCCGTCACCGTCTCAGACACGGGAGCTTGGTGGTTCTTTCATATTGCAGGAGACTTCACTTCTAAATATGAGTCAGAAAAACAGCTTTATAAATGTAGAAAAACGCTTACAGAGGGACCGAACCATTATCGGGCAAACGTTTATTCAATAAAGCCTCAATCGAGTTTCGAAAGTTTCTTCACAATATAAATAGTTGTAATTGTATATGAACACGATAGAACACCCACACGCATACAAAAATATATTTAGATTTCATAGTGTTTTTGCTAATTAGCAACCCCTTAACGCTTGGAAAGGATTTGGTCGTGGTATTCCTAATACCGATTTAAACGCGATATGTATAACCAAAGCTGATATCGATCAGGAACAACGTGATAGGGGCCAATCGCTTAATACCATCGCGGGTTTAATGGCAAGCAGTCTTGCGGTGTAGCCTTGCTGCGTTAGGCATGCGAGGCGTCATGATTAATGTCATACGCTCTTTCCCGCGCGAAGACACACGACGTGGATGGGAGCGAAATTCATACATTTTAATCGCTTTAATGAGAGCTTGGAGGCGCATCGCTTTCAGCGTAAAGCAAACAAAACCAAAACAAACCAATACGCGCAAAAAAGAATTTGCTCGTCGATGAAGCTTCTGTTTTCAACCTTCCGCGTGGCGTAATTAAAAATGATTAGCGTCAGAGCCCCCTTATTTAAAAAAGAACCGGAAACCAGGCTGTAGCAGGAGTGCTTCTAATATTTTTAAAGCAATTTAACTTAGATATATTTATTTCTTCGAGACAAAAAGTGTTTTGTTTTGTATCGATCTACTTTTTAGTCGGCTAATACGGGATGTTAAAATCAAAAACCATGTCGGAAGCAACACAGAAAAAAAAAAAGAGGGAAACGAGCGTCCACTTTTTGACCGCTGGATAGATCGAGCAAATAGAGAAACAAAGAGAATATATAAACTCGGTCAGTTGATATAAGGGCCGTCTTTGTGTCTTCCGCTAAATCAATTAAAACTGTGGTCTGATAAGAATAGCGCACGTTTTAATTGAAGCCAGTTTCGGCGTGTGCTCCTAGAAATAAGCATCAGGATAGTGAGGCTTAGTATTGCGTATCGGAGCAGACGCAAGCCATGTACTTTTGCGTTAACGTTGCGTGATCCAGGCTTCGCGTTCGCGCCGTCGCTATGCGCCAATGCGAGACGCAATTTTGGGCTGTGCGCACGCGCAATGTAGAACACGCAACGCTAACACGAGAGCACAATGTCAATTGTGTTTTCTCGTGATATAAATTTCAACAAAAACAAAATCGCCCAAATACAAATTAAAAAAAAATTAAAGTATGCAGGTACATATCTATAGGCGACAACCGAGGCGCTGAACGCTATTGCACGTAGTTAGGCGACACGTGAGGCCATGATATTGCGTGAGATTATGACGCCACGTGTCGCTATGACGTTACGTGGAACTAAATTCCGGCTAAATGTGACGGAGAAAGTTTACTACAAAATTTAACGGAAAAACTGTGACGTCGCGTGACATAGCGCCACGTGACGTCATAATTTTCGCGACACTGGTTACTCGCTGAAACAATTGTCCCCTCTAAATGTAGCGTGTCACGATCCACGTCTGAGAGACACACACGGGATCCACCGCGAAACCTCGGCCAAGAAGCGCTATTGCCGTAAAATGAGATGTATTCGCATCTATATTTGGACGAACATCCTTAAGAAGTATTATAACGGAGGACAAAAAAAGTAGGTTATGGTGCGGCGATTACGCGGAAAGACGCTTCAGATGCTAAGGTGGGGATTCCGTTCTTCGACCAGGTGACCTCCGATCTCCGTTGGCGTTCCTCCAGACAGGAGTCTTAAGCTGGAACGTACCCTCTACCTGCCTCACATCCCCGGAGTTCTCGGGGGCTAACAAACCGGGCGCTCTCTTCCCCTACGCCGCGGCCACGCATATCTAGGTATTCGCGTCCACGACCGCGCGTCATTTGTCACGGCCGCCCGGGTTTCCGCTCAGTGCCAGTTTGGGGGCTTTATGCGCTGACCTGGGACCACGGGGGGTTTGCGATCAATGACGGCATTATGCTTCGCTCACCCCTAACCTGACAATGCGGTGGGAGCTACGGCGCTAGTCGGACCAATCAACAGCGTTCCTTTCATCGCCTGTCAACCACTCTATGCGCCTGCGTATGGGGCGGAAGGAATCTGGTCACGTGGCGAAGGACAGACTGGTCTAACGGGGCGAGTAGCTTCCACCGCACTGTCAGCTATGGGGTGAACGGAGTGCGGTGGCGAGCCGCCATCCTCTGGACGAGAGGAAATGACGGCCGCTTTTCGCCGCCCCACCCGGGGAATTTGGCAGGCGTAGCTCCCCTTGGGGATGGGGCTGTGCCGGAGGCATTACGACGTAGCCTGCCGCTGGGACAGTCGCGGGGGAACTGTCCCTAGGCTAGGCGCCGAGGGAAGAAAAAGTGGAGCTACGTCTTGATTGGGTTCTGATGCCATCTGAAATCGTCCAGGGTTTGCTCTTATGCGGATGGTCGCGAGGATGCGTGGATGCGTGGTGTTTACGAGTTTCGTGTGTTGTGTTCCTAACAAGAGAGCATACATGACTTGATCCCCATTTTTTTTCTTTTTCTCGTGCTTATTGTTTATTGATGATCATCTCTCTTCTCTTTAAGGTCGCTGGCTTTGGTCATTTGTGTCCTAGAGCTTGAACTAGTTCATTTTAATTCTCTTCCAGGTGTTTTGTTATTTCCATCGCTTGCATTCATGTCAGATCATATATCGACATGATTGTTAATAAAAGATCCTTTGTTGTTGTTGTGTTTTATCGGTGTTCAAATATTAATTTCTTATTTTTACAGGGAAACTCCCCTGGGTTCAGGCACACTGCGCAAAAATAGCAATCTATAGAAAAATGAATACGGGGAAAATGATTGAAGGAACATTTTATGCACCTAATTTATTACACAACAGAGAAGTCTAGAATTGAAAAAAAAAACAGTCACATATGTAGAAGAAAGTATAAGCGATCAAATAAAAAAGTATGGTTAAAAGGATCCTTCCACATTTTGTATCCTTTACTCAATTATATTTTCACCTGAAATTATATAAAGTCATCCTGTTTTTGAGATTATGTTTAAAAACTGCCGAGCATCGTGGATTCAGAATAATATTAACAATAAATATTTATCTGCCATGGGAACAAGTTAACCGAAAAGCACAATAAGTGGCACTGCGAAGACAGCCAAAACGTACAAAGTAATCGGTGCCCAACAAAAAGCACAAAAGCCCAATCTGTCGAGATCCTGCCACTTTCTGACTTTTTTTTATTTTTTATTTGGGAATTTGTGTCTTGGAACGTGTCCCTTGGTGCGGCGGGATCTCGGACGCGGTAACCCGTGACTCCATTAAGGACTTGAGGCGGTGTCACGTAGAACACGTTCGTTATCTATATTGGTACTTGAACCATCCCAGCCGCCGGGGCAGGGTTCTGTGACCACCGACCGCTAGTCCTGACCTCTGGTTTCAGGCCGCAGGGTGTTTTGTTCTCAGTGTGTTTCTGTATGTGCCGCTACTTCTGTTTTTCGTTCGAGGCACTATCTTCTCGTCACGCCTCGTTACAGTATTGCCAAACTTCCTCCTGACGCCCTGGGTGATCTTGCCATTTGCGGCTCGCCTTTCTTGCAGTCTTTAGTTTTGTGCTCATGCGCTTTTCTATATCTAAGTGCCGAAGTGTTTTGTGTCGAAATGGCAGTAAGGGATGAAGCGTACTGAGTGTAGAAAGCTCATATACATTTTGCAGAGTACTAACGTCTAATTTTTTTAATTGAAAACATGAATAGTTTGTTGTGTAAATGTTTTGCGACACGTTAGGCAAGTGTAATTTGTTTTTAAACAAAAGGGTGAAGCACGAATGGTATTCGAGAGATGCCTGTGCGGTTTTCCCGACACACCTTACTTGACTTGATTATGTTCCTATAGTTATTTGGAAAAAATATGTTGCTACAAAAGCTAAGTGTTTGGCCGATTTATTTAGCGGGAAATAAAATACAAACCGTATTCGTTATGATTTAAATTAAAATAAAACGTGTTGAAATTAACTTGTAACCTGCAAGATAGCAGTTGAATAATTCCGATTTCAGCACTAGCTGGCCTGTTACAGAATGTTAAGGAGAACTTGCATATACAGCTTGAAATTAAAACTTCAGCTATATATACGCATTTTATGTTAAATCACTTAACCATTTTAATAACAGCCAACCTTCTTTTCCAATTCATACAAAGAAGGTTACTTCAAAAATAATTAAACGCCACGTATATCTGTCATTCCTTACTGCGTTGCTACTGATTGAAGAAACACATTGAAATGTTTTCGATGTTACTCAGAAAAGTTCACCGCTTCTCCCTTAAAAGTAAACGATGAATGAATCTTTCTAATTGATGCTCTCTTCTGTCGTACATAAAAATCGCAAGTTTTATTGAGCTCCTGCTCTTCAACTTCGAGTGGATATTGTTATCGCCTCCTCCAAAGTTCCCGGATCGTGCACCACCAAAATATAACGTGTTCGGAGTGTAAACACGCATAATTTGAAATACATTTTTACACGAGGAGTTTCTGTTAGTGTTCGTAAGGAGTACCTAAAAAAAAAAAAAATGGAGGTTTTAAAATTTAGGTTGTGTGGCTTCATGCGTGAAGCTAGATTAAGGGAGTGTAGGAAAGTCCGGAATGTAGGGGAAGACGTTGGAAACCTACTTTCTTCATCAATTGTTTGCGGTGATAGAGCTAATTGGTCGTGAAACGGAATTGCTACGTGAAGTATTGTATACACCCGTATTCATGCTGCTTCCCTTTTGGGGGTGCTTGACTGGCCCCGTCGGACCGTGCTGTCGCTTGCGGTCGGACTTAATAGAGAGTTTTGGGGAACCCTTTTTGCACGTCCCATACGGTACGATGGGCCCTCCAGCACGAACTGCGCATGCGCTACCGCAGAAGACTCGCACGTGCGTAGTTCGTATCCGGAGGGCCCGTCGCACCGTATCGGAAGAGTCTCTATTGTGACACTAAGGACAGCTGTACGAGCCGTGTCGTCATGTAACGTCAAGACTTGACAAGAGGGATCAGAATCGGTTGGTAGTGATGTCCTCACTCTTTTCATGATGTGAACTGTTATCCGCTTCACTTTGTGTTTTCTTTGTGTGTGTGTGTGTATGTATGTGTGTGTTTTATTAATAATGACATGTTCTAAACATAATGTTCACACATTTGTTTAAGTGCGGCAGGGCCTATAAGTGTTTGATCCACCATTAGGTCCAGTAGTGTCGCTTCGACACGCATGAATTATGCGACAGCAAAAATAATTCGTTTGCTTTGAAACGTGCATACGAAGTTACATTTCTGGCTTCTTGTAGAATGGTAATTGATCCCTCGCACCATTAATAGGGTACTCCAATCAGAAAATTACGAGATAAGGCAGACAGAAGTACTTTTCAAATGAGGGTGTGATTCCGTTTCGTGCTGCAAGTCAACTTTAATTCACGCCATGCGATTCTAATAAGACTCAATGTTAATGCCTCTTTATACAAACGACACAGGGCAAAATTAAAAAAAAAATCGCTTACATTCTGCTCTAGTCAGTGACAGAATAAAAAAAAAAGGAAAATTGCTAGGCAATTGTGTAGCATACGTGAAACGTTCTTGCATAATAAGTGTCTAGCGATACTCTAAGCTTTAGACATCAGATGCCTACGTTCACTCTTTTCTTCGTCGGACAGCTTAACGCGTACCATGTGTACACTTGATATTTGTTCCAAGAATGAAGCGATACTACAGCTAATCGGGCTGTTAAACCTGGCGATCTTCCAGAGCCTTCCATACTCTCGAGCTCCTCTCCCTCAGTGCGCACCGGTGGTCGAGCTCCTCCTCGCCTACACCTCTGGTTACAGCACCTCCCCGTTAACCAATCAGCGTCGAGCAACTCACTCCTTCTCTCCTCCCTCAAACAATCAGTATCAAGCCTCGCGGCCACGCTTTTATCCCGGCTAAACTTTTGGTCTTCGCGACATGCGGTACCCCTAGCCAAAGAACGTTTCACGTTAAAACAGTGGAGAGGCCTTTCAATTTTCACAGCTCCGGCGCGAGCTTACTTCCTTCGATAACACTTTGGCGTCTCGTGAGCTTCCAACGCTACTCGCTTATCCAAAACACGACCAAAGGCCACAAACACGTGTTCATTGCTGGGCACCTGAAACGGACACCTTGTGCTTTTTGTCCTTTTTGGGACTATAGCTAACTTATCTGCAAATATAAGATATATGTTAGAAATATCCGTTCGTTTTAGTAAAGGAAGCAAACAAAACAAAATCACGTTTAATTATCTCAAATTCAACGGGATAACGTTACCCACAACGTTATGTCCATTTCGTCTGTGCATTTTAAGCCCGGCGTTGAGCGAGGGGACACAGTGGCTTTTGTGCGGTGCGTCCTGAACAACATCCACCACTTCTCAAAGATCCAAAACACAAGACAGCGGTTGGAGTGGCACGAATCGCGGCGTCACGCCTGTCATCTTTGAGAAGGGTGGGACCCGGAGGGCGAAACGGGCTTCTAGACGAGCCTCGATCCGTATCATGACCTCGGGCGTCCGTACTCCGGGCGGCCAAGGCGGGCCACGTCGTTTGTCTCTGGACGCTCCGTCCACTCCCGTCTCCTTACGGACGAGCCCGAAAGAAATTCGGCCGTGCGCGACCACCCCTGTATGGATTACATCGCAATGTGATTACGGGGCGGCCGTCGTCGTGGGTGCCACGTCTCCGCGGGGTGTTACGGACGCGGGGGTAGATGGGTCGCGACGGTTGGGGGAAGGCGGCCGGAGCGTTGCTGGATATATGTCGGATACAAGGATAATTCGGGGTCGGGGCTTACGGACGTCGTTAGTGCGGAGCGTGATCTGGTTAGCGTGACGGTAGGTCATACTAAAAGCGGCATGTTTCCGACGTCCGGGTGTCTGTCTGATATTAGTATCGTTTCTTGTTGATGTAATTGTTTTGTGTGTGGCGGCACTATATGTGATATCCTTGCAGCACGGGCATTTTTTAGACATTAAGACTGATTGAAGGTCCGTGAAAGAATGAGCGAACCAACAGATTTTGAGTTGAAGGTGATTTAGTCAGGATTGCGAGCTGATTCGCCGCTTTCTCGCATGAAATTTGGCTAAATCTGATATGAAATGCGATACACAATGATTAAAACCTGAGACTGTGGTTTGAAAACGGAAAATCGTGAAGTAGGAAGAAAAAAGGGAACAGACGTTGTCTGTCCCCTTTTTTCTTCCTACTTCACGATTTTCCGTTTTCAAACCACAGTCTCAGGTTTTCAATCATTATGTATAACTTACACCAGCTCGCCTGCAGTTTAACCGTTTTTTCATGAAATGCGAGTGTGGCAGTGGTCGAATATTAGGGCTGACGTTAAAAAGAGCAACCACATACCTAAGTGTCAAGTGTTGGAGAGATAACCCTAACAAAAGACGCACTTCCCATCGTGTCGTCAGCTGCGCGTGCGTCGGAAATGCGACGGCAATTTTGCCTCAGTCAGTAAGATGATGCTTCCCTCATTCACATAATCCCTCAGTGATCAGTATGCTTATTCGGATGACCGAACCTTTAAGACAAGTGTACACTTACGCGCCAATTCTGTCGTTTCTCGCTTTTATTTAAACAGCAGAAAAAACGCACGACCCGTATACGCAATTTTACGGTCCGTTCGAAAGTGTTTTGTATACATGGCTTGCACGCGACCTCCACGCTCAATGCCGGCATTCGTTCCTACTTGTGCTTGCCGTGAAAGCAAATAAAACAAATTCGATGGTACTAAATGCTGCCGCAAAACGTGCGAACTCAGTTGCAAGTCCTAATCAATGGCAGATGATATACAGTGTTACTGAAGTTTCGTCAGCGCAAGCCATGTTCACACGAGAGAATCCCAAGGGTCGAGCGCAAAGTAAGGTAGGGTTGAGAGCAAAGTAAGGCCCAGGAAATGCCCGTGAAACCAGGATGGTAGGAGTGGCCGAACTTACTTTCTCATTCTTTATCCAGTACTATATTTACACACACACAAACATGCACATGTACACACATGCACGCGCACAGAAACATGCACGTGTACACAGAGATTCACATGCACCCCCGATAAGGCACGCACGCGCGCACGCGCTCACGCACGCACTCGCACGTACACACAGGCACACGCACTCACCTTTATGTTAGCAGTTACGTTCTGTATAGTAGTGGCACCGCGTCTTGAATATGAGTCGCCATGACTGCCTTTCACCGCCTCAGAGAAATGAACATTCACTTAAAGTGGTGATGACACACCCCCAAAAAGCCTACGTTTCTGATAATATTACCGCTGTGTTCAGCAGTCATAACAACCACGAGAAAACCAGGTAGACCGGCAATGAGAGTTACGTCTGCGTGGTTGGCACCTTATACCATTCACAATTTGAGAAGTAGTGTGGCAACGCCACCTAGCGAAAAAGACACCAAGGAAAAAAGCGCAACGATTCCCCCTATCTAGATGCGTAGCAAAAACTGAAGTGACCTGGCGGCCGAATAGGGAATTAGCGGAATGGGGGTGAAAGGCACACGATTGGATTTGAGATATGAAATGCGATTCTGCGGCACAGGTGTTTTTTCTAGAAAGGCGAGTCTCCAGACAGGGTGCTCTTGCTAGCAAACACGTCTAGCCTTTCCTGCTTTTGAGCTTTCCTTGCGTGAGTTCTCTCGTTCGCGGAAAGCATTTTGGAATGCAAGAATTTGCACGCAACCCTTTGATTGTAAACGCATCCCCCGGGCAAATTAAAGATCAGAGGTTTGTTTTTGGGGGAATAATAACAACATGCGTAGTTTCAAAGGCTTCGCTTGCCGTGATTTACGGAACTTGAGTGGAAATGGTGTTTACACGCTCGTCTCAGTAGAGACGCAAGGCTAACCAAGAGGTAACGACGGGAAGCAATTTAGTATTGCCTGGGGTGTTTGTTCGCAATGTTTGTCTGTGCGTGACACTAAAACAAAGGTAACTGGTTCAAGGCTTATTTTATTCACTGCCTAAAAGCAGTCGATGAAAGAAAGTGAGGACGTCTAAATCGACGGTAAAACTGCATTATAATAAAAAGTAGGTGATATTCCTAAAACAATATAGGCAAACAAACTGGAAGATTCTTAAAGGGATACTACAACGAAATTTCGGCGCTCATTGTTTGGTCTATATGTGTTCAAAAAAGCAGTATCTACATCGAACACACCAATATCTTGTTAAAAAAGTCTCGAAAAGGAATTTTAAAACGAATTAAACGATTAGCAAAGAGCACCTGGTGGATATCGCTAACGCCTCGCTTGTAATGCCCGTCTAGGAACCTTGACAGCTAGTGACGGTGAGTGTCTCGCCTCCGGCCACGACGAGAGAAGAGGGGAAGGAGGAACTCCCCTCTTCTCGAGAATGCCTTTTGTGTGTCGCAGAAGTCGCTATTGTCCCCCTACAAGATTATAGATGATTAACCCGTCACTCAAAATTCGTACAAAAGCAGCCGCTTCGGTAGCTGGAACGACTAGGCCATCCTCCCGACGTCAGCCTCGCAGTAGCTTTGCTGGTCCCGAGACGACCTACGTCACGATTGCGTTGGATGTCACGTTGTCTCCGCTGGGCCTTCTCCGTGCGCTTGCCACAGTGGGCCGTTTATAACGAAAAATACAGCCACCAGGCTCAAAATACAAACGTGCGATTGTCATTTACGGATATTGTGGATCATATTCAACCTATTTTTGAACACGACGGGAATATTTCAAATTTCGTTGAAGTATCCCTTTACGGTATATTTTTAATGCGATAGCATTATTATGTTACTACTCAAAATTCTGGCCTCCTTATGCACGGAAGGTATGCCCTGTAGACCTTTTCTGCTCTCTGGGCTTGCACCCCATTGCGCCGCGCGTATACGGAGTAGCAGTACGTACTCCTCCAGATTCGCACCACCTTCAAATTACCTGACGACCTTGACGGCATCCTGGACGTTCGTCATAAGGGTCGTCCTAGAGGTTACCAAAGACGTCGATTTTGAGGTCGTCCTAGAATTCGTCCTAGAGGTCGTCCTTGAGGTGGTCCTCAAGGCCGTCTTAGAGGTCTCTTGAGATCGCACTAGAGGTCGTCCTTAAGGTTGTCCTAGACGTCGTCTTTTACGCCGTAATTGACGTCATCCTTTAGAACATCGTCCTTGATGTCTTCCTAGAGGTCGTCCTAGAGGTCGCCCTTGAAGTCGCCCTAGAGGTCGTCTTAGAGGTCGTTCTTAATGTTTTCTTTGATGTCGTAGTGTTGGGCGTCGTCCTCGTCATCCTAGATGATGTGAGGAACGGTGTTTAGGACGACGTCAAAGACAACATGTTCTGATGATGTTAGGAGCGACGTCGGACTCTAGGACGATGTTAGTAACGACACCTAGGACGATCTGAAGGACGACCTCTAGGGTAATCTCAAGGCCGACACAGATTTGGTGGGGAGTTTCTCCGCTAAATTTAGCGGAAAACTTTACGTCACGACCTATCCACCAATTCGATTTCTCCACTAAGTTTGGCGGTCTGCAATGATCAATGCTGTCGCGTTTATCGTTGCCTCTGTGGTTTCTGCACCCCTGTGGCTTTTACAAATTTGTCTCGACCATCATTTCTTTTTAATTATCACTTTCTCATTTTTTGTGTTTTTTTACATTCGGTCGGGCTCAATGTTCAGGCGCTTAATATTTCTATATTTTACACTTTCTTTTTTTTTCTGGTGTTTTTTTACGTCGCTCCATGTCCTTTCTTTGTATTCTTCCATTGTTCACAAAGAAATAGGGCGCGAGAAGAGATGGAGAAACGAAGAGACTCTTAAATTTCAACTTGACAAAAAAAAATAGTGTTCTCATTTTCTAAAGTTAAAACTTAAAAAAAAGCCCAAGCACAAAATATGTTCTTCATTCATTCTTCTCCGCGACGGAACCAGACACAAAGCACTACGACTTAAATACTGAAAAGAGGGAGGATTAAAAGTGTCACTGAATGCTTGCTGCTGACTGGAAGCGCTTTTTTAAGTGCAGAGAAGTAGCGTTTACGTGAAAAAATGATAATTTCAGGACAACAAAATGTAGCCTGTGCCTTTGTGCGCTTTTGAGAAACTTTAAAATAAGTATCGAAACCGCAAGCGCACCCATTCCAGTCTCCGAAAGCCTAGATGAATGAATCGTCACCCTTTCGACCTCTATCGTGTCAAACAGGGTTTGGTGAAGCGAGTGAAATTGCGGCAAGCTGTGAGGCAGAGTCGCAGACATGACGACTCCTTTCGGAATATGTAATGTCCTCCCCTACACACAGAGACCCCGTTGTTGTAACAATTAGGACTATATTACACGTCACGCACCTCACGTTCATCTCCTCACAATCGAAAATGTGGTGCACCAATCAGATGAAAAGCAGGATCATGAAAAACAAACTTGTAAGATTGTATATCTCTACAAGAGTTAACTCGATAAGCTTCTGATCGAAGATGCCTATCAACCATGTACCGAAGTTTTATGTTGATGACTGACTCTTGAAAGCCATTCGCGGTGCGCTGTTATCTAAACAACACTTTCGAAAGGTTACACCAGCCCACAAAAACAAAACAAAAAATAAAACCTACCTTGGACTGGAAGTAGATCTGTAGTGTCTAGCGTAACTTGAGGTTTCTACGGAATAAAGTTTAAAGTTAACTAAACAACACAGGTTGACGAAAATTCCAAAACAAAATTTTGTAAGCGTCTTGCCTTTGTTAATTAAAATACATTCGATATGTTTCATTTTTTTTTGTATCAAACGTGGAGAAACTCCGTGCACGTCCGCGCACTGCCTTTTATCTAATGGAGGTATACTGATCGTTGTTTCGTAAAGAACAAGGAACAACTTCATGTGTTAAGTACGTCGCTTTTTGAAGGAAGTGCACTGTCGCCATCTAATATTAGCGTACGAAGCTTTATCTTCATTTCCACAATCCCTGTTGCGGTAGGGTTGTTTCTCAAAGGAAATTTTCCAACACCTTTTGATTGTTTTGTCGTGGGGTTACATTCTAGTTCGGAGAAGGTTGCCTGAGAAACAATCGTTTGCATCATTTCTCTAGTTTTCATTTTTACTGCATTGTGGTTTACATCCAACGAAACCCCCAAAAATACTCCTTATATTTTTTGATACAACTGGAGGAGCACACGTAAGCTCAGCTACTTTATGGCAGACCCAGAAGAAAAGTCACCGTCTTTGTTTCTTACGCAACAAGAAAAAAAAGCCTAGCTCCGAAGATTCCATTACACAAACTTGTTTTCTTAGTGTGGTAGAAAAAATCGGACTAGATGTCTCTGCGGAAATTAGGCCGCGGTTTGTGCTATGAACAGAACAGACTGCACTCCTTCGCAGGTTTGTTTGTGACCTCCACGCAGTTTCTGTCTAAAAATAAGGTTGCTCCCTCTCGCGTCCTTCTGGTTTTCATATGAGCTTCTTTTCGTTGAGCTAATGCTTCTTTTCGTTGAGCTAATGCGCTTGGCGAATTTTCTGGCCGCCATCCTCTTGCACAGAGCACATTTATTATTTATGATCTTAGGAAGCTTAGGAACACAGAGCTCCGCTCTGGGAAAAACGCGTGCACAAAACGCGAACAGCTCGAACTTTGCTTTCAGTATGGGTAAAAGAAAAAAAAAGAAAAAATAGAAAAGAAATATTGCATTTTTTTTTCACATAACAAAGAATTATAAGCCAGAGCAATGGAATAAAAAACCCAAACTGAAGCCGTTTGCATAAAAGGCAGAACTGTTATAGCTGTCCCAAAGTCCCAAGGCTCGTTAATGGACAAAATACGCCGAAGTCAGACGAGCGGACTTCATTCCCCATCCACATCATGGACAAAATGAACACTGCCCGCGAAGTCACTGAGTAGTTCATCTAACTCTGTCTCTCTCCATCTGTCTCCATAAATAAATATATGTATATATATATCCGCCGGGCATTTATATATACCACTGTATATACACCACGGGAAAAAAATAAATGGCGGAGCCGTTTATTTTGGCTTATGGCGGGTTTGTAAAACTTTGATTCCTTGATTCATTGGATTAAGCACGGTTCATTCATCTGCATATGTTCGTTTATATATATGATAGAAGAGAAGGGGGTGGACAGAAACGCAGTGGGCAACCACTTTTAACCCTTGATAAGCCGTAAATTTAATTTTTTTAATTTTTTGTTTCTGTTAACGATCTAATCTTTTATTGTTCGAATGGTGTATTTTAATATTTCAGGGGAGAATATCAACATAAAACGTTTCTACGTCACTACACAAGCCTCTTGCTGTTACTTTTCGTATTTTGCCTCTACCAACAGTGGCGGGTTAGTAGAAAATATAACAACACAAATCAATGAAAGTAGTTCCCCCAAGTATAAACTTTCAAGTTTTAATCACATTTCTAGCCTCATACTTTTCTCTCTGCTTGAAACTTTAAGGCTTTAACGTCCAAACCCAGTTGATAGACATGCACCGTCGGCTGGTGCGAGTAAAATGAACTAATAAATATCTTAAAGTTCTAAGGTTATAGACTTTGTAATCTGCAGTGCGACACGGGAAGTTTGTCTAATACTGGGCGTAGTGAGCTTTTAATCCAATCGTCTTGAGCCATTCATTATCCCAGTGCAGCATGCGAATAACGCTTCCGTTTCCGGTAGCAAAATTGCGTCCCCTTTTTAGCGCTCTACTTCGTCTCATTCTATGATGAAATCCGCGGTTCGCCAGGTTCAATTACGCGCCAGATAGAAACTACGCGCGAAATTGCTCTGACAAGCGTGTCAGTGCCCCTTGATGCGCGTATTAATACGCATGTCGTAACAGTATTCCGCGTATAGTTTCTAATGCGTCTGTTACCTTAAAATAAAGTTTGACGGATAGTTAATAGGCTGCGTGAGATAATTGCGACAAGATGTTGTTTTCAGAGAAAAAGCAAACTATACTTCATGCTCTTGAATTGTATGACTAAATAACAAAATATTTATAAATTCGCACACATGTATTTTAATCTGATCTTTAAAATGGGAAACCTTTACCACCTGCAGGGAGCCGATTTTCTTTTTTTTATATAAGTGAGAACTAGTATTACTAGATGGCCATTGAACTAAGTGGTGCGTAGCTTTGGCAGATTTCACGGTAGATTTAGACAAAGTATAGGTCCCTGTAATGAAATACGGCTCGCATATTAGGTGCTTCCGAAAGCATCGCGTCAGCAATTATGCTAAGTGCAGAGGAGAAACGAGCGATTACAAATAACAGCGAGTTAGTCTAGATTGCTGTGGCTATCAGAGCGTCCAATTATTTATTGAGTAAACTCCTACATTAATGAGTAGTCTTACAATTCGAGTAGCAAGGTATTTTAGTCGTAAACTCTATGATGTCTGAAAGTTGTATTTTTTATGCGGTTATTGTGTTTTGTTTCCGGTGAAGGGCAAATTCTAGTATAAGCGCTAGAATCATTGGCTTATCCTAATAAAAACCTCCTATGGGGTCCACGAGCATTTCTGAAATATTTTAAAGTACATTTCAAAATATTTTGATAGGTTTGAGATGTCCGTCGAAGTTTTTAAAGCGCTGCTCTTAGGCGCCCGTTTCCGCGTTTTGCGGCGTCGCCGTCGGCGTAACCGCCCCCCTAAATTTAGCGGGAAATTAAATTGGTGTTGAGGTGACGTAACGTCAATTTTCCCGCTAAATCTAGCGGGGAAGCTGAATTTGATCATGGGTGAGGTGACACAAAGTCATGTGACGTCATTTTCTCCACTAAATTTAGCGGGGAAACTGAATTGCTGTTGAGGTCACGTGGCGTCAATTTTCCAGCTGAATTTAATGGGGAGACAGTGGGAGGAGGGGAGGGTATGGAGGAGAAGGAGGGGAGGGTACTGAGGAGTAGGAGGGGAGGAGGAGGAGAGAAAGATGGGAGGAGGAAAGGAGCAGGACAGGAGGAGGAGAAGAGGAGGGAAGGCTAAGGAGGAAAATGAGGTGTATTCCCTCCCCTCCGTATCCTCCCTCCTCCTCCTGAACAGCTGCTCTTTAATTTCGAGTTACAGAGATTTGTAGACGTCTTCAATTTTGTTTAAGGGGCCTGACGTACACTTTGTGGGGATTTTGACACCTAGAACTTTGGCGACGATGCAGCGGATGCGTGAGGAGCGAGCGCGGGTCCAAGGCATGGTGCACGAGGCGCGTGGCTAGGGGACAGTTCAGCTAGTTCAGCCATGGCGGCGTAAGCCGCCGAACGCTGGGCTCGAAGATTAAAGATATCTTCATCAGGACTTGGCTCCTTTTTCCGGACAAGCGGTGTGCAAGTATACCACAACTTCAAGCATTTCTAAAGGATGTAAGAGACCCGTGATAGTCGCTAGAATCACGGACCATCAACCGCTGCTCGGCATCCTGGGTCCACTCAAGCCAGTACCACAAGTGTCGTATCCGCGCATGATGCTGTGGTGTGTGAAGCTGGCCGCTTATGACTATGAACTGGTGCATCGCGCGGGAAAAAAAAAACAACAACAACAACACTATAATGCCGACGTTTTGAGTCGGCTCCTCCTACCTGAGGATGATGGAGGCACTGCCGGCCTCACCACTCATGGCTGAACGAATCGAAAATATAACACTGCAAGACCCCACTCCGTCTCAAATCTTCAAATCTCTACATCAGGAAAAGTTGAATTGCCTCAATGTTGAACAATTTTCTCTATACATAAAGAAAGAGGCAGAGCTCTCAACTCACAAATGACGGGTTATTTGGGGCTAAAGAGTGGTCATCCCATCGTTCGCACGCCCTGAAGCCATGCGAATATTCCACGCTGGACAAAAGAAAATCGTTTTTATAAAACCCTCAGTCACAAGCTATTATAGAGGCCTGCAATGGGCACAGAAATTGAGCCTGAAATCTTAGCCTGCATGGTCTGCCAAGAATCCAGACGTGTTCCGGTGAAAGCCGCTGTGTTTACCTGGAAGCACGCATCTCAGCCGTGGCACACCATTCTCCTCGATTTTGCAGAAGCAATGGCAGGACAAAAGTTTCTCGTGGTTGTCGACGCGCACACGAAATAGCTTGAAGTGAGAGTCCTGTTTTCAGTAACTTCCAGGTCTGTTATTAGGGAATTTCGGGCTATCTTTGTGACCTTTGGATTGCCACGAGAAGTCGTATCAGTCAATGGAAGGGTTTTGGTGCAAGAAAAGTACTAGACTTTTACCAGCGAAACGGAGTTAGGGAGGTGACGAGCGCACCCTACCACCCAGTGGCCAATGATCAGGCCGCACACAAGCGCTGCAAAAAGACAAGCTCGGTAACTTGTTGAGAAGACTGGCGAGGTTCCTCTACAGGCAGCTCATCACGGTTACGTGTTCGATTCGTAAAATGCCAGCATTGCTAATGTTTGATCGAGAACTCATGTTCAATGTTAGCCAAGTGACGCCAGAGCCGAAAACGAACATAGGAATTCAAGGAGAGGAACAAAGCAAACAAGCGACGTCGTTGTGCTATTTTGTAGAAGGACAAGCAGTATTTGTCTTTAATTTCAGTGTGAAGCCAAGGTGGCTAGAAGGAACACTACGCAATCATCTAGGACTTCAGTCTTGGCTGATTGAAACGACTGGTGGAGAAATGCGCAGAGGTTTGGACCACATGCGGAGATGCTCCTCTGGTTTGACACCATCAGCAGGCGTGTCCACCCCGTCTCCCCCAAGAGGATCATGCGAGCTTTTTGCCACAAGCCACGTGGTTTACTATGGTTGAGAGAGACGCTGCCGCTGCTACTGTTGTTGCCGAGTAACGTCCACTAATCCTAGCTGTACACTCTTAAAAAAGACTAATAAAGAGCTAGTAGCTTCAGCAGTTACTACCTTTTTCTGACCGTTACTACCTTTCACTAACTATTTATTACATGAAACGCGCGATTGGTATTAAACAGTTAGTAAATGCAGCAGTCACTACCTTTTCCGGACCGTTACTAAATTTTACTAGCTATTTACTACCACAAACGCGCGAACAAGATGGCAGCATCTGCTGCATCGCCGATGGCCAGCGTTAGCGACGCAGCTACTGTTAAGGAACGCAGGGGTAGGTATCCACACACAATCGTAGCATCAAATATTGGAGGAGGGGGCACGGTTAAGGGTTGGAGCTGACTTCATAGCGATCGCTGCCTCCGTTTCAGCACGTCGTGAAGCCAGCGCTGCCGCGAGCGCAGTTATGCAGTGGTGCCTGGATCGCGTCTCCGACTGGTGTGTTTAGCGTCCTATCCCACACATACATCAGAAGTGGTCCCGAAGTGGCAACAAATACGTCACAGAAGCCGGAGTGTCATGGTGTTGACTGTCGCGATCCTGGCGGTTGGCCGTAGAAATGCTGGCGAAAAGCACGAGCGAACGCGAGTGTCGCTGTCGTCACGGCGTCCCAGGCGTCCCAACTTCCGGCTGCTGTAGCTTCCGTGGTCTGTCACAGTGGAAAGCGACCTGCTGCAGAACAGGCGTCTGCTCTATATACCACAACTGTTAGGACGCCGCCAGGGTCGCGACCGGCGACAGCATGACACTTCTATGACGTCATCAGGCGGAAATCGAGGGACCACTTATTTGGCCGCGGTAAACACACCAGTCGGAGACGCGTTCCAGGCACCATAGTTATGCGCAGCCCAACGAGGTAGAGGGGCTTAGAGTGATAAACCGGAAGTTCGGAAGTGGCACCCCCCCGGTTGCCGCCATGCTTTACGCAAATGTGACCACTCGTCACGTGACTTCCCAAGAGCCGTAACGTCACAGGTAAGATGGCAGCGCCCAGAGCTGGCGGATGCGAGTTTGTTCGGTGCGCGGTAGCCGTGACGTGCAGCTGCTTTCCGACGATTTCTGGCTTTTTCGTGCTCGCTTGCGCAGGTATAATGTGAAAATATGAAGGAATGAAACTTTATACCCTTTTTGTGCAATATCGCTATGGATCATCTGGATATTAACACCTGTGAGACAGCATCAGCCGTATCGCCGTACCGGTGCTCGGATTCGGGATCTTTTCGAGGATCTATAGAACTTTGAGTGCTTTTAGCATAAAATTTTCGCATTCTCTTAGCTTTGTTTGAACGCTGGATTGTAGGAATCGACGCGAAAGGTATACGTCGCGTTAGACCAAGGAGAAGTTGTTTCAGCCCTGTGTCACCGAATAACCATAGCAACTTTTAGCGAGGAAGCTCCTGCGATCTTTAACCTTTTGTGCTAATCGACGATTCTACATTCGATCGCTTTTCTTCCTTTTTTTGTTAGTGCGAAGTTCACATTTATTTTCAGCTACGAGGATGACGTTTTATTGAGTGTGGGGATGAATAAATCGTTGCAGGCACCTGCTTCAAAGCTATTCGACTTGCAATAAGAACAACTGTTTTGGCGTATTCATAGAATAACTGCACCTTTTTCGCTTTCGTGGGATTTATTGCAGCAATGCTTTTTTTCATCAAGAGTGCATTGTATTAGTCGGTCAATTATTTACTTGTTCTAATTACCTGGATAAGATGGCTCATATTTGTGTCCATCCCTTGCCTGAAGAGCAGTCTCGTTGAAAAAATGTTGACCATTCCTTTCGGTCTCTTCAATAGACTTTTTTGAAAAGTACGTGTGGGCTGCCTATACTTCGTATCATTGTAACTTGGAAAAGGGCAACCGCCACAGCCCCCTCAAGCCAATCAGAAAGACGGAGCGAAGGTGTGCGACAAATCTGTGCAGACGAGCACTTTGAATGACATGTTGTCATGTGCCTCTCTCCAACGTGCGTATTGGCTCACCGAGACTGTAGCCTTTGCCGTTTGCCAAATTGTGATGAAACGAATTACAGTAGCTACTACTCTAGTTACCCCAGGCTTTCATACTTTGGGCATTTGTTCGACAAGAATGTTATGTCCCCCATCACTGTGAACTCGGCTCAGCGCCTATTGGACTCGAACGCTACATTAGCAGTCGACGTGAACTGGGGACCATTTGTGTGCTTTAAGCCGAAAAAAAAAATGGTGACAGTTGTGTTGCTTGATGTGGTTCTGCAAAGGGTCTGTTGTGTCATGCGTATAGGAAGTGTCCTGCTATATTACGATGCATAAACACATATTATTAAAGTATATGCTCAGAGGTGTGTTTGGTTTCGCGATTAACAAGTTACAGCAGTGTGCTTTAATGTTATCATGTGTGTAGTTTTAAGTATCCTCTCTGCAATGCCTACAAAGGCCGCTGGAGGGAATAAATTAATAAATAACATTTTCACATCACTGGAGTTGGTTTTCGGATGCGCGACATGTTCAGAAGAATTGGAACGAGTGCACCCCCATGCAACAAGTCTGCCAGTCTGGTATGTCCCATTAATTAATATTGAAGCGTCAGAGATGCGAGTGTCCTCAAAAGGACCTGGGCGTGCAGTGAACACAATTCTTGGTGTATAGACTCTCAAGGCGTAAAGGCAAGCGGAAATATGTTTATCTGGTTATTGTATCAAATATGTTTATTTCCACTTGATTAAATAATTAATGATTCTTAGTAAATGGTTCCATAATGAGTTCTTTCTGCAACAGTCTCCTGCCAGGCGTTCAGTCGTAGTACCTGTGGACCTTGTTGTCGGATGACGCTCCTGGCATGTCGGTGTTCAGTTTGGTCTAGTAGCAACTTTGACCGACTGATGCCGTTTTGTAATCATACGTCATGTGCGGCAACTGACATCTGATGCACTGAAGCTGCAGGGCTGGCTTCTAATCCGCAAAAGTTTCCTGGCAGTTTTCTGCATCAATGCAGCAAGCTCGGGCATGTATTGGTTATGTGGCTGTGCCTTTTGCTGTACCGTTGACTTGATAGCTGGCAACAATGTTTGTTTGCTATCCAAGCCATTTCACTTCCATTTCGTAATGACGATTTATTCTGCATCCCGCGACCACTGCAACTTGTGTAAGTCTCGTGTGGCAAAGTGAAGTCTGGTGATGCTTGCAGTCCACTTTTGAGAGCAACCAACCATTCTATTTCTTCAAGTCACTCAGCGGCATTCTCCCTCAAAGTTGGAAATTGTGTGCTTCGTGGCGTGGACTCAGATAATCAGTGTCAGCAAATTATTAGGTATTGTCCTTGGACGACAACCGTCACCAGATCAACTGTCCTTGCATTGCCGCTCACCTGCTTTGTCGTGCTTACCTCCCGCCCAGGTGAAGTGGATCACGAGCTTCGAGGTAATGTCGGCACCAGGGACAAAGACCACCGAAGATAATCCTCAATCTTCCGCGGACGCTCGTCGAGACGTGGTCGAGGGTCGTTCGGCACGAACCCTTGCAGGCCAATTCATTGGTACGGGCACCTCCAGTAGACATGGTCGGCCTCATGCATGCAGTGGTAGCAGAGTGGTTTTCGGTCGGCCATTCGCAGCACCTCCGTTTTCCTTGGTGTACTTTGTTCAGCGCGGACCTACACTGGTTCTTCCCGATGTCGGGAATGCTTCGGCGTTGGGGTGTCTCGTTGAATTGGCATTGAATAGTAACACTTAGCCGTTCGTGGTCGTTGTGACTTTGTGGCATAAGTCGCCCTCTGTTCGTCAGATGCCGCTTCGCTCGAAGAAGCCTCCAGTTGAAATGCCTGTCGAACTTCTTCTGAAACAATCTCGGCAATCAAAATAAAAGCCGGGCAACTGATGGCAGGAACTAGCTTCCTTATCTCCTCCCGGACACTGTTGTGGATAATGTCATGGACGCCTGGGGGGCTTGCGTCAAAGTTGCAGCTGGACGACTTGAGTGTCGAGACGCTGGGGAGTTGTTGATAGCGACAGGCTCGGGCCTGCAGTGTACGTTCAATGTTGGAAGCCTCATTGATATGAACCCTTCGACTGTTGTCGTGGGGTTGCGGACAAGGCTGCCGAAGGTGTTGTCCCTCACATGAGGGACATGGGATTCTTAGCCTCTTGTCTTCTGTAGCATCAGGGTTGGCGTGGGTGCTCGATCAGGCGCAAAACATCCTCCACGAAGGGGGTGACGCTCTCGTTGGGGCCGTGTCCTGAACAGAATCAGGAATTCGGCTCTCTCTCGTCAATGTTGGCTGATGAACGTGCACTTCAGCTCGATCTCGCAAGCTTCCCACTGACGTTAAGGAGGATTCGTGGTTCTCAAACCGAGTGCCTGGCAGTTTCTTCCACGAGAAGTATAGGTTCTGCAGGAGCTGGTTGTCCATCTACCCACTGTGGCAGGCGACACGGTCATATTGTTCAATCCAGCCCTCGACGTCTTATGCACCTTGCGTGAAAGGGCATCAGAGTGCGAGGTGCGACGGGCATGCAAACGATGGTGGGAGCGGACGCGGTTTGCTGCTACAGGTTTGTCATTGTTGGCTTAGTCAGCCTCGGTTTTTCTGGCAAAAGACCTAGTTCCGGTGGTTCTTGCTGGTAGCAGCGACTAGCTTGGATTTCAAGTTCTTCGTGGTGCGTTTCCGAGGTTCGTCCTTGAGGTACTCGCTCGTCTTGCGGTTTTTCTGCCAGGCTCGGGATAGGACTTGGTTCACGGCTCGCCGGGGGTTTAAGACGCGGTATAGTGTGCCAACCGTATCTTGTTATCGGGCAACTCGGCTGAGGAGCCGCCAGGGTCCACACAGAGTGAAGGGCTATGGGTAAAGTGCGCAGCACCTCCACTAGAACATACAACGACAGCTGAGCAATGCCTGGAACTTTCCAGAATAGTAAATATTGATAGAAAATAGGACTGGAGCTAGCATCCGTGACAATATAACAAAACAGACAAAAGGGTCTATCCTGACCACTAAAGAAGCTGCATTGCTTTAGTGGCATTCTGTCCGAATAAATCTTCTCCTTCGGGGTGTGGCGACTGCCGTGGACGAGCTGAACTGAAATCGATGTTGGACCACTTTTCTGGTAATAAGCCGCTGCAGACTGCCGTCGCAAAGCGGCGTGAACGGGTGGACTGGGTAGGTAACACGCGCGATGAAATGTCCATACAGCTTGCAGTTCGCTGTGACGAGTGTTGATGAAACTTTGGTGTCGACGAAACGTGCGACAGACCAGCGGAATCAATACCAACTGCAACACCTGTGCTCCGTGAAAGTGCTCGTCTACGCCAGAACAATTTGGGAAGCAGCACAGTATCATTTAGCACGGCATGGGAACTACAAGCGTCAAGGCAGCTCTCCGGTGCACCGCACAACCAAAGTGAGCCTTCGGTCATTTGAACGATGCGGCACCACGACTGCACACTGCCAAGCACGACTCACGCAATTTCCGTCGCTAAACTGTGTATCCAAATATATTGCACACGCTTCACTGCAGATCTCGAAGGTTCCGATGGTCAACGAGAGCACAAGAACGTCGCCTTAAAATTTATCCTAGTGGTGTCCGAATCAATCCGAGGTCCGAGCGACGTAGGGCCGATTGTCTTCTTCGTGGCAATATCCCCGTCGGTCACCAGCGAAATGCACACCGTTTCTCCGTATTTCACGTTATACCTACGTCAGACACCACGCTCAACTCTGAAGTCGCCTTCGACCGGCCTCATATGACGGCTTCCGCGTCTGAAATCAACTCGCCGAAACGAACGACAACGAACAAAGCATCCGACAAGCTCCGGCCAATGCTCCGGCCCAGCTGGGGCCAGCCGCTGCCTGGGCGCTGCCATCTTTCCTGTGACGTCACGCATTTGGTTTGGTCACGTGACGAGTGGTCAAATTTGCGTACAATGGCAGCGGCCTTATGGGGGTCACTTTCGAGTGCAGACCGGAACCCCGGTTTATCGCTCTAAGCCCCTCTACCTCGTTGGCGCAGCCGTTGTGGGTGCAATGGCCACGCGGCTTCCGATTTTCTCCCCGTTTGCATTGTTTTGAGAGCGTTTATATTTTCATTTTGGTTTTGACTGCGATAAGAATAGCCTCGTAGCACGCGCTAAAAACGTTTTCAAAAACCAAAAAATGTTCGTTTTTTCTAATTCTTGTATTCTATAAAATATACGTTTCTCTTTCGCAAGAGACGCTTGGCAACATTGTACGACAAGCAGTCTGGGACCAGTCGAAGTTTACGAGACGGTCATTTCTGCGATCTAAACCCGCCGTTTTTGCCCTGTGTCGTGGGTTGTTCTCGTGTTCCCGTGTTGGTGTGCATAATTAACCTTCGTGAGCTCAACTGGACGAGCGTGTGAGTGGACGTGCACGTGGACTGCTCCGAGAATAGTTATAACGTGTCGGTGGCGAGTGTCCGCTCGTCACCGGATTCACCACCCAACGGCGATAGTTCGACCGCTTCAGTGGAATGGGTTTCGCCGTCCAAGAAGCTTCGCTGATTCGCTCCTACTTGACACTGAGAACGTCTTCATCAAGGTCCGTGTGTGCTCGGTGTTTGAATGATTCTGATTGAGCTGTGTTTGGTCGTGGCAGTGCAGTTTCACGACCGTTGGTATGCGTCGTAAATAGTATATCTAGCTTTGGGACTAATGAAAAAAAAAAAAAAAAAAAACCTTTGGCATTCTATGAGGTTTTCTGAATATGCTTATATCTTCCCCAGAAACGCAAGCATTCGTCAGTTGACTACACACAAATTAAGATGCGAGCTGCATACGGTATTAATTTTGCATGCATTTCTATCGCGCAACGCGCGAAAGGAGTGCAGCTGCCGTCGTACTCACCGTCAATTGCAACCTTTGCTTGCCGCGCTTTACGACAAGAAAGCAATCTCTCGCCGACGGCGACCTCATTCGTTTTAATCCTCGATTAACGTAAGCGACGAGAAAGGTGGTTCGCGGCTGCTATGTAGGGAAGCGACGATATGGACACTAAGAACAGGTGGAGAAGGTTGTTTTATCGGCTGTCGCAAATCATTTTCGTGTTTACTTTTGTATTCTACTCAGAGATAAAAGCCTTCAATGGTTTAAAACACTTCCTATATTTAGTGCGAAAAGAGCCCTATATTTACAACATTATTCACTGACGTGGTGATGCACGACGACAAGCCTGCGCACTGAAATGGTCAGTATGAACAACTCGTGGCAGTCAAGGGAGTTAGCAATTAGAGTGATTAGAGGAAGCATGTCACGTATGTTCGTCGTATTTGTATGTAATCTGTGTCAATTGTGAGCTGAAAATATTTCTGTGCAAGATGTGTATCTGATTTAAAATGTGGAAGTGTTGACGGAAACTTTATATAATCGGTTTCTTTCCTTTCTTTAACTTTTAATTGGACGGTGACTAGCGCCACCTGGATTACTCGTTTTGAGTTTTACTTTTTGTTGCGCTTGCCATTTGGTGGTAAGTGGTATAACCACATTCGCCTCTTTTTTCACCGGAAATCACGTGACTCGTTGCGTTTCCGGTCTTCTGTCTGGAGGAAGTGGAGTTACTAGTTAGAGGAAGTGAAATACACGGGCTGTACTTTGAAACTAGCTAGTAACTGTTACTAGTTTCTTGACCTATGAACCGTTACTAGCTGGACCGTTACTACCTACGGTTATTACGTACCTAATAACACACATCTGAAAAGCAGTTACTAGCTTTTACCTAGTAAATACTACATTTTTTTAAAGAGTGTACTGCGACCGGAAGGACCAGCAAAAGATGACCCTGACCAGGTTTCTCAGCACTCAAACCCACCTCGGAATAGACGTCCACCGTCAAGATATGGAGACTCCCTCTAAGAGAAAAGAAGTGTTGTGTACCGAGCTGCCACCGAGATCGACTGTGCTGCACGAGCCATGCTCTCGAGCTGATGAATGCGCAGGCGGCGTGCCATTCGGAACTCGATTAGACGCCGTAGCAGTCATGACAGTTCCGTTGTATTAAATACCCACGTATTTAACACAAGGTTTGCTCCTATTTTATTTCAATCTTTTAACTTAAAGACCCCCTTAAGGGAGTGTTATGAACAAACATACGTGTCGCACTCTTTAGAGACAAAGTTGGATCATTTTGTCTTGCATAAAGGTGAAGGGCTATGTGATGGATGCAATGCAGCTTCTCCTGAGGGTCATTGGAGTTAAAAACTCCTGAGTTTGTGTAAAACCTGCTACTAAATATTTGTGCGCAATCATTGCGTCGTGGTTGGGGAAGTCTCTGCCTCACGAGCTCGTGAACGAGTTCACTGAATACGACCAAGATATTTCTCAGGGATGCGAACATTTCCAACAAGGTTGTAGAACATATTCAGCCAAACTGCAATGCGGAAAACGTATTGCTTAGCAGGTACCAAACTATAGGCACACATATCTACAACAAAACAAAGCGAACCTACAACGCTGCTGCATTTTGAGTGTTGCAAATGCGAATATAGCACCATGAGTTTTGATGATCCCGGAGCTCAGAATATAGAAGAGCTTCTTTCGTTCAGGGTTTACAAATCACCGAGCAGATATGTTTTGTATGTGTGTTTTTCTGAATTACGACGACTGCTTTCCAAATTCTAAATCTTGCATTTCACAAAAAAAAAAAAGTCTTATATTGTAAAGTACCTGCGCCCGCAGCACCAGTCACCCCCGTCTGTCACACAGAGAGGACGCAACAACAGAGCCACATCACGTCCCAGCTCTCTACTCTCTTTTTTTGCTATTCGTTCTCAACACTGAACCTAATCTATATTCACAGAACCCAGCTGAGTCCCGACGACCCGCCGCAATCCTCGCGCGAGAGACCTGGCAACGAGTTGTCACGCATCGCGGCCAACGATTGCCTCCGACGCCGACAGCATATCGATGCTGCCCCCCGTACTTCATGTCTTATGTTAGCAGAAACACATTCGCTCACGGAATTCGTTGTTCTTTATTTATTTTTTTTATTTTTTAGAGAGTTATGAACGAGAAAGTAAAGATACCTACCCAGGAGGCACAAAATCAGCTAGCCCGAGCTCACAGGCGACCCACTAACGGAACAACCGTGGCGTCGCGGCTCCGCAGTAAATGTTGACTTTTTACGCGCTGGATTTTCCACGAGGCCAGGCCTCGGTAATCAGGAAAAAGGTCCCCGGAGGGAAACCCGCATGGACCCAGGATTTCTGCCGAATCGCGATAAGTCTTCAAAGAAGGGCAACCCCGTCGAGGGCTCATACAGGAGCAACAAACTCGCATCGATTTTCTGCTGCTTCACTTTATGCGTTTTTTTGGTTTGTTTGGTCTTGTATGTTTCGGTGTTGTGGCGAGCTCCTGGATATCGGTATATTTTTTGGGAGCCTGGGTAGTTTGGCTGCAGCGTTTCCTCCCAAGTATTCGAGTTGCGGGCTCCCCCGTTGTCCGATCGCTGGCACAGAGTTCGAGTGCGAGAAGCGAGAGCGGCCTGCGGAGTGCGGCAGCAAGTTGTTCGGACGAGCAAGCGCGTAAATCCTGGCGGTCGGAAGGGAGGGGACATAAAAGGGCTTTCGTGGGGTCTCGCATAAAGTAGGATTTTGTTTTTCGCGCACCTTCCCACATATTGTGAAAAGGATTCGGGCGAGAACGTGGCCTGTTTGTGTAGACACGTGAGGTTATATTACGAGGCATCCGGCTTCAATCGGTCGTCCCTTCCAATTGAATGGCGCAGGGACACAACGTATTATGAGTCACGTCGTCGAGACAATCATTTGCAACATAGGATAAGTGTTTCATATCAGCATTTTGCATTGTATGTAGCGTTATGAACTGGAGACTGGTGGTGTGTGCGGTAAGGCTGGGTGAGCCCGTGATACTATTTGGTGAAGTAGACGTCTAACATTAAGTAACGTTTTGTGCGCAAGTGTAATCCTCTTGACTAGAAAATGTGCATAGCGCGTTAGAGTCAAAATGTTACGGTCCTCAAAGTAAGCGCTAAACAGCATTTGTGCAAGTTCTTGAAATTAAGCAGTATAGTTGCGTGATGTAGTGACATTCGGAAGCATCCACAGCGGTTGCCATTTACCGAGCATCGTAACGGTCACGTTACTCCAAGGAGACGGAAACGTCAGAACGATAAAGACTCGCTCCGGCGAAACAAATAGACCGATCAAACTAAGAGTCCCACGCATGCTTGACGCCGCCATAACGGTAGTTCACAGGAGGCCGGCGCCAGAGCACGAGAGAGCTCGTGCAGAACTCTTTCAGCACGTGAAGAACGGTTTCGCCTAAAGAAAAAAAAAAAGAGAATTAAAGAAACACTGACACCCCCCCCCCCCCCACCCCTCCAATTTTTTTTTTTTTTTTTTTGATGATCGATTATGGTGTCAAAAGACTCCTTAATCGATATTTTGCTACAGCGTTACATAGATTTTTAATAAAGTAAAAAAAAAAAAAAAAAAAAAACGGGACTGCTCGGAATCGAAATTATTGTTAGTTTGGTTAGTTGAGGTTAGAGGTTGCCTTTTTTTTTAATGTGGTTTACTAACACAGTTTGTGAATAAGTAGTCGATCAGCAATGCTCGCAGATCGCGGTGCCTCTCTAGACCGATCGGTAGAAATTCCGCGGAAAACGTTGCCCGTTTCTCGCCAAAGAAGGCAACTGGCTTTAATAAGGCGCTACTGTCTTGGGGTTCTCCGCTGTTGCTGCCGCTGTCTCGCATTCTGCCCCCGCACGTGCTTTTCATTCACTGCGAGCTGTTTTCGAAATCGGCGGTCTTTGCCGGGTTCAGCCGTTTCTCCGATGGCAAAAATACGGACGCTGTTTTGAGTGCCAACGGGGCCCCGTACCCATATCCGTGTGGAGGGAAGTGTGCCACGAACGGGATAAAAATTCCGAGCACAGATACCTTGTCAATAACCAGGGACGTAGTCTCGAATTATAGTTCCAAACAAAAGGGGGAGTGCCCTCTGCCTCGCCGTAACGGAGAAAAGTTATTCGGTACATGCGCCGCATCAAGAAAAGAAGAAAAAAGACAGCGACTGATAAGACAAATATACAAAAACAAGATACAGCCTGTTTTTTATAATATGTGTGCGTGTGGGGGGTGTTTTTGTACGAGCATTTTTTTGCCTTTAGGTTTGTGCCTTAGCTTTCGCACGCGCGTATGCGTGCGTGCGTGCGTGCGTGCGTGCGTGCGTGCGTTCGCGTACGTGCGTGCGTTCGCGTGCACGAATGCGCTTTGAGGTTATGATATTGAGCATTATGGAATAGCATAGTTACGTAAAATAGAATAGCTAGTTGGGCCTACTATTGAATATTTTGTAACCAGATTTATTGTGCGCCTTTTTTTTTTTTTAGACATGTGCGCGTGTCGCTCTAGTTTTCTGTGCGCTTATCTGTTTGTATTGTGCTTTGTGTGTGAGCGTGTCACGCGCGTCTGCGCGCGTCAGTTATCTTTAAACAACTTGCTTCGTACGACTGCGGAAAGAAAATACGATATTGCGTATTACGAGACGGCATAATTTTAAAATAAATATTGTGATGTATGCCTACTATCGTTTATTTTTGAAGACGGATTTATTCCCGTCAGACAGTCTTCTTAATATATTTTGAGTTTTAGCAGTTCTTCAACGCTGGAGGGCGCCAAGCATATTGATTTGCTTGAAACGTGCTACATAAGCCTTTTGTGCAGTAGAGCGAATTCTTGTATTCCAATGTTTTGAATGTAAACCTTTTAAATGAGTTAAAACTTTGGCGCATACGTCGTCCGTCAGTAAAATAATAAACTACACTTCATTGCTAAAATTATACTGTAAACATCAAGTAATTTACCAGTTTACATATAGCCAAGCGTTCACAGGTGCACTAGATGCCTTGAACGGCACATTCTTACTTATAAGTACTCTTCAATATTTTCCTCGCCCGTTAGAAAAATAATTGTCGCAGCAAATTAAAAAATAAAACACTCACTCATTTTATTGTTTTTGACGCGTAGTTTGAGATTTTCTTGCAGATGTTATTTGCAGTGACGTATATTTTACTTAAACACTATCTGAAAACTTTTTGCATTTTTGTTTTTTTACTTTTCGTGTTTCAGCTAAGAACCTAAAGGGCAGCGATTTGTACGATACGAAAATTGTGCTCTCTTAATTGTTTGCTATCACAAAATATACAAATTCGTGCAAGCACGGTTCAAGCCGGGAGAAAAATAACTTGCAGTAATCAATACGACAGATGGAACGATAAAACTAGGATAATATTTGCCGTCGTATTGATCCTCAATCACTGACGTTATACAGGCTGCCGTTCACTGCTTAGCACACACGATACGCCCGAACCGTCGCATTAGCTTTTAAAGAAATAATTAACTTTCTTTGTCTTCTTTTGTTTTTCACGCTGAACATCAACGAAACTTTATTTTTCTTAGTGTTTCTATGTACTTTACGATTAATTGCAAAACATTCGTACTGATTTGTGCGGATATCAAATACAAAATACATTTAATTTCAAAACTGATGCAGGTATTTACCTGCAGTCAACAAGCCTGCATTCGCGAAACAAGCTGATATTCTGCGCTCATTATGGGATACTTTTTGCTTGCATGGAGCAAGCAACAAATGCCATGACTTTCTTTCTCTCGTAAGTTTCCAAAGCGCTGCGTTTTGTTTATGACTCCGCGTTCAATCTTCAGTAGTAAGACAAACGTTTCGCATAATTCAAAATATAGTAGCGCTTAGCGAAACGTTTCTTAATAGTTTTTCAATAAGGCCTGCTTAGCAATTCCAAAAATGCATTATTAGACGACTGAGCGATAGGTGTGTATTAGATATTATTTGTGGCGCAATGTGAATATGGAAACTACCAAATTCCTTGTCGCATATGACGCAGTACGCTCTAATTATACCTAAAAAGTAATACCGACGAATGTAATTTTTTTAGTGATACTAAGAGACTTGAAGAATTTTCGAAAGAGAAAGTACATTAACGATACAAGTAGTCACAGCGGAATATACTATCTGGTTGAAGTAGAGAATTCGGATATCTCAGTACTCACAAACAGAAATTGTAATTCTTGAATCTGCCATTGTATTTCATCCCGTCCTTTTTATTGAAATCAGATGATTATTAATTTTAAATCGGCTACAAGTTTAAGGGTTATTTTAACCGGCGTAAACCTACCCGCATAAAACAAAAAAAAAGTGCATGTTTGTGTACTGTTGTACATGAGGTTTAGCATAGTTCACTCTTCATACCGGTTGTTTCACTTCTCTCACTAAACCTATATTCTTATTTACGCAATTTACGTTAACTTCAAATATAAAACAAAAACAAACCGCTCATGAGGACGCATTGTTGTACTGTAACCAGTGAAATGCTTGGTACCGTGGGAAGGCAAGGGCAAATTGTGCGATGTTTTCCCAGAATATACGTAGGCTAAGCACGTGAAAGTATAAAATTGTCAAGCAATTTACTATTCAAGGTAATATGCGAAATTGATTGAGGCCTCAACTTTCCATAAATAGGAAGTGAGAAACGAGTTTCGGAAAAACACGGTTATCAGGAGGCGTTCTAAGGCAGCGGAATTATTCAGTTAGCCTTCCCATGACTCACTCAATTAACGTGTTGATCGACGGTAAATTTTCTAACCGATTAACTGATGAATTATGGACCTTTTAATAAGGTTTTTACGTGCATCATCTATTTTGGTGTCGAACTCCACATCGATCTTTCAATCACTAACGAGACTTGTCCAAGCCGCCTCGGCTTCTTCGTGACGAAATGCTCATCGGGTCAAAATGTCCAGCGGGTTACGTGAGACGCGTGTCGAAATGTCCATCGAGATGAAATGTCGAATCGGGTCGAAATATCCACCGACTCAAAATTTCAATAGAGGCGAAATATTCCAGCGAGTCGCAATGTTCACCGAAAAAAAAATGTCCATCGAGCGCTTTTTTTTATCTGCAAGTTTTGCAAACCCAACAAATTACAATCCTAAGCAGGGTAGAACTCAGAGTCCAGAAAACAAAAGTGACTGAGAGTTTCGAATCCACAATGTATGTGGAAAATAAAGTGGTAATCGGTCTCCACGATTATCCACCGGCTGCCTTGAGTAAACAGAGGCAGTGGTCCACGCAAATCCATTCCGATCTGCTGGAACCGTGCGGTGTGAGGCGCAATTGGCTGCACGAGTCGCGCCGGCTTGGTCGGCGGTTTCTCGCGCCATTGACAATGATGGCACGATCGGACGTAGAAATGGGCAGTCTTCGGGAGCTTAAGCCAGTAGTACTTATCGCAAATCCTGGCGAGTGTCTTGTTTTATCGAAGGTGTCCAGCTGTACGATCGTCATAGCGGGGTAGAAAAACATCTTCACGAAGGCCACTGGGAATCACCAATAGCTGCGCTGATTTGCTGGTGTCGAAGTTCTCTTTGTAGAGTACACCCTGTACCAGCAGAAAGGTTGATCGGATCCTGTAGTAGATACTGGAGACTACGCCTTCTAGGTACTCGAAATGCTCGATCAGCCCGCGGAGTTGAGGGTCGCTCCGCTGAAGTGCTGCCGTGTCACCCATGTTGACGGCACCGATGAAAACGATGGTCGTCGTCGTCGGCAGTGCTAGCGGAAGTTGTCTCAACGGGGCTTCGGCGTCACTGTGCTGGCGGATACACGGCAGTCATGTTGAATTCTCGCAGGCGGAGACTCCAGTGAGCGAGGCGTCCTGACGGGTATTTCATATTGGCGAGCCAACAAAGCGAATTGTGGGCGAACTTGGTTATCGCCCAGGCGACAGCAGGGCGTTCCTTCTCGTTCGTCGAGTAATTGCTCTCGACCTTTGAAAGTGTCCTACTAACGTAGGCGATTACTCGTTCGGTCCCCTTCTGCAGTTGGACCAGCACCGCTCCGGTTCCCGTATTACTTTCTTCAGTGTGAATTTTGGCCTCCTTAAGCTGGTCGAAATGTCCGAGGATGAGAGCATCTCGATTCTTTGCTTCAGCTCGTGGAAGGACCGTTACTCCTCTTCTGTCCTCTCGAACTTTACGGCGTGTTTCGTGGAGCGTGTCAGTGGCGCGGACAGCGTTGCGAAATCTCGAACATACTGCCTATAGTATGAACAAAGTCTGAGAAATCTTCGCACGGCCATGTTGTCGGACGGTGACGAACATTATGCCACGGCGCGCGTCTTCACGGGGTCATGGCGAACACCATAGTCGATCACAACGTGAAAAAGGAGCACGAGTTCACCATAGGCGAAGCGACACTTTGATAGCTTGAGCGTCAGTCTCTCGGTTTTGATGGCGTGAAGCACTGCCTGAAGTCGCCTCAGGTGTTCGTCGAAATCCCGCGAAAGTACGACAACGTCATCGAGGCAAACGAGGAAGCTATGCATTTCAGACCTGCTAGCACGATGTCCATGACACGCTGGAAGGTGGCTGGTGCTGTACAAAGCCTGAAAAGCACCACCTTGAACTCGTACAATCCGTCGGGCGTGACGAAGGCAGTTTTCTGTCGGTCGCGTTCTTCTACTTCAATCTGCCAGTATCCACTCTTCAGGTCCACCGACGAAAAACATCGGGAGTGGCGCAGCCAGTCCGATGTGTCGTCGATGCGGGGAAGCGAATGCACGACTTTTTTGGGCACGGCGTTCATTCGACGGTAGTCCACGCAGAACCTGAGAGTTCCGTCCTTCTTCCTTGCGGGCACAATTGGAGAGGCCCAAGGTCTGCTTGAGGGTTAGATGATGTCGTCGTCGAGCATTTCCTGCACTTGCTGTTGAATAACCTGTATCTGATAGCAAGCTTTTTGTATTTTCGTTTTCGGCATAAGTTTGCCAAATTAAACGTTCATTTTTTCGTAAAAAAAAAAAAAGAATAAATAGAATAAGCGTCTGCTCCGAGGAATCGAACCTGCGGCTGCTGCGCGAAAGCCAAGCACGGTAACGGCAACGCTCGCTCGGCGACGCGCGTCGCAATGTATACTAAATATGTACAGTGATGTCTCGTTAATATGGACAACTCCGTTCCCGTAAAAAACGTCCATAATGTGAGTTCTCCTTAATAACGAGACAAAAATGCATGTATTTTCCCAATGTGTCCAGAAAAGTGGTGTCCATATAGAGGGGTATCCATATTAACGGAGTCCATATTAACGAGACACAACTGTATATTAGTCGGTATCAGCACCAGCGTTAAAATATCAGTCAACGGGGTGAACTGTCTAACGGGTCAAAATGTCCATTGGGTTGAAATGTCCATTGAGTCAAAATGTCCATCTAGGTCAAAATGTCAATCGAAACGAAGTGTTCATAGAGTCAAAATGTCCATCCAGGTCAAAACGTCCATCGAGACGAAATGTCCATAGAGTCAAAATGTCCAATATTGGACATTTTGAGTCGATGAAGATTTTGCCTAGACGGACATTTTGTCTGGATGGATATTTTGACCTGGAATCTATTTGAGGAAATGCGCTGACTCTACGGATCCTCAGTTGACGGGTTCGAATTCCGGCCACGTTGCGTTCAATTTGACGGAGTCATTTGGCGGAGAAGGCGCCATGTAACCGAGGTTTCGGTAGCATGTCAAAAAAATTCCACATGGTCTCCATTATTTATCTCGCCTTCGTTGGGGTGCGCCTAATGCTCTTCGTTGTTTTGGCAGCTAGGATCTCAAATTTGGTTTCGAAGCGACCTTTCCTCACAGAACTGCAAATTTTGTTTAGCACCTAACTATTCATAAAATTGTCAACACCTAAAGCGATTTATCGCCAGAAGTATTACGGTGTCTGGAAAACGTTATACGTTTGCTTTTTTGTATTTTAGTTGAAATGTTAGTGCCTGACTGACAGCCTGTGCTCAAGGATATGCTTGTTTAAAAGCTGTTTAGTTAAGCTTTATGCTAGGGAAGTTTTCTATTTGTTGGCGTCACGTTCCATTTTTTATGTTATAACTGTTTCTTGTTTAAACGAATCACTCATATTAAAGTCCAATATACATAATTAGGTCCGTAGCACAGGGCTGAATTACTTACATATTATTTAGTAGTTGTCAAGCGAAAGACAGTAAAGAGGCATATACAGAGTTTTTTTGCTTCGCGTGTTTTTTTTATTTAGTTCAGTACATGTTCTTTGGAATTGTGCCAAACAAACACATAACTAAAATAGAATGGCTTTATTAAAACAAGTATATTACTCATTGCTTATGCGTCGCTCACGCCATAAGAATCAGCAATCCTGCTCCCTATATCCTGGTCAAAACTACCGGCTTTTTTTTGGCATCGTAATTGTGAAGTTTGGTGTTTTGCGGAGAAATCTGAATTTAGGAAAGTTTTATTGGCGGGAGTATTACGGATGTTTTTTTCTCCTGAAGCATGAAACTTTATTTATGGCTTATTTATTTATTTCCATCGCTCCGTCGTAATAGAAGGTCACACACCGGATTCCCTATTTTTTGTTATATGTTATATTTGTTGTTATAATAAAAAAAATGAAAAGTCGGGAAAGTTTTTTTTACATAACAATCAAATGAACTATTTCGATTAGAACACGACATTTTTCGTTTTCAATGAAAATGTTTTCTGACTGACCAAAGTTTCTGATAGCTTCCATTTATGCGTTAGCGTGTTGGGATAACTGTCCCTTAAATATTTATTCATTCTGTTTTTTTTTTTTTTTTTTTTTTAAGAAATGGCAATCAAAAATCATGAGATCGTCCGATCGTCCGTGATCTTTTTTACTTGTCTTCTCCTGTTAATCTGGTAAACTCGGGTCATTTTTTTTTTTCAAATATTTCGGTACTTTTATACGGTATGTTAAAACAAGAAAAATGTTGAATACCCATGGGGGTATGCGCGGGTGACATTTGAGATGACACAAGGATTTTAACGGGCGAGCGTTTTTGTTTTGTTTTTTTGTCATATAGGTTGCGTATATTCGTGGTTCTATAAACAACAGCAGAAAAACCACTGAGGAGATACAAAACACATAAAGTTTTATAAATAAAACAAAAACGTTTGGTCTCGTTTCTAAAGCCGATTATATTTGATGATGTCATTCTTGAGCGGATTATTGAAAGGACGGGATAATTCCTCGTGAGGAATAAAAAGGGGCATAAAGAGTGACTGGCTACGAGTAATGTCACATAATGCCTTGTAGTCCAAGAAAAAAAAAAAAAACCTTCTAAATAGGCTCCTCTAGAAATAAACACTGAAACTGAAAACACTGATATTTACGCGACATTATGCAGGGAATGTGCAAAGAATGTGAGTATGTCTCAACAAATCATATAGGACGATACTGGATTTCGACTCCTCGTCTGCTTTTTTTATTTTGCACTTGTCGTTCTCGGTAGGTATTTCACAAGGGCTCGATTGTTCCATGTGTGGCTGGTTTGATGCTGACTTTGGTCCCGCAATACCGAATAAAGTTCTAGAAAGGCATTAAAACGCTGCCACCATTTCAAAAAGTTTTTTTTTTTTTAATTTAGATTGCTTGTTTATGCGAGCTACTGCAATATTATAGTACTAGTGTATTTAACGTAAAAAATTAAGGTAAGGCTGGGCAAAATGAATCATGGGGGAAAATTTGGCATTTTGAGTTTAGCGCGATATATGTATTCAAATCTTGCAATGTGATAAATTGGATACTTTGCCGACATGTGACGGAACTTGTCCATCTTTTTCTCAAATAATCTGCTACAATTGGTGTAAACACACCGACGAAAAAAAAATCACTGGTGTCTAATGTTATTCCTAAGACGACCTGAAGGCGAAAGCCCAAGTGCCGATGTAAACGTGATAGCGAACTTCCGAAAACAGCGCGCTCTCTGACGACGCACTTTTGGCGCCGTTTCATTGGTACCTTTCGTTTTAATACCTTTCGTGTTGCCGCGCTGGTTTTGTACTTTTCGTGTAGCCGACGAGTTTTCGCTCAAGCACTCTGAAGGTCGACTGAACGATGAGACATACAAGGCTTTCGCCTTAAAAAGTGCACAGTTATCGTTCGTGGGGACTCGAGCCGGAAAGTTGGAGGAAAATTCTGCACTTGCCTTTTTCCCGAGGCGTGTAGCTGAGTTTGAAAAATGAAAGCCGCCTACAACTCCCTGTAACGCCGAATTAGAGCGCAGCTCTTGAGCAGGAGGAGGGAAGGGTACTGAGGGGAAGGTATACCCCTCCTCCCTCCTCCTCACCGCTTTATCCTGTCTCAGGCACGTAGCCAGGATTTTGTTTCGGGGGAGCCCGCCCATGACAAAATGCTGTATGAGGGGGAGGGCGGAGAGGAGGTCCCAGCAAAATGGAAAATTTCGGAGGGGGGGGGGGGGGGGTTCGGGCCACCCCCCCCTGGCTACGTGCCTGTCCTGTCTGCTACTCCGTCCGAGCAGCGTCGCCGCCGTCTCACGAGGGTCACGCGACCGCACGGGGGTCACGTGACGTCACCGGGGTCAAGTGACCTCATGGCGGTCACGTGACCCCTATTAGGTCACGTGACGATGCCGATGACGTCATCAGTGACGTCAACAGTGACGTCACGTACGACGTCATCGTGATGACTTCATTGTCATCATCACTGGTGACGTCACTGATGACGTCATCGGCATCGTCATTGTCACTGATGACGTCATCGGCATCGCCATCGTCATCGCGACTGATGACGTCATCAGTGACGTCACTGATGAAGTCATCGGCATCGTCATCGTCACTGATGACGTCATCAGTAACGTCACCAGTGACGTCACACGTCCCATACTGCACCGCGAGTTACGCCGACACCGACGGCGACACCGCTCAAGCCGGAAACGGCGCCTAAGAGCTACGCTCTAAAAGGTACTGTACAGGGCTAAGCCCGATTTTATTTGTCTGTTTTGTAAGCCAACTCAGGATAACAATTTATTGTTCTTGCTTTTAGAGCGCAGCTCTTAGGCGCCCGTTTCCGGCTTGAGTGGCGTCGGCGTCGCCGTCGCCGTCGCCCTCGCCGTCGCCGTCGGCGTCGGCGCAACCGCGCTTGGCATTGGGGTAAATTTCCCCGCTAAATTTAGCGGAACATTTTTCCCGCTAGATTTAGCGGAAAAAATTTCCGCTAAATCTAGCGGAAAAATTTCCCGCAAAATCTAACGGAAAAATTTCCCCGCTAAATCTAGCGGAAAAAATTTCCTCGCTAAAATTAGCGGAAAACTTTCCCCGCTAAATCTAGCGGGAAAATTTTCCAGCTAAATTTAGCAGACATATTTCTTTACTAAATCTAGCGGAAAAATTTCCCCGCCAAATTTATCGAAAAAACTTCCACGCTAAATCTAGCGGAAAAATTTCCTTGCTAAATTTAGCGGAACATTTTCCCCGCTAAATCTAGCGGAAAAAATTTCCCAACTAAATTTAGCGAAAAAATTTCCCCGCTGAATCTAGCGGAAAAATTTCCCCGCAAAATTTAGCCGAAAAAATTACCCGCTAAATCTAGCAGAAAACTTTCCCTGCTAAATCTAGGGAAAAATTTTCCCGGTAAATATAGCGGAAAATTTTCTCCGCTAGATTTAGCGGAAAAATTCCCCCGCTAAATTTAGCAGAAAAAAATTCCCCACTAAATCTAGCGGAAAAATATTTCCCCGCTAAATCTAGCGGAAACATTTCGCCGCTAAATCTAGCGGAAAAATTTCTCCTCTAGATTTAGCGGAAAATTTTTTTCAATATATCTAGCGGAAAAATTTTCCCGCGATATTTAGCGCAAAAACTGCCCCGCTATATCTAGCGGATCAATTTTCCCGCTAAATCTAGCGGGAAAACTTTTCCGCTAAATTTCCCTGCAAAATTTAGCGGGAAAATCTTTCCGCTAGATTTACCGGGGAAATTTTCCCTTAAATGGGAGGCGAGCAGGAGAAAAGGAGGGGCATAGCCTCCCCATCCGTACCCTCCCCTCGTCCTCCTAGAGAGCTGCGCTCTAATAGGTGAGCGGCGTTTGGCCACTTCCGGTTCCTTAGGAATTTTTGTTAAGCTTTTGACAAACGATGACGATCATCTGCAAGGCTGTCTAAGTATGGTTCTGAAAACTACAGTCTGGAGGTTTCATAATTATGCTTGCACAGGCTTGCAGCTTATTGTCGTCGCTTGCCACTAGTGAAACAAAATTTCTTAAGGAACCGGAAGTTGTCAAACGCCGCTCACCTATTCGGCGTTACAGGAAGTTGTAAACGGCTTTCATTTTTATGGGGCAAAACGCGACAATATCGCCTTCAACAAGTATGAAATTATTTTTGGCGGGTTACATGTTTCTTTCTTAGCTTTAGCTTATTTAGTTTACTTTCTAGGATAATCCGGACGAACAAAAGAAAAATTGCCAGCGCTGAACGGTGCAAAAACTGACACGAAGGAAGAGCTTGAAGGTGCGCACCTGCAGCTTAAGTTTCTCTGCGATAAAGCAAAAGCCTTCGGTAATCTAAAAAGGACGCACTCCAAAGGCGTGCAAAAAGAACTCAGCAACGCAAAAAGCGAGTGGCTTCTAAAAGTTAGTTAGGATCCAAGCTACAAGTTCTCTGCAACCATACAATATATATATATAAATATAATATATATATATATATATATATATATATATATATATTTGTGGGCATAGAAAAGTTCCGTTTTGGGCTCACGTATATACAATGATGTTCAGAGGCTAGTTTACACTTAAAATGAAACAAGTGAAATCGAGGAGGAAATTTATTCAGGATGAAGGAGTTAGACTGCAGACTTCTTGATTACTAAATAAGTCGGTAAAGTTCCGCAAAACGCGCCTGGAGCGCCAAATGACGGGCAGTGCCTGACGTGCAAAACACTAAGGAGGTAAACAGCTCCCGTTTTGTGTGTATCAAATGCGCGGCGTGCGAAGTGTTGGTTCACAAAGATTGCGCAGGTGCCCACGGAGTGTACTTCAATCCTTTCCATTGCATCAAATGAGCCGTCATTTTTTTTTTTTTTTTTAAACATGGTGTCTCTTTTTGCCCCGCTAGCTCTCTCATGTCTTGGGGTCGAAGCAAACTCAGACGTTTGTGACATTTTATAATCAATTAAAAGTTTTTAATTCCCTTAACTCGAATATAGTAATTTTTACTTGCCGGATAGCTTGCACACCAAATATGTTTCCGTACAATATTTTCTTGATTCACAATAAATAAACAAACAGCATTGGTTTGCAAAACTTTGTCTAATTGTTGGCCGCATTACTCTATATATTTTGAAGGTTTTACAGTGGAATGCGGCTTGCTGTCTTTCAAGGGTCTTGCAATCATTTTAGACAGTGTATTATCTGGATAATATGTGTCACTTCACTCAGTAAACGAATTTTAGAAAATAGGAAATAAAAGCCTACAGTATCTATTGAGTGGCTAGCGCACTGTCATCCAAGAAAAAAAAACATAATTGATATAACCTCAGCAAGCGAAAGTAAAAGAAATATAACAGGCACTAAGCTTTAGCCTTCGGTTGGAGTTCAACTTTCATTCGACTTGACCGTTTTTCTGTCTTAATTTGTATTCTCCCAGGAGTAGTTGTATATATGAGATGAAGCATTAAAAGAACTGCCTCGTTGTTAGCCTCCTGGGACATATTTGGCGAGCCGCTTGACCCCAATCAATGAGTGCTCGAACGTCCACCAGCCACGCAACAAAAATCAACTTTTCGTTTTCAATTGTAGAACGTTTAAAATATAGACTTCAAAACTTTGTTTTGCACCATGCTTAGAAGGTTTTTATTGCCATACAGCTGCGCTAATTTCGTAGCAAGCCCCTCCCCCCCCCCCTCGCCCTCCGAAAAAAAAACATATCTCAGGGTGAAAAGATCAGCGCTCTTTTGACAGAGCTCACTTGAGATACAAACCCGGGCATTGTGACATAGAGACAGCCTTTGGCATGAGATATCACTTTAAAGAGTCGAACATCTTATATTCGTTACAAAAGTACCCTATTTAAAGTAGTAAGTTGTAATAAAAAACTAAAGCTTGCAAATAAATGCGGTGAGATTAGGAACATAATGTCAGTGCGTATGATTAAAGAACAAATAATCAACACTTAGGTTCATAATTACGCAATTTATTTTACATAGCTTACGAAAATGTTTTTCCCCCGTGAAGAACTAGGACATCTTAATTAAATTCTTCCGGTGCTTTTTGTAGTAGGGAGATATGTTTCGGTCGAGAGAGTAATAAATTCAGAGTACAAGAATCCTATAAACATTATTTTAGCGGGTGTAAATTGCATTACGTTTTGCCGAAGCATGTTCGGATAACGCCAAACTGCTCGCAATAACCATGATTACTGGCTTCAAAAGTTATCTCTTGCTTCTATTTATTCGGACCAAAAGAGCTTGTCCTACTCTTCCGACCATGCGTGACTCTATTTGGCGATTCTTTCATTTTTATTGTTTACATTTGATTATGTCGCTTATGGCGTAGCTTCAAGACCAAGTGTTCTTGCACAGCATGAACAATTCGTTCCGTTGTAAAGCTCTCCAGCATATCACTAATTAAGCTAAAACACCAAAGTCGTAAAAAAAGTTTAATGGACAGAATTTCTAATGCAATGCGAATGAGTTCGACTTGAAATATACCTCAAATAGACTATACAGTGAAATTAGGTTACAAATAGAAATTAGTTGAATTAACAATGAGATATCATAAAAGTCAGGGAGATAACAGCACATCGCACACAATTCCTAGAGGTCACAAATAAGCAACATCCCAGAAATCGCGTTCAGAATTTTTGGAGTATATATATGTCGGTGCATTCAGGAAGCACCCCGTTGAGGGGCACGCATCTAAGAACACTGTTCGTCTGAAACTGGTGTTCCCAATACAGTCAGTGAGCTCGCGCGTATTGTCGCCGCCAGACAAAGACGGTGAACCGGCTTCGGAGGCTCACGGTATTTGCATTCGCTGGATTGCCGGGGCTGCATCAATTCCGTTTTGAACGATTCCGAAGAAAAAGTTAGAAAACAACCATTCCGAAAACAATTTTATTTGCAATAGAACTGCACTATGTAATGTAGGCGTATAAAAATACTGCGACAAAAAATATCTAGTTGAATGGAAACGCATGAGCGCTCTGGACTACAGGGCGAAACAAAGAAATGTGAAAATGTTCCAAACCTACAGGGAAGTTGATCAAAGGAATGTTTACAAGCAGTCGTGACATTGTGCGAGTTTAACATGCAACTAGGTTGAACTACCGGACAAAACACAGGCGTCGGCGTAATATATATATATTTTTTTAAATTTTATTTATGACGGACCTGCAGACGAACCTTCGTGTAGTTCCGTAAAGTTAGACTTCGAGACAATTGCGTGTGGCGTTTCTTTCTTTTATATCCTGAACTTGGTGATTGAAGAGCCTTACAAACACTCCTTCAACAGTTCGTCCTCGTGCCATATAGAACCTAATGCAAATTAGGCGCTCACTATCCCGCACGCACGAGTAGTTCCGGTGGGCATTACCCGAGCTTTCAGCGACAAATACGATTGCTTTCAAAATTAGCCGAGAGCGGATGCAGAATTAAGCTAAAAAAAAAACGGCCGGTCAAATTGTGCATCCATGAAGAAGAAAACGTACGGAAAAAAGAACACTAAAAGGTACAGAGGGGTGCTGTCGGCAACAAAAGTTTGCATAACATGGGAGCGCCGACCGAATTGCATTGACGCGCTCCCTGACGGCGCGGCGCCTGCTGCCGAGACCCGCTCAGTGCGCACCCGCGTGCGTTCTTGCCTGCCGGGCTACTGGTTGGTTCGCTTCAAACGCCATGGCTCATTAAAACAGCGATAGATGCCGCTCCGGCAGGCGCGGTTACACAATCTGTATCTCGCTCTGAGCGAGTGGGCGAGCTCTCAAGGGCCGACCTCGCGACACTTTCGCGTGACTGGGTGACTCGTTAAAGTCAATATCCTCCCATTTTTCGTTGTTTTAATAAAGATTATGCTTTTTTGGCGGTGTTATCTTCCCCTGTCATTCTGCACTTTACCGCGCGTGCATCTTAACGGTTCATCACACGCAAGAAACAATCAGCAACGAACCTATCTTAAGCGTGCAGCGGTTTGCATAGCAACCAGAGCTAATAGACTGATATCAGTATACTGTTCAGCACATGCGTGTATCCGCCATAATTGCACTTCACAAGAGGCAGCTCACGAAATCGATCGCGACATCTCGTGCTCTCTCCCAGAGCCGCAGCAGGGCTGGCCCACGTGCAAAAGAACAAGTCACACAATTGTGACCAAGGCGGCAGAGCGTAACTGGTTGGTTTAGGTAACGCGTCAATGTCGCCTCTTCGCGCCGCTGAGCGGCGTAACCATGACAACCGTTGCTGTCATTGGTGGTTTCTATAATAACGCAGCGGGACGGTGCGATGCAACACGAGTTTTGCTCACATGTGTTTCACACTTAAGACAATATGGGAAACAGGAAGCGTTAAAACAAGAGAAAAACAAGAAAACGATTGTTTTTTACCGCGTAGACGAGCCGCACGAACGAGTTTCGAGAAGGGCCGGGGACCCAAGAGCACGCGAGCTCAGCCACTCGTCCAGAGCGATGAGCGAAAATATTTTAATCCCGGCTGCCGGAGTTGAATCTATCGCCCTTTTAACCGGCGAGGAGTGCATCGCGTTAAAGTGAGTAAACGAGCAGGCCAAAAGATAAAGATGGTCGAGCGTGCGCACTGGGCGGGTCTGGACAGTAGGCGCTGCGCCGTCAGGGAGCGCGGTGTTGCATTTCGGCCGGCGCTTGCCCCACCCATCGCGTCTGAGGTCTGATCCTCGCAGTTGGCGCCGTCGCTCGGTATCCTCGCCCGGCAATCCACCGTCGTGGTCTCCGCTCCCCCCGCCCCCCCCCCTCCCCCCTCGTAATTAGGTAACGGTACAGACGGCCGGTCGCCGACTTTAAATGGGACGGCACATTCCCGCCTGGGAGGTAAAGAGAGCCCCTATCCCCCCAGTGGGCCCCCTTGACGACGGCCCATCGCAACAACGCTTTCGTCGAGTCACGGAGGGGAGAGAGGAGCGCCGATCCGTGTCACGTGATTCCAAGATGGCAGCGCTCATGCGACTTATGGTGGAAAGGTCTATAGATCACGTGATGTCACGTGAGGCCACTTTACCACACTAAATTTAGCGGGAAATACACGAACGGGAGGACGGCCAGGCAGCCGGACAGACAGACAGACGTTTAGGATTGAGGGTAGCGTTAAAGGGGCACTGACACCCCAAAGGTCGTATTTTTTTTTATTGTCTAAAACGACGCAAGTTGTAGTCATAGACACGCAAAAAAAAACCGCATCGCGAAAACAATATTTCCCCGCGCGCGCGCGCGCCTTTTTATTTTTGGCGTTTAAATCTCCCGCCGCTACCTCCTCGCTTCTTTTGATCGGTGACGTCAAAAATCAGGAAATTTAGAAGCTTTGTAGGCGACATTTCTATAACATTTAATAACGGCGATCGTAAAACATGTTTTTTAACGCAATTGCGAACGCACTACGGCCCCTCTTTTTGAAATACCAAAAATCAGAGTTCGGTGAGATGTCCCCTCCTAGATTTGTGTCCTCTCTCAGGAAACTTGGCGGCGCTCGAGCAGATCGGCGAGTCGGCGAAGAACCCGGTTTTTTCCCGCGCGCAAGCTCGCCTCCTCCTCGCATCGGGTCAGCGGAGGTCCGAGAGAAAGTCGAGTCGCAGGAGACCGCAAAATTTGACTGACTGCACTGGCGGGGATCGCGCGGGAACTTCAAATTCGGCATTTGGAAATTGTTTTTTTAATTCACAAATACTGAATTCCCAAGTTTCGAATTTTGAGGGTAATGTCCCGGCACCGTTTTCAATCGTTTCGGATAATAAAAAAAAATATGATTTTGATGTGTCAGTGCCCCTTTAATAAGCATTTTATGGTTTACAAAAATACTTTTAACTTATACATCATACGCGTACACGCCCTGAATTTAAAATGACGGTGTCAGGAGGTTAGGTGTAAGGTACACAGCGTATTTGGTGATGCAGCGCAGCGGCATGTGGGCAGTTTTCTTTCGTGCTGCTTGCTGCTATGGAGTACGGGAGAGATATCCCCATTTCAACTAGAGTGCAGGGTCATATAATTCTCACATATTGTCGGCAGATTTCAATGTTGAAGCTCTCTAAGACATGCCTTTCGTAAACAATTCGCTTCATCTCGTCCCTGATGCAGATATTGATAGTTTTTTCTTCACTAAAATCCAATATGACTAGGATGCCACCTCAAAAGCGAAATACATCGTGCAGTTTTTATCTCTCCTAATGTAAAAGACCTCTGCTTCATAAGACTCATTATTTCTTGAACATAAAGTAGGATAGAGTCTGGCCATGGATAGGACCAACGAAGGCTTATGTGTATACCATCTTTGTAGCATTCAGGTGTAAAGTACTTGGAGCAAGGTCGTCTAGCCTGCTACAAAACTAGCGTGCACAACTGGCGCCTCTAACGTATACTAGAGTGGCAGATAGGTAGTGTTCATTAAATGCAGGAACTTCACTGCACTTCCCTTTTGCTACAGTTTTGTGCACCCGATTCCAATCACAAATTTAATTTCTCATTCTTCGCAGTGCATAGGGTTGTTCTAAAAATTAAGAAAGAGCACACGGCGCAACAAAAAAGAAAATATTTATGCCCTCGCGCTTACAACACGAGAAATATGTGCGTAGGAATCAAGGTATACAACGTACCTCGTCACAAAAATCCTTGCACTGCTACCTCTAAAGTGTGGGTTAGCGAAGAAGATGTTGGCGCATCACATTCAATATTATTTTTTTTTCTCTAGTAAATAAATATATTCGGAAGTTATGTTATATATTTTCTCAGGAGGAGAAATGAGTACATGGTAGAATTTTATTGAAAGGTAACCGCCCGAAACGTCGGCGGAGCTCGCCTTTAAAATAAGCAAAAATTGAGACGGATATATCGTCGAGACAGTTTTTTTTTTTTTTTTATGCATAAAATATATAAGTTCATGCTCACACTCAGTTCTGTTTATTTAAATAGGTTCCTTTGCTAGAAAATGGGATAGGAAGGGGTTTGACGTTTTCTCTCACATTGTTTTTGTTTATAGCAGATAATTTTTGGTTTCACCTGTTTGGTTGTGTTACCTTGGGGCGGCCCTTTCCTAAACGTTTCGCTTCCATGTATTAACAGCGCGTTTATTTTAGTACGTCGTATATAAACAAGCATAAATGGTGGAGACAAAGACTACATTCTTTCTTTTTTTAATAAACTTCGTGATACCACCACACCACACTATGATGCGATGAAGAGCAATTGACGAATTAATAAAATGCCACTAAAAAAACAAAAAAACACGTTAACATAACATGAAAAAGTTTACGCTTTGTTTAATAGATATAGAAAAGCTCAGGCGCTAATAAGTTCTTACACAATGGTATATGTTCTGGTATGTTCATTAGAGACATATTCTTTTTATTTTTGCAAAATACTGGTTTATTTACAGGTATCATATAGGTCGCTCGGCCACTTGTATTTGTGCTAAATTGCTTCGAGCAAAATGTCAATCGGTCAGTCAATCAGTCTTTATATTTGGCCTTATAGCCAACGGTGCCCCATACAAAAAGCTGCCAAAGGCAACCTTTTGTAAAGCTCATATACGCGTTCTGCTGACGTAAAGCGAGATGTAGATAAGATACGAACACATCTTTAAACTACTTTTATATAGTATTGAAGCCTTAAGCAGGCGTAACAAAATCCTAAACAGTTAACAAGATCTTATTTAATTCAGTATTGAAATTCATTCATTGTCCGGTTCCGGCCCTGTACCATTTCTTTTAAAATTCCTTTGTGAGCATGTGTATAATATTCTACTCAGTTGGCGGAAATTTATGGCGGACGAAATATTTCTAACATTGTGCAATAAAACGACGAACCATTTACACACCGCTTGTCATTAAGTTAAAGTGACATTTCTACGGGCTAGTTAAACGTGACCAGCACATTCGAAGAAAGGCGCGGCGGAGGCGGCGCAATTTGAGAAAACTTCGTCACTTTTTTGAAAAGTTTCAGATGATTCCTTAATTGAGGTACACGGGAAGCGGGCCAAGAACACTACGGAATCCATGGACACCACTGAGCGACGCACGCAGGGGCCTCGACGCCAGCGCTCGAGCCCAGCGGCCCGTGACACGGGCCCCAGGTCTGGTAGTGAGGGACGATTTGTCTTGCCTGATGGGCACCGGAGCGCTAACAGAGTTAGCGTCCGCGATGGAGGATCCGGGGCCGTCCGCTGCACTCCTGCCGTGTGGCCTCACCTCGCATGGATGAAAACGCGTAGAGTAAAGAAATGAAGCGGAGGTCGTTTATAATGTATAAGGGTCGAATTCCCGAGCTCGCTCTGGTGCGCTTTCGTGAAAGTGCTTCTTGGAATCCCAGAAACTTGGCCATCGGAGAGAATGGCCGGAGAATTTGATGTCAAATATATTATAAGGTTGCTGATGCTGCTGCGACCTTTAAGCCATGATCCAGAACGGAGGGGTCAAAGAACCGCGGTCGACGGAGCAAATTTGGCGTACGAGCAGCCTAAAAGGATTACACATCTTTTTTTTTTTTCTTTCTTTCTAGTTGTTGCTTGAAGAGTGTCTGCGTTACATTTGCGGTCGTTAATTGATGCAGAGCAGGGTGATTTCTTTATAAATATAATACTCCTCTACTTGGTTGCAGATTTTTTCGGTTACTTGTCATAGAGTAAATAAAATTCTGAACGATGCCGCTCTAAGGCTTATATTTATAACAAGAGAAATCGGTGAGCATAAGTCAAGTATTTCTATTAAAATTCAAATAGCTATACTCGGTTGAAATCGTAGTCCAGTGCAACCGCAGATTAGACTCCACAATATTGTAATAAAATAATCATTTCGAAGGCCCACGAACCACGAAGCATGTATGACAGGTTTTATTAGAGACTCGTGTTTTGCGCTTTTAAGCTTTCTCCTAATGCGTGCACCCAACTTGAAAACCCTGACCGTACCTAACCAGCCTCAGTGTTTTTATAGTACTAATGCGCAAGTTGTGGGACACGAAAACGACGATTCACAAAATCACATACTCGCGCCCAAAATACACAACATTCAGCGAATCACTTCGCTATCTTAAGACAACCTCAATTTCCCGCTACTTCAGGTCGTCCTAGCAATATTTGACCGTAATGTTTATCTATTTGCTTTCTCCCTATGCTTTTGATTTTTGGCTTTTTTGTTTTTGTTTTATGGACGTCTCTTTGGCTGACCCTGAGGCAATGTTCGAGACGCAAGCAGCACCTAGGCTCTGCCAGCGTTCCTCGAACATTCGCCAGACAAGTAAACCCCTACAAACATCCCAAGCAAAATGAACGGCTGTCTCGACTGTGCAAGCCCTCCATTGTCAGAGACATCCTCGCGTTTACCTCGTTCGCTTCCTCTCGCATCAGTATGCACCAACGACTTTTGACAGTCCTATATCAGATGATCCGGGTGGCGAAAGAGGCTGTCGTTCTATCCTTTTTCCCGCGTGAGTCTCCAGAAGAAGCCTGCTATGAAAAACGAAAGGCCGCAACAAAAGCGAACAAACATTCAGAAAAAAGATTGAGAGGCACGTTGCACGTCAAGCATATTTTGACAGTCTCGAAAAGAAGTGTTTCTGAAAGAAACAAAAAAATATAAATACATAGAACGGATACTCTTTGGTATTCCCAAGGCATAATCCGGATGACGGAGGCATCTCCATAAAACTTTCACGACGGCAGCAAAGCGTGTGTTCGTTGATTTTTATCTTCTTTTCCACCTTATTCTCGGGCCGTTTTTTTTTTATTCTTCATCTAGATATGATTAGTAAGTATAACCTTCAATTCCCCAATGATAGTTTTGTGGTATCAAGAAAGTCGACCTTAGTTAATATTTTTAGCTATCGATTTTCTATTCGTGCCGGCGTGGATGCACTGGAGGGTTTCCATTCGTATATATTGGTTTTCGCCTTATTCACTGTTTTCCTGGTTCCCAGTGAGCACTGGGGTAATATGCGTATACTGTACCGTACATAACATTTATTAATTTCTAAGTGTTACTTAACTGTACTCATCGTTCGCGTATTAACCTTCTCTGCCCGTTGTTTACACCTTACATCGCGTTCCGAACATAAATATAAGATATTTCTGGTTCTTATTATTTCAAGCTGTTCGATGAGGCCCTAATCTACTAGCCGAAATTCGATAGACTCCCGGCTCTAACAGATTTATATAGGAAACCAGTTCACGTACTAGATTAGAATATGAATATTTAACTCCTTGCTTCCATCTGATGTCAGCGAGCTCTAGGCTATTTAAACTGACTAACAAAAAGGTTCAATTAAAAAAAAATAAAATGCGTTTTTATAAGTACTGCTTTAGTGGACAAAAATAAATGTTGATTTCAATACAAAATAGATCTGGTTGTTTCTTAACTCATTGTTTTAATTATTGTGAACTACGTGAGCACTGTTTTGTTATAAATCAATTATGTGTAAGTCAGAGTACACAGCACGAAAGGTGCTCTCTCAAATGTCACATGAGCCATCAAAGTTGACTAGCAACAGTGCCTTAGTGTAAGCCTTCAGAGATATCAAGAAAAACAAGTACTCTAACGGCGAACACGCTAAGTGAAGCATGGGGACATACATTGTCCTGGCAAGAAAACAAACATGAACACAGAGCAGGTTGGCACAAATGACTCGAAACACTAAAGAATACAACACATAGGGACGAACACACACATAGGGTCTGTGTATGTCCATTACTATGTGTTTTATTCTTTCGTGTTTCAATTCAAGAAAACGCATTTCGCGAAAATTGTCCAGCTGTCGAGGAGTTTAGGCTAAGCTCTAATACTACTCTTATATTTTTTGTTTTGTTTTAAGTACAACCACGACTGTGCTGAGGAATGATCAATGCGAGAGTAATAAAACGTTCGACATATTTCGAAAACAGAAGGTTGCATTTTCTAATTTCAAGAACGGAGACTTGCGAAATTCAAATACGAACTTGCTACGAGCAGCGTTAAAAGTATCCTGTGTTGCGTCTGGAGGTTCGCCACATATAGGAAGCGAGATCAGTTCTTCCTTCGAAAGAGGAGCCACTGTGCTTGTCTTGACGAGAGGGTGAAACACTGGGGCATGAAGCGCCGCTGATCAATTCTTTTGAAAGCCACGCGGCGTGCAATGTATGTTTCTTTTTTTTTTCCATTGGTTACGGGTTTGTGTTTAAATTTTAAATTTAATCGCACTCTCAGAAAATAGGAGTTGGAATACTCTATATGGTTCGAGTCACGCCTGTCGTGTCCAGGAACTATATCAATTTCAGCGTGATATATGAGACCGATCTTCTTTGGAGTTCGGAAGTGGCTTCTGTTTTATTCCTAAATGCATCGCGCTTTTTGTTATTTTTTACCTAATCATATTTTTATTTCTCTTACTCTTGTGTGTTGTGATTCAGAATTTTAGATTCGCGTGCGAAACAAGCGATGACAATACAACCAATGCTCTAATTGTTATAATTCGGAGTTATTTCCAGCGCCAATGGAGCACACGACTCTATGCCTCAGGTGCTGTGGCTAACTCCAAAGTTACATTTCTATAGTTGTTTCTCTCGCTTACAAAATAAGAAAGTCCCATTAAAACATAGGATGAATTATTTTAAAATAAACACTCTTTCTGCATACGCGGATAGATACGTTACCAGATAACTTACATCTGTAACTACCTGATAATTTACAGTCGGCGGAATTAAACAATTCTCCCGAAGATATTGCTTCTTGCTGCATTGGATTTCCGTAATAAAAACTATTAATCAATATTTAATGTGCGGGGCCCGGTCTTCCGATGAACTCAAGCTAAGGGAGCCTGAATCTGTCGGAAAAAAGTGACAATTATTTTATACCGGCTTTTTTTAATTTTTAAAGTGCATCTGAAATTTAAATTATGGGGCTTCAATACTCTATCTGGCTTTCGATAAAACGCTGATATGACTCCAAATGTTGAATCCACCCACTTGGAATTCCTAGGCAAGATATAGGCATCTCAGCAAAAAACGCTGATTTGACTCCAAATGTTGAATCCACCCACTTGGAATTCCTAGGCAAGATATAGGCATCTCAGCAAAAAAACGCTGATATGACTCCAAATGTTGAATCCACCCACTTGGAATTCCTAGGCTAGAAATAGGCATCTCAGCAAAAAGCGTGAACCATTCTTGATGGCAAAAATAAGCCCATTAGGCATTTGCGCTAACTATATGAATAAGCAGTGTTACGCACCTGGCACGAATAAGAAGAAACCAGAAACAAACAGATCGCTGTTTTCCTCTTTCTTGACTAAACCTGTTCTACTTACGTCTTACCCTGTTTCCTTCTAATCGTATTGCGCATCGAACGATCCAAATATAAAACTATTATACGTTTTTCGTCCGACATTCTGTCCTCCTAGTCCTTCAGGCTGTTTCCGAGCGGCGAGCGCTACGCGGGCGTAAACAAAAACGTAACAATAAACCACTGCACTGAGCGCAAGTGTTTTCATAAAGACGTCTTTAGGTGTTGCATTTACAACACTCAAATTCTATGAGCATATGTTTCAGGAAAGCAATTTAAGACTAAAATATGCAGTTTTGGTTTTCCTATGCACCAGGAGGGAGACGGGAAAATTGGTCTGGCTGGCTGCGACTCACAAGTGGCACAATATAAAGCAAAACGTGGAAGCTTCTTTTGAGATGAGCACCCTAAAGCGTGTGCAGTAGCATTATGTGTAGGAGACGTTAAACAGAGGGATATTGTTTTTTTTCCGTTCATAAAAAAAAAAAAAAACAATAAACCTGCTCTTTTAGGTTTATTTTGTTTCCCCAAAACCTACTCTTGCCGAACTTTAGGTATCAGTAATGCTCTATCTAAGAACATCTATGTGGAAATTTTAAATCGTATGCGTTTATTGGTTTATATGTACAAATTCGTTTACATTCGTAGAGCCGCTTAGAAAACTCTCTATTCGTCAACAGATATCCTAACTACTTTTTTTTTAATTGTTTCGTATTACTACATAACTTTTCCCTCTCCTGGGAACAATACCTTTACGTCTCCAGTACAAAAGGAAAACCTGACGTCTTCCGCACTGAAGACTCCCGAGAGACAGAATCGCGACAACAACCTCGGTCTTTATCAATAAGACAATTCCGGCCCGAAAGAGTGGAAACAAAGATTCCGCGCAGATACATTTCAGGGCAGTTAGACCTCTTTTATGGCCGGAAAGCGGAGATTGCGCTTTAGTGTCGACCACGCCACTGACGAGAGTCTGAACCCGGGGTGTCCACAAGAAACTGCAGCGCTCCGACGTCGGAGTTGGTACGGCTTCTGACAAACGACTGGAACGCCCCTCTGGGAACCCGGCAAAGGCCGGAACCGAATAGAGCTCCTAATGCAGTTCCAGTGTAACCTACCGACCCGGCGTCTCGAAATCGCTCGTAAACTCAGGTTGTCAGATTGCCGGAGGTCTAATTTCGTTTCCTCCGCGACTCGCAGTAAAGTCTCACTGCAGACTGGATGGAAGTCGTCGGAAAACAAGGGTACCCCAATTCCTACAAAACAACAACATCGAGAACATAAAAAAAAACGAAAAACAAACAAACAATAGGGTATAGATATATAAAGTTAAAAAAGACGTCAAATGAAGCCGCGTTCATAACCCCAGGTCCGTTCAACGTTCAACGCGAGTTTCGGTTTTTCCTTTAGATCTCTTTAGATGAAAGAGAGATGCAGAGGAAGAGAGAGTCGCAGCGACAAATGCTGCACCGTTAAACTCTGTCGCTGGACTATAAAGGTACGATCTTTCTTATGGTATACTGTCTGAAAAGCGACGTCACTGCCCTCAATGCCAGACTTCGCTTCAACTTACGATGAACCATTATGGACTCTACGAGCTATCGGAGCCAGTGTAATACCTTGAGAGATCCTCGTGACTTTCGGGATGGGGCACAACGTCACAAAGAATTTGGAATCACGTGATAAGTTTGCAGTGTTAGATTGGCTGGGGATATCTCGTCGCGTCCGCTACGGTCCATCGTAGTTTGAAAAATTGTTATAGAAGATGGCTGAGCACGAAATCCTTTCTAACAATTTCAAACTTCTCACTTGCAGAATTTTTGTGTTTTTTTTTTTTGCTCGAGTTTTTACGAGGCGGGTTGAACTAGTGAGTCGGATGAAAGTCTGCCCTAAAACAAACCCGGGCGTAGCAAAGCTGCTTCAAGCGAGAAAAAGAAAACCAGACGCTCGACGGTGAAAGCGAAACTCCAACAGCGAGACTGCTGCTTCATGTGGGAGATGTGCTGTCGTCTGTTTGACATATGACGGCTTTTTTATGTATGTATAATTTAACAAAAACATAGTTGTTCAAGTATGCTCTCAGCCAACATGCATTACGGTGCGAAATATTCGATCCCTACGTCTGCAGAATGGTAGCTCTGACAAGTGTAGTGAAAACAAGTTGACGTGTTTAACGCTGTCTTTGTTTTTTGATTCTTTCGTAGCCTCTCAGATTTTATAATATGGCTCATATCCAACGGGAAACACAGTGGGACGCTGCTAGCGTGAACACAACATTGGCACCTTTTCGAATTTAGTTAAAAAAGTGTAGTGGCCACAAACTTTCACTGCCTTGGTTGTGCCCCAAGGCACTTCATTTCACGCTAATAATATTTTTGTCAGTCTTTGACTCTTAGACGCGCAAGTAGACAAGCAGATGTCACCGAAAAAGAAACATGATTTAGATATCTTAGGCAGCCTCGACATGAGGATCAAATTGGACGAAATGAAGGAAAGCTACAAACTCACGTTGGCGGAACATTTCTTGTTCTTGGTATGAACAACAACAAAAATCAACGGATTACTTCACACTTTTGAAGAAAAACAAAATCTCCTCAGTTAAAATTTGCCGGCTGAAATGTGAGACAAACGGTACACAGCAGGAAGAAAGCGACTGAGCGAAGCGAAAAATGAACACTTTATATAATGAAGTAGTCTGGTGTATGCAAACTAAGACGGTTAGAAAAAAGTGTAACTAAAACAAAACAAAGCTTTTTAGAAGTTAAAGAAAGAGCTCAGTGCTAAAATAACATAAAAAATATATATACAGCCGATGAGCTGCTGTTTGTGAGAAATGCGTCGATGGAATTTATCTACGTTTTAAAAGTTCCCCAGAATTAAGAACAAACGATCCGCTGCTTCGTGCGAACACAGTGCCGGCTCATCAAAAAGCCGAGGTTCCATGAAATGACTTTCGTGCTGACGCTATGGATTCGTTCTTTTGGAATCAAAAGGCCGGCTAATAAAACCTGGGGCTGAAAAATGCCGGTCGAAGCTCAGCTTGAACAAGCTCAAATATTTTTGTGCCGGAAAAAGAACGTTGAAATAAACTAATAGAGCTTCTTCTTTCTGAGAAGTGACAATTCTTATCATGAGACAAACGTTAAATAGCTCTTTTTTTTTAAATGGCCCGTTCCCCATTTAGTTTTGTTTGGAATATTATCACGAAAAGACACATACATGCCAATTTGTGAACTTTTTGGACGAATCAAGTTCTCTGGTGCGCTGCGCATCCAGAAAATGCTTTTTTTACCTGCCCTATAGAAAAAATGGTGCTGACGGCTATAGAAAAAGTAAATGTTATTGTATTTCTGAACTCTCATACTCTAAAAACTGCCACTATCTGGCATTGCATTTAGCACGCTGGCACTGCTATCGTGCATACGTTTGAACAGAAGACACTTTGGCTCTCGAAGGTGGTGACCAATATCATCTCATTGTGCAATAATACCCGAGGGACCTGGCGACATTTATATCTTTTATGATGTAGATGTTTCACTTTAGTAATTGTGGTGCTATGCACTTTTCGCAGGGATTAACGACAGAGACGAACTGACCTCGCCTAGTATTTTGTGGAACGTCATCACGCGTATAAGACTCGGTGATATCAGAATATAACTCGTCATTTCGTCAAAATAAGGTGAACGTTTCCTGTAATATTAACGGTCGGTGTCTTACAGTGAAGCATGGAAGTTTAAATTTGTCTGTGGAAGCGACTTGAATGTACTCAACAATTGCGCATGTCGTTGTTGGAGTGGGCGTTCCAAGGTAACAGAACAGTTTCCGAGAGTCCGGTTAGAATTTAGGGTTTATCTTTATGATATTGGCTATCCTGTGCACGCTTTGATGAAACTGCTACGTGCCAATCTGAGGTACCATATTTCAGGGAGTAGCTTACTTGGCACAGCTCATCTACTTGCCAGTGTGTATGCCCAATTAATAACATATAATATAACCTGTAAAACAAGCGAAGTAAAGACTCGGGCATAGAGCAAATTTATTAAGTTTGCTCCGAAAATATTTTGGTTATATAAAAATAAAAAGTATGCAAGTAAAAATTTAATGGTTTTGGCACCTATAAGTCGTCTCTTTTATTTAAGTATACTTGAATTTCGTAAGAGCGTTTTCACGGATCTCAAACTAGATCTCTAGGACTTTTCAAACTGCCGAATTGAGAGAGCGGAATAAGCGCGAACAAGGATGGTTGTAGGATTTTTGCATACGGCATCAGTTTGTCAGCTGTTATGCATCTCTTTTTTGTTTTTTTCTGCGAATTATAATGTTTCCATTTTATATCTTTCAGAATGCCAGGGCTGCATGACATACCAGAGCTGTTTCGAATACTTTTTGTAACTACAAAAAAAAAAAAAAAATTGCAGTGGCTTAGCTCGGCTATGCCAGGATATACGTAGCGTGAGCTAAGGTTCAGCTGGTTATTCTTAGCTTTCCTGCTTGTCTAGGATTAGCTTGATTATCATGCTTATTGCTGCTTCAATGACACACACACGGTATACGCATTATGTGACACATGTATATTTATTTGTTTTTGCTCAACGTCTGGTTGCTTCTCTATTGCCACAAAGACGGCTTGGTGGTCAGTGTAGTAACACGCTGCCGTCTCTATGGCCCCAACACAGTATTTGGAATTGATTGTCTGTCTCTGATACACAAGATCAATGGTGGTTCCCCATTGGGTAGGCGGCGCCGCTAAACTCAACGTTTCACGCATGGCACTATACTTACCGACGTCAAGTCTTTCATGTGCCACAGTCTTTCACAAACGTCGCACACATATCCAAACGTATTGTTTACGAAGTCCGTCTCGAAGGTCCGAGTCGCACTGGCGCTTTCGCTAAGTTTCACCGTATAGTCAGTCAATCGGCGAGCCTTGACGTCATCGACGGCGTCTTGTTGTTGCTGCTGCTGAGATGGTCGGGCACGTCGCTCAGCCTCCTGGCGACGCCGCTTTGCTAGACGTTCCTCCCTTTGCTCCGATGTCTCCGCAGCACGTTTAGCCTCCTTCTGTTCGGTCTTCCTACGCTCAACCGCTAATTGCCGGGCAACTACTTCGGGATCCGAGTTAAGCTTCGCCGCTCTTCTGCGCCGCTGTGGAGCGATTTCGCTCTCCTTCTCCATGGGTATAGGTCTGTTTCTCTCGGCCAGGGGGCGCTGTAACGTTCACGAAACGCGACCACAAAAGAAGCGCTTCCGATAGCGTCCCCGAGACGCGACCATTTAATGGTGACGTGAAGCCGCGTCCTAGCGTTCCATTATGTACACATCGTGACACTGTTAGCGCGAACACGACATCGGCGCATTTTCGCATTTTACTTCTAAATAGTATTAGCGAGCACGAAATTTTTTCGCTTACATTATAGAACTAAATGAGCTCTTTCCGTAGCAATAATAACTTCGATGACATCCCTTGGTTTCAAAGAGAAAAACTGGAAAAACCGGCGATCGCTTGTTCGCGCTAACAGTGTCGCGCTCCGTACACTCCACGAGCGTAAACTAGCGTCTGTATAGCCTCCCTCGGCGTCTGCTCGCGTCTGTCGCGGCTATGACGTCACTCCTCTGGAATGCAAAGACCGGCGAGGCGCGTGCGGTGGTGGCGGAACCCGCGGTAGCGGCGTCTCCGGCGCGCCAGCTGTGCGCCGTGTGACGTCACTGCTCCTCGCGCTTGCGTAGCACGGAGCACGGATCATTATGCGAGCCACGCGAAACTGCTCAACCTCCGCCAGTGTAGGCTACAAAAAAAGTTGTTTGTTTTTTAAAAACGCTTCCTCCTGTTGAGAAAAACAAAATATTCAAATGTTTTGTTAGCAGTTTGAGTTAACTGTGGTATACGTAAACACGGAAGACGTAGAAAAACAATGGCACCAAAACCGTCTGGCATGAAAAATAATAAACACGGAACCCTCACGTACGTTCCTTCGAAATAAGCGACACGTACATAAGAGGTGAAAAAGATACCACGTTGTCTGGCATTGGCTCCCTCGGGCTCGCATGCATCACCTTGATTACAGCGGTATATTATGCAGGAATTCTCGCAGGGCGTGCTGGTTGGGTTGGTCCGACACTGCGCGCCTTCCGAAAACATTAGGCGCGCTGCTCATCCGACGAAAGTAGCGAATGTTTTCTCAAAGCCCACCAAAACTAAGAGCGAAGCGCCAGCCGCGTTTCTGATTTTTACTCACCATGGTCGTCAGGAACACGCGAGTTGTTGCTCGTTAAGCCTGACCTTCGTAAAAACGGCGAGCTGCCTGGATCCTTGCGAACGCGGCGATGCTTTGAAACCGCACGTGCCTCAACGCGTAAAATAGATCATCCTGTCGCGTTAAAAGTTTATGTTTACTTCGTGCATTCCTCTTCGCGTTGAGCTCTGAAGAACTAGAGGAAGCTACTAACACCATAAAAAAGAAGATAGCTTGGTGTGTAGAAATTAAATGTGCGGAAATATAGAGCTGTATTTCAGAAAATCTCGTTCCCGACAGAAAAGTGTGTAGCCACGCTAAGTTAGTATATATATATATATATATATATATATATATATATATATATATATATACTAACTTAGCGTGGCTACACACTTTATATATATATATATATATATATATATATATATAATTTTCCATTTCATGAAAAACACTGCAGCAACTTCACTGACACAAAAGTTCGCCTGTGTTGGCATTCGATCAAAATGTAGAAACACCTCATGCTTCTATCCTTTTATGGTAAATTGCGACACATTACAAAATGTGGCAAAAGGAATTTCAGAAAAATACTGGATAAATCCACACTACCACCATCCCAGGCTATACTTTGTGGATTTTCAACTTGCATTCAGCGTTCCATATGAACTTTCAAGACAGCCAAAGGACGATCCTGCACCGACTACGGCTTTGTGTGGCATATACACCGTAGTTCCTTTGTCGGATTCAAAGGAGAGATTCCGCGAACTGTACAAGCTGCAAAGTTGAAGGGACAGTTTAAAGGGGCAGGGAAACGAAATTCCAGCGCTCATTTTTTTAGCTTTAATACGTTGCATGTTGCACGATAACCTTAATAACACAAGTCTTTCGTTGAATGGCACAAGCAAACTAATTTTAACGCTAATTAAACAATCTTTAATGTGCACCTGGTGGATGCATGCGGAGCCTATTTGGGAGGTAATCTAGTAACGTTGGGGAACTTGCTACGTAGTCGTGACGTAGCAGATTCCTTCGGAGCGGCACCGCTCTTTGGAATTTCAACATTTTCCTTCATAGCTTTCTTCCTCAACTCACAAATCGCGCATTGAGCCAAAGAGTCCAAGAAGACGGAAAGGAGGGACGCCCCTCTTTCTCGGACCCTCGTTTGTGCACCCGGATACAGCCATTCTCCCCCTAGAAAATTAGCAGTCACTCAAAACTCGGACAAAGGTTGCTTTCCCCACCCCGTTCAGCCCTAAGCTGACTTTTCAGGATTAAAAGCGCTAAAAGCAGAGGACGAGTAAAAGAAGTCACACAGACAGAAGAGCGCACTTGCAACTGAGGTTTAATCTGATTTAAATCAAAGACGAAACATATATGCCTTGTCAACCACCATCCACGTCATGGTTCCATAATCTACATATAATCTTTCTAGCTTGGGTTAACAAAGGACTGAAGATACGCCACCTCCGAATCGTACAATGCTATCGATGGGGCGCTGATGCACGATCGCCGTCGCACTTCCATGTGCAAAACGCCTCCGAAATTTCCCTAGTCATTTTGTTACGATTCCTGCTCAGGATAGCAGTTTCCTGAAGCTTTGGGCCACAATCGCATCGGTTGCAGTGTATCGCAAGATTTCCCGAGGGCGAAGATCTTACTGCCAGTGCGTGTTCCCTTAGTCTGTCGTTGATGCACCTTCCGGTTTGTCCTATGTAAACCCTCCCACACGTTAAAGGTATTCTACACACCACCCCGTCCTTGCACTCCACATATTTAGTTCCATGCTTCTTCTTACATATACCCCCCCCCCCCCCCCCTAAAATCTCCCCTTTCTATTCTCGCACAGTTTACCCAATTTCTGAGGCGCTGAGAGTAATACCGGTACTCCATGTTTTTCGCCCACTTTCTTCAGACTAAGGCTAAATAGTCTGAAGTCTAACATTCCATCTGACGTTACCACTACCCCTTCCCCCTCCCCGAAGTTTTCGTAACAATGCTTCTGCCACATGTTTAATAAGCGTAAGAGGGTACCCTCCATCTTCTAGTTTCTTCACTTGTATACCAAAGCCGTCCACCATTGTGTGTGAGGACGACTTAGTCAGCGAAGTTCCCAAGCACGTAGTGGCGATACCTCTCTTAATAATTTAGAGTGGTTTGAGTCGAAGGGTAACACCGCTTTCCTTGCTCTGGGCGAGTACATCCAATATGTATGGGACGGCATAAATATCAGTTTCAGGTCCGAAAATTGTAAAATGCGTTGTACAGGATCTTCTGTAGTGAAACGCAGACCGGCGGCGCAGTTCTTAAAAACATCCAACATTATTGAAATAAACTCTGCTCTTTTACTTCCTTCCCCCGAGTGGAACAGTACCAAGTAGTCGTCTACGTACCTAAATATCCAGATGATATTACTATCTAGTTTAGCTTCAATATCTCTGTCGCACTTGGCCAAAAATAAATCACTGAGCACTGGGGCCACGTTCGTCCCAATACTTATACCTTCCCTCTGTATGAATTTCGAACCTTCAAACGCCACATAGGTGGACTCCAGGTAAAAGCTCAACATCTCCAAGAAACGTATTCCATTGATACCACATTCATTTTGGAACTTAACTTCCCCACACGTCTTGACTGCTTCTCGTACACTTTCGAAGAGCTCGTTATGAGGTATAGCGTAAAACAGGTTTTCCACATCAAAGGAAACCACTTGACAGGAGCCTGGGTTAGAGTCTCTTAGAAATTAAACCATGCCCTCTGAGTTAAACACCTTGAAGGGGTGCTGGCACTGAAGACGTGACAGGTGTCTTTGAAGATACGATTCCATCTGGTAGTTGCCATGATCCCCTCTGTGTAACTATGAATGGCATACTCTCCTTATGTTTTTTTACTGAGAAAAAAATCTTAAAATGAAGATCCTTAGCCCGTACTATTGAGGCGTTTAGCCTGTCAAGGCCCAGACTGTGACACATTTCGACGGCCCTATCCTTTACCTTCGTGAGGGAAATCGTTTTCACTTCCTTAAAATTCTTTATGACCGCCTGTTTCCTTTTTTCTAAAAAGTCCCTCTCAGGGACAAGGACAAAGCCACCCTCCTTATCAGCCACCAGTAGCTTGAGTCCCTCTTTCAAACAGTAGGAGACAACCCGCTCCATCTTATGCCTTTCTGAGGTCCGACCCCCTATCTCCCGGGGTAGTACATCCACTCCGTCTAAGATGCATCTATCTCTATCCGTTTGTACTACTCTTTCGCCTACATTTCTGACAAGTGTGAGCAGTTCCTGTGGCTGTAGGTTCGATTCACAGGCAAACTTGGGACCTATTTTCAAAGTCTTTACGATCGCTTCAGGTGCCTCAGCGTCCCCCATCAACACCACGTTGCACACGCCGCCCTTCTTTCCTCTCGTAGGCTTGGGCAACGCCGTCCGTAGACGTTGCCATAAAAATTTTGTGCTTCTTCCAGCTTGTCGACGACATCCCCTGAACTTCCACTCCGCCACCTTCTCGTCCTTATAGACGGAATAGCACCATACCTTGAGGCCATCTTGAAGAAGTCTCGCTTGCCTCCAGGTTTCAGCACGAAGCATCTTGGTGATTCTTTTAGCGTGTCCCGTCGACGGTGGAATCCGGAACAGGTTCATGACCTCTGCTGGGTATTATCCATTCTTGATGGCGTAGGCATACTCTTCTTATGTGCTTTTACTGAGCTGATATTTATGCCGTCCCATGTATGTTGGATCTACTCCCCCAGAGCAAGGAGAGACCGACCGCGATACCATATGTGCAAAACTTTAGCCATAGTCTGAAGAAAGTGGGCGAGAAACATGGAGTACCGGTACTGCTCTCAGTGCCTCAGAAATTGGGTAAACTGTGTGCAAGAATTGAAAGGGGAGATTTGAGGGGGGGGGGGGGTATATGTAAAAAGGAGCATGGAACTAAATATGTGGAGTGCAAGGAAGGGGTGGTGCATAGAATACCTTTCACGTGTGGGAGGGTTGACATAGGACAAACCGGAAGGTGCATCAACGACAGACTAAGAGAATACGCACTGGCAGTAAGATCTTCGCCCTCGGGTAATCTTGCGATGCACTGCAACCGATGCAATCGTGGCCCAAAGCTTCAGAAAACTGTTATCCTGAGCAGGAATCGTAACAAAATGACTAGGGAAATTTCTGAGGCGTTTTGCATAAGGAAGTGCGACGGCGACACGTGCATCAGCGCCCCATCGATAGCATTTTACGATTCGGAGGTGGCGTATCTTCAGTCCTTTGTTAATTCAAGCTAGAAAGATTATAAGTAGATTATTGAACAATGTGTTTACATGACGTGGATGGTTGTTGACAAGGCATACATGTTTCTTCTTTGGTTTAAATCAGATAAAACCTCAGTTGCAAGTGCGCTCTACTGTGTGTGTGTCTTCTTTTACTCGTCCTCGTGTTTCAGCGCTTTTAATCCTGAAATGTACCACCAACTGGCCCAAGTGTATACCCTTTTAACGTTCCTAAGCTGACAGTGCTGTGGAAGCTATGTGCTCCTTGGGCCAGCCACACGTTCGTTACCCCACGTGTACTTCGAACGGCTTGGTTGTAACGCGTTGACACTACTGACACCAGCACAACTCTGACAACGCCACCAAAGGGCGAAGCTCAAACCCACGCCAGGCTTGCTACGTGACGAACGCGGGAAATCTTTTCTTTCTGTTTTTGTTTGCGTTGGATATCCCATGACGCCTCACGCTCTCCGTTCGCTTCTCTTCGAGCGCAAGAAATATAGCCAATCGTTCAAAATACAAGCGTTCGATTATCATTTACGGCTATAATCCGTCCTGCTTGACTCATTTCAGAATGCAATTTTAATACTGCAATTTTTGTTTCCGTTCCACTTTAACGCATCCTAATCCTGTGTGAATGCGATAAATTCAACGAACATTGACAAGTGCTGCAACAGACATTACTGGCGTTGGACTTCAGCCTTTCAGCTCATTAAAAGTGTTTTGTGCCTGGGACAGAGCTGACCAATTCATAATTGCCACGAAGGCCTTGGTAGTGTTCTTCACGAACACGGATTTATCAGCCGCTTTGTAGTATGCATACAAATACCTGTGATATTTTAAACATTTTTACCATTGCTCACCCTCGTTAACAACTTCATCTCATCTTTCTTCCTCATTGTAATACCTTTTCTTTTTCCTCCCCCTTCTCCGAAGTACAGAGTAGCCAACCAGAACTTACGTTCAGGTTAACCTCTGTGTCCTTCCTTAATAAACAATTCTCTTTCTCTCTCTCTTTGTGGACACATTAGATGTAACCGCCGCAATTTGCGTATTCTATGAACACAAGCCACAAGGCCTTATTGAGAAATTACACTCCTGTTTATATATTTCAGAAATACTGTTACTAAAAATAATATAAAATATTCGTCCAAGATCTGATTTGATCAGAAAAAATCTCGAAAATTAAGTAAACGTCAGTTCAATTGTCGAAACAATTAAACACCCGTTCTGCCAGTCTCTCCGACCCTTCACTTATTTTTTTTTTCTTTTTATCCACACACACACATTATTTATTATATACGTACCCACAATTTACGGATATTTTGAGTATACTATTTTAAATATACATGAATTCAGCTCTGTGACGTCATGGCGCGGTGGTGGCGCGTCGGTCGCACTTCCGGTCTGGGGCTGTGGGCAGAAGTCCCCATGCTAGACGTGTATTCCTGCGTTGTTTTGAAAGGAACCAGATAAAAACCTGCCTTCTCGTCAAAACGCCGCGACTGGGCCGTACCAAAAGAGTCGAGAAAGGTTTGGAGGTCAGTTTTCACGTGCTCGGTTCGTCCGAGAATCTGGATATGTGTCTTGAAAAGGGAAAAGCAGACGCCATCGGACAACGATTGCTTGGGCGGGAAGCACTTTGGGTTTAATTCACGGATACTTGTGGTCCTCAGATTTATTTGTTTTGTTCCAACATAAATGCCAGAAAACCGTTGAGTTGTGCGGACCACCTGCGGACTACGTTCAGTGCGTCTTCAAGTTCAAACGGCTGCCTGATCGTTCGAATTGTCATCTGCTCTCTCAAACGTTTTGTCGTCTGCTCTCTTAAACGACGCCGGCCTGTAGTCCAAGTGTTGGCCCGGTACTTGCGATAAGAAGTAAGTGCAGGCCTTAAAAGACTTAAGTTTGAAGGTTGGTAAGCAGGCTCGATGTAAACTGTAGATACACGAAGATGTTGATCATTGTTACCAGTGACCATCACCGACTCTTTATGCCTAATTCACTTGGTCCGATTATGCTTGCAATTTTCAGTATCGACGTCGACCATCTCAGCTACGGTTCACGCTTTTGCAGCCCGAGTGGCGTCGTGACTGAAAATTGCGAGCGAAATCTCATCATGCGAATCAGGCTTTAGCGTACATACTGCGGCGTCCACGCGGAATGAATCGCCACATGTCACATTATTCACGCAAAGTTTCGAGGTCTAACGAGCCTCGGTAATTTCGCTGACGCCGCTCAAGTAGTCAGACATCGCCAGGAAGACGTATAATCAACAATTCGAACGCGAAAAAGTGCAGGGGGACACACACCGACGCCGACAACATCGCATTTCAATGGTTTGTTTATGGGCGACGGCGAACTTCTTGCCCACACCCCCATCGCGCATGCGCGGCGCCGGTGGCGTCCGCTAGGGACGCTCCGGTTTGTTTTTAAACATGAGTTGGTGTATAGATAGTGTTTCTCAAAAAATGACACATGTCTAATTAGGAGAAGTTTAATACTATCGCAACTGACGTTTTACTAAAAAGGCGATTATTAGGCGCGGAAGGAATTTTTTTATTTATTTGTTTGAAAATGCACTAAAAACTACACGAACATCTATATTGATGGCACACGCGTTGTCAACTCAGTAAACACGACGAGTTAGGCTTTGTTTGTAAGCTGCGTCAAGTAATTCTCACAATATTTGAGTATCAGAAATAGAAACGATGCTGTCAAATTTTCACATTTTAGAAGTCACATTTCTTATATAAAAAAATAAAAGCACACATGTGAGATCTTAATACACATACAATGGCTTACCATTTCTTTACTTTCTCTTGAGGTCAAAATGAGTACAGTGTAATGTCAGGGAGGCTTCGTTGAATGAAATCGGTGAGTTGGGAATGCTTGACAGTTCCCCATGAAGTGAGTGACCAGATGTCCGGAATTATATCACAAATATCCCATATTTACTATTTTGCGGTTATTTGAATTGTGGTTAGCACTAAAGAGCTCAGCGTCATTTTTAGCGCCAACATTGTAAGAAGAAGCGGCGTGTCCTGTCTATTTCTTGCACTGTGAAAGCGATGAATGATGCAGCCCTATTTGATTTGAACTATACTATTAGCACACTCCTACCATTTCTTAGCCGCGTGGAAACGTGATGTTTTTATAGTGTGCGACGTTATGCGTAGGTGAGAAAGCAGTCATATTAATGTATGAAAAAGCAAAATCACGACAAGCTGTAGAATGCCTTCCATACTTAACCGAAGACAGAAAAGGGCACTTGATACAATTTTTTTTTGTGGGTGTGTGTGTGTGTTTGTTTGTTTGTTTGTTTGTTTGTTTTCGTCTTTTCTCAAGTTGTAGCGTGAAAGATATTGGTGGAGAGCGTTTTTGCTTCTGCTTGCAAGGGCAAAAGAACATGCAAGTTAACTCGTCGCCAGCACTTCGTGTAAGCGGGACACATCTCTAGACTCTGAGGGGCCAATCCGCACCTACGAACTGAACCGCAGGTATGCTTATTTCAAAAGAATCATGCCCGATATCAAATATTTAGTTGATTGAACCAGAAAGCAACATTGTCTTCTAATGATGCTTAATAGGAGGGTGACGTCATTTGTGTCTTTACGACAACGTGCAACACTACAAATAGTAAGTCAGCAAGCACAAATCCCGACTGATATGATGAAATTCTTGCCTAAGGAAATCACAAAATAGATAAAAAAGAAACAGCCATCACATTTTGTCGGAAATATCCCGTTGAATGTCCGTACGCAGAAAATCGATGTCAGTGCAAATTGCGATAGCTCTTAAGCTCATGTCAACAAGGTAAATTCAATTACGCGTAACATTCTGGGTTGGACAGCTAGCATAGCGGCGTTCATGTACCCAGTAAGCACGGAGCTGTAGTGTCAATCGCAGCTTCGAAGTACAGATTTAGAATGACCGTACAAATCTCCCCGTGATACGCGACTACGGAGTGCTGTAATGGTGACGCGTGATTTCGGGCAGCTTAAAAGCTAACAGTTAAGCATGAAAACAACAATCTTTCTCACATGGAAATGGTCCGCTTAGCTGTTTGTGTATGGTTGTTGGATACTTTCAAGCATAAATACAACAATTACATGCAAGAAAAAAAAAAAAACACTACGCGCAATGCAAAAATATTACATTTAAACAAGGTAGAATCACTGAATAATAAGTAGAGTAATTAAAGCGAGGAAATATTGAATTCAAAGGGCACGTCAATGAATAAGAATAAAGCTATCGTTATGGCTGCGACCGGCATGGAAACGCGCCCTATTCATGAATCTAATTTCTGCGGGCACAAATGCAACGTTGGTTTTCTGCTAAAAGGTTGGCACAAATTTTTGAGTTCCGACTATTGACATTCTTGATCATTGACTCTAGAAGTGTTTGTACATTACGGAGTTCTACAACATGACGTGCCAAAATATTATAGCGCGTTTATAACACTACATTCGTTTTAGATTGATACCCGTTCAAAATAAAACATAATTTGTTTGAAAAATGTAGAAGAAAATTGGCGGAGACGAGAGATTTATTGGCGTGAGTGTGGATATTGCGAAGCCCTTGATTATGGCATGAAGACACTACCGAGTGAGTTGCTCAATAAAAATATATTTTCTCATAAAATGCACAAGGTCGCACCAAAAACAAGGAACTAACACAAATAAACTTGAATGTCAGTGACTCCATGAGGTGCGTAGGTATATTTTTTGTCCCTGCTATGCTTTTATTGTATTCTGCGAGTCAACAAAACTTCAGTTTTTAGGTTTTTATAAAAGTTATGATTTATGCGAGGCTTCTAATGTTGATAATGAAGATTCACATTCCTCGGCATACTACTTCTAAAATATTTGGGGCCCTATTGAACAAACGTACTGCTTCATAGAGGAAACGCCATGTCATCGTAAGAGAAAGGGAGGGGGAGGGGAGGAGGGGGAGGCGAAGGAAGGGGGGGGGGGGCGAGCAACTCTAAACAGTTCGTCCTCCATTTCCGGTTTCTTGTGTAAAAAGCGCGATTTTGCGACAGAAATAATTCATTCTGATAAACGAACTCCTTTTTCTTTACTTAACAATGACGTATCTTTATCGTCTAAAAGGCGCCATCAAAACCTTCCACTGGGGCAGTGATCGCACTTGCCTTTCCAGTTTTCCAAATATTACCTTTTAGTTTGCGCATCTGGGGCCGGGAGACATAGGTTCTAGAAAGAAAAAATACCGTATGTTTACTGGATTACATATATTTGCATGAATATGACGAAGGAATAATGCTTAATTGTGTGAAGCTCTAAATCTGTTTCTTCATTTTGTTTTATTCTAACTGAATTGAAAATATGTCAAAAACACTTGGAGTGCACACCGGTGTTTCATGAGTTTTTTTTTATATATTACAATAAACATGCAGATACTTTTTTTTCTCAATAATTTATAAGCAAACAAATTTAAAACGCATCTGCAACATTATTTTTTGTTTCTTAAATTGAAGGATAACATGAAAAACCTCAACTCACAATCTGGGCCGTGTAGAAAGTATACACAAAATGAAAGCAAAATGTTGACTTTTCTTTGTTATTTGTGTGATAAAACCTGAAGTAACGTTGTTTTTTTATTCAAAAATAATTTTATCAATTTATATTATATCAACAATATCCTACTTTTTATAATCGTCACACTATATATACAAAAATATGTCGGAAAAGAATTGCATAGAACATTGTATGTATATTCAAGTAATCATTCGTTGTACATGTGAAGTTCGATGAACAAAATCGTTAGAGTACACTAACAACCCCCCTCCCCCCTCCATAAAATAATTAGGCGATTTAAAGGTTGACAGTCTACCCAATCAATATTTTGCCATAGAATGACGTATATTTTGAATTATATATATAAAAAAAACGCAACTGCTCAAAACCGAAACCGAAACATCTCTTACAAATATCACCAATGAGTTCCAAGTGTGTTTCTAATGTATTCTTATAGAATACATTAGAACTAAATTGAAACCCATTGATCATTTTTGTGAGGGTGTGCACGGAGGCTCGGATGAGATAGTTGCCTAAAGTCACGTAGATATCGTTCCATACCCAGCTTTTTTTCCGTTCCTCCGCTTCTCGGTAGTTTGAAACAGACGACAACAACGAGGACGTTGTTTGAACCGTTTATCGTGCGATTGTTTCGCATAATTATCCCTTCCCATTACTGTTCTGTGCTTGAAGATCGATTGACTGGTAGCAGACTTGTACGTAATTCAACTACTCTACTCAAGTTACTGTAGTTTAACTACTTTTCTGAGTAGTTTACTAACTTTTAGTTACATTTATAATGCGGTAATTTGTAGTTTACTTTAATTACTTTTTCCGAGTAACTTTTACTCAAATTACAAACTACTTTCGAATTTTAGGGTTTTTTTTTGCCTATAAACAAACATTCCTGCGCAAAAAGATATAAGATGTTGGAAGATCAGCTGATATTTGCAGAGGGCGAAGCATGGTACGTAAAAAAGGGGGGGGGGGGGCGTAGTAGAAAGTGGTTTGAAAAGTCCGAAACCCCCCCCCCCCCCCCCCCCTCAATTTTCACGAGCCCCCGCTGCAACAACACTGCTACGAGGCGCGGGGAGCGAACAGACACGAAGCAAGAGAGGCCGAGTAACTGTGGGATTAGCGCCGAAGACAAGCGTTTCTTTATGTCCCGAAGCTTAAGAAGACTTGAGGCATTTAAAGAAAGGGCTTGTTCCCGCTTCTCCCCAACGTAGGAACTCTCGCTTACTACTAGATGTGTACACACTAGATCCTCACTCGAAGGAGGCAACAAAACGCAGCACCCACTCTGAAGCTTATCTGGTGCTCCCGCAGTTTGTGCAGTACTCGAAGAATCGCGTGCTAAAGGGCAATGCGAAGGTTACCTTTTTGCGTTGCCTTTCCTGCCACAACTAAAAATAAGCAGATCTTCAAAGATTTGAAGATCGTTCAAGAAACCTAAGTAATTCCACCAACGTATTAATATAAAAATAATAAAGAAGCTGTGTTGGGAAATACTTAAGTACATGGTACTTAAAGTACTAGTGTTTAAAAAACTTATACTTTATTTGAAGTTCATCCTCTGAGCACGTACTTATACTTTACTAAAGTATTTTTTCTGGAACTTAAAATAAAACTCCCGACTTCAATGTAAATTTCCCGAATTTAAAAACTAAAAATGGCGTATCGTCGTGTGAAAACGCGCTTTTTCGAGACGTCATCTCATCATTTCCCCTAGTGAAGTAATGAAACTATAAGACCAACACAAATGCCTTATAAGTTTATTGTGTTAAATAGGTGGTCAGCGAGAGTTAAACAACTACACTGTGGTGATATGAAAATATACAATATTTGCTACCCTTCCCGTAAAAAAGCTGATTCACCTCCGGTCACTCCTGGAACAATGCATACCAGTTAAAAAAACACACTGTATAGAGAATGAAAGTGCATCATGGAAGATTGGGTCAAAAGTACTTGTAGTTTACCTTAAAATATATTGCATTTATTGTGCGTTGCTTCAAGCACATTGCACCCGGTGTACTCATTACTTTTCTTAATATACTATCGCGGACAATATGAGCTGAAACAGTGCTCCGGCCGGCGCATGGTACTACCTTCGCCGCCTGTCGCCTGGCTCTGCACACATGGCACACCCTGAGGACGAGGTAAATTCTCACTTGCGCTCACTGCGCCGCTGCGCTCTTCCGGCCGTCTCCAAGTGAGACGGCGGGTGCGACAGCGGGCATGTGTGTGGTAGGGCGGCGGCGGGGGGGGGGGGGGGGGGGAACTAAAGATTACACTTGTCGTCCCTCTTTGGAATTGATTTACTTTACTCTATCGCGCAGGATCACGTAGAGAAACGCTGACTTGTGAAGAAAGAATATTGAGGTTTCTTAAATTGCAGCTTCGATTATCGTTTTTGAAAGTCACATCAAAAGCCGTTGCAGGTTGTTTTTGTTTAAGTGCATGCAAAAAGTAGGACATCGTAAAATATAGGTTACAATCTGTATGCTGGATTTAGTCCGGCTCCAAGGTATTTACCTTTTTTTTTCTTTTTCATTGATCACAGCTGTTTAAAAAACGGTAAGCACACATGTTACTGAGAAGGTTTTGTAACCTTGATTGGTATGAAAAGGTTCAAAAATATTATTTCTTTAATACTGGGCCCACGTGTTTGTTTAAAAAAAAAAAACAAGTTGCTGACAAGACACCAGTTTTTTGTTTACAAATTCCTAGTCTTAAAAAGTGGGACAAACAATCATATATTTCCCAAGAGAAGAAGCTCGAAATTTCACCGAAAGACTATTTGCAGAGGACAGTGTCAGACACAAAAGATTAATAGTCGGCGTAGAAGTTCAACTGCCCTATACAAGAAGATCGGGATCAAGGAGGCACCACACAAAACAATGCGTGGTTAACGTCGTCAAACAGTGTGTCGCAACCGTAGCATCAAGTTTTGTTGTTCCAATTGGCAGAAGTCCGGTTCAGGGTGTCCTGAGGAGCAGTAAAACTTACATAAGTATATAATACCACGTCATTCTCCCCTGACCCGCGACCACGGCTCTCATCCTGTCTGGTAAAAAATCATAGAGCGCGGCCACGAAGCCTGGCTCAGCCCGAAGCCACTGCCATTCACCTCTCATTGCTTCCCACAATTTGTGGACAGTGGCGCGGTGGAAGGGATGCCATGACATAGCTACCTCGATGCGCCTCCAAATGTGTTCGATGGTATTCAGATCGGCTCCTTTTCAGGGCCAAGGCAGCTTCGTCTGGCAGAGCTCCTCGAGGAGATACGATCGTGACTACGCATTTTTTACTTCGGTGCTTTCTTGAAATGCACTGAAATGCATGATAGCTGAAAACATGAACCTTGGGCTACATGGCACACGCATCGTGACGGTGGTTCTGTCAGCCAATATATTTGCTAGCAGACGGCCGGAAGGGCGCAGGGGCGCAGTGAGCGCAGGTGAGAATTTATATCGGCCTCAGGGTGCGTCGTGTTTACGGAGCGATGCGGCAGGCGACGCAGGTAGTACCATGCACAGGCCGGAGCGCTGTTTCAGCTCATATAGTCCGCGATAGTACATAGCCTCTAATTTACTTTGTACTTTACTTCAAGTATTTGTTTATGTTCTTTACGAAACACAGTAAACAAGCAAACGCTCTCCAAAAAATCAAGCTCAGGCAGTGCTAAACCTCAAAGTAGAAACGATACATTCGCAGTACACATTGACCAAAAAAAAAGTACAAAGCAGAACTAGCTATTAAAGTATTTCTCTGAAAAAACAAGCTGATTCATACTTGGCTAGCACGATTTCGCTAACGGATCGAAACCTATTTATTTTCTTGTTACCACAAAAAAAAGTATAAAAGTAACTTCCAACGTAACTTCAAAAGTAATTCGCTACTTTTTACGGTAATTAGTAATTTTCTCAACTACTTTCTATTTGAGTAATTTCTACTCTACTCAAATTAATTTTGATGCCTATACTCAGTAACTTAACTTAATTACTTTTTTTTAGTAACTTGCACACGTCTGGCTGGTAGCACGAACTACAGTTCCGTAGTAGCGGTTAAACGTTCGTCGCAACGTTGGTCTGTCGTGCACCGCCATCGCGTCGTCCAGCCCGTGGTACGTCTTGACATTGACTATGACGTGCACATCTGCTTTCTGCAATCTGTGCAACAATTCTTTTTCGATCAAGCTAGGTATCTGTATTTGTTTGGAAGCCGCAAAAAAAAAAAAGGTTAATAATATTTCAAATTTTTAATATAGAATGTGTGCCCTAGAAAATCCACGACTTTGAATCTATTTGGTATGCGTAAGCTTGAACGGCACGTGACCGTAGAAGAGAAAGGGAGCTCGATTGAAACCAGCCAATTCTGACCGGCGGTTTTCGGGCGGAAAGAATATGAATTACGAGCCGCAAATTGTGCTTTGGGTGGTTGGGCTTCATAGGTCATGTTCAAATAAAAACACCGGCATGCATGAGTACCTTGTCAGTGTCCCTTTAGGGAAAATTCACTGATCGCATTAAAAAAAGAAAAGTTACAACTGAGCTGAGTCTTGTTATTCATCACAGTTTTATTATTTGTTTAACATGTAAGGCAGAAATATTATTTGGACAATATAAAATCGCTGATTTATAAACAGACAATATACCAAATCCTCAACCGAAATAAGTACTAAAAATACCCCGGTGGAACGACAAAACTTAATTTAACGCGTGTTCATCAAAGTGTGGTTCGAAAAAAAAAAAAAGTGTCTTTTTTTGGAGCACATGTTACCTTAGAAACTAGAAGTACAAAAGGACGCCCTTCCAAAGCTTTCGACATGGAAATGTATGCGCATGACCGGTTTTACTACAAAGGCTCAGGTTTGGAGTTTAATTGTTCCTATCTATCTCATGTCAACAGCTTTATGGTGATTTATCTAGGAAGTGTGTCGACAGGTATCTGAAACCCCCAAAAAACTGCTACTAATCACTCATTTGTTATCCACAAAAATATAACATCGCAGAACCCGGAGCAGTATATATGGTGAATTTCGGAGAGGCACAAACCGGACAAGAACGATTTTTATTTAGTTTGGATGGAAAACTTGTTGAACTCCTATGGGGCAGATGTGGATTGTTTAGAATAGGTCAGTCGAGTTCAGAACCGGTTTATATACTTTGTCTCCGTCCGAACATGAGACTACGCATGCTCACTTTGTGAGTTCACAGTCCCAGGTTTCTAGCAAGATAAAGTATACAAAAATGGAAGGGTGTCACGCAAATGTGTACTTTAAAACTCGTGCGTTTTTCTTTTTAAACCGACGACGCTTTGCATTTTATTCACGGTGGGAATTTTTCATTGTAATTGAATATCTACGCACGAGCGTCGTGCAAGCAGGTCCCTTGGCGTCCCCAATATAAAAATCGCATACCTCATGTGTTGGATCAATGTGGCGATACAGGCGAGTTGGTTCATGATTACTACTGGTAGCAGCGCGCAAAAACACCAGGACAAAGGGAAGAATGCACAAGACGAGCGCTGAACAGCGCTCGTTTTGTGCATTCCTCCCTTTGTCTTTGAGTTTTTGCGCGCTGCTACCAGTTGTATTCATGTGTTGCTCCATCAGAAGATCTGAGGTAAGGTGCTGACCCAGGGATCCCCGGATAAGGGGTTCAACTTTCTTTGGAGCTGCCCTCATTCTTACAGCGGCCTGTTGATGTTTGAGTCCTATGCAACTGAGATTCAATTAACTAACCGCAGGATTACTCGTCAGTCCTCAGTAGCGAATTGGTGCGTGACATATGTGCTTTACCTGCTTGGAACGAGAATCACCGACGTTTACTTCCCTGAGTTCAAGATTGCATTCGCGAAAAAACCGCAGGAAAACATTTTAAAGACAAGAGATCCCAAAAACTCTGAATGATATATTTAAAGAATCACCGTGGCCGTGATATATAAATTACAACAAACAAAAGAAGGCAGCGCTTTCGCGGAAATAATGCCCACGTGCATCCGAACCGGCATTGCAATTTATCTTAAATGAAAATAGAAAGCAATATACCCCCCCCCCCCCCCCTCACCCAGCTTCCGTCGTCCAGCTCGCACAAATTTCTCCAAGGAGGCCATCAAGGGGAGATGAAAATGCACGTCGTGTTCAGTTTTCTTACACCGAGATCGAAGTAATTCGAAAAAAAGGAAGCAAATGAAAAAATTGGAGGGCTAAATTTTTTATGCACTTAATTCTGTATGTTGGGCTGGCAGCATAGAGTCATGCTTTATCTAAAAGGAACGCTCTCCAAATTGAATTACAGAGCTGAATCTGGCTACTGGAGTGGACGCCGGCTTTCGTCTTCCCGCTCCATTACGAGGTTCAAAGCACGTATAGCTAGGCTGCAGCCCCAAATAGCTTAAAAGAAAAACAAGATGGGAGAAAATAACAAGGTTAGGTACGCAGTGCGGTGTATGTGGAAACGTGAACGCTATTTATTTCAGCACGCGACATGTGTCCGTTTTCGTCAAATACACGAATTGAGAAGCGAGGTCGTTGGACTCGACAATGACGAAATTCTTGGTTGCGTATAAGCTAAGCGGCTTCTCTTTCTGATTTTTTTTAATCTGCAATGCGTTGTGAAAATAGAACACAAGCACGAACTATTTCATTACCATCAATGCATTGTGAAACCTATGCCAAGATATCATATCTTAATTATCTTATAAAAAAAAAAAAAACCACAAGAACTGGACTAACTAAGGAGCTGATGTTTTTACAAGAAATGTTAGGGAAATCAGGATTGTGGCCGTGTGGAATGTATTTTGCGTCATTACATTATTTATTTATTTTTAGGTTTTATTTATAAAATTTTGCATCCTTAACTTTGTTGCACTATTGTGGACTGATATGTTTGCATCATTCAATTTCGAGAATTTTGTATTCGCTCTTATGATACTAAGATGAACCCTTCACTGGAACATTGAGGACGCTTTAAACCTTGATGTTGGTCATGATTAAGCAGCTATTTGAGTTAAGGCATGCGACCACATATAATGCAGCATTTACTAATCTTGCACTTTTATCTTTATCAGAGCTCTTAAAACAACCTTCAAATTGCCCAGTATTTGAGGACACTCAGGTTGTTTCTTGCTGATTACGGCTTAAAGATTCACCATACCCCCCATGGCCATAACTATAACGTTAAGGAGACAGAAATAGGCGCTGTAATTCGCTCAGATAGCTAGCAGATAGAAGTTAGCTAGAATAGATGAGTACGAACCACAACAACAGAATATATCTCTGTGGTCTTTCATGCAAGTAAACATATTGGTTCTGCAATGAAAATAGTTATGTCTCCGGAGTATGGGATTTCAATTAATTAAGGTATAATCTGTTAATGGCAATATGCGACAGTGAGACATCTTGCTATCAACTATATTATTGATTTAAAACCCTTCCATTGTATTACATTTTGCATGAACCAACTTAAAAATAAGGTTGAAGCGTATGCATTCGCCTCAAAATAGTACAATGCAAACGTTTTTCTGGATTATTTGTAATTAAGCGAGAGCACAGCTCAAATATAGCTCCGTACGCGTTCTTATCAAATATGCAGTATAAACTATGATTAAAATCTCATCACCATCCAATAGTCGACCTCATCAACGCGAGTATTTTCGGCGAACGAACAAGGTGATACAAATATTGCCTTGGACATAGACACGCAATATATTGGCCTCGATCAAAACCGAAATGTAGCGCGGATCGGGGCGTCCCTTTGCAGTAAGCACCCGGTCACGGCAGCAAATGTCGCCGGAGCCTCAGAGGTTGACATGAAAGTAAACCGTAAGATACCAGGAAAAGACGAACAAACAGCCAAAATGAAAGCAAGAAGAAAGAAAGACGTTTGAAGAGAAAGAAAGAAGAGGAGAAATGCACATGGAGAAGTTCTAGAAAGGATCGGCCAAACTCGTAGAGCGAAATAAGATCTGCCGCCGCAATGACGCCGGCGTCACATATTGGAGTGGGGAGGACGATATCGACCGACTGCTGCGGATCAGAGCAAGGGCTAAGGGGCGTTTGCACAATCGCCGCTTGCTTGAGTAACGGGGACGGTGATCGGCACCGCGAAAGGCCAAATGTTTAGACTTCCAGCGAAAATGTCAAAGTCAGAGATGCCATTGCATGGCTCTCGTTCTTTCATGGATTTACTAATGAGGACGTCTGATAGGTGTTACTTCAGTCCGATGTATACACATGCTCGTCTGATCGTCTGTCGCGATGGAGGCACACTTTTATTGCCGACAAAAGTATACAGGCTCTCTTTTATGTCGCACTTTTTGTAGGGGCCTTGAGGCGCTGGAATAAAAGGCGGTTTGATTATGTACCTTCAAGGTACATAATCGCGCTTTCCAAATTTTGCGCTTTCCACTTTTCCTCACTCTCTTTTTTTCCCATATCCTCTCTTACCTTTCAGTTTGTCCCAAAACGGCTCTTCGCGTAGTTTGGCTGATGAGGGCGCTACGAGGATTATCTTCCCTGCAAAATACCGAGGTTGAACGTCAGCATTTAAGGAAAAAAAAATATAACGCAGAAAAGCAGAAGATGATATATAAGGATCGGGTGTGGCTCAGCCGTGTGTTGTAGAATTGACGACAGCATCACTGTCGCACGAAAAGGCAAAGCATCAAAAGGAAAACTTAAATGAGAATTTTAGAATTTTTGCTGCTCTTTCATTCGGTCCTATTTAGGACCTCTTCGAACCCTTGAATGGTCATTTCAAATGTACTTTCCATGGCGTAGCAAGGCCGGTTTCTTGTGACACTGAATAACTTTCACCCGGAGACTAAAAATTTTTATTTCAGAACCGAAACAAAAAGGCGTAACGACGACCATAAAACGAAGCAGAGATGACTTTTGAGTGGATAGATTCGTTCTTTTTCTTTCGAAGTTAGCCCAGTGCTAGGCGGAAGCGCGTTCGGTTTTCGTAATGCACACTCTTGCTGTGTTCTGGAACGAATGTTATTCGCCGCTATCCTGGATGACCCACAGCGTCAGCGAAACGCAGACGTTTTTAGTTTTTTCTTAGCCGGTTCAGATTATTAAAAATAAAGGTAACTTGCATTGAGATTATTTCAGGCCTGGGTCCAACATGTTGGCCATGCCGGTCACAAGAAAGAGGCGAAATGTGTTATTTGGTTAATTAAACAGTGTTGATTAAGTTCAAAAAATTTCAGTTTGGGGAAATACAATATTCGGAGAATGAACAATGGACGACATTTGTATTAAAAATTTATAGTGGACGCTGCGGGCGAGAAATGTCACTTCTGTACACGTCTTGAAACCGAAACTAAGCACGCAAAAAGTGATAGTCGCATCGATTCCTCCACCGTATGGCACGTTTACACCTAAGAAGAAATCCGCTGCCGCAGGAGCGGATTCCCTCCCGGCGGCGGCGGCGACGAGCGGGTCGTGTTTACAACTATTTCCTTCGAGCGGTGGCGGCGCCGCCGGCTGCGGCAGCTGTTCTCGCAACATCCCGTCAAATATGAAGAGAAGGCGCGAGAGTTCCCACCTCGGCTGTCTCCCCCCACTCTCGCTGCTTTTGTCTCGACAAGTAGTCGTGAGCTTTACGTTGAGGCTGCCGTCGACGCCATTGCCAAAAACAAACCGGAAGAACGCGTTCTCGTGACGGAGGCAGCGTCGCGCTGAGCAAGAATGTCGCTTCCAGTCAGCGAAACGCCTCGTTCGCCGGCAGAAATAGCTCCTGGACCTAAATGACTCGCCGCTGTGTTGTCCGCCTTGCGTTTCGCCCCAGCGGCAAAAGCTGGACGGATTCACTAGCGAATTGGCAAGTGTAAACGTACCATAATGGCGCGTTCACACTTGCGTATTCGCGGGCGGATCCGCGCAGGCGGAAAGAGGATTTTGGGACCGGATGGCGAATTTGACTCATCGGTTGTGGAAAATCTGCATCAGTCCGGGACGCATATCCACATTTTCCGCCGGCGACAAGTGGATTTCACCACCCGGGTTCAAAATCCAGTTTCTACCTGCGCGGATTCGCCAGTGAATTCGCCAGTGGAAAGGCGTCATTATGCTTTGCGTCGCGCTGCTGACGCCACCTGCGACGGGGTCACGAGGGCCCTAGCGCTACTGCAGCCGGCTTCGGATGCGGAGCCGGCGGAAGGGGAAAGGCAACTGGGGCTCCTTGCGCGCTTGGTTCGGTTGGAAGCCGTGCAAAACAGTGACACTTTTCAACCCCGTAGCGCCTACTATGAAATTTTAATAAATATTTCAGGACTGCTTCGCCGTATAGAGGTAAAGCGTCGATCGACCTAATACATTATGCTCCTTCCCCCCCCCCCCCCCCCCCCGTAAATAAAAATTTAAACGTTTTAATGAAATGTTTTAGATTATTAGGTGACCATTTAACAGATTTCGCCTCTTTTATAATGACCGCCTTGGCCACCTACGTACTTGGCCCAAGGGATAGAAAAAGTCAATCGCAACTTCCGCTTTTCACCAAAATTCTTGATCGACATCATAAAAAATGCCGCGTATATGGTTGATTCCTTGTCTTCTGGACTTCGCTGCGATGTCGACTAGTTAAAAAACAACTTAACTAGCCACTGTAGAGTGCACAGCAACCATAAGTTGGGGGCCGCAACTTCATGGACTCCTGTATCTAGTCGTATATTTAACAGGCGTTTCCACAACAAACGCGTAGAATGCGCCACAACATATAACAATGCCAGGTAAGATTGCAGTGAGACATCTTTTGTTTGCTTCTGCCCGACACTCTGATGCGTGGAAGTTATAGTACTCTAAATAGCTAAACAAGGAATGCAATTCAGAGAACAATTTTATTTGTTGAGACTGTATCCTACCATGCGAGATATATCTCCTCCTCTCGTGCGTTTGTTGAAAATCGAAAATTCAACTTTCTGACCGTTTCAAAAATCTCTTAACACTTACAGCACTGAAAGGGCAAACATGATACCACGGTGAGGTTAAACTTGAGGGAAAGAAGATTTTGACTATGAGTGGCAAATTTTAGATGCTTGAGTTTAGTTTCACGGTGTTATAAATGCTGTCCTTCTGGTGGGTATTTATTGTTCGAGACGCAACGCCGGATTCTTGTTGGCGGTAGTTGACGGGCATCTGAATAGAACAAGTCTGCTTCAACAACATATTGACAGTTTCCACACTGACGTCGCCCTTTTGAATCGCGTAACTTCTGATATGAAGAAAAACGCTTTTATCTCATTACGTCACTGGGGGTTGTACACGCTTTAATCGCGACTGGCGCTCATTCTGGTCTTGCCTCGTATTATTACATTTATATGTTTCAGGTTGTAATGTCATGCTTTTGTTTTGGTTCCCAATACCGAAATTGTGAACTACGTATTTAGGAATCAAGGCAATGAAGAAAGCCTACGCGTAGTAGCTGAAAATAACTCGAACTTCCAGTTAGGCCATTCTACAGTCCCGGCCTATAGTGTAGAGTGATATGACTGACTCTTACTATGAAAATTGCTTTTTGGGTGGCGTGCACAGTCGAAATTAATGGATTCATTCACGGATGCTGCTGAATGTCCATGGCGCGTACGAAATTAGACGTTACTGTTTGTGTATTGATATATTCTGTCGTGTGGTAAAAAATATTTTGCAATCCTACTAGTTGAAGCTACGGGGTGAGCTAATAAAGAAAAACGTTTGCCAAAGTTATTCAGCAACTTTTCTTATACTTGATATAGTTCACGTAATATTAACCTTTCTTTTGACTTGGAGTAGTCTCGTAATTGTCTATTTCTGTCATCATAATGGTAAGTTCAAAGGAAAAATAAACTAAAAAATTAAGATGTTGCATTTGGTACCAGCTATTCGCACTTGCTTTTTTTTTTTTTTTTTTTTGTCATTGCACGTAACTTCCAATTATATCTCGAAAAAAAATCGCCTATTGGCGTCTGTTACATTTTTATTTAACTGTTCAGCTGCAAGCTCTTGTGCCATTCTTCATTATAGAATTTAAGAAAAATACATATAATTCAGCATAATAAATGTCCCGCGTACCGGAGTTGCACGAGACACCTCACTAATTTCACAGCACCTGTCGCAACTCGCTGTTATGTCACACTCTCAGTATACGCTCCGTGCAAGATCGAGTTATGCAAGGTCCTGCCTTTCTGAAACATAGCAAACCAAGCTTCTTAAGCTACTCGGACCTTTTTTTATCATCCTTCGTAAACACATTAAAAGCCTTGAATCCTCATTCTCAATCGATAAACGTAAACTTGGGAAAAAACCTAATTAATTGGCCATATCAAGAAAAGAAGCAACAAATACACAGAAAAAACGTCGACTCCTTAACAACCGAATCAGACACACGTTGCTGGGAGGAGACACTCTTGGGCGCCCATCAAGAGTGGGGGTATAGCGCTGGAAACAAGGGGATAAAGTAGTCGAGGCAGATCTGGAGAGCTTCCCAGGATGGCCGAAGCAACGTATACACACATGAGGTAACGACGAAGAAGTCACCATGCCTTGCGACCAAACATGTATGAAAGCACGAATGATTTGTTTTCTTCTCCCCCTTTATTCTTAGCGTCGCCTAAGAAGAGTCAGCCCCATCAGTGTTCATGAGTCTGGTCGCTCTTCTCCATTGACTTTGTTTATTGTTCTTCTCTTTTATGTTGCTACCATTATTTACTATAGGTCGTGTCAGGGCGTCATAGGTTTCAGGGATTCTTGGATAAACAGACGATAAATTAAATGCTTCTTATGCCGTTGGGTTTGTGCTAGATTGTCGCCTCGTGTTGGCGAAGGGATTGGAAAAAAGAAAGAGCAGACTTCTGTTGTCTCAACTTTGTTCTGAAACCAAACATTGTATTATGCTCTTGTGAATGCTCATTGAATTTAGTGCTATTTCAGTATAACGCAGGCTTTGAAGAATGTTGGTGAAATGGGACGCGTGATGACGAGTCACTTCAAACGGAATAATATTGATTTTCTTCATTTTTATGCGAGAAATATAGGAAAGTGCAATGGCGCCTATTTAATGACTGTTAAAACGGCATGTATGCAGGAATAGATATTTGTTGGGTAGTTACATTTAATCAATGTCTGCACATTCATCCCAGAAAAAGTTCTTGTCAGTTGGGTTGCGCCCCGAAAACTTTGATTACAGCAGTGATTTGGTTATTCGGTTTATTATGAATTCATTCATTCATATGCACGCGTGCATCCATGTGAACCCTTGCATGCGTGTACAGCATGTATCCTTGAGTAATCCATCTGAGGAGACAAATCTCTGTACTTTTTTAGATTATGCTCGTTGTCTGTCACAAGAGGATACAATCTGATGTAATATATATATATATATATATATATATATATATATATATATATATATATATATATATATATATATATATATATATATATATATATATATATATATATATATATATATATATATATATATATATATATATATAATGCCGCGCGCGCAGCTTGCCAAGTAGGCAGCGCGCGCGTGGCCGAACGGTTATCGCGCTTGTCTCCCACGCGAAAAGCCAGGGTTCGATTCCTGGCCGCGGCTGCACATTTTTGTTGTCGCTGTAATGTGACGTTCTGGTAAATTCGAGAACCGTCTTGCTGATTCGAGGTTAGAATGTTCTAGGCACCGACCCTTCTACGCCGAATGCTCCACCAAAATGTCACGAATGACAATTGATGAGGCGAAAATAACTGAAAAAACAAAACGTTTAATGGGGCGAACTTGTGCCCAAAAATAAAAGCGAACAGAAGAAAACAGAGCGTCGCGAGCGTCGAAGTCGGCGTGGCAGCAGAATCGAACGCTGAGGCGAAACTAACTCCAGCTGGCCACGCGGAGCCGCTTTTGTACACGCGTTGGCTTCTGGAGCATTCGGCGTAGAAGGGTCGGTGCCTAGAACATTCTAACCTCGAATCAGCAAGACGGTTCTCGAATTTACCAGAACGTCACATTACAGCGACAACAAAAATGTGCAGCCGCGGCCAGGAATCGAACCCTGGCTTTTCGCGTGGGAGACAAGCGCGATAACCGTTCGGCCACGCGCGCGCTGCCTACTTGGCAAGCTGCGCGCGCGGCACTATATATATATATATATATATATATATATATATATATATATATATATATATATATATATATATATATATATTTAAATTTATTTATTTATTTATTTATTTATTTATTTGATACCCACAGCGCCTTTCGGCATTACAGTGGGGGGGGGTTATACACAAAAAATCAAGTATGACGTAACAGGTACTACATTGGAAACATTCATAAAAAGACAACCAATCGAACAAAAAGATATCGCGAACATGAAACAACAAAGTCACAACTATCGCGACACACGGAGAAGATTGCAACAAGTTTTACAAAAACATTAGAATCATGCTATGAACCCTTTCAATCGAATGACGTGACTGTCTCCAGGGCAGCATAAAAAGCACCATATTCTATAACGGACGCTATGGTTGAAGGCAACCGATTCCATTGGGAAATCGTTTTAGGGAAAAAAGAGCTACTGTATGCTACAGTCTTGCATCTAAGCTCACGCACTTTGTGGGCATGATCTACACGAGCAGATACATAATGTGGTGAAGAAATATAGGTTTCGCATGGAATACCAGATTGTGAATGATATATGCTATGGAAAAGCTTTAAACGAAGCTTTGCTCGACGGTGCTCGAGTGTGGCCCATTTTAATGTTTGTCTTGCACGCGTCGCGCTAAAATAACCACCCCGTTTTGGTTTTCCTAACTCATACCGAGCGGCTAGGTTTTGCACTTTCTCTATTTTCTCTTTGTCAGTGTTTGTCGGAGGGTCCCATACCGTGCAGGCATATTCTAGTATAGAGCGCACATTAGTTTTATACAAGAGTTCTCGGATGTCATGCGGGAACTGTCTAGTGTTGCGCTTTATGAACGCTAAGGATCTGCTAGCTTTTGCAATAGTGAAATCCACATGTCGATGCCAACTCAGCGAGGTTGTGAAGTAGACGCCTAAATACTTATATTCAGACACTGTTTGTAAAATAATATTGTTGACTACATAACGAAAATTAGTTTTCACTTGCTTTCTCGAAAACGTCATGGACACAGTTTTATCTAGATTAAGTTTCATCCCCCATTTTTTGCACCAGGTGTATATTGCATCTAAATCATTCTGTACTATCTGATTATCACATTCACAGGTTATTTTTTTATACAGTACGCAATCATCGGCAAACATTCTCATACACGACGTAACGTTTTCATTAATATCATTTATATAAATTAAGAAAAGTAAAGGTCCTAAGACTGATCCCTGTGGCACCCCTAATGTCACATCAGCGATTGTCGATGCTGCACCACTAACTACGACGTACTGACGCCTTTCACGGAGATACTCAGCAATCCAGGAAATAACTTTAGGGTTAATATTAAAATTCGATAATTTTTGTACCAATAATGTATGGGGAACCAAGTCGAATGCTTTCCGAAAGTTTATAAAGACACAGTCTACAGTTGCACGGTTGTCCAGTGCTTTTGCGATATCGTGGGTGAATTCTGTTAACTGTGTCACGCACGACAGCCCTTTCCGGAAGCCGTGTTGGAATGGGTTAAACAGAGAATAACCATCAATGTGCTTCAGAATAGACGTATATAAAATATGTTCCAGAATTTTGCAACAAACGGAAGTTAAAGAAATAGGACGGTAATTTGAAATAACATTACGAGCGCCTGATTTGTGAGCGGGGACAACAGACGTTATTTTCCAGTCATTAGGAAGAGCGCAATCATGCAAAGACTTCTCAAAAATCACTTTCAAATATGGAGTAATCGAACGTGCACAAGATTTCAGCAGGGCATTTGGTAAGCCGTCCGGGCCTGCAGCCTTTGAAACACTTGATCACTCCAGTAAAATGCTTATCCCATGTGAATCAAACAATATGTCCTCCATGGGCGCTACTCCACCCCAAACAGGCCTTTCAGTTCGGACATTATCTGCCACTGGTAACGAAAATACAGAGCTGAAATAACTGTTGAAACATTCCGCTTTATCAATGGGTTTGTTAATGATATTGTCACTATCTAGAAGAGTAGGAACCGATACGTTATCTTTTTTATTTTTCTTTAATGTACTTCCAAAGTTCTTTCGGATTTTCTTTAACTTTACCCTGAAATGATTCAAAGTAAGCACATTTCGCTTCGGCTATTTTAGTTTTTAATTCGCTGGATATTGCTTTCAATTTGTTGAGATTTACATCAATCGGGTTGTTCTTAAATGCACGATAAATTCTTTGTTTTCGCTGTGTCAACCTTTGAAGTTGTTTTGTAAACCAAGGCTTGCTTTTATTTCGTCTGGTAGTTAGGATCCAAGTAGGGACAGAGCGCTCTTGAAGTTCTAGTATCTTCCTCTTAAAAAATATCCAAAGGTCGCTTACAGTACAAGATTCAGCAAGTGTTTCAAAAACTAAAAAGTACGAGTCTAGCGCGTTGCAAATCTCCGCTGTGTTGGCTTTCGCATATTTGTAAATACGTATATATATATATATATATATATATATATATATATATATATATATATATATATATATATATATATATATATATATATATATTTCTTCTTTAATTATCAAAGCGCTTGACGAAGGCTCTTATAAATTGCTCCTGCATGAGCTACTCCTATGTGGTGTTTGACTAGAGTTATGTAATTGGTTTAAAAGCTATTTATAATTTCACGCGAACACTGCTCGTGTTGACATTTTCTCTCACAGCTTTATGTCAACGTCTGGCGTTCCTCAGGGATCTGTTCTGGTCCTCTTTTTAGAGCTCAGCGCTTAGCCGCCCCTTTCCACGCATAGCGGTGCCGGCGTCGCCGCGCAGTCGCCGTAACCGCGCCTGTTGCAATATGGGGCGTCACAGACGTATACAACAATTCAATTACACGTTAAATTTAGCGAAGAAAATGAATTGGTACCGTAGGTACGTGATATCCTATAATGCAACATTGCGCATTCAGTTTCCCCGTTCATTTTATTGGCAAAACGGGCATCACATGACTTCAACACCAATTCAGTTTCCACGCTAAATTTAGCGGCGAATCGGATTGGTGATGAGGTCATGTGGCGTCAGTTTCCCCTCTATATTTAGCGGGGAAACCAACTTCGTGTATGTCACGTGACATAAAGTCGTGTGACATCATTTTCCCCGCTAAATTTAGCGTGGAAACTTGATAGGTGTTGATGTCACGTGACGTCAATTTTCCCGCTAAATCTAGTGAAAAAAATGAATTTGTTCATAGGTGACGTCACAAGAAGTCATGTAACGCCATTTTACCCGCTAAATATAGTGGGGAAACTGAATCTGTGCTGGGGTCGCGTGGCATCGATTCTCCAGCTAAATTTAGCGGGGAAACTGTGATGTCGCGTGACGTCAAAGGCCACGGCTTCACGAGATGTGGCTTCACGAAAACCGGAGCAACCAGCCAAAAACGTTTCACGTTGGAACAAACACCGCGCGCGTTGCATTATGGGGCTCCCACCGTATCCTTCTCATTGTCCCTGGCCTACGCAAAAAAAAAAAAAATCATATATATTTTTTAAAGTTTTTACCATGGTTTATTACAAATTTATCATACCTCAAGAGATGCGTTCTAATTTCGCATTACAGCGAAGCGTAAACATCCGTGATTTTTAATTTTTATAAATGATAAATCATTGTATGCTAAATGTTCCTCGAGGCTTATTTTGCCGATGAAAAAAGATGCCTAAAATAATTCAGTCCACAGAGGACTACAATATATTACAATTTGATGTGTCACGTATGTTTCTTTAGGGCAAATAAGATCAGTTGCTGGTGATCTCTACAATAACAAAAGTGTTTTCATTGTGCCGGCATGATAATGTTGTTGACAACACATAAAATATTGATGGAATAAGCGCTTTGCAGGGAATCTCTCTTGTGAAAGATCTTGACGTGTGTGTAATAGTGCCTTAACATTAAAAAAATCATGTATATTTTATTGTGTATAGCGCGATGAGAATATTGGGACTAGTTTGACGCTTTTCTTTTAACTTTAGGAACCCGCGTAGATTGATTCGTCTTTTCAACTCTTAGTAAGGTCGCGACTTGAATCTGCATCCGTCATATTGAATTTGCTATAAAAAATACAAGCCATGAGTATTGAACAGGGTCAGAAAAACGTAATTCGTTTAGTTTATTACATGTATTTTGAACGTCGTATTTTTTATGACTATGAATGTCTGCTATAGTAAAAATATTATCTTGAACTTTTGTTTAAAAGAAGAGAGGCTCGTGACTTCAGGTTTTTGCAAAAGGGTGCAAATAGCGCTATTGACTCGGCTCATTTCTCTAAAGTTAATTTTCATTAAATTTTAGTTCTTCCAGGTTTTTAATATATATTTTTTATTCGCTCCCTCTGCGACATTTTGCCCCTTTCTGTAATCCAGACGCCTTAGAATGGTGTCGCCACTCCGGAACTCGACATGTGTGCATCAGCCTCGGAGTGCCGTCGCCTATTGACACATTTGATCTTTAGTTACTAATTTATATTTTTTGTGTTTTGTACTATATTTGTATTAGCGTGTCTTTATTCTGATGAGATATATATTTATTTTGTATCGTTTTTTGGTGGAAGTGCGCAAATCTAAAGACCATTGTGATTGTCTTAAGGAACTTTAAATAAATATTACTATTATTATTATTATTATTATTGCTATTGAAAATGATAAAATTATTTAATTATTACGAAATCATAAATAACATTGTGAATTTGAGGAATAAACCTGCTGAAATTGACTTAGCCTGACTGTGGTTAGTTAAGACCCTTTTTAATAAAGCCATCTTTATTTCACTGATTGGTTTTGTTTGGCATAATTTTATATATTCTGAATGCATGTCAAATTTAAAGAAGAGGACAGTAATAAATAATTAGTAACATCTATCTTTTTTTTAAAAAATACTCATCTTTCTGCGTCACTACACACTAAGGAGAGCCCAGAAGGAAGGCTGGAGGAACTTGTGTAAAAAGTTGTAACTAAAGCCTACGGTAGTTCAGGGGCGCAGGACGATAGTTACGGAGGGAGGCACTCATTCCCAGTTTATACAACGGGGATTGTCGCCATCCTTTTAGCACGATCCATTCGCTTAATCTCACGAGTCAACAGGGGCCCTTCGTGTACGACGAACTTCCTTGCCGGGAATGATCACGATCCGCGAGGCCATAAACTCAGATTTACAACACCGACCGGAGGAAACCAAGGCGTCTTCATGGCCCTGCTCGAACATAAACAAGAAGCGTGACTCTCTAAAATGCCCCCGACGACGTCTAAGTACCTTAGCCGCATCCCAAAGGCACAGCTGCGGTTCAGCCAATCAAAGGACTCCATCCAAGCGCCCATTTCCGGCCATTGACCCTTCTGACCCTTTTGCGTGGCAGAGGAACAGTCGGAATTCCCAAATGCAAGCCCCGTGGCTCCACAGCTTAAAAAAAAAAAAAGCTTTGGCGCCATTTCACCAGTTGTGTTAGGTCAGCAGTCCGATTATATATTTTTCCTGCACTTCGATTTGGGGTTTTGTCTTTATGGTTATCGATGAATAATTTAGGAGGAGATGGGTGCAGGTGAGTGCTTAAAATTCAGGTCACTGCTGTCATCGCTGAGACGCGATGTGCCTCCAGATTACAATTTAATCATACTATAATGGCGAGAAAGATTCGCAGGCATGTATGGAAAAGATAAAGAGAAGCCACATGGAAACCGATCATTTAAATCTAGTAGTCATGTAATGCAACAAACGTGTCTGCTTTTTTAATTTTTTAAATTTTCGATTTTAGAAGTTCCTACACGTTAGGCCCCGCAAAATTGTCATGTAGGTTTTTTTTTTTTTAATTATACTTGTGCAGAATTTATTCAAAAGTTTAATCATAGCCTCCTCTATACCGACAAAGCCTGGAAGATTGCCACGAGAAGCGGTCGCCGAAATTGGAACGGTAGAGCGGCGGACAGCGGATGAGAGGAGAGCCACGTGACGGGCGCCCCGCTGCAGCGAGATGCCGAAACACACTTGTCCCGAGCGATTGAGTGTCCGCTCGTGCTCCTCGCGTTCCTTGCGCTACTGCTTCGTTTGTCGTCGAGTTTGAAAACCATGTTTCGTGTCCTCGCCGCTACAAAAGCTGTGCGCTGACGTCCTGGTTCCCCAAGAAATGCTGTGTGCTACCAGATCCTCACGCTCCAAATCTGCGACAGGGCAGTCTATAGCTCCGTCGTCGAAATGCCAGGCTTTGTGAGTATAGAGGAGGCTATGGTTTAACAGATGAGCGGTTCCAGTGCCGACTTGCTAGAATCAGCGTCTTAGCTGAGACTGTGTGAAGAAAAGCACTGCAGAAGCCAGCGCACCAGCGGAGTGACACGTGAAGACGAGTCTCAAGAGCTCGCGCGCCCCAGGCTTGGCAGTTTTTTAGATGCGGAGCATCTCTTGCTCGGGGCTATGTCCCGCGGCGTCGGCGTTGTAGTCTGCACTCACACTACGCATGCGTAACTCTCCTCCTTCCCTCTCTGCAACAGCTGCGCGTTACTCTCTCCGCTCTCTCTCTCTACCAGCTGCGCGTGCACTTCGCGTGCGTTCGATTCTAACCACACCGCGCGCGCACGCGCAACTCTCCTCCTCTAGTCTCCTCTCCTTCAAGTGTGAAAAAAAATAAACGGCGAGCGGCGAGCGTTCCAAGTTTCTCTGCCGCGAGCCGCGACGAAGGCTCGCGTAGGGGTAACGCTAGGGCAGTCGGTGGCGCCATCTCTCGACGTCAGCACGCAACTGAGTCTTTCCTCGGAACCAACACAATGCTCCGCATCACCCCATGGTTCCCCTCGGGAAGATGGTGTAATTTGTTTTTGTTTTCACACCGCCTAAGCTAAGACGCTGATACTAGCAAGGCGGCCCAGGGTCCTAAAACGCTCAACTATTCTAAAGGTTCTTCTAAAGAAGCTGCATGGAGAAAGGGTTTTTGTCAAGACATTTGGGTGTTGATATATTTCCGGAAATGATAGAATGCGATATATATGCTTTTAGGTACGTAAAACGTCAAAATATACGTTTATACTAGGTTTATTTTTATTTGGTTTGGAGTCGCCGGCGCAATTTTAAGGCTGCCTAACTCTTCATAGCCACATCTAGTTTCTTCTTTTTCTTCTTCTCTTTATTTTGTACGAACGTTTGGAAAGAAAAGACGTGCTGTTATATTTTAACCGCTGAGAAGTAATGTAGCTCAAATGAAAGTGCTTTGTAAGCTCAGTCATCCTCATGATGTGCAACTAGTGATGAGACATGTAATATAAACCTCACTTCGAATAGTTTAAGCAGTATCCTTGTCCTTCTACGATATACAGCCTAATTGAGTACTCAATATACTCTGAGGTATATTCAACGATACTGGATGCAAATATTGACGAGGGCTTTGTTTCAAATTGTTTACACCTCGACTGCTTCAAAGACTATATGTGAAGAGTTGGCGGATTCGAATTTGGTCGTAGGGCATATACGGTCTAACTGTGACTTTATTAAATAAAGGGCTCAAAATACCTGAACGTTTTATGACACATTAGGTAGTTTGGCCTTAACTGATCATTACGTCTTCGATTATGCGTTCCAGGGGATCTTCACTTCTAGACACCAAAACCCTTTTCTTTTGTGAGAATTCGGTTATCTTTGTTTTTTGCGGTTGATGGCAAACGAAGGCTATCCATTCATATTTTCGAATACGCTGGTGCTGAATTTCTCTTTGCCGATGGTAACCTGCTAGATTTTGATTTGAAGGCGGGAGCAATCCCCGCCTGTAAATCAAAATGTAAGGTTTTCTAACTATTTTATACGTGCTTGTCTGCGTCTTGAAATGTTGCGGTATCATTCATTCTTGAATTATAGGTTGCTTAAATGTTTTGTTTATAAAATACATTTTACAAAAAAGTTCCCACTATACACAGTAAATTAAACCATATGCCGCTGTAAAACATTAAACAAAAACCATGAGCCATTTCATTCTGGGAAGGCGGATGACGAGCGAAGCTGTATAGCACACGACACAAACCCGCCCCGAAAAACCGGAGGTAACTAGACACGCGCGACTGGACCGCCACCCCGGGAGTGGGGAAGGAGAGGAAACTATAGACCTTTTTCGCATAACCTCAAACCAGCCAGTAACTGACGTACCCTCGACCTGGCGAATTTTCGGATTGCCCGCTGACACAGGGTATGCAACCGCCAAGTGTATGGGCGAAAAGGCTTAAAAACGGACGTCATGCATGAGTTAGTTCCGAGTGCTCCTTTTTACCGTGCTGCAATTTCCAAAAATCTACGGTTGTCTCGCTACCACGGCGTGGTCGTCGGAGGGATAAATACTTTTAAAACTCATAAGAACAATAGCAGAAAGTGTGCCATGAGCACAAGAAGCTGCAGCGGGAGTGTGGCTGCAGTGTTATCGAGCTTCGCATTTTCCCCAAGAATCCTTATTTATGAAGTCAGTCGATTGCGAGCTTGAATCGCGAGAGATTCGTATCAGAGTCAACGTCATGTTTAAGCTCACGACCACTTCGTCTACGACAAGATGACCGATTTTAATTCCCGGTGCAGGTGGTTCAATTAGGTTATCGCTTCAAGCGCCATGGTATGTGAAAGGTATAAAAATGTTTACATGCCACCTCTCAAGATGGAGCTATCAAATGCCGAGAGCTTACCTGCATAGACTACATTAAACTGCTCATTTATACTTCGCTGTGGAAACTCAATCAAAACACCCCACCGTCTTCGTCCTCGTTCTCTCGAGGAGGCAAGGTGATGGCCTGTGAGTATCCAGCTGGATTCAACCGGACAAGCTCCAACCAAGTTATTGCAGCCCACCATAGCCAAGTCTAGCCAAGTTCCCCCCATACCCACACCGTTGCCTACCCAGATAGCTGTGCTGCCAGTACTAGCCGGTATTTCTTTTTCTAAGCCGCTAGACGGCGTCGTCGGCGCCGCAATTCTCAAGATGGCAGCGCCGTAAAAGAAAAGGTCTATAGTCCGTTGCAACCTAAGACGAAGGGCGAGGGTAAAACTGACCGGGGAGGAGGAAGCAGACGGAACGCTAAATAGAGGAGGAGATTTCTCCCTCTCTTCTCCAGTGTTCCGTCTGCTTCCTCCTCCCCGGCCAGTCTTACCCTCGCCCTTCGTTCTTAGGTTGCAATGGACTATAGGCACGCAAGTGGCTTGAAATGACGGCAAAGGGAGGATGGTGCGAGCGTAGACATGACCGACGCGGGTCGCACAGCGACAAATCTTTGAGAAATTTTATTACCTACCTGAGATTCTTCTAATTTTGAAAATGGTGCCTACCGATAACTAATCTACAGAGTAGAGATATTGCTAAATTACCCAAGCATCAAGGTGAAGGCAGGGAATGCTGTTACACGCGCCGCAGGTGCCGCCGTCTGCAGTTGTAACTGCTCTAAAGCAAACGGATAAGAGAAATGGCATCTTGCATGCGCTTTCGTTATAGTTTGGTTATTTATTTCAAATCTTTTATACGGAAAAGGCGTGCTTTGCGAGCGTGCAGTTTTTAGTCACTTAACACGAAAACTCCATGGGACGCTAGCCATAAACAGCTTCTCAGTAAAAAACATTTTAAATGCCAATCATACTGTGCGTACTCAATTGTCTACAGACGAGAACATCTAGTTTCGGTGCACTTCAGATTTTTAGGCTCTACTATTAAGGACAGAGAAGTAATGTGACTGTATTCTAGACATACCTGGGCCCCCGATCTACCAACGTGTTTGTAATAAAATTTGTGCTCAGCATTGTACGAGGGGCGTTCATAAAGTTCGTATTATTGTCACGAAGAAATAGAGATTCAGCAATCAAACTCGAGTAGGAGTTGACACTTTGTCTACATGTTCGCCACCAAAAGTTATCCACTTTTTTCAGCGATTCACCACATGCCGGAGGCCATTGTTATAGGACTCCTCGTTTTGAGAGTTCATGAATCGCTCCACTTAAGCAATCACTCTGTCGCCGTCCTTGTAATTCGTTCCTCTTATTTGGCCACACTGGAAGTGTCTGTGTCATTTAACTAAAGTGTCATAAACTGGGGTGTTGTCCGCGAACAACGCTTCTAGATTGGAATGAATATCCTTGGCAATGCTTTTCTTCAAATGAAAACAACGGATCACTGCGTGTGCTTGACACCGACGGGCGGTGCCATTTTTGTTTCGACTCCCTAGTGGCGTTCCGAGCTACTATAGCATGCGATGTTTATATTGTGTAGAAACTAGACGAACGCGCGCTCATGTTGATGCCTGTTTTGTTCCGTTTCTTTAAATTTTTTCTGCCGATAATACGAACTTTATGAACGCCCCTCGTATATTCGTTAGCATTTGATTCAGGTTAAGAGAAATATCATAAAATGATTCTGGTTGCTTTTGAACACTTCTATACACATTTGAGCCTAAATTACATGAAAGTTTGTGGAAGGTCTACCTAATAGTCATCGGGAAAACGTTTCAAAGGGATTTCTTGGCTCTATTCATAAAAGCTCCGGCGCTACTAATAAGATCCAAAACGTCTCAGTACAAACGATCCTAAACTCCTTCCTTCAATTGTGTGGAATGTAACCCGCATTGTCAGAGGACCATAAATCTGCAGAAAGAGCAAGAAACAGGGCCGTCTTTTATGCATTCCAGTTCTCTTCAGCAAACTGCCGAGCTCTATTGAGACGATTTGCAAAGTGTTTTTGTGTCTTCTAAAGACAACCGAGGGAAATAATGTGTCAGAAAAAGAACTTGGCTTGAAATCTTCATGAATTATTCACCATGGTGATTTACATTTGAAAAATATAAAAAAAAACTAGCATGAGGGTGAGTTGTATGGAGATTTCACGGGAAGCCACTGTGAGAATGCGGGAACCTGAAGGTGTCTGCCTTTTTGAATCGTTTTGACAGTCCACTTCCGCTGCTTGAACACAAAAGGAAAGCGCAAGCACTCATTGCTATGGCAGCACTTTCGTCTTTTGCTCACGTAAAGAGCTTACCACGGACCCCTCCAAAATATAAAAACAAGAAAAGCTAGTAATGTTTTGTGAAACTAGACATATGCCATGCACAATCTAGTGAGATCACGAACTCGCCTCGCCACTTAGGATATCGCCGTATCCACACAGAGATAGTGACGTAGCAACTCCTGGGCAAATGTCGCGCTTATAAATAAGATTTTATTTACGTTTTAATTATAAAGTATGTGGTAAGAGAAACGGAAAAAAATATAGACATATAGATACAGGACTCTTTGAAATACACAACTTTAGCTAAACAACGCATTTTGACATGGTACTATTTACTGGTCTAAGTATGCTATAATACAAGTCGATGCCAGTTAATACACTTAGTAGACAATGTTTACTCAAATATCTAAGTAAGCTACAAACAACCTCTAAATTTGAACGCAGCCGAATATGGAGATACGCTGTTTTATACTCGACGTATGGTGTTTTATATACAGTTACCGCCATGCAGAATAAAATCGAAAATAAATTATATAAAAAATACCAAGTCCAGCAGGTGCACGGCAGGCAAGGAACTTCTACCTATGGACCACGGAGAAACGCGCTCAAATTGACCAGAGGAAAACGACGCTTGTCTTGGAGCTACTGACGACAATAATTTTGTTTTGCACGAACCCGTGCATTTATTTGCTACTAAACCAGAAATAATTAAATGAACTGAAGAAATAGGTTTTTATTTTAACAGCGTGTTTAAAAGAGATTTAAGTGTTCTGTTTCTTGGCTTGACGCAATAGAGCATAAAATATAAAATATACCAAACTTTCACGTTCGGTGGCATTAGGGAATGCTAAGACCAACATACGTTTTACAAGACTATGTGCCACTTAGTAGCTGTTACTTAAGTTGCAAAAGGACGTCACATATTAGTCCCTCACCTTGGATGTGTATTATACACAAGCGATGCCTGGTTGTGTTGATCAAACTTTATCCCTAAAATTATGCTGCTGCACTTTGGGTTATAGACTGGTTCGGGTCCAGTCATAAATTACGAACTCGAAACAACGACCAAACTATGACTAGCGTCATTGTTGTTAAATAATGTTCTGAAAAGGGTTAATTGCTTCCACATGGGCTAACTAGGCTAATTTTTATAACATTTGTCTTTTCTTTTGTTACATATTTTTGTCTTCTAGCTAGTATGGTGTTTTTATTACGACAAATTGTTTAGTCATACTTATCTCTTCCCTCGCTGCTACAGAGCAAAACCACATTGATGATATCAAAATAATTATTTCTGACTGGCGAACGCTGGCTTTTTCTCTCATGCCCTTAGACAATTGAGCGGTACTGTTTTTATTTACCGTGCCGTGGTTCCAGGGTACTTAAGCCACTGTAGTGGTCAAGCCGCACTCAAAGCCACAAAAAATAATAGAAATAAAAGTTGATGTCCTCGGAACGCGTGATACTCTCGTCTCTCGAGACAGAAAGCACCAAAAACACCGACCCGTCGGCTGTGTTTTGATCCTTTTTCTAGACTACCATTATTCAATGACAAAGAAACCATAAGAATGAGTGATGACAATGCGATTTATTTTCATAAGAAAATATCAGCAACACCTTATGTTATTGGCAAGGACGAAGATAACTACTTATTGTTTACATCTTCCCTCAAAGGTCAGCGACGGATGTGGTCGTCCATGATAGCCAAAATAATAAAAAAGAAAAGAAGACAAAGATTTTAATATTGACAAGGTGCGCCGATTCTTAATTATTCGGAGTTTGAGTCATCCGAGCGGCTCATTCATTCATCGCTTAAATTGCAATTAGCCGGCGGAGTAGATACGAAATACCTTACGTCTTTCGCGTCGCTAACGACAGCCGAGACGGTCCCCGTCCGCGTCCGAGGCAAGACTGCCGTCATGGGTGCTGCGCTGACTTTGGTGATGAGTTTGCTTCAATTGAAAGGTCTCGAATGTCTTATTCGATAAAGTTTTCTTGCGTAAGTAATATAGGAGAATATCACAAAAAGTGTATATAATCGAGGAGCGGAGGTTGCTTGAAACGAGAAGTAAGAAGACTAGCTATGTGACACCCCGTTTTAACTCAACCTCTCACAACCCGCACGCAGGAATGATAGAAAACGAAGCAGAATCTTAAAAACCGCACAGAACACCGGCGTTGATGACTAGCACAGTTTGTGTAAGATGTTTAATTTATGAAGATCTGTTGGCATCATGTCCGGATTAAAGACAAGCAAAATGGACAGGATACCGTGGCGTTCTGTGTTGGAAAGCGCAACGACAAGCTTGGCTCGTTTTATTTTGTCTCCTGCTGCCGCATTATAGGATTTATTTGATGAATGTCCGACGCACAAGCATGCAGCATTTATCATATTGCTCAGTTAACTTTCACTGGAAACATGATTTGAAGGAAACTCCGTGCTTGCCACAAAACAAACCAGTGAATATGCGGATACACCGCTTTTACCTAAATGTTGTTTCATATCAACGCAGTTCACCTTAATAACCGGTTCGATAGTAATATTTATGCTGACAAAGCAAAAATATTGCGCAAAAAATAAATCCTCTTCTTACGTAAACCTCTGAGTACAACAAGCGGAACTAGAGGGCCTGGCTTGAATGAATCTTGCGCAGCAGTGAATTGCTGAGCGCGTTCCGCTGGAAGAAAGAGCATGTATCATCAGGGTTATCGTGAAGATAGCCCTGCTGATACAATTAGATTGTGTCACAGATACGCTATAAGGGTATTTAATTAGTGATATATTTACTAGCAGTTTATCCTTCATGCCTACGCTGGGTGGGTGTGGTATACAATCTATAATTCACTACGCATAGAAAAAAGAGAATATAATTTAACGCGAATCCCAAGTATGAGGCAGTTCTAAGAAGTTATATTTAGGCTAGTACTTTTCAAAATGAAGTTATCAGAAGGAATTGAAGTCATACCTAGCCAAATTGAGGCAAACTCACTGAAAACACATGAAGCATCTTGCCATTTACCTGATACGATGAATGCGTGTTGTGAGGTTCATTTTCCAGGTAGCTTTTAAAAAAATTAATAAATGATTCACCAAACAATACAACCTTTTTATTTCAGAAACCGTACGCCACTTTCCAGAAACATGTACGAAACTTAAGTGTTCAAAGGAGCTTGAAATACAAAACGACGGAGCGATTGCTTTCTTCCTCCCAAACAACTCCTGATGTCTTTATTTTGGAGTAAACTAAATGTACATAAATATATATGCGCGCACCATGAAGCAGATATTTCAGTAAATCTTTTATGACGACCTGCGGGCATAAAAGAAAATCCAGGTTGCTCTTCACGTAAACGGAACTTCGTTGACCGCCGAAATAAAGAGCGCGATAGCGGGCCAACCAGAGATACACGTGGAGACTTGAAGAGAAACGTACGGCTCCATTTTCTCCCGTGCGTCGGCCATTTCCGATTCTGGTCATGCGTTTTCCGAACAGAAACACGCCGAGCATTCTACGGGTTTTTATTCAATCAAGACTTCGGCCGACTGCCCTGTCTTTCTTCTTCTTTTATTTTCCGCATTTGAATGGAGTACGCGCGGGACAAGATAAGAAAAAAAAAACAAAAAAAAACAAGGACTCGCAACATTAGGGTAGCACACGAACTCGGATTCCTCGACGTGCCCGGTCTGTGTTCGGCCCAAAATGCATTATTCCATAAAAAGACAACCCTCGAGCTAAGTGCTTCAATGTTTTATCACAAACGCTGAAGATTGTTTTATATATATAAAAGTGAAATGCATTTCTGTAAGGTGCCGGAACAGCTTTCTTTTGTTGTGGACAAAGAGTTGGAAGTTAAAGTAAAACATATGAGGTAAAATATCGCAGCTTTAGTTGAAGTATATATTATTGGTTAATTAAAAATACTCTATTGTAGCGTTTAAAAGCGTTCTGATTATGGTAACGTCTTCATGTACATGCTTGTGGAAAAGTTGCATCAGTCTTATATGAGCGGTGTTATTTTAAACAAAAAACACGCAAAAAGAGTACATCTGAACAATATACAAAGCCCAGCTGTCAAAGGGCTTTTATGACTACCCCAGAAAGCGCACGGCTGTAGTCAATAATGGCTGCAGACATGTATGGACCAAATTATAGCCATGCCTGGCAGAGCCTTGGGGCATATGACTATGTGTTAAATTGCAAGCTCACCAGGCGTGTACGTGTACACGCGCATGCACTTCTAATGACGTTATAAGCTCTCATAGTGTACAAAATAAAAGGGTAACTGCGCATTCCTCCATAAAGCATTTCCTCTCTAGTTTAATATTCGGTATATACTATCACCATGTTTATTAATGAGTCAGCATTAGTACCCACATGACAAAGAAAAGCTGACGGCGTCCGTCTGTGGACAAGACAATGAAAAGGGAAGCGCGCCGCGTAGAAAGGAGGAGAGTAGTGAAGGACAAAGGCGAGAGGGAGACTACGTAACGGAGCTGAAGCCAATGCGCGCGCGAAGGATGGGGCGAGTCGGAACTTTCACGCGTGCGGAGCGCGTATGCCTTGGTTTGTGCTCCAAAACTTAAAGGAAGATTCATTGGTGGATCCTTAGTAAATACGGTAGCATGGCCTTTGGGAAACACCACACACGTCCCCATTTGGGAAACGCAAACACTGACCCCGTAACGAAGCCAAAAACAAAAGTGAGCAAAAAATAGAGGAAGAAAAAGAGAAAGACAATAAAGAAAGCAAAAAAAAAAATGAAGTGATCGGCGTTTGCGTTTCTTGAAAGAGGGTGTGTCTCGCGCTTTCCAAGTGTCATGCTGACGCATTTTTGTTCCATCGACTTCGTTTTTCCATTTTTTTTTGCTTTTTTGTGCAATTATCAACCAACCTCTTTTTAGCAATTAGTTAGGTAAATAAACGGCATAAATTGGGATAACGCCTCTCTTCATTTCTATATCAGATATAAAATGCAAACTTTAGGGGGCAGTATAAAGGAGTCCTGAGGTGGAATAGAAATTGCGTGCTCCTACAATCCTGTTTCCTCGCAGTACAATGTTAGCTAGATTGAACGCAGCATGGTCATGCAGGTTATTTAGAGCCTCTCTTAGTCAGAGAATACAACCGACGTTGCGATGCATTTTTTGGGGGTATTTTAAGGAGACCTCTCGAGAAAACAGGCCATAGCAAGTAGTGAGGGACAATCCATCCTAAATGTAAGCTAGCGCAGCCTCTTTAGAACGGGAGGTATGTTTCTCCACCAGCTCACCCATATTGTGGTGCAGCCAAACGTTCCCGTTGAACTACCCGCTCGTACGGGTTTATTCTCTTTAACGAGAATTATATATTTCGCAGACGTTTTCATGCAGTGCATGGCGGATTACGACGTTACTTAGATCACAAATGAACAAAAACTCGAACAAACCGAAAAAAAAAAAAAAAAATTGGATTCTGTTACCAGAACCGCGTGCACTATGAAATTGTTTTTTGACCGTTGCTTGCTTTTTTAGTTGTATTTTTTTGTTTGGTTCGAGTAGAACTCGGAAAATATGATCGTTCAATATCTGCCCTAGCAATACAGGCACGACGCTTAAAATAAACATGAATTGATAGTGGCGTATTGTTTATTACCTGCTTTTCCCAAAGCTTCGGACGTCTTGTAACCAGTGCTTTGATGTGCATGAAATTGTAAGCTTGGTCCTTTTTTCAGCCAGTGAGCTGTGCTGGGAATCTATTAAACACAGGTTAAGCAGTAAAAGAAAGGGCATCGATCTTTGTATTTTTTTTTCATAAAGATGCGGCTACTTTATTTTTTGTGAATTTTTCTCAAATGTATACTTGTATTATACGAAAATTAAAATATATAAAAAATCCATTCGTTTCTGCTCAGCAAAAACTGAAAACCAAAATACCAAAGCAATCATATGAGGTAAAATATCGCAGCTTTAGTTGAAGTATATATTATTGGTTAATTAAAAATACTCTATTGTAGCGTTTAAAAGCGTTCTGCAGAGCTGTTTTCAAAAACAGCTCTGCAGGCTTCAGGACTCTGGTTATGCAAGCACACTCCTAATACCGGTATGCGAGAGCCTCTGCAAGCAAGTGCGGAAAAAACAGGAAATCAATGCACAACCAACGAAAAAGAAGCCCCCCAATCCTCTTGTGGTGATGCCATACGTCCACGGGATAACGCATCGCCTAAAAAAGATTGCCGGCCGACAAGGCGTACAGGTCGTATGCTCAGCCCCCAACAAGGCATATGCCATGTGCCGTAAGGTGAATTGTAGGAATGACCAAAATCAGAGGTCAAACTGTGGCATCGCGCACCGAACACCGTACGCCCCGTGCGAGAAAGGAGTTGTGTACAGAATTCCGTTGTCATGTGGCAAATGCTACATTGGACAAACTGGGCGGTGTATTAACGACCGCGCCAGGGAGCATGCAGCTTCCGTTGGCGCACTAATGTCAGCTGGTCATCTTCCGGCGCATTGTCGAGTATGCCAATGCGCTCCTGATTTCGACAACATTACCATCGTCGGACAACACAGAAACCAGCTTGCGAGGGAAATCGTGGAATCTCTGGCTATTGAGGCGCACGGAGATGACTGCGTGAGTGCCGCCTCCATTACGCTTTTTCCGAAAGAAAAACTGTATCTTCTGGGAGCGCCCCAAGTGAGAAACAAAGGCGGGAACACGTGAACGCTAGCCACCAAATATCAAACCGAAGAAGAAGAAGTTACCCCTGGAACTGAATAGTATAATTCATGCGGGTAGATGAAAAGGAAAAAAAAAAAAAAAAAAAAAGGAAAAATTTCAGTAAATAGTATTATTCATGAAGGTGGACGAAAAAGAAAAAGAAGAATTTCAGTAAATGGTTGATAGTCCAGCAGTGTGTGTCTCTTTTTCTCTACTCCTTGTTTTTTCCTTACGTTCAGCTGGAAACCTTCAGAATCAATCATGCACACTTCGCTCTATTTTCCTTTTCTGAAATGAAATACCCTATTAAAGTGAAGTTAATATAACTCATAACAAAAGTCATTATTTTTGTCAGTGTTTCTACGCCCTAGCATTGAAGAAACCAAATATTTTTCTTTAGTATGCTCGCACTACATTTATACCTTTGTCCACACCGTATTGTCGCACTACAAGTGCACCATCGTCCACAGCAGACCTAGTTAAACTTAAGGTCAGACGTTTTTGCCCGCAGTCAATGGCACAAATATGTTCTAATAAAATTCAAATTGGTAATGTAAAATATCGCACGAAAGGAGAGAAAATATGAACGCAATATTTCAAATATTGTCAACATTCTTTCTTGCTTGGTACCATGCCCAGAAATAAAAATAGGTACAATAATCTACTGAAAGATAAAAGTTCACATTTTACCGTATTGGCTGTTCAGTGATCATGTAGTCCAAAATATATTGCTGATTAGTACAGAGTGCAGCGGGACTAGATGCCCGTGCACTGCCTTCTAAGAATATGGTTCAAGGTTACACCCGAAAACCAAAGAATTAAAGTTCAATATATACATTTTTAAAGTGTTTAACCGTTCCCCACATACACGAAACGATAGATTCGGAGTGATTAAAAACGAGACTGCCTGCCAACGTTAATCAGATTGCATTATTATGACATTCAAGATCCCGTGTCGGTGGCTGTAGAATTTGTATTTTTATTTTAAATTAAGCATGGAGGTATTACTTACTCACGGCATGCAAGCTTTTAATTTTACCAAGGTACGAGTTTTAAAAAAAAAAGTTTTTCTTAACATATCGGGGTCATTCTCTTTATTGCGGCTACAAAACAGTTACAAGAAATTTGAGATAATTCTCTTTTCCTGCTTCGGTCTAATACGGCTACGTTCGCGAAAAAGAAATGGATTCTGGCTTCTGTTCGGGTCCATCTTTAATAAGTTTGTTTTTTAGATGTTAGCGCTGTCTGTGCAGTGCTGGCCCCTCGTTCTCAATCTTAGTTCCTCAATCGATTTTTAAAGTAAGGTTAGATTCTGCCGTACGACGCCAGACTGTTTGATTATTTAACTGGAATTTTATGTTTAAATATGCAACTACAACAAAACCCAACGTTATCTGAAATACAATAGCATAGAGGTACTCAATGTATTCAATTAGCTTCGAAGGAACCATATTTTTGCACGGTGATGTAACTACAAAAAAGATAAGTTTTTTTTTAGATGTTGAGAACACGATGGAAGTGAGCCAAAGCTGCAGGGCTTGCTGCTTCTTAGACACGAAGTCAAACGTCAATATTCAAGAACAAGAACGAAGTGTGCAAACAGGAGTGGTGCTCGGGATTATCTAAGTAGGGCACAATGGGATAACAGACGGCTGCGCTTGCGCACAAAGGGTCAGATACAACTGCATAACAAAGCAATATGCCCATATATTTATTATATGATGATAATACTTGATTGTATAGGAACAATTAGTTTGCATACACGGCAGTGTAATCAATTACAAAAAAAGATGTTCAGTTGGAATAGTTTGCTGCCATTACCATAGTGAAGTAGTCGCACAACGGGACCTAACAATTAAGAATCCCTCAAATCAAAGGGGAGAGATATTTAATGTAGCATTGAGTAATAAAGCTTTAATTTAGAACTGCCTCTAGAAATGCTAATATAAATATTAAACAACGCAGTCCGAATATATTAGATGTTTGTGTTTTTGTCGACGTTAAATTATGGAAGTTGGATATTTCTACATTTTTTGCAAAAGTGATCTATTATAAAATTACAAACTGAATTATTAATAACAATTATACAGAGTGAACTTGAACCCTCATGAGTGATTAACATTATTGTACCAAATTCTGTGATATGTGGTCGGTTTTCCAACATATATTATGTATGCACACAAAATTCGACTGTATTTTTTCCGCACAATTTACACACATTATTGCAACAAGTATCTAAAATGACACCGTCATGCCAAACATTGAATGAGACCAAATCGCGAATTGCTTTAAGTTCACTGCTTGTTCCAGCACATGCTGGTACTTTGTTTTTTGCGATCCTGAACTATTATTGTAAAGTGCAGTACCGACTGAAATGAAATGCCCAGTTGAAGACTTCTCAGTTTAATTTTAAAAGAAAGTCACGTACAGTGGTGGAAAGACCAACGAAGTCACAGGAGCGTGCGGCCTCAAGCTACACGCGCGCGTGATGCTGGCGGCGAGAGGAACAACGCGAGCCAGGCGCCGACCGGTTTGCAAGATTAGCGGCTATCAACATCCGCCTATCCGGCCTAGCTATGTTTCATAGGACTTACCTATTACAGCGAAGTTTTATATGACTCACAGGTCGGAGTTTTAGAATTTGTTCGTGTCGTCGGCCTAAAAAACAACAAAAAAAAAACGCATCCTTCAGCGATTGAAGCGAAAAGTCTATATCAACCACACAATATACAGCACAACATTCATTTAAATAAAGACCAAGCACAAAACTAGAATCCGAACCAGAAAATTGATGATAAGGCGCTCTCGATAACAATGCGAAGCACGTACAGCTCACCGCATACGTTTCGCGGTAAAGGTTACTGTTGCGCAGGCTGCCATGACGACAGCAGCTTGCGACGCGGGGAGTGAGGTCACTAGCCTTTCATATTATGAGACCCTTTTGGTGTTTACAAACATGAACTGCCGGTTGCGCCTCAAGCGACGTTACGAGCAAAATTCCACATGGTACGTTATACAAAAATTTATTTATTTGTGATTTTAATAATATTGTAGGCTCAGTTACATGATTTTACTTCATAAATTTTATCCTAATATGAATCTCTTTGCTTGCTGGGTCCTTTTCAAGCTGTCTTCAAACCTCATGAAATTCACTAGAACATGTATCCAAAGCTGAATAAGTGTACTTGCTCCTTTTCTTAGTAAACTAAACTCTCTCGAGTAGGTCAATAAATGTCCTCTATTGAAAGGAGACCTTATGCGAGTAGTCAGATTGATTCGTCGCTTAAATAGAGCGGTTGAAACCCCTACCAATGCGAGTTCCCCAATATTTCCGGTGTTTTCTTTCGCTTTATTTAATTTCATGCATATTTGTCCCTTGTATTAACAAAGAAAAGCCTTTGCAGACGCTCTTTGGCTTTGCAGTTAAAATACTGTACTTGAAACGATAGATTTCATGTGGTTTCAGAGGTCAGTCACTTCAAAGCTAATAAACACGTTACGTGATCTCCTAGAAACAGGATTGTTTCATTATGTCGCGTAATTTATTGGGAATGCCAATAATCAACAAATTCCAAAGCATACAACGAGCGTCCAACAAAAATTGTGTCCTGCGTTTGTTATGGTGCTGTGTGCTTCAAACGGGATTGATTACCTTATCAGTACCCAAACACGTACATTACGAGCATAATTTTTGCCAAACAAATTTCTGCTGTTTTAACAATTTTTTACCTTGCTCTACTTTTATGCGCTACCAATCAATCATTGTTGCATCTCAGTAGCAGTGTCATCGAAACCGGAAGAGGTAATTATATTTCGTTACACGTTATTTTCAGTTCACACACTGAATATTTTATATAATCGAAGCACTTCTTGAAACACAAATTGTGAATACATTACTACATAACCGTGTTATTATTTGAATAACTAAAGAACATCTTATTATATGCTGGGAGTTTCCGGTCAGTATTAATAACTTGTTATGGGGTACTTGCTGGAGCAAATTAGCCTTGCTTCGAGAAACAATGACGTTGTGCCTACTCGGAGAGGAAGATTTGAACATGAAATCGTATTCCCGAAGAAACGTCCGACTGTGTTTCATCTGAACTGAGAAGCGTGGCCGAAATAAAACTTTACTTCCAGGTATTACGAGTTCGTCACATCGACAATGTACAGTATTCATAAGTGAAATATACTTTCTTTAAAGCAAGCGATTGTTTTCTGTATTTTGTTTTACGTCTGTCACAAGCCATCAACACATGTGCCATTGTTCATTGGAGACGTGCAATACGAAAGCATAGTTGTTTGTTGTGGTGTGAATGTTGTTTTAGGCTCACTAAAAATGTGCTAGATTGTATGTTTTTCAATGTATGTGTCTTTTAATACCTGAACGCTGTCATTAGCATTTCATAAATGCTTCGTGACTATGCAGATTCACGGTGACATTCTCTATTAAAGGGGCTGGTTTACAGTCGATAGACAATATTACGTATTTTTGACTACGCTCCAAATCCCTCTTGAACAAAATATATATTTCACAAGCAATAAAATGGGTTAATATTTGTAAACAAAATTAATGTAATTTCGTTAGCCCAATTAAGCTTATTTCTATTCCTCTTTACATGTCTGAGTCCTTCATATATATATATTAATTATAACCTGTGGGAGAACAAAGTTCCACCTTGATGGTGAAGTAGTATCTAAAATGTGGATTCTTATAAAACATTATATAAAGGTCCGTCGATGTTACGCGCTTTACTAAATGTTTCTTTTTTGCAAGGCCGCATACGTTGTTCAGAATTGCAAATGGCGGCCACTGATTTCGGGAAGGACCGATCCAGCTTTTCAAATTAACTCGAAAGGTCGTGCAAATATTTAAAGCAATGGGTCGTTCTCCACACCAATGCTCATTGGGTGTCCCTTTCCTCCGGAGCAGCTTGGCGGTACTATTGCACCGTCACTCCAGTTGTATTTTTGATAAACTCGATCTGCTCCTGCGACAATTTTTCAAAACGTAACTTTATGACAATGTCACAAAGATTTTTCAGAAATTTTCGAAATTGCTCAGCTTAAAATTACATCCATGGATAATGGTGGCCAGTTGGGCTAGTGGGTTTCTTGTCGTGGTGTAACACGCCAAAAAAAAACACGAACGAAAATAGAGCGAGAACACTCCACTTCTCCGTTCGTTTTGGTCCGTGTTTTGTGACGTATTACACCACAGATAATTGATTTTAAAATAGTTCGCCTCATAAGATCAAAAATGATCATCCTAAATGGTTGTCCGAAATAAAACGGTTTAGGTCAAATTTTGTAAGTTAATGTCCCATTTACATGTAACATTTTAGATAGAAAATATTGAAGTTTGAACCTAATCAATGTGCGCACAGAACTTTCACTGCAAAAATATTTTACTTGTTTACTTTTCTGGGTCTTCTAAAACGTTTAGGGAAAAAAAAAAGAAAGCTGTGCTCCGCAAACTGACGCAACGTCTTGAAGCGTAAAGTTGCTCCTAAAATATTAGATATATATTTGTTATTTTAGCAATTAATCTTCGGAACCCACGTTGCACAAACTTGAACGACCTTTGAGGGCTATTCGACTAATCTTGCGACAAAACCGGGCAGCCTATACTACGAGGACGCTGGGGATGTCGTTATTCACTTAGAATGCGCTGTGGCAATCGATTTTTATTATCTCGACTCAACGGCTAACTTGTCAGTATTTAGCCGAAGCACCCGCTAGGTTTTCGTCACCGGGGGTGGACACAGCGCTAAATGGTGCGGCCCCATAGAGACACTGGATTGGCTGTAGCTATATTTTTGTTCATACAAAAGAGGAGGAAGGCGGATTTCGCAATACAATAAAAAAAAATAGACAAACGTTGTGTGCTCAGGATTTGACCCTAGAATAAATACTAAGGGTGCGGCCCGAACATAACCGTTTTGTTTCTTTGTAGGGGAATTTCATCTGATCTTTTATTGAATAGGATGATCACTGGATCAGTTTCATCATTCATTTTGTAGGCGCCTCTTAGCTAGAAGCTGCTCAAGCAGAAATTGCGACACGATATAGAGGCCTAACTTCAAATTCCAGCTGTCACAGGGCTTTCTGCACTTCGCAACAACAAGTGCACATCCTTTCCCTCGAGGAACTTGGCAGAGCGAACCGATGCACTATACAGAGTCATTTTCAACCGTCTGGCACGTTATTCGCAATCTGCGAAGGATGATTCTGGAATCATGTTTGGACCTAAAGAAAATATTCTTCACAGTCACATTGAGCGTTACGTAAGCACGTGAAACGTCCTACTTAACCGCGACATGCTTTTTCTGGGGCCGATCTTGCACTTTCTTTTATACAGAAAGGCTAAATTAACAAATGCAACATAAAATAGTGCCCTCAAGCGGTTATAAAAAGGAAATCACACGCAAGGTGTTTGCATTTAATTCGAACATATTTTTCTAAAAGGAGGCGAACGTAAGCCGTCTTCACCATATTTTTATCAGGGTTCGCGGACATTATTACATCAGGGGATAATCCTAATGGTAACTTTGGAATTTACATTCAAATTTTAGTTAACATCCTATTTATTGTTTTCAGGGGTCTTGTTGAAATTGCATTATTGACGAAAGTTATTACTGGAGGCCAGACAAATTTAAAGAATGTCCAAAAATCCCATGTTTTTTTATACAGTATATATTAATCCGTTATTTTCGTGTTTTTTTCCGCCGATTTAAAAATTGCGTGAAAACTAGTGCCGCAAGCCCTGCCCACGATGGCGCTTGGAAGAGTGACATAGTCGTTTTAGTCACGTCGTCTTTTGTGTCCTCGGCGTATCCACAAAGGACAGGCTGCCCTGAAAGTGACGCCAAGATTGAAACGACTACGTTCACTCTTTCAAGCGTAAATGTTAACACGGCTCGCGGCGCTTTTTTTCTACAAATTTTAAAATCGAGGAAAAAAAGAAAAAACGTGAAAATTGATTGTATAATATTTTAAAAGTCATTAGACATTGTAAAAGAGTGGCACATAAAATACGAGACACAGAACAGGCAGAACACAAGACGGGCGCTATAATTGTTCTGCCTTTCTGTGTCCCGTCTTTCATACTTTACTTTTTTACCACGTCTGTAAACAACCAACTAGCCCGTCAATCCGCTATATCAAAAGCCTTTACCTTGTCGCATTTTGTTTAACATTTTCTGGCCTCCGAAAGTAATTACCAGTGATATTTCAAGTGCAACATGACCCCGGAAATCAATAATTAAAAGGGTAGCCAACAAACTTTAGTAAATTAGACAACTTACCGTGATGGTCATTCTCTCAGCTAATGCTTTTCGAGCCCGCTGATTGCAGGGTGTAGACGGCACTTGTGTAATACGCAAACCCCCCCTTTTTTTTTATCTGTTCAATTTAAAAAGCAAACACCCCGTATAATGTACTTGGCTCTTTAGAGGTCTCCGTTGCTTCGAATTACCTAATAAAAGGGGCGAAAAACTAAATTAATATATATATATATATATATATATTGCTTTTTGATAGGGTTGATATTATTCAATGAGGACTCAAACATGATAAAGACATGTTAGTAGAGTATTACTTTTAACTATACCACAACTAATTATGAGTGAAAAGCAAGAGGGATCCTGCAATTGTTTTTTTTTTTTCATTAATGGTGAGTAGAGTTGGAATTTAGCACAGTCCAACCCCTAAAAGATTTGGAACTACTGATTCAGCACTTTATGTACATTCTATAGTATCATGCAGCCTGTTCGAAGTATGCCCAATTTGTTTAGTTCGCTAAAGAATAAAAGTGTAAGAATGTCGCCCTTTGAGATGCGAATGTGTCTGCCTTGAGTGGTAGTGCGAGCGTCGCATTAAATCTGTGTTTTCGTGTTTTGTTCCTGTAGGTTTTCCGATGATAACAATAAAAATTGACAACTTGGACTTGACGGAAGTAACAGGTATGGAGCACATTTTTGGTCCTATTTGTGACTCTCTCTTTATTCGACAGTAATTATTCTAAATGCTTCAGAAAAAAAAAAAAAGACTTATTGTTTCGAATGCGAACGTTTCGTCGTGTCTTTGCACTTAGTTGCTGTCGTGATTATTCAACGTGGTAAGAGAAACACTTTTGGGAAGATATACCACATAAAGTATTTAGAAATATACATACAGGGATAACTGGCAAGCACAGGTATGATGCAGATGATTAACTACATTTTTAAAAGGTGTCGTGATTCGCATTCGAAATTCATTGACAAGTTCTCGAAAACGTAATTTGACATAAAATATAGTACAATAGATTTTTAATTTTTTTCACGTTTAAAATTGTAGTTTTTTAATAACCCAAGAGAGATTATGCGTGAAACGCTGCCATAACGGTAAAGGGGAAAATAATTTAACGAACACAAAATTTGAATAGTTAACAAAAAAAACTTATTTATAAATTTGTTTTTAATGTTGCCACTATTCGCAGCGATCAAAGCGAGGAAACGAGTGAAACATAACCTACGCATATTTAATATTTGGTGGAACCATATCTTTTTGTATCGATAGTGTTTTGATCCGGTAAGAAACTCAATTTGTAAAGTAAAACATTTCCCCCTTGGATGTTTTTTGTTCACCATCTCTCTCATCTTTGTTGAAAATTCCGTTTTACCTCGATATTTTGAGAGTTTTAGATCTTATCTGAAAAATCTCTTCGCGTAACAATGTAAATATATTTGGCCCGCAATATTTTCATGGCCTTTCCGTATCTGGCATTTGTAAAATTGGCAATGTTATTTTTATTTTGTTTTAATACTGTTTGTTTATAATTTAGAATTTTAGACGTACACGAATACACCTTGGTGAGGGCATGAATTCTAATAGTAAAATGAATATTTCTATAAACATTTATAGATGTTCACACACTACATGGAACTCTTTGGTTTCACTAAAAAAAAAACAGAAAAAACGCGCGATCTAGATTGCTATTTTGAATTACACGAGATAGTTTTTGAAAGTACCAAAATGATACTTACTATCAACTGCTTCTAAAAACGCATTTTCCCCCTAATCTGCAAGGCGTTACCCGACAACGTGCGCGACAGTCCACTGAAGCAACTGCCGCTTCAGGAGCGCGCGCGGCGGCCGCGAGAAAGTGGTCAACGGTCCGACTTATCCGGCCTAATTGCGACTCCGACGGCTGGTAAGGGCCGATCGAAGCCATCATCTCCCGAAACGCCCACTCGGTGCCTAATGAATCGCCAGCTCAGGAGGACACGAGCGCTGGAACGCGAAGCCGCCGGCGTGCTTAATTTCGCGCGAGGAACTTGGCACCGCTCTGCTCTCTCCCTTTGTACAATGCCCTCCGCGTTCTCGCTGGGATAAGGGCTGCTAGGCCACTTGCCCGGAATAACCAGGAAGTCCTGACGAGTTCCAAGAGACTGGCAGGGTGGATGTGCCACGGATAGGGACCCCGGAGGATGGTCCCCTCGTGAATTAATTAGTTCTGCCTCAAAAGGTCTTCGTGCTCAGTTGGTGCTATTCTCACAAATGGAGTCGACGGGGCCCGATTGTGGCCTCTTGCCTAAACACTTTTTTTTTATCCCATCCATGTCATGAACGATGATGTCGCGTTATCTGTCAAAATGTGCTCCGGAAACACTTCATTTATTTTTAACGGAAAGGTAAACGGGGTTATAGTTTTACCGTCCCTCGCAGTTTAAAAAGTACAGAGTGCGTTTTAGGATATTCATGATTCCCGCTTTGTGAATCGTTCTTGGGCGTGTTAATTCGCCGCTGTCTTAGACAACAAAGTTACAAGGCGATAGTAAGACGTTTGCTACTCGCCACGCCCTACCTTTCTGTTTGTTTTTAAGCTATCGCCGATTATGCGGAGAGAACGTTATTTTTTTTGCGCATGAGTTGCGGTAACGTCAGAACGACGCCAAGTTCTGATTGAATTGGATTGGTGTATAGTGGATATACCTCAGGGCAAGCTGCCTTGAGGTCTGCCCCCTATCCTTCAATCAAATCCAACCAGAGTTGAGCGTTTAGACATCACCAATAACCCTGCAAAAGAAAAGAGAAGAAAAAAAAAAGACGAATTTGGGTTTTGCATAGAAATAATACCTGATTAGGGTTCGGTGCAGCCCATGTGGCGCTTATTTAGATATCACTTTTAGAAATTAACTGTCATGCAGAGTTCGCAATAGATAAATGAATCATCACATCGCGGATAAAATTATACATTGCGAGCTTGCGTACAAGGTGTCCTAAAATATTTAGTGATTATGATGCATTTATTTCAAAGATGCCAGCAAGATAGACAAGAATGACGAAAAAATTCCTAGAGAAGCGAAACAAGGGGGACAAAGGACAAGCACAAATGTCCAAACACAACTAGGTGACTGGAGCGCGACCGAAAAAATCCGTCTGATCGTTGTATCGAACCAGGCACCCATCCATTTCCAGTGGAGCGCTCTTCCAACTGAGCTAACCAGAAGTAAAACGTCTGTAGAGCAAAGGGGCTTTATCAGCTGCCACCAGTCTAACACCAACAAGTGCGAACGGTCTTGCGTTTTAAGGTTATGATAATAATACAATTAATGCAAAGGTGCAAGCGAGCTGAACAAGAATGTCGAAAACAATATATGGAGAAGAAGAACACTTAATACCATAATGCACTAATTACATTATCATCAGAGCCTTAAAATGCAGGCCGTTCATCCTTGTTGGTGTTAGAATAGTGCCAGCTCATTAAACCCGTTTGCTCTACTGACGATTAACTCCTGATTAGCTCAGTTGGTAGATCGCTCCCCAAAAAATGGAGAGGTCCCTGGTTCGATACCAGGAGGAGGCGGACTTTTTCGGTCGCGCACTAGCCACCTAGCTGTGTTCGGAAATTTGTGCTCTGCCACCCTTGTTCCACTCCTCTGGTGAACATTTTCGTCAAATATTTACATGTTTTATTTTTTTACAGCAAAAATAAGCAACGCCTCAGCGAAAATACACCCCTCCCCCCAATTCTATGAGCTAGCGGTCAAAACAAAAGGCCAAAGATATAGAACTAACTGTTATTCCATTCATAAAGTTTAAAGTTATTTTCTAAAGATTTTAATGGGAAAAATGGAATCGTTTTCCCACGTTTTCGGTAAATGGTACTCATTCAGTTCCAGGTATTCGAGAATCTTATTGGCCGTCATGTTTTCATTTAAAATAAGAACTATCATTATGTATAGCTTTTAATAAAATAATGGTTCGCTCTGAAGCTCTGGCAACTGATTCAGAGGGCTACCGCTACATATAAGGAAGAATGAGCGTTCGGCGATGCGTAATTTATTTTCGCATAAAAAAATAAAAAAATAAAATATTTTTTGAGCTACCTGTACTTGATAAGAAATCGTTTAGGAATATTTAATGGCTTACAAAAGCGAGTTTTTTTAGTGACATAGCGCTTGAACGTTTCTTCACTTAATAGCGAGTTTTAGAAGAGCGTACCCAAAAGCTTTGAGCACGCAAAGAAGTAGGGTCGTCGCCGCTGCGCACATGCCCAGCTCAAATCGTGTTTTGGATTGACTCATGGCGGCGATGCTATTCCTTTGAGTACGCAATGCTTTCTCGCACGTTATTCTAAAAGTTCTAATTGCGAATTCTGCCTTTGTATTATTCTCACATATTGGGCTAAGGATGTACCTTCTCAACATGCACGGTAGGTAAATATGCCATGGTGCAGCATTGTTCAAGTAAAAACTTGAGATCGTGAATGACCCGACCTAGACCGGATGGAGTCTCGATAGAAATTCGGCGTAAAGCCAATCTTTTTTATTAAAGCTCAGTCTCGAGCAGGGTTCGACCCAAAACACCCTCGGACAGAATTCTACCAAGTATTCGATCGACTAATCAAATTCACCGCAACCCAAGCCCGACCCGGATGTCCGGACGCAGCCCAGGCTTCCAAGTTTTGCTTTCATTTGAAATCTTCCAGAAGCGCGAAATTTGTTACCGTTTCTTGCAAACAGTTACCATACTATGGACCGCAGCGGACACTGCGAGCCTTCGTCCGATCAAGCGCTGCGAACATGTCACGTGACTAAGCGCCTTACGCTTCCCAGCACCCTTCTCGAAGTCACGTGTTACTCAGACGGCATGGGATTGGTTGCAATGGCTCGTAGCTCCCTCCGCGGTCCATCCTAAAGTGGAAAGGAGTATAGGATGCGACAGGCCAATTCACTTGCCGCGTCCTTACGGTAAGAGAAATCAAGATTTCGTGCAATATGTTCAGGGTAACCAGTTTGCGGTGAATCGCTAGGCATTATTATTGCTGCCACCCGTGAGATGAAATAAAACAGAAATAAAGTCGTGTGTGGAACCTGGTTTATTTGGCGCAACCTCGTATTATTGCGTTTACTACTTCCCGTTTTCAGGCACTGCATTCGGAGGCACTTAGAAATCAATAAATCATGAGCGGGTGCCTCGATTCTTGCTTCGTTTTCCCTTATTTCACATTTAAGGCGCTGGCCAACCATACAATTATTTGAAAATCGATTTCTTTCTATTCATCTATACAGTCATTTATTTTCAAATCCAACGAAGTGTTCGACGTATTGTTAGTCTCGCACTTGTAAAAAACGCATTTTAAAATTAGGGATACACAAACTCGCCGGCACACGGCACCAGCGAATTATGTAAAATCTGTATCACCGTTGGTTGCCCCATTTTTTCTAGAAGTTATACAGTATTTGTATTGCTAGCTTCGTCATTTGTGCTTTCCGTACTTTTGCTCCAAATTAGAGAGAGTTCCTGAAATAGAAAAGCACATTTGAAATCTCCGGGTCTTTCCAAGGGGCTTTTTCGCGCAAATGCTCATTCCAACGAACAAAAAAAAAATCGCTTTACTCCCCGCGTTTGCGTGCATATTAGCAATGCGCATGCTTCGGGAAATTAAACTCAGGTTCACATCTGCTGCTCAAAAAATAAAAAAAAAAATAAAAATTAGAAGCAATAAGGAGCCGGTTATGTTCCTGACACAGGCGGATATCCACGGGCTTAGCGACGTTGTTCAGGTGGTTTTTAAAAGTGCTCCGCCTTTCAGATTTTAACTCTCATTTCATTGCCCCGCTTCTGGTTGTGACACGAGATAATTGAGTTTGTAGAACTCGGGCAAAGTGTAGCGTGTGATCGCGTACAAAAACTCACGAATGTGCTACGTGAGAAAACTTACATTATTTTGACTGTAGTTTGCTCAAATCGATAGGTTGGAACGCGTAGGACGCGCCTGCAAAAATCAGGGGTATGTTTGCTTTTTTGTTCAATTGCGCCAAATAATAATTTTGTTCCTTTCATAGGATGTCTGCATTCTATTTCTTGTCGCCGCGACAGCCAATGTCCCGTACTGATCTCAAACACAAAGTACAAAACGAGGACTACCGTCCGCCTGAGCGAAGAGCATAGCGGTGGGAATAACGTAAAACGAATCAAGCTATTGAAAGTGTTATCTCACGCTACAAAATTAATATTTGCTTCCTTTCGTGTTCAACCAATTTGACACGAATTCTTCGCATTTACCTTTATAGTCTCTAACACTTGAAGAAGGGAAGTCTCTTCCCGAAACGTCATGTAATAAAGCCTCTACTGCTGTTCAAACATTTTTCTACGTTTACGACTTTCTTGGTGAAGACTTGTTCATTAATACAGTTAACCTTAAAAAAACGCAACGCGTTGCTCGTTAACGTCACACAACTGGCATAGTAAATTGTTATTTGGTGTTGTTATAAGCTAACGGTGGAATCTCACTGGCTTTGCAAAGATAATAAGATGATCGGGCCTCGCCATTTTTATTTTTAATTGTCACTCACGATTAAAAAAATTAGCACCACACGCAAAGGACTTTCTCCTCGTACTTAAGACATGCAGAGAAACAAAAAAAATGTATTAATCGTAATATTACGTCATTTGTGGCGCAACTGTCTTCGCCCTCAGCTCTGCCAAAGATGGCGCAGTGGTTCCATAAAAAAATTCCGGTTGGCATCGCTCCAGTATTCTACGGCGGACATGAGCGATATGAAGCTGTCTGCACAAATATAGCCACGGGTCATAAAGATGGAATTTGACACTCCTCATAAACATCACGTCAATAAATTTGGCATGTGCCTGCAGTCGAAGCGTACTGCAGCGGTCAATACGTCCAGCGTCGCCACCAACAAAGACGACGACGCTGCCCGTTGGCACGATCCCGACGGCATATGGATTAAATAAAACATTTCCACCTAAGCTCGGCGTCATACGCGCCACGTATGTTCCTTCAGACAGTGGTTATCCGTGCATTACCTTGGATTATTCATGTTCTAGGCAAAAGTTCATAAAAAAACAACCAAACAACTATATACGTATTATGTCTCGATTGTGTTACCGTGGTGCTAATTTTTTGTGCGAAAGAAACAAGAACAGAAACGCTGCGAAACGTCGCCTGATATGTACCTACGTTACGCTCAGTATTTAGCTTGAATATCACAAGTTGCGATGGATCGCAAACAAGCATTCGCCAAGCGCAAACGCTTCAGCGGTGTTCATCCGTCTTCACATCTTTCCTCACACCTCCTCGCAATTCTTACCAACAGCAGAAAAACATGTTTCGCCAACGATGCTATCAGAAATGTGATTATTGTCATGTAGCATTTCTGGAGCTGGTCGTATACCAGTTTTCTGCTCCCCAATGAAAAGATTTTCTTGCGTCATTTCCCGAATTGCGTCCAAGCAAGTCGGCATAGTGTAATGGTTACACACTGTGTCTTTATAATCGTTCATTCAACACTCACAAATTAGTTAATCCACTGGCATAAAACTTTTTTTCAAACTGCAGCATTATACAGAAGAGTGTCAGGCGTACTGATTCAGCAAATCTCTGATTCGGCATCCACCACGTTTTTTTCTCTGCATGGCTGTAATGTCAGTAGCTGAATTTGGCAAGAGGCAGTCGTGTACACGTTACTAAAAAAAGTAATCGAACACAGTGAAAATCAATATTGGTTAAAATTATTCAATTAGATTACTTGGTTACTGGAGATAGAGTATTGAAAGTTACTTAAAATATAAATTGTTACTTTTCCGATTACTTCAGATGCTGCATGTCGTTATCACTGGCAGCATTGAGAAACTCCATATAAGGATAAGCAAAACATATAAATAATTGTAGAGGAAATAGATTCCCTTCTTGATGCAATATTATATATATGACAAAAACGTGGAACTATTATAAATACATTTCTTGATTTTAGCGTGCAAACGTCACTTTCAATACCCTGTACAACTTTAGAATAAAGTGACGCTCGAAAACCCTTTTCTTCCTTAAAAACGGGCCTTTTTCGATTTCTGGAATAGAATCACCGGGTCACACACTTGTTGGAGCTTCGACAAAGAGAACGAGAACCGGTGAATTTCTAAAAGGGGCGTTTTATATACGCCTGGCGTGTATGCCTGACCAGCAAAACGAAAGGTGCGCCACGGGAGGAATGACTCGTGCTTGGGGTTAGTCGTCTTGTGTTGCGACGGCGCTAGCACACTGCCCATCTTCTAAATTTTTGTGAAATGCCTTCCGCTTACCTTGAATGTGAAAATAAGCTCACGTTTCTTTAGTCCCACTTTATCTTTGGCAGTATTTAGTTTTGGTTATCTTCCGGGAACCAGAGGTTAGATATACAAAAAGCTGAATTTATAATTTAGTAAAAGGGAAGGGGACTGTTTCTACGGTAATTGAGGGCACTGAAACCACACGAACCATCAAGCTTCGCAAATAAGCGCTTTTGTAGAGAGCTTGGACTTCATAGTTTCAGTTCCAAATTTAACGAACTATTCTGTAAACCGTCCACTCAAAGAACCTAACCTGTACAACTCGGTAACAATCGTTTTATTCTTAGTTATTGTCAAGATTTAGAAGCTGAAAAAGTGAATATGTCTCAGCGTGTTTAGCTCAGATTATGCTGATTCATTGCCCGTAAACCCCAAAACCAAGAAGAGGGGCGGTGGATCGGCCAAAATAGTTGCGGTTGCTTTGCAAGTTATTTTGTCACTTTTAAGAGTAATCAAATTACCCCTGTCACTAATACCTAATAATAGTAATCGAGTGATTACAATATTCCTCCAAACATTATCAATTTCAACGAATTCGGTAACTTGTAATGCGTACCGTCGCTATTCACGAAGGTTTATCGACGCATGCTATGCTTGCCAATATCCCTAGCGCAAAATATTATTCCATTCGTGAAAACCTCACCACCAATTGATGAAACGTTTTCTTGTGGAATTGTGCTCCATAACTATGAACGGCCGAACTCGTTATGCACCAGTCGGCTTTAGTTTCACAGGACCTATGAAAAGCGGGTGAAAGAACACAAACATTAAGTTTATAGAAGCGGCTGTATAGAAGCTATCCAACTGAGTGGTCGATATAAGTGATGGTACTCCAATATCAGAGGTTTTTCATACCGTATAGAGGAAGAGCATATCACTCGGTCATATGTTTCATCAGCCCATGGAACCGCAGACAATAATCGCCTCCCACTCCCGCACCTGATTAAAATATAAACGTCAAAACTTTAGTGGTAGGAGGAATTCCAAAAAACGAGCTCCCAGCATTCTTGTATAGCTTGAGTAGAAATGGCGCATAGGGTTAGCGCCGATTCGTCTTTCTGGGTAGGCGTGTACTATGGTCGGGCACTTGATCGATGACTGTCAGCGGTTCGCGTCTTGCGCGCTGCCTCATTTGCGTGGGCCCGATATCGTGGTATCGCTTTCACTGCCTGAACCAATAGAAGGCGGGACGGGTACTCAAATTCTGGCAGGGCGATATATCACATTCACTGGCAGCTCGGAACTCTCGTTACGAAAAAAACCCGCGTTTGCCCACACCAGGTTCGGGCACCACGCGTGCTCCAGATCCGAGAGAAGGGAAGCGTCGGCGCATGCGCAGTGCAGAAAGCAGCGCCGCCGCAATGGCCTGACGTCAGAGAGTCGAGTTGGTCTATAGGTGTCTGAGTTGTCACCTTTTCCATACGCCTTTTAAGGGTGCGCTGCGGTAACACACGCAGTGAATCCGTTGCAACCGGTGAAGTTTTCAGTCACCACTATTTATTAATTAGGATTTTTGTCCGATTACTTCACATAGATTTAACGTGTCACTTAAGTCAAAGCGCGCTCAAGTTCCAGAAGACCTACAAGCACAGTCGCACATACTAAGCGCGCAAGCTGACAGCGCACTTATTGCTCATGATTGGCTTGGCCAGTGATAAGACACGTACAAAATTACTCCAAAAGCCATTACGGGTTGCGCTTCCGCCGGTGCTTTAGTTAGCCCCATCGCTTCGTTCATCGCGAGCACTTTCACCGATGGTCAAGCGGAGTATGAAGGCTCACCATCGTTGGCCTCCCGGTATGATTTCAAGAACCACTCTATAATACCTACCAGGAAGGAACTGTGAAGGTCGAACGCACTCGTATTCAATTTGCAATGCCACGTTAAGTTTGAGATACAAGGCCTATTTCACGGCAAATGTTTGTACGCGTGTATGCATCATATGACGTGTGGGGAAATCTGCTCTAAATATTATAATTGTCGCTTTATTTAATCGAAAAGGCTGAAATGAGTTGCGATAGCTGATACCTTACTGAAGTCAGGGCGTGTCCTATTTTGATTACACTTCTTGCTCTGTAATTTGTTCTTTGGTGTTGTTATCGGGTTATGTCTCCATCTTACCAGGAGCGGCGCGATAATTAGATACTTGAAGCTCGCCATGCTTTGATGTCTTTCAGTGACAATATTTGTATGTAATATTTGTTGTCATTTTTATCTTAGATGACTTTCTAAAGTACACATGTTGCTCAACATCAACGCAATCCTTGTTTAGAATTCCTAATAGTTGGTACTCTGCTCTCCTGCATAACGCGCATTATGCCTCAAATTATTTTGCGTATTTGTGTGCGTCGTGTCCACGACCGCTGCTATATACTATTTATACTATATCAATGTTGCGCTACACATTGGAAACAAAGAGCGGTATCGCTTTGTCGTTTGGTCTGCGTCTTTTTTTAGGTGCATCTGATTTATAGATATCGAAGAAACCCCCGTTGTAATATATATTTATATATATATATATATAAACTTTAGGATGTATTGCTTTTTTTTTCTTCATCCTTGACATTACCGCGGGCCGTCGTAAAGAAAACTTCGCGAGTGCCCCACGAGGTTTGACGATTGCTAGTTTCGCAAGGAGCAACAAGCATCAATCGAAGGGTTTATGTCGATTTCTTTTTGGGTTTCGTGCATCACATAGGTGTTATGGGACATGCTATACCCCTGGTATCGTTCCGCGGCAGGGGGCTGTAACGATACCCCCGCATGGTGGCGTATGGTCGTTCTTGAGGCGGACGGTTACATCCCAACATGAGAGGTGATAGATGTTCGCGTCCCCCAACTTTGGTTTTGACGACCTCAGTTGGCGTTTCGGTGCATAAAGCGAGAGTATCTGACGAAGGTGTTTTACGATGAGATGTAACCATAACCTCAAGAAAACGCCTGAGACGACGGGGCGCGTGCCATAACAAGACACCAGAGTTACGCATGTTCCAGGGTAGAAAACCAAGTTTGTTATTACCCATAAGACATAACTAGATGGAAAGTTTGTGATTACAGCTGTGCAGGTGCATGTAGGGCAAGGCTGGGGCTCGCTGATTAGTAGGCTGAACAGGCGCGCGACACCGTTAACGCGAGCATGACATGGTGATTTTTTCTAAATTTTGCTATATAGTAAAGTGCCAAAAATTTTCGCAATATATTGCCCAAAACAAGGTGGGAGTGGTCGTGGTGAGGTGCGATGAGTGGTGAGGACCTTTTACTTTTCGACCTAGGTAAAGTACTATTCGCTACTCATTGAGAAACATAAGAAAACAGCTTTTACAACAGCCGTCATTCTAAAGGGGATTTCGAAATAAATAAAAATTTATTCTTGGTAACAAAACGTAAGTACCATACACAAAACAAAGGGACAATGGTTCATATGTTTGTATTGTGGCTTTATAGTTTGAGTCGTACTTTAAGCAGGCACCAAGCCGTGATCTTAAGAGCCCTTCTATTGGAGCTGCGCTCTTGCCTGCTCTTGCTTTTGAGTATTCCTGCTCATCCCATGAACTAATTTTTAAACAGTGGAATTTTAGGGTCTACCTTTCTTTTAAGTCCTGATTGGCGAGTTGGAGCAAACATTGTTTCTCGTTTAAATAGACAAAAAAACTACTCTCTGGGTGTTTGTAGAAGGGGCCCTTGTCACAGCTGGCGCTCAACGTGGTTCGTTTCAAACGATGTTGCAAAGCTTCGGTTTTAACAGTCCCATGAGAATTGTTTCAAGTTCATGAATGTAAAGGTTGGAAACAAAATTGACAAGCAAATTTTTGTTATCACGTTCCACTAAACTTTCGTGGCTTTTTTATTTCTGTTTTGTCGAATATAAAGCACAATTGTCGTACAAACCTTAAACAGCAAGCTGATAACTGGAGTCAAGACTTTTAGTCGTAAATATCTCAGTGCTTGCGCAGCTTCATGAATGTTTCGTCTTCAGAAAAAAAAAAACGTTTTGTAGACTGCTGCTTTCAAGTACTCCTCTTGTCTTTTGATGTGCTTAACCGTCCTACGAAATACTCGGCCAATTGGCACGAACCAACGACCATGAAGAAATAACAAGGTATAAGCTTCGGTCTGCCACCACCAAATAGTCATGCAGAACATGATAGAGTGGATGTTTTGCACTGCACGTCTGGCGGCTTCAGAGACCTTTTCAAGCATTTCATAAGTGACACGTCCTTGAGTGTTGTGCACTGCACTCGCACCCTGGTTGTGTTATTTGACTCTCCATGCCCGGGTACTGACTATTAGGGCTTGTTTTTTACGATAAAAACAAGAAAGGTTAGAGATAGTTGGCTGCATAATATGCGTGCTCGTCAGCGACATTCGGCATGGGATGGTTGTCAGCAATACAAAACATTTGATGGGATTCAGACTTCTTTCACACATGAGAGTGCAAAAAGTAGTGTATTTCATCTTGTGTGCACGCTGCTTCATGTACGCCCATTGGTTCTTCGAATGATCACCTATGTCTTTCATCTAGCGCGAATCTCAGTGAGCATGTCTGAGGCAAAAACCAAAAACAAAATAAAACATTTGTCTTCGGTGTTTTATATGAGAAACCAATCGGAAAATTAAAGATTCACATAGCGAAGCAGCATTTTATTCCGAAGTTTGCAGAAGCAATTCAAAATTCTAAACAAAAACACCACGGCAATGCGCTTGCGTTCAAAGAGCTTCAACGCATTGTCTTTTGTGATGTTTCCGGTTCCGCACTATCATTTTGATGTCTTTACTTCCGAAATTGTGTAACAATGCTATGACTTATAGCAAGTACACCACGTAACATGTCGGGGCAAGCAAAATGTCTTTATATTTTCGGGCTTTACCTTGCATGCATCTGCTAAAGTCCGACTCGAATTGCGTAATTATCACTTTGATTTATGATGGTTTTAGAGCGCAGCTCTTAAGGCTGAACTCCATGGGACGATTATGCTGCGAATAACCAACGAATTTTGGCCGGCGGCTTTTGCTCTGCCCGTGGAATCAACACAGTGGCTGCTACGTCACGCGCAAAACGAGCGTGCCGTCGGGCGGCGTTCGCCAGTTATTCGCCACATAATTCGTTCCATGGAGTTCAGCCTTAAGGCGCCCGTTTCCGGCTTGAGAGGCGTCGCCATCGCCGTCGGCGTCGGCGTAACCGCGCGGTGCATTATAAGACGCGGGACGTCACGGGTGAAGTCACTGATGACGTCATCAGTGACGATGCCGATGACGTCATCAGTGACGATGCCGATGACGTCATCAGTGATGATGCCGATGCCGATGCTGATGACGGCCTCAGTGATTATGACGTCATCAGTGACGATGAAGATGATGTCACGTGACGTCACTGATGACGCACACGTGACGTCAGTGATGACGCACACGTGACTTCACTGATGACGCACACGTGACGTCACTGGTGGTGTCATCACAATGACAATGGCGATGACGTCATCGTGATGGCGTCATCGTCATCGTCACTAGACCTCACAGGAGTCACGTGATGCCACAGGGGTCATGTGACCCCCGTGACGTCACGTGACCCTCGTGAAGTGACGGTGAAACCACTCGGAGGGAGGAGTAGCAGACATGATGAGGAGGTGGGGAGGAGGGAGGAGGGGTATACCCTCCCCTCAGTACCCTTCCCTCCTCCTCCTGAAGAGCTGCGCTCTAATTCGGCGTTACAAGGAGTTGTAAATGGAAAGAAAAAAAACATCTGTCTTCTGTGTTCTATATGACAAACCGATCGAAAATTTAAAGATGCACATAGCGAAGCAAGTTTGCAGAAGCCATTCAAAATTCTTAACAAAAAACACCACGGAAATGCGCTTGCGTTCAAAGAGCTTCAAATGTTCTTTACTTTGTCGGGCTGTTCCTTGCATGGATCTGCTAAACTCCGACTCGAAGTGCGTAATTATCACTTTGATTTATGTTGGTTTTATGTCCCAAAATTTACTTGTTCTGAGATTCGCTAGCGTTGTCCTCGCTAGATACAAAACGTCTGCCAAGAACCTTATACATCCTCACTGCCTTTGTAGGTAAATACATTTTCAATCAATCAATCCAGTGTTGATGTCGCTACTAATGCAACTCGCCTCAGCGTAGGCGGTACGCTCTATAAAATATGCACCGGTGTTTAAAAGCACAACTCATTGTTTCTTTACGTGCTTTCTTTAAGGTGGTGACGTAGATCATGAGCAATTAAGCAGGTACTTGTGAAGTCCGTTGCAGTATGTTAGCGACTTTACGTTTCTCACCTGTTTGTATCTGAAGCTTTCATTTGATCAACATTTGAGATGTTCTGAAGTTCTGCAATAGAGTGGATTATGAATTTTACTCGCCATTTACCGGAACAGTTTTGTTATACGAATGCATGTTTCAGTAAAAAAATTACCGAAATATTCATTGGTGGATTCTTAGGAAATGCTTTAGCACGACAATTGGAAACGACACACATGTCCCCCTTTGGGAAACGCTAACGCTGACACCTTCACTTTTTTGCTTTGGGTTTCTTTTGAGCTTCCTATATGTTTTTGCTGCATCTTTTTGGCCTCGTTACGGGGTCAGTGTTAGTGTTTTTCAAAGATAGACGAGTGTGACGTTTCCCAAGGGTCATGCTAACGGATTCCCTTGGAATCCGCTAATGGATCTTTCTGTGACTTTTTTCACCCCCTACCTGTACACTGCCTGTCGGAGTACGTCGACGCCCTTGGATACGGTCATTCCTATCACTTGTAGAAGGAATCGCATGCATAGCACTTGTGTAGATAGCATTCATCATTTTAACTACATACACACATCACAACCCTAGCACCGCTTCTACGGAAACCTAGGGCGAAGAACAACTGGCGACGGCGACGGCAGTGCGGCAACTGTGCACGTCCGCATTCCACCGCGCCGCGGCGCAACAGATCCAAGATAAAAAAAGCCGTAGTGCTGAATGTGATGGCGTCATCAGAGAAGGCCAACGTTGAGCACAAATTGGACGCAACAATTGCGTCAACGTTCGACTATAACTTGACTCGATGCCGAGTGCTGACGCAGCACTCGTTTCCAATCTGTGTCCAGAGCGCTGGCCTTCTCTCATGTCGCCATCTCATTCAGCACTAGGGCTTCGTTATCAGGAGGTGTCGCGCGACGCCTCCTCCTCTCTGGCTTAGAGCCAGGTATGCGCGTGGCTGACGAAAACGAAAGGGCTCGTTTTGACAAAAACCCGGCGGCGTGTGTCAGTTTATTAATTGTCAGCGCCGGAGAGAGATGGAGAGTTTGACGCGTGCTGACGTCAGCGCTTCGGACTAGTGCGAGCGTTTCACGCGCCGCCCTCTCCCCCTCATTCTATTTTTTTCGCCGGTGTTGACAAACAAAAGACACCACCGGGTTTTCGTCCAATCTAGCGTCCTAGATCTTACGCATTAAAAAATCACAAGCCTCAGTGGCACGTCGCTTTTTCTAATGTTTCTTTTGCGCTAGTTTTATGAGCCCCAAAAATAAAAAAAAATCCTAAGATAAAGGCTGCGGCCGATTGCTCACAAGAACCCCTATGACAACGCAAACTCAACGTAGCAGACGTTTTGAAAAAAAACAAGATAAAAAATCCTGGGTTTTCGCATAGAAGGCCCGAGTGGATCCTGCAATTTATCCCCTTGCAAGATCGATCCTGCTTTTCACTTCTATTCTTTTAATTTGCTCGGGATCGGCGAACACAAACAAAAAGAGACGATGCAAATGTACGTGTCTCATTAGGAAATGCCCAGCTGATGCTGCTGCCACATGGCACTCAATTTGATATACGCTCCACCGCGTTTTCGGGGTACCAATCCGGGTTCTGACGAGAGAGGAAGTAGCGTCCGGCAAAAGGAAAAAGTACTTCTCATTGCTTTGAGCGTTTATGTACAAAGCTACTAATGTCAATGGTTTCAGAGTGTGTCTTATACGTTTTTATTACAAGGAGTACACTAAAAGCTAAGGAAATAAATGCGAAAAAGACCTTAGAAGCATAAAAGGACTTCGTTTTGTGGTGTCTACCGTGCAAGGGTTGCTATGTTTACTCGCTCATATAATCTATTGAAGGCAAATGATTTTTTGTCAACTAGCAGATTAACTATTTTCAATAAAAGAAAACTCAAAGCTAGGTTTTAATAGTGCTTTAATGGTATTTTTTTTTTCATACACCCTTCGACTTAAACTTCGTAATGCAAGCTTTTTACATCTCGGTCTGGTAGAAATAACTGTGTCAAATTTGCAATTAAAAGTGGATGGCTTGAGAACCCATAACCGCGACACCATCTGTTCCGTGTTCTTTCGTGGTATATATCACGTAAAATCAACAGCTTAAGTGTAGCAGACTATTCTTCAAAAGGCTGACGCTTCGCGCAAGGAGTTTAAGTAAGGAAGGTAATATGTAGATTCCCAGACATAGAATTGCCTTGCCCGCACTGAGCTATACGTCACAACTTTAGCTGTAAAACAATTTAAATGTTATCGGTTCGCAGACACGAGCAAAAATTTATCGTTCATGATAGACGTGGGCTAGAATTCATAGACATTGCTGACAACTTGATATGTCCGGTCCTTTATTCCGATAGTGAACCTTAATGAGGCTGAGAATCTCGGCTACAAATGGCATGTGTTCCCGCTATTCCGTTTTCTCTTTATTTAAATCCATTGGAAAAGCAAGAGCACGCTCCACCGTTCGATACACCGCAGCTATCGTAAAATATAGTGGTCATTGGTCTGCTTTAAAGGCTTCGGCCGTTATGCCATACCGAATAAAACGCGAGATTTTAACCTTTGATGCTCATACCCATAGATATCTTTTGCGAAAATTGAACTGTAGTTTTAAATAATTTGCTGATACGTAGGGCTTCACGACAATTCTCGGAACATTTTGACGATTATTTTTTTCTTTTCCCTCGTTTTCTCTTCGAAATAGAAGGTAATGAACGGAACCATTTCAAAAAGGGTGCTATGACTGTGCTTGAATATGCTGCCATCGCAGCTCCGTTCATAGAATGCTCCCGCATGTATTAATTTTTTTCGGGCTAGGACAATTTTATCTGTTTAGTGCCGCTGTAGGAAAGGACTCATCTAAAAAAAACTAGAGATGAACACGGGTGTTATTATAACGCATCAAACGTCATCTTCATTGCAATCATCGGCAAAAATAGTATCATAGATAGTTTCAACGCTCTCATTGGGTCGACCGACGGCTCTTCCCCTGCCTTGATAGAGTTCGATATTCTTCTGCCTTTTTTTATTTCTAGATTTAATTCCAGATACATTATTTTTTTTTATACGCTTCGATACTTGTTTCACACTGGTCGAGAGAAACCAAGGAAATAACCACAGAAACGAAGGGCACGCTCGAAGATCGATATGGCCGACTTACATTGCAGCAATACCATCGTGCTCGATGATACGATGTCATACAATCCGGCGTCTGATCCAAATCAAAAGTAGCACGAGTCTATACCACCGTACTTTGTCTGGGGATTGGATGAGCGTGATTGTAACCGGTATGCTTCTAAAAACGAGGGGAACTGTGCCCAGTAAACCGCTCCAACCGATTCCACGATTCCCAGGTTCCAAAAAATCCCAGAAACGCAGATATGAGCGAACCGGCCCGATGCGGTTCACGGACGCTCAAACCGTTTGCCGATCGACCAGGTCATCTCAGCCTGGGACCGGTGTAAGCCTATTCCGAGTGTATTGCTGTGACCGTGTTTTTTTTATGTAATTCTTTACAATGGAGTAGCACCAGCTTCTTCAGGTGGAGGCGGTGAATATCTAAGAAAGGTTTTTGAGAAAAGTTGGAGTGTCTGCTTTGGAAAAAATGTGTTTGTGCCCCGGGGCCAGGGTGTCTTCGTTTTATTTTTATTTTTTAGTCTCGCAACTTGTACGATTATGAAGAGGTCCCTTAATAATTACATTGCTACGCACATATCGACTAACGTTATGTTTATTAATGCTAGTCATATTTATCAGCTCAGGACATTCTGTTATGTGACCGATGATGGCTACGCTTCTGTTTTCAACATTTGATTGATAATATGTTTGATTTTAAAATGCCATAGCTTCTACGGGATAGCACAAGAAAAAAAAGCGAATGTTGTGCCACATTTGATGTTTTTTGAGTAACATATGAAACGTAGCTAATTTTTCGCCCCGACAAAAGGCTTTTGAAAATACTGTCCTTTAATTAATTTTACTCTTTCTCCGTCACTGATAGACAATAATTGCTCCGTTGAACCGTACACGAGTTTTACCAGACTAAAATCTCAAGTATCTTGGACATGTTAGAATTGTTTCCATGTGGTTTGCAAGGTATGGAAAACATGGACATTTTACACCAAAAATTAACCTGTCTTAACGAAGACGTTTGCAATCCGCTGTAACGCCGAATTAGAGCGCAGCTGTTGAGGAGGAGGGGAAGGTAATGAGAGGAGGGTATGCCCCTCCTCCTCTCTTACTCCCCTGCCATTTAGCGGGAAATTTTCGCTAAATTTCCCGCTAAATTTAGTGGAAAGAATTTCCCGGTAAGTCTAGCGGGGAAAATTTTCCGCGAAACTTAAGCGTGCAAACTTTTCCGCCAAATTTAGGGGGGAAATTTTTCCGCTAACTTTAGCGGGGAAACTTTCTGGCTAAATTTAGTGCGGAAGCTTTTGCGCTAAATTTAGCGGGGAACCGTTTTCGCTATATTTAGCGGGGCAATTTTACCGCTAAATTCAACGGGCAAATTTTTTCGCAAAATTTAGCGGGAAATGGTTTCGCTAAATTTAGCGGGGATTTTTTTCCACAAAATTTAGCGGGGAAATATTTTCGCTTAATCTGGCGGGAAAATTTACCGATAATCCAACGCGCGGTTACATTACGAGTGACGTCACTGGTGACCCTCGTGACGTCACACGTCATGTCACGTGGGACGTCATTATGGGAAGCGTCCCATAATGCAACGCGCGGTTACGCCGACGGCGACGCCGCTCAAGCCGGAAATGGGCGCTTAAGCGCTGCGCTCTAAAAGTCGTTTGAGGTAAATGTCGCTAAAATATAAGGTGAAGACAGCGGTAAAAGTTAATAATATGTGCACAAAGAACGTGCACAATGAAACCCATAGAGTTATTATAATGCACGCTAGAGGTTCAAGTGGCGCTAGTGTGCTGACGCAAATTGAAGCACACAGCAACCAGTCCAAAATTGACTTTCGATAATGCATTTCTATGGGAAAAAGTGAGTGCATTTTCTCCCTGCACTCGATCATAAGAGCAAATATCCCAAATAATTCGTACCTACTAGGTAACTTAGAACGTTTCTCAGTCAGGCCGAAGAAATAATTGGTCAGTTACGGCGTTTATCTTTCAAATTCATCGCATTAAAAACGGTGCTTTAAGGGCTCCGTACGTGTATTTATGTGCACTGTCGGACACTGTTAGCGCGAACACGACGTCGGAACTTTTCAGCATGAGGGATATACGTGCCAAACGAATGAAGGACATCTGGAAATTAAGGGAGACGGCAAGAGCTACGCAGTAACACTGGATCAGTAACTACCCGTGCAAGTAGGATCAAAATACATAGAAGGCCACGTATATATTCTGATTTTAAATATGTAAGTACCGCTTTGTTCTTTCTGCTCGTCAAGATGTGTGAAGATGTTTGTTCTGCGTTGAAAACATCACCCGCACGCTCGAAATCTTTGAGAACAACTGCCCGATGAAAGCTGCCCGGCAGAGAAAACAATATGAAGAGACACTTTTCATAGCCCACACACTTTATTCTTTATTTGAATGTTTTTATCCGCCCATGCATGACGGGGTCATTTTCATATAGTGACAGGACTGCCCTATTATGAATATATAAGCGTCACCGGGATGCTGGCGAGCCTTGAACACACTCTATATTCCTTTCGATTGTTATTTTGCTTTGAATCGTCGCTTGTTTTTACGCACCTGCTGCGGAACAGATGTTTGGCACTGAAATGTAGCGAAGTTAAACATCGTTCACCGATGAAGAAAAATGCGCTAACTAAAGCAATTACACTTTTACAATGTTAATCAAGGTACATACTATTCGGTACGACCCAAAAGACCAAAGCGTTTTGTGTTATTTTCCGGCGAAGAGACAAAATGCACGCGCGTTTTCCCATAGGAAGGCACAGGAGCACCGCAAAGTAGACTGGTTGCTGTCTGCTTCAATTTGCGTCACGGAAGTCGCATAGACACTAGCGCCAGTCGAACCTCTAGCGTACATTATAATAACTCTATGATAAAACCTAAACAAAATTTAAAAAAATATCAACACACAGGAAGACGCCTGGCCAACTTGAACTTTACCTCATCGTCTATTTCCGTAATATTTCCCGAAAACATATTACGGGAGGGTTATAGCATCCTGGATCGAAAAATCATTCGGCTAAAAACAGGCTGCACTGATTGAAATATCTTTTAGACACCTAAAAATAGGTATCAGATCTTTAATTTAATTTCACGGCTGTTAAAAAAAAATCTTCAAAAGAAGTTGTTTATGTGCCTTTTTATTACATAGTGTTTGTGAAGGTTACGCATCTTTTTACAAAAGGTATATTTATCCACTCCAGAAAACTCTTCTTTTCTTCGAAGGTTACTCCTAAACTGATAAAAAAAAAACGATTAAGATGCAAAGTTCAAAGTTCAAAGTATCAGTTTAAAAAAATGTAAATATACAGTAAAACCTCTTTATAAGAAAGTTGAAGGAGCGGTCGTAATTATTTTGTTTTAACCATTAGTTTGTTATACTCACTGTTCATTTCTTCCCACTATTAGCAAGCAAGGGGAATTATGATTTGCGTTGTTATATCCATTAGTTTGTTATATCTCATTTTGTTATAACGAGGTTTTACTGTATATTAAAAAGACGTCCTCTTAAGAGGATCTGCAGAGAAAGTTTGTCTCAACGTTTCGAACGCGCATCACTCTCCACTCAAAACGTCGTAATAAACTTTGCTAATAAATCACTATTGGACGTCAGACCAAATTAACTAATTTGCAAAAAATATATTGTTTTTTTTCTTTGGCATATTAATCAATCTATATTTTTGCGTTTCTTTCCCCGTATAGAAAATTCGGCCGACAAGGACTCACCCACCAAGGGCACGCTGTCGAGACAGTGAGGGGATGATCGAAATGACTACGTCACTCTTCCAAGCGTTATTGTGGGCTGGGCTTGCAACACGTTTTTGCGTCATTTTTATATCACGCGCAAACAGCAAGAAAACTGATAAATTATAATCCCACAAATCACTACATTTTCGAAAGTTGTTTGAGGTGGTCTGGCCTCTAATAATAACGGGCGTAAATACTGGAATTCGAATATGGCCCCTAAATTTCATAATTAAAATTAAATTAACACATTTTCGTTCATTAGCCAACTTATCATAAAGATTGCGAACTCATCTAATGTCCGCCGGGACTGATAAATACATGGTGAAGACGGCACTCGTCTAATTCACACCCTTTTTTTATTATTAATCTGTTCTAATTATAATCAAGTGCATTGGATATTTTAGACGAAGTCGACGACAAATGTGAGAACTTTGATTTTTCCACTCCCTCCTTCCGGCCATTTCTGTCGCTAGCGACTCTGTGGCATCAACTTTTGTGGTTGCCTACAAAGCGGCTTGTACTGGCTTTGAATCCCCAGTAGCTACATTTTTAATAAAACCCGGGAGGATCGATGATAACCTTAGTTTTCTGCGCGTTCAACCCAGAAAGATGTTTAGAGCTTGTATGCCATTGTTTTAGATAGCAACAGTTTCAGGTTTGTTCTTTTTGTTTGTTTTTTTTTCTCCCTAACATTTTATTGTTATGTACCCACAAAGAAATAAATGCGGTAAAAATAAAAATAAAATCTCGCATCTTCATATTCTGTCGATACGAATACTTTGACCCAACACCCATTACGAACGAATGTATGTAAAACAAAAAACAATGAAAACTTAGAAATTATGTATCTCTGATTGTTTAACTCTTACTTGATCGCTTCTATAACCAATCAATTTTTCAGCTGTTTTCCCCTTGGTTAGAGGCGATTCCGGTAGCGCTTAAATGACACGTTATACGTCTAGACCTAATTAATTTTTTCGAAGGGCAGGGTGTAGTTGATGATCCTTGATTTTGTTTCGCTTTCGAATTGAATAAAGTTGAAATTCAAAGCGTATTGTTCGTTATTTCTTTAGAAAAGTAGCTAACTCTCACAGCGATCGCTAACATTGTTTGATTCATTGTGACCTGCAAATAACGATAGTTCGAGTTCTGATTACATTCCTCGTTGGCCAGAGGTCCAGACTACTCAAAATATACGCTAGTATCCGTCTCTAAAGCGTGAAAGATCCGTGAGCGAAAACCGCGCCGCATTTCGTCCCCCTTGTGGCGGGGGACGGCTTTCGATATGTCGCAGCGTCAGCGGCGGTTGCTATGGTTACACTTACACCTCTCGGCGGTGCTGCGCGACGCGATTTTTCCTTCGATGCGCGACTCGGCTCCGCTTGAACGCCAATCCTTGCCGCGATGGACACACAGTATAAGGGATTGTCACGAACTGCTCGTTGCATCGTGCTCCAGTCGAAGATAAAAACATATCCACAATTCGCCATTCCCACATTTTCTAGATGGCCAATGGTCTCACTGGTTTGTTATCAATGTTAGTTTGCGTAACACGTATAACGACTAACAAGCAACTAAGAGCAAACCTCCCGACTCACATGAGTTTCGGCCATGCAAAGTTTTCGATTAATCTCGTTCCTCCCCGAGCGCTCGGCGTTTTAACGAGGAAATATCTGCTAATTTGGACGGGTCCCTACGACCGACGGAAATGCGGCAGTCAAACTAATTAGACCTCATTGCCCTGGCATCCCGAGCAACACGCTGCTCGCGCATCCGGCCTCTGCTTCCGAAGGATTACGTTCCACCGACGTCAAAGGCGTTGAACCCCCGATGACCGAAAGACCGTAAAGACCACATACGCTTTGAGGCACACGTCGAAGTGCATTCAAAGCATAATTATAATTTTATCTCTAAATATTCAGGCTTAGAGTGCCGCCCAATTCGCTGGAAACAAAGGTTATTTTATATATGTTATTTTGTTTTCAGAGACCTGCCGTCGACCGTTTATATCAATCTTTATACCCCTAATTTAGATTTACCCAACCTATAAAAATTGCGCGAAATGTTGCGATATATGCACCGTTAAACGTGGTTCAGTTCACCGGCACGCGGCGAAACAAATGAAAGGAAGCAGTAATAGCGTCGGAATTGCTTCCGAGGAATTCGGTTATTCAAATACGGGTTGACCTTCGTCTTCTTGATGGCAAATGTTAAAGCGTTCGATAATGACTGACCGAGTAAGAAACGCGGGGTTTCGCACACTCGGACCGTTTTATAATCGCTGCCCAACTAATGAATTACAAAATTCATTAATATGAACGTTGCATAATACGGCTCGCCCTGCGTTCATTTAATCCCAGTTTTTTGTTGTTTTTTTTTTTGTAGAAAGAAGAAGTGTTGTGTGTGACCCCCGAGTCATGCGAGAGGAGTGAAGAGACGGTTGTGTAACACAAAATGTCGTTCGGTTGTTGCTTTGTTGGATCGTATAAGCGCGCATAAAAAGCCTGGCTTCGTGCAAAAATAATTGAGCACATGCTCGATCACTGTCGCAAATACTAAATCCAGAGCGGTAACCATTCCCATGTGCGCTGCTTTCCGTTAATGTATGCTATATTATGACGGATTTTTTTTTAATTGCTAGATAATTCGGAAGGTTACGGTACTGTTGTATGTCGCGTAACCCATTCTAATCAAACGCCTCAGCAACTTGCCGTTGTGACAATTACTTATTCTAATACGCTCTAGCGATACTGCGCGTCTGGAAATTGTTTTATGCGTATCTCAAGTAGTACAGTTTTTTGAGCCACAATTTGTTTTTTTTTCTGTAAATTTTGGATCCCGAGAGCCCCAGAAATGTATATAAACTAATTTTGCATTTCTGGGCTCCAGTCTGACTATTTTGGGTAAAAACTGGAATGCAAACAAGTGCTAGGATTAGGCTTTACTGTGGTGTGTTTGGCTGATACGTGAAATGTTTTGGCTTTTGTTTGATATTTATGCAATTATGAGGCAGACCAGAGAAAAGCAACTGAAAATCCAATGAAAGCTACTTTAGCACTAAGAAGCGCCTCGTAGCAAAACCTTAGTTGGCCCAACTAAGGGCCCCTAGGATTCTCTAGCTTGGACGAATTTAGCCGTTCTCCGGCGTGGTGTCTTGAATGTCATGTCAAGAATCATTTTAAAAGTCACGTAATTTGTTTTTTTCATCCACATTGCACGCGCCCAGATACACAACCGAAATTGTTTCACTTGTCGTAATTATTGATTTATTTATCGATTATTTTTATATTTATCGATTATCGGTATACCGATTAAAATACCGTACTATTGATTGTAGCACAGTATTAACGCTGACTGCGCTCGGGTTTCAGGGTTTCACAATATATATTTTTTCTTGCTATATTTCCGATTTGAATGGTTGGTTGGTTCGATCCGGTGCGGCGCTTCTTACTGCTCATCGCTGCACTGCGGAGAAGCACCAAGCACAAATCAGGCGTCTCTGTTTTGTGTATCTCGCTTTCCCACAGCGCAGGTTTGATCTTGAAGGAAAAGCACCCTCTGAAACTGGAGTAATCAAACTGCCCGTGAAGGGTAATTATATATCTCTGGAAAAGGAATTTTAACTCAGTCAACATGCAGCAAAAGTTTCAGAAAAGAAGGACGGCAGTTGTATAAAAACACTCATGCTCCTGTGATGTGCTGACAAGGTGCTTGCGCCATTCGTCGTGCTATGTTTTTGAAGTTTGTGATTTACAGAATTTAACTTGGGTATAACGAGGTTTAGTGGAAGTCCGCCCGACTAGGTAAAGCTCAGTGGTAAGGAAGAATTAAATTGCGCTGCCAAATGTATTATTTTTCTTTTACCTGTATCAAGATTTTCCGCGCGGGCACCGTGTGAAATAAACAGTTTATACGTATTAAACAAGCTTTAGCAGCGGAAGCAACAAAAAAAAAAAAGAAAAAGAATGGAGTAACCTTAATGGTTTCAGATTGAGTCGAATTTAAGAAGCGCACCCTTAACAAATAAGTTCAATAATATAGTTTTTGTTTTTTCTTAAGTCTGTGCCTTTAATCGGAACACCCTTATCTCAAAATGTTGTCAGTCGGACCATCTGTTCGTCAATTTCACGCTAAAGTTAGAGGGGAAACTAAATTAGTGTTTTGGTCACTTGATGTCAACTGATATCATGCAACCTGACGTCACGTGGCCTATACACCAATTCAGTTTTCCCCCTAAATTTGGCGGGGAAATGAATGTCACGTTATCTAAACCCCTTTAGTTGCGCAGTTAAATTTTGCGGGTAAATTTACGGTCACGTGACCTATACGCCCACTTTTCCAATGAAGGACCGGCGGAAATTGATAAAAATATAGGTTGTTCTTTACTTTCCGAAACGACGGTTTAATGTCTACTAAGTCATTTTCAACGATCGCACCATAAATACTGAATTTCAAGCATTATATAATATTGGACTTAAAGGTCACTACTATCTTTTAACTGATTTCCTTCCAACACTTTTTTTATGGGCGCAAAAACGTATGCACACTTTTGTTTTTAATTTTATTACCAATTGATGTGCCTTTATGGAAAGTCATGGCGACCGTTAATTATTTCGGTCAAAATTCACCAAGTTGCTAACACTTTGGCGGAAAGTGCGTGTAGAACTAACACCATTCATGAAGAGTATACTATGTGAAATATTTACAAACATTTGCTTGATATACGCAGTGCCCATTTGTAGGGAAGCTGCTGGAAGGTGGATCTAGCAAGAACCAGAAATCAAATTGGTCATCATGCCGACTTGACCGTATCAATAAAACAATCACACGTGACATCATCACTAGTCAATCACTGACCTGCCCCAAGCGGCCAACACAATGCATATTGATCAGGTTTTGTTGCAGAACGCGATGCGCCTGCATCCTCCCGTCTACCTCTAAGCGGAGACTACGTGCCTGCCGAAACAATCAGCTTCTCCCCCTCGTCACCTGACACTGCTCTCTGTCCGTGGGTTTGGGCGGTAGCGTGATGACGCGGCGAAAGAGAGGCGTATCATTGATCCAACGAGGACTTAGCTTCCAGCGCAGTCTCAGCTTAGGAGTGAACGGAGTATCAAGGATTGCTATCGGTGTCATTCGGTGCACAAGGTTCACTAAAGCGATAGCATGGTACCCGGACGTGAGCCATGCGGGTAGAAACGAAGGGAGAGCGGGAGGCAAAAACGCGCAGAGACGCCAGAGTAACGAGCTCGGAGTGGATCGATTAGTGGGTAAACAGAAAAATAGCTGCCTTTGTCTCTGCTCCCAGATCAAACGCATTCGAACGCGAACGCCGAACGTTAGACGCAAGCGTTTGGCGTTCGAACACGTTCGAGCAGTGAGTTGAGAAAAAGACAAATAGTTTTTCGTCTATCCACTAATCATTCCAACTAGAGCTCTGCGCTTTGACGTCCCTATGCACTTTCATCTCTCCCTCTCTCTCAGTCTCTACCCGCACACACTTTTTCAATGTTAACAAATCCACAACCCATCGTGAGAGTTCCATCATAGCCTCCTCTGTACTCATAAAGCCTGGCAGTTCGACGACGGAGCCATGCAGTGCCCGGTCGCAGATATGGAGCGCGAGGATCTGGTAGCACAGAGCATCCAAGAGCCATTCTTGGGGAACCTGAACGTCAGCGCACAGCTTTTGCAGCGGCGAGGACCCGAAACACACTTGTTCGCCCGGGAGAAGTGTGTTTTGGCGTCTCACCGCAGCGGGGCGCCAGTCACGTGGCTCCTTTCTCATCCGTTGTCTGCTGCTCCACCTTTTCCATTTCGGCGGTCGCTTCTCGTGGCGATCTGCCAGGCGTTGTCAATGTATATGAGGCTATGGCTCCATATTGAGGTATTTAGCGCACAAGGTAGAGAGAAGAAGGAGAGGACAGAAAAGAGCGCTACTCACAACTACGTTTACTGACAAGAAAGGAAGAGAAAGAAAAAGAAAAACCCAAATAATCCGCCGCGGACTCGTGCATCTACCACAGCCCCGTGAATGAGAGCGGCTAGTTCATCCAGGCTCGTGTGGGCCCTTCGTTGTTTGTTCAAGGAATTCCCTTTCCTTGTTTGATAGCGTTACTGATTCAACGCTAATACAGTTCCTGTTCTCACGAAGGATGTAGAAGGCCTCCAATACCTCGCGGGTCAATTTGTCCTTGTTCTTTCCCAAGATGTTGGTATCACGGAATAATGGTCTGCACGTGCATTCCCTGCAATGGAGAGGAAGATTTCCGCCCACTGTAGCCTTCAAGGAGTAATCATGCTCCCGGAGTCGGTCATTGAGGCATCTGCCCGTTTGGCCTATGTAGTTCTTGCTAGGGTGCCTCAATGTCCTTCTGTTTAGGGTGATGCCATCGTTTGTAGTACCCGATGCCGACAGCACGCGCTCACAGGAAAAATACAAAGAAATCGCAGGAAACAAAATGTCGCCGTAGCACATTCAGCGCCACGAGAGCGTGCAGGGACACGCGCTTTCACGCGCTTCAGAACAAAAAATAAAAATAAGCGTTCGAAACAAAATGGCCAGATGTCATCACCCCAAGCAAAGCGCACATGAAGGCACCCTAGTTCTTGCCACACGAAAGAGGTATCTTATATATGAGGTTATGGCTCCACATCCCAGCACGCTGCAAGTTTAGCCTCCAGCACGCGTTCCTTGCATTTCGTTTGTCTGTGCGTGCACGTTCGAGGTTCACGAGACGCCGAAGCGCTATCGAGGCAGGAAAGTCGCGCTGGAGGCGATACAACTTAAACTCCTCTCTACCGTACTCTTCGTGTCACTGTGTATAGGGGAAATTCACTGGACGCCATGTTTGAGGGCGATGTTCAGAGCGCATGCTCAGAACGAGCTCGCATTAATATGCTGCTGAGACCGGCATCTTGATTGTGCCGAATACACGTTGCGAAACAACTGCGGAAGCTCTCCGTCAGCACGCGCTCAGCAGTCACGCACACAGGTACGGCCACCAGTGAATACTTCCTGCAGACGTTTGCAAACATGACATCTCCACGGGTGCCCATGCGTGCAAGCACGTGCAGCGTGCGCGTGAGCGTAGCTTTGGCTGGCTTGAAGTTGCACGTGCATGCTCACACAAGCGGGAGCATGGCGGTGGCCAGATGCATTGTGTGTAATGGTCCATAGGCCTGTTGCACTCGGCCAGATTGCGCGAGCGCGTTCAGAAGACGCGACACTGTAATGTTAGTTTCGGCGTCTGTAAGACGCGACCATAAAGGCAGTGTTGTAGCGTTCGATCGTGCGCGAGACACTTCCGCATGCTAGCGTCTGTTCATGCGCCTAAAGAAAAACAAAAAACGAAACAATGAACAGTTTTTGGCTTTTTGCGTTTTATCGAACGCTAAGAAGGTATTCCTCGCAGAGGTTTTGTTGATGTTTACTTCCATAGCGCGTTCTAACAGCATGAAGGGACGAAAGAACGCGCAGTCGAAATGCGACCTAAACATATGCAATTTCGGTCGCCAGGGGCACTGCTCTAAACTTGGGAGCTACTGGGATATAACGCTTCGTCGTTTCCCGAGAACGCGCAGTCAAACCTCGACGGTGGGCGAGGAGTGTGTGCTGGAGACGGAGCTTCTGCGAAAATGAGTTTGCAACAAAATATAGCTAGGGTTATTTGAAAAGTATCTCTGACCAAAACATGTCATTCAGGTAGCAATTTTCGTATCCCTAATCCTATATCCGTAGAAAATGCCGAAGTTCATAAGGTTGCCGCCATTTTCACTCACGCTGAAGAGAAATTTCTACGTGGTTAATTCATTTACTCGTGAAAATGATAGTTGGTAAGCGCACGAAAGGGTTTGAGACTTACCTTCGTGCTGCAGCGCCCAAATGCATACAAAATATCACTGTCACGGTGTCGTACCTTTTCGCTCGGATTATTTCGAGCGAAAAGAAAAGATATAAAACTTCTATAGTAAACCTCCGGAGTAACAAGAAAACCGACCATTTTCACGTGAACGAGTTTAGCAAACAAGAAGGCAAGCAGCATGTGGAAATCAAATGATGCAGTCTGGAAATTCCTCAGAGTGATTTATCGTATTACTATAATTTTAAACATAAAAAGACGAAAGATTTGGATTATAAGTGCATTGCTCCAGCACGTGCTGGAGCAATGCACTCCACCTGATGTCGTTCGTTTCGTCATTTCGTTTGCTGCTGTTTGTTGCTGTCATTCGTCTAGTCCCTTTTAGAGTCCCTGAGAATGTCTCTTTGAATTTTCTTTTCAAGGCTTAAATCAGAGTACAGTTCTAAGGATCATATTTTTAATATTCTGCGCCAATGAGCTTACTGAGACGACATTATCCCGCATTGACGTGCGGCAGATTTACTAAAAAAAAATAAAAATATAAGCACTACGTTCTTCGGTAACCTTCTTTCATCGTTGCCGAAGAAAAAGCGAGAAAAAAAAAAAAAGGAAAATAGAAATGCCATGATGATGGAGGTTATGAAATCGATTTTTTTTTTTTTGTTTTAGCGAGACGAAAACGTATAATCTGCGTTTCCGTGGAGTTTGATGGTCGACAAAAAGACGTCCCTTGCAATTTCAAACATTTCGCGTTGGAATTCGAGGCACTGTATGTGCCGGCGAGTAACACTTTACGCTTGGGCAACTTGCAGATCCTTAGTTCTTCGCGCGAAAGGGACGGCGAGTGGGGTCTTGCGAGTCGTGCCGCCGTTATTCACAAGTAAAATGCTTCTTTTTCCCGGTACTTGGTTTACGAATAGTCTGTGTTTCCTGCGTGCCTTGACCGAGCTGTCGCCAACTTTTCAAAGTTTCGCTTGAAAAGGAGGAGCGACGGGCTATTTGCATTCTTGCGATGCAACACGCTGCTCCATTTTCTTTGCGATACACATATTTGTTTTCGCGAAGGGGCTGCGTGTAGAAACAAAACTGCATTGATTTACTGGCGTCGGGTCTTCGAATTTAGCACTGCTCGAATAAGGGCCTTCGTTTATGCGGGAGCCGAAAATTACGCGGCGTTCGCAGCATAGTTTCTTTTTTTTTCCCGAGTTTGATTATATATCTTACATTTTAGAAAGAGTAAACGAAATGGGAAAGATTAATATTTCAACTCTCGGCTTTATGATGGCACGCATGTGTTCTGCCATGTATTTCTAAACCAGGAAACCGTCGAGTCGGAACTGCGTAAACGTGTGTCACATTCAAGACACTCTAAATCACGCAGTCCACGTTTGAATAAAATATACACACGCGTGCGCTTTTTACGATTTTGTTTTGCAGCGTAATACTGAAATATGTACAGGTCACTGCCGTGCTTAAGATTCCGAAGAAGCGGCAACTCCCGAGAAATTTATTATGAGGAGAGCAAGTCGTCTGCTTCTTACGCAAGAGTTGCAGTGACGTCAGAACGACGCCAAGCTTTGATTGGCTCTGATTGAAAGGATAGTGGGTAGACCTCAAAGAAAGCTGCCTTGAGCTCTATCCACTATCCTTCAATCAGAACAAGTCGAAGCTCAGCGCCGCACTGATGTCAAATCAAATCAAATATTTCTTTTCCAAGAAACTGGAGAGATCGTCGCACAAAAAACTGTTAAAACAGCTTGAGTGGGCCCGGAATCCCTTTACACTGGCAGAAGCTTTGACACTCAAAAACACATGTTTCATAAAACTTAGAAGAACAAGTAAAACATCGTACAAAAAAAACACATGTAATTCAAAATCCCTCTACGCAAAGCTACACACAGTACAAGCGAACGTCTATTTTATTTAACGTGTATATGTGTATGTTGTTTGTGATATACTTGTATAATAAGCATGGTACATTGTAATGTAGTGACTGAAAGTTATAGTTTGTGCGAGATTGAGGAAGCACATATGTCTCTGTGCGGCGTATGTTAACATTGCTTTCGTTAATTTTGAGTTGTAGAATAATTTACAAACAAATCTACAAATGCCTTAGATGAAAAAAAAAAAAAATCGCACAAAGTAAACGGTATTTGTACATGCTCCCTACAGGAAGTATTGTGTTTTTTGCAAACAAAGGTTCTGTGTGGTCCGTGTACAAAACATCCGCAATATAGCGTGCTACCTTCTTTTCAGTATTAATACTTTTTAAGATTTGTTTTCATCATATAATCACGTCACCACAACTCCCCTGCAAAAGAAGCAGACGAACTTGCGCTCCGCATTGATCCGCAGTCAATAAAATTTGCGGCATTAGTCGATAAGAAAGCCGAAGAACGAGTCACGGAACGACAGGCGTGTACATAACGAACCACGCCCCACGTTTCTCAAGGTGTCCGAGACTTATAGTCGCTTGAAACAATTGTCTTACACTTTTGACACAAAAAATTACAGGAGAACACTTAAGACTGCTTACTTGTAGGAATGCATTCCTACACGCAGCGTGTTCCTACAAGCAGCGCTCCACGTCCTCCTTTCGCACACTGCGCTCCGTCGTCGCCACCTCCGTCTGCGTCGCCGGCAGTTCGGCTAGCTCCTTAGCAACGATGACGCCGTTGCTATGGAGCCACATGCGCCCCGGCGTTGACATCACGCTCCCCCACTGCGCAGGCGCGGCGAACACCGCCGGCTCCACGGCTTCCGTGACGATGCATCTGCGTTCCTGTGCTTTTCTTTGTGTTTTATTTCTAATGCACTTAGCTTTGACCTTGAGCGCCACGCCGACTTCGATGACGAAGCATCCGCGTTGCTCTGCTTTTGGCCAATGGGAATTCAACTGCCGTGCTTTTGGACGATGCAAATTCAACTGCCGTTTCGTTGCTACAGACGGTTACAGACAACGCCGGCTTCGCTCTATGGAAGGCTTAATGCTTTCGCATTAAAAAGGTTACCATTTATCGGCTTTCTACACCCGCCTACCGTACGTAATATCCGGGCGTCATAAAGTGTGCCCATGCTTTGAGTTGTTGTATAATGGGTACTGTTAAAATAAATCATACGAATTTGTTAGAGGAACGATAATCCCAAATCTTAGTTAGGAAAGCATGGTCGCTCTGTTTCTTCATGTTCAGAGTACAGGGGGCGCCCAAGATGTGGCTCAGTCGTCGACTCGTCGCGCCATCTAGGAGTTGCTGAATCAACCACGATTGTGCGAGCCGGTCCTCGGTGTCCGCGACGTGTTTTGTTTTTGTTTTCTCTTTATATAAAAAAATAGAACCTTCAAACGCACGGCCGACCTGTCCCCCTTTCTCTCACGCGTACGTTTGCTGTTTTGTGTGGATTTGAACGTGGCGTGGCCTCGGCGCGCCGTGGGGGGTGGGGCTGAAGATACGTGTCATTAGGGAGTTGTAATATATCGTTTTTCCCTCCGCTACGGTATCCGTAAAGAAAACGCCGAAGCTTCGCATGCGCGCCACCAGCCTTGTCTGCATAGTTCCAAGGTCTTGTGGCGGATTACGGAGCGCTATGCGGGTGCTTAGCTCGAAATGCACTCGAAAATTAATCAAGCTGAACATGTCTAAAACAGTATCTTGAATCAAGAGTTGTTGCTTTTCTGGCTATTTTTAGACAGCATTCTGAGAAAATGTTCGTATTTGAATAAAAATATATTTAAAGGATGAAAATCCTGAGCTTATAGCTTTATCCTTGTTGAATATGCTTCTGGTGAGCGAGAGTTTGCACAGCAGACGTGCGTCCTTGAGCGAAAAGCTCGCACTTGCAGCCTATTGGCGACGTGTGCGATCAAAAGCGCCGCGGTGATTGGTCATCGACGATTGGCCAAACGCTTACAATGACGTTTTGAGTAGGGTAATTTTTGCTTTCATCGACGTTGTTAAGAGCAATGCCAGACTGTCACCCCTGACGGTGTTGATTGAGGAGCGTGATTGCTAGGCTTCCTTCGCGCTTTTTACGCACCATCGAACTTGCCGCTCGCTACTAATAATCTCGGTCCTGACGTCAGGGATATGAACCGTCAGAGGGCGCCACCGAAACATCTTGTCGCCTTTAGTTGCGGAATTGTCATACAGGTGATTAACATGACACAAAAGCTCGGACGCAGAAACTAAAAGGATACCACAAAATGCGAATAAAACGAGAGCAGTATAAAGAATTTCAATACGTTATAAGAGCAGAGCTACGTTTTAAGCAGAAAAGAATCGGCGAAATGAGATCATTTTGGCGCTTGCCATTTCAAGCACTCGAGACATGGGAACGGGTGCTCGTAGTCGGTTGCCTGCGGGTCACGTCCCAGTGAGTGGCGCACCGTATAGGGCGCTCGGTCCAGCGTGATTGAGACCCTAAATCAAGAACAACCAGAAGGCGCAAAATATATAAGTAATGTCTTGTCTACACGTCCGGCAAAAATCGAACTGAGCCAACCTTTTTTCTTTTTTTTTTTGTCACGTTGTTATTTGAGATAGCTTGACACATTTACGCGCCTACTCTATTCACATGTAGGTCGAATTCTTCCTAGTAATAACTTATAACTAAAGTGTGCATTTTCCTGTGTGTAATAATGAGAAAATTAGCGGAATTTTCGGTATGCCTGTCGTTGAAGAGCAGTAAACAACAAACAACGCGCACAACGTTCCGCTACTGAGGTCCCGCTCCTTTTCGGGGAAAAGCTCCGTGGGCCTCGTCGTTGGGGCACGGTGCGGTTAATCCACCGCCCAATTATAAACTTTTGAGAATCCGCCACATTAAGCAAAAGTTCTTTTTTTATTGTTTTATTTTTATTTTAGGATTGGTCTTTTTCCATTGGGTCGATTTCCGGTGGGCGCCGGAGACTTAGAACATTGTCCTCCGGCTCCGGCAGCGGGATTTCAGGCCTAAACCTGTCCCAAAACCTTTTCCCCTCGACGGGCGGGAATACCACCCGAGGAAAGGGGGGAGCGGGGGGTACATTTTGGGGAAGCGAGACAAGGCTCTCACGCGTCCTGGCGCGCAGACTAAAACGGCGCATGCATGCGAGCGCGCAGGAACACCGAGAACAACGTCGAACTTCCAAACTACATTACAATATTTTCAAGGACAGCGAGCGCCGTCTCGGGGGGGACAAAACATAAAAAAAAGAGCATAGTTGTAAACCCGAGACTGGGGATACGGACAAGGGACAAAACACAGAACGACTCGGACGTCTTCTTCCGTGTCGTTCTGTGTTTTGTCCCTTGTCCGTATCTCCAGTCTCGGGTTTACAACTATGCTCAATTTACACCAGCTAGCCTGCACCCTCACCGTTGCTTCATAAAAAAAAGAAAGCAAGCACCCATTTTTTGTTCATTTTAATTTGCTGTAGTTAGGGAATGATTGATTTATATCAATATTGTTTTCTACCATTCGCTTCCGCATTAAATTTTGCATGGAACTGATTGGGCGAATTTTTTTTTACTTAAGTAAGTTGACTTTGTAAGTTGTATTCAAGCGCAAAAGTGCAAAATGATATAATTTTGGCCAAACTCGTAACTAATATATATATATATATATATATATATATATATATATATATATATATATATATATATATATATATATTAGTTAAATATCTGTCCGGTTGAAGGCACTGATACCATGTCCATACTTTAGGGCAAAAGTGGCAGAGATCTGTGGAGCGGTTATCTCATGGCAATTTTTTGAATATGGGGCATCAGGCTTCTAGAGAGTGCTTCACGGCCCCTAAACATCCTAATATTCTAAAATTCGCTCATGGGCGGCCGATTACTTTATTAAAAATCTAATCAAAGATCGTGACACGCCCCTCTTTCTGCGCCTTGGAGCAGACGCCAGGAAGCACCATCCCATGGTGTTTTCAAAGAGTAGTTTCTGTATTACGTCTCCTACACCCAGATATATGACGCTTCTGTCAAAATATGACGCACAACGTGCCTAAAACTATCAATATTAGTAACGTTCGGAAGCTCCAGACAATAAACTATCTCAATTGGTAAAAATTTACGGAGGTAATGAAAACCCGAAGATCCCCCCCCCCCCCAACCTCACCCAATCCTCCCCCTTCAAAAAAAGAAAATAGTGCCCGTGCATATCAATTGCAGCAAATTTACTAAAACGTATTGTCATTGATGACTGTACATTTTTATTGAGTGAAGCCCCAAAAACCATATGCCATGATATCCTGCTTCTACAAAAAACATAAGAACTACGTTTGAAGTACGACCAGCCAGAGAATACACCATTTACACGGGCACTCTTAACCGCAGTTAAGTGTAACTGAGCTCAGACTGGACTGCGGTTAAGGGTGCCTGCGTGTAACTAGGGTATAGTTGCAAGTAACTCCTAGACATACCTAAACATAACTGCGGTTTAGGATCACCGTCGAGCACCATTAAGCGCACAGTGAACACTGACCGGAGTTACACTTAACTGTGGTTAAGGGTGCCCCTGCGCAACTAGGGTATAGCATGGCATCGGTGACTGTCACTGATGCACTGACGCTTTATCTAAACTGAGCTCGCTTACGTCAGCTGACTCGCTAGTTGTACTCAATATGGAATCACCACCATCACCACCCTTATCCGCGTTTCACTGTATCCTCTTTATTTTAACAGAAAACGTTTTTTTAACTGCCGAATTTGATAAAATGACACCTTCATCCGTTATGTTCCAGTGACTCATCTAAAAAAAAAAAGAAGAAACAAGTTAAGAAGGTTTATTTCGATTAATTTCCCGAGACTGGGACGAAAACTTAAAAAAAAAAAAACATCAATCGTGGAATAGAAAAAAAAAATAAAGGAAGATCCATTGGTGGATCTTTTGAGAATGCTTTAGCAGGACCCTTGGTAGACGCCACATACGTCCCCATTTGGAAAATGCTAACGCTGACCCCTTCGCTTTCCTGTTTTGGCTTTCTAATTTTCTTCTATCTTTGCTGCCTTTTTTTTTTTTGGCTTCTCCACGGGGTCAAAGTTAGCGTTTCCCGAAAGGGGACGTGTGTGGCGTTTCCCAAGGGTCATGCTAACCCATTCCTTAAGGATCTACCAATGAATATTATTTTCATATTTGTAGCACAGACCAAGGTATACGCGTTTCGCCACCTGCAACTTCAAACTCGCCCCTGCATCCACGTGCGCATTGGCTTCCGCCCCGTTATGTCTCCTTCCTCTAGCCTTTACCCTTCACTTATCTCCTGCTCTCTACGCGGTGCGCTTCCCTTTCCATGGTATAGCCAGCCGGCACCAGCCAGGCGTCGCCGGCAGAGTGGGAGCACACGGTTATACCCTGTCTGGTTGTAAATTGGCAAAGGGTGAACGATAAGCCCCACATTGCAGGCAGGCGGCTTCGATATGCGCTACGGATACGAGCGCAACGCACACATATTGGAGCATGACGTAGTGAAAAGTTTGATACTTTTTGGCAGTAAAAGCGCACTCCCGTGATATGTAGTCACGTTCCGATTGGCCCACAGGGCCGTAGCTTCCGCCGTACTGGCATGTTACGCGATCACGGCTTCTTGGTTATTTCTTGCTTCAGACGCTAGGCTACGCGGCGCCATCGGAATGATAGCTCAGGTTTGAACAATGGAGCCGCCACTCCCAGGCATACCCAATATTTCTTGCCTCTTTCGCTAGATAGCGCCAAACCGAAGCACACATTGCAGGTTGCCTATTGTCCACAGACGGGCGCAGTCAGCTTTTCCCTGTCATCTGGGTACTACTGCTAAAGCACTAAAAGTGACAGAAATACAGTCTCAAACTCAGCTAAAAATGTATTTAAGTACACCTCTCTTATATGAATCATACTATTCGAAGTCGCGACCCTTTTGACACAAGCTCAATTCATTCACTCAGCTGAAACCTTGCCGTGAATCTAGACCACTTCGGCCATACCTCGTGTCCCTCCTACTCAAAACGAATGCAGTTTGCACACGTCTCACGTGCACCACCTATATCTCCTTACAAAGAAAACCGGCAACCCCCCCCACCCCCCCTCCGCGAGACTTCTGCTTCATTGACCTTGACATGTACACTTCATTACACTTCATCCTTCCCCCCCCTCCCCCCCCCCCCCCGCAGATTTTGGAAGCGTTATTGAGATACAAAGATGCGGCTTATATTATTGACTATGGTCTTTATAGCCAGCCGGCAATGGCCAGGCGGTGCCACGAGAGTGTGCGCCACGAGCGGAGGCTTGTGTGTTACTGGGGCGGCCATGGTCTGCCCGTCGGGCCGTGGCGAGCGGCGGCGACCCCTCAGCAGTCCTCGTGTGTACGTGCGCACCGTGTTCCTGGTTCCTTTATGCGTTTTTTTTAGTCCATCGGGAGCCTTAATAGGTCTATGTGTTTAGAGCATATTCTAGAGTTGTCATTTGGACGCCAGTTTGCGTTGTCTTCACCACTATGTAATAATCGGCGCCCGATCGGTATGTGCTTCGCTCGTCTCCCAGGAAGTAGCACAACACAACGAGAAGGCAGCGCATTGGTTTACTGTACCACCCGGTTGCCCGTCTTCGAGAGCCGGCAGTCCGGACCCGCCGACCCTATAATTGTCGCCCGTGGTTCTGAGCTCGCAGTCGGAGTCCGTGTCCAGACCTGCGGATCGTCCTTCCCGTACGTGGGCGCTGCCTAAGGTAGCTGTTCCGGGCTATCACAGCCACGGTCTCGCTGCGGAGCCACTCCGGGTTCGTCATAGTCCAGGCCGGTATGGCCAGGGCTTGCCGTTTCCGCCAGTCCTGATGCGAACCTCGCTGGTGGAATGTTCCCGGGGATTGCCATGGGCCCTGCCAGAACGGCTCTATCATTCCTGCCCGGCCCCAGCCTCGTGCAGCACGCTCTTCCTCTTTCCTCACCGGCTGGCCCCCGCTCGCGCCTCGCTCGGCCGTCCTCTCCTCCCGACGCCCACACACTAGAATAAAATTTGGGTAATTAGAACCAAACTCTGCATACTAGAGAACCGTACGCACAATGCAAAGCCTGGTGTAAAAAGGCGACAGGCAACAAGGTGTACGTGTAAGAAGGATATTTACACTTCGCACGAGCTTTTTCTAAATAAAAAAACTTTTGCATCCTGCTTTCTGCACGCCGTCACATTTGTTACCGGACTCAGCATTCAATTTGGTTGCTGAAACAAACAAAACTTTGTGCTACGAAAATCCACTATTTGAAAACTCGCAGGTTTGGAAGGTTTTGGTTGCGACCGCGCGTGCCGAACGGCATTAGGAATGCCGGAACGAGCCGACGGGCCTTTCGCTTGAAGACTTGATCGTCCGATTCTCGACGTCACAGCGAAGCAACAATCGGCCCGATTGTTCCTACTGTATTTCCCTATGTGGCTGTCTAAGCGAATCGTAATACAACTTGTATAAATATGTTATTTTGCCCAGTAGTCTGCAAAGCGAGTTCGTCAGACCACTTTCCAAGCCTGCACATATATTTGCGTTCACTTCAACAGTTACTGTAAAATTCACTTACTTGATGTGTCGCACTGCAGTAATCTATTTCTGTCGCCGTGTCGCTTCCCAAGATCTCGAAGGGAAGCGGTAAAGTTTGACGCTTCTAGCAGTACCAAAGTTTAATTTTTGGGGGAACTCTAGGAGTAGGCGAGATGTCACAGGAACCCGGTGAGGTCATAGAGACGTGAAGTTGGGACTTACTTTTACGAAACACGGTTCCAAAAAAGCTCACGCCGATCCGAAATGCAACGTTCACACGTGGTTTCTGAATGCGCCCGCCCGCAGCCCCCGCGACCTGCGTCGTCCTGGCCTACCCAGTTTCTTTAGTTTGCAGCCGCTAGATGGCGCAACGTGTAGTGCCAAACTGCATTGCCGGTTGCCTATTCTAACCACTTGTCTCATCACTCTTTTTACGTTCCTGCGTTTTTGTACACGACGTTTGTTTCTGCACACTGAATTGTACAATTACTGCATTCCTGGGCATGCTTCGCGACTTCCGAGTTGAGAGCTTTGATTTTGACGTTCTGCCTATGCCTGGTTAATAGGTCATTTCGATGTCTGAACATTTGACCCAGGCATTCGAACCGACCCACCAAGGGGATTTCATACACTACCCCACGCTTACAAGGAACCGACTTCTCTCTATGAACGTTTTGGTATCCGTTCCCCTTCGCGAAAAAAAAAAAGCGGTAAGGTTCCTTGAATCCCGGACGAAAACTCACCAGTCAAACGCTCACCGGTTAGAGGCTCACGGTACAAAAGTTCACCAGACGAAAGCTCACCCATTTTTTCACAGGGTTGGACAAACGCTCACCAGGAGAAAATTTCATGTTGGTCTTAACACGAGCGCGGACAAGTCAGGTGCATGCGTGCCACACTAAAATGCAACGTGAAATTCTGCAGGCACAAAATGGTTTTTCGCACCCATCACAATGGGAGCTCAACTCTACGGGCTTGCGTCAGTGCCATGGCCATGGGCGCCAGATCTGGTTGTAGGCATTCAATCAGCCTCCAGGCGCTTGGATGCGCGTGGACGACAACCTTATGGAACCCGCTATTCGATCCTTCGCAGGCGTGGTTCGTGCGGTCTTTATCTTGTAGTGTGGCGTCGAACATATTCCACCGTTCGGGGGAAACTCCAGTCTTCATCAGCATGAGTCAGGCGAAGCAAAGAATTCCCTCTGGGTGCCGCATCAGAAGGAGCAGCACTAACAAGGAAGAGGCCATTGACATATACGGTCTATCAGAATAGTCCTGCAGGTCGCCGATGTCACCGGTAGACTTTTCCCTGGCGTAGGTTCGTCCTTTGGGCACAAGCTGTGGTGGAAGGAATGGCAGCCCATTCAACATCCCGCACAACTTTCTTAATTGGTCGTCAGTCTTGTACTTGTTCAAAAGGCCCAAATCTTGTATCTGAAAATATTTTTAAAACATTCGCAACTAAATGGGTTGTATAATACAGGTTTTCTTCAGTTTCTATTTGATATCACCCTGAGATAATGCTTAATTTTAAATACATTTACGACGCGCAATGACGTAAACAATTTGATTTTGTCATTCATTCACTTTAAATATTAATCTGAACCCCAAGAATACCATGCATTAGTAATGAAGAAACATTGTGACTATCCTTTAGGTGCTTGTTTACCTTTTTTCTTAACAAATGTTTGCCGGAGGACCATCATCATTTTAAACAGCTGAAGTAACAAGGCGAACCGTCACTGCAATATGAACCTCGAAAAAGTGTTGGCGCTAAATGTTTCTTACAAACACCATCCCTTCGACAATGATTGAATGGTTGCTTGTGACTTGTCTTTTCTTCTGGGCGTGCTCTGGCAGAGGTGGAAGATGCAGCATCCTAAAAATGCTGCAATGTCCATCGCGTCTGCACTTTAGCCCAGCCCGTGTTTCTCCCGTGTAGCCAAAAAAAAAAGCGAGACTTTTTTTTTTTTTTTTTGTGGGGGGGGGGGGGGGGGTTGTGAAAAAACGGGTGAGCTTTTGTCCGGTGAGCTTTTGTCGGGTGAGATTTTGTCCGCTTACCAGGTTCCCCAAATTGAAGTCCTTCATAAACACAACGGCCACACCAAATTTTTTCGCACATGCCCTCACTTTGCGCGTCCACTCCACCACCACGAATTGTGGTGGAGTGGAACGGGTGTCCTAGATACACGGTGGAACATGAGGCTCTAGGCAAGTTTATTGCGGGTCTTGTTAAAGCTGTTTGTAGTTTCCCCAATTTTCTGCAAAGTGTTCTACTATCTGGTATCGTTCTGCTTGAATTGATACTATATTTGATGTTGCATACCGACCTTCTAGAATCTTCTTGTTAGATTAGCAGCATTCCTAATAAACAAATAAATAAATATGGTATAACCGCGTACCATTTCTTAGGTCTCGCCTCGCATATTTCTGTTCTTTCATTCATCAGGGCCATTTGCCGACCGATGAAGCCTTCCTCGTATCCCGCGACACATACACCCAGACGGAGATCGAACCCGCGACCAAGTAATTATTAGAGACAAGCTGCGCAGGCGTTTGGAGAGCAACTCCCAAAGGAGGAGTTGCGTGCAGAGCAGGTGCGATCCGAACTGTGTAGTTTGCGCTCAACTCATTTTGTACTTCCAGGCTTTAACATCATGATCAAGCTTGCGGAATTTTTTTTCGAAGCTTTTGCGTTCGCATAGGATTGTTTTGTTTTTTAGCACCCAGAAAAATTGATACAAAGTATTTGACAACGACACGCACAACTTTTTCGCCCTAGGAATTTTGCTGTTTCTTTGGTTCTATCATGTTTAATATACATATTTTTTGATATCCTGTCATCTTGGCTGTTAGGCTATCACTGTTGCCATTATAGCCCTTACAGCCAATCTCATGGTTTGGTAGAATGTTTGCAATTAATTTCGCCTCTGCCCTTTATTTCTCGATAGAGACCACATAAATCAGCTGCAGCGCCGGGGATGCCGCCGCGTGTAGAGCCGCAGAGTACGGGTCTTCTATCATTAAAGCGAGCGTAGTTTCCTTTTCATTTTTTCTTCTTGTCTTCCCTACAATCATCTGTTATTTTAAAGGAGATTAATTTACTTTAGTTGTTTGTACAAGCACTGTTTTTATTCCGTCGAGTCCAAGCAGTGTGCGCTAGTCTTAAAATATAAACGTATACATAATATTTATTAGCACATAAAAAATAAAATAAGGGAGCTGTTAGTAAATTTATGCGCCTGAGCTTGTCTTTGAGCGCCATTTCGTTTTAATTGATCCATTGTTTAGGTAAAAAATAACGAAGAAAAACGTCGCCAAAAGTTACGAAAATGCATAAATCTTTCGGTTAAAATAGCATTTGTAGAGAGGAGGGACATTTTGTTTCGCTAACTTTTAAAGAAAATGCGAAGATAAATGTAAGATACTAGCCGTGGACTTCTGTAATTGCGTACACCGTTACATTTAATATTTAATCTGTGCTGCCCACTTATTTTTGTTTTTGTTTTATTTTACTCGAGAGTCGCACGTCGCACGACGCTTATGCCAGTGTAAGGACACGTACGAGCGTTTCACGTAACGGATTAAGATTTTGACACCTCTTAGAAATTGTTTGACTCGAGCTTGTTTCATTCCCCCGTACACATTTGCGTTTGTGTTTTTCTGTAATATAACGGTCCAAAACGTTGAAACTTTGGAACACATCATTAGACAAGTTAATTGATTATGCGCAGCTCGCCAATAATGCAGTCCTGAACTAAACAAGTTTACAATAAATTCCAGGTTTTGTTTTGCATATTACAAATGGGATTTGGTTCATGAGGTAATAAATGGTGTCTTGTTGAAATTAACGGCGAATTCCACTTGTTGTTTTGGGAGCGTATACCGGGATCGACTTTTCTGAAGCGTGCCTATTTCACGAGAGGAGCTTGTTCCTGTCGTCGTTTGAAATCAGCTCCCACTCCACATCCCAATCCGGATCCCAGAAAGTTAGCTCCGCCGATTTCGACGGAATTCGACCGGAAGCCAGCCTGGCCAGCCCTCGTCGCGCACACGTAACTTCCTTTCTCGAAGAGCATTTCGCCTCGCAAGAATTCATAATCGCCGCTCTCGAAGTGCCGCCCGCTTTAGTGCTGCTGCCGCTTGATGACAGTTGGTCGTCAAGTTGCTCGAGCAGCTCCTTTAGCGGCAGCGATTCAAGTAGCAGCAACGACGAGGATTGCTTTTATGTCCAGCATGAATTCAACTGCCTTTTCTGACCTCCGCAAAAGAGGCTGAAAATCCAGACGTACTTGGACATCGTCCACGAGTATTTCGATGAAGGGGCAAGTGGGCTACGCTGATGCACATCGGTCATTGAAACGTATCTTTCACATAATGATTAACTTCGCTCGTGCCTTGGACACGTGTTGTTAGCGCCGCGATTGCGAAAACATGTTCTTCGAGCAGTGTTGCGAAATGGAAACCTTCATTCCTTTCTAATTACATTCTGGAGAATTAGAGTTTCCGACAATTCTATTCCTTTCAACTCGATTGGAATGGAGACACTGGGCCCATTGCCACTCCACCGTTCAATTCCTCTAATTCCTATACGTGAAAAATGGCCATTAACAGCCACCTTGTGGCACTGAAAAAAGCAGCATAAAACTGCTAACGCTATCAAACGCAAAGACGACTGAAAAAGTATGCAGAAGCATCCTCAAAGCACTCATTCTCCTAATCCGAAGGGTGCTCGCACAAAGCGCTTCGCGACAACCTCTTGTCACTGCAGACATCGATCGCGCGATCACGCTTAAAAGGCTTGCGAATCCCAACAAATGCCGAAAATTAGAACCATATATTTTCTTTGGAAACGTATCGCAAAATTCGTAATATTTATTTTGAAATAGGCAAAAGAAAATGATGCAAAACCCAACATCAAAATAAACCCGCACTATTCAGTGCCGTAACGTAAGTGGCAGGCCGGCTTGCCAGTCGAGCAAGCATTTAAAAAAATAGACTTTGCCAAGCATTTGTTCTGTGCTCGCGCGCGTGTATTGGAGCGAGCTTCCGGAACATTCGTTTGAAACTATGGAACTGCTTGGAATCAGTTCCAAAGAGTGAACCCCTCTCTTTCACTTGTGTCACTTTGTTGTTGTTCCCTGTAGAAACTTTCAGTTTGAAAAACACGGTGAGAACCAAAATTGTAAATCCAATAACTTCGCGAAAACAAAAATATTTTGACCTATTGTTTGGGATACCACTTCAACAATGTTTGTTTGTGTGTTTAGCAAAATTTCAAGCAAGTCGGGGACTATGAATAAATTGCCGGAGTACCCCGTTAAAAATGCCTAGTTCGTGCGTGGCTCAAGAAGAAGCTATCTTGCTCTCTGCTTCGAATACTTCGCAACCGCACCGCTAGTGGGCTGTTAGAAGTGACGCCGCGTATACCTGCATTAAATCTGTACGCACTGTGGCAAGAACAGGCTACTGACAGAGTGCACTCGGTATACGGCGCCAGCACAAGAGACTGTACCACTACATTATGGGAACTGCCTTAAAACGTAAACTTTCACGTTTGCTGTACATTCGATCTAATTTTAGGGGCGCAACTCCTTAGGAGCTAGCCATGTCCGTCCGCCGTCCGCCGTCCGCCGTAGGCCGGCGTCGGGTGCTGGTGCTTCTGCTCGTGAGATCACGTGCTCACGAGCACGTGAGCACATGCTCACGTGCTCGTGTAGGACAAAGAAAAAAATTGGAAAAAAAAGATTAAAAAATTATAAAAAAAGAAAAAGAAGAAAAAAAAGAGTAGGGGGTTCTCAGATGCCATCCCATGTCTTCTTAAAAAAAGAAAAAGAAGAAAACCACACATTCTCCTACTGATATGAATGAAAAGGCTCGGCATGCTGCGGCTCGGCGTCTACGCAGACAAGCACCACCAGAGCTTCGCCCCAAGCAACATCATTCACCACGTGGAGATGTTTCTTATTTTTTTTTTATGTGTTCCATGCAAACACTAGAACATCACCTGGGTTAAAAGCAGGAAGCGGAATCAGTCATTATTCCGGTTCGGTTCAGGTTCGGGTTGTTTTGCATTTTGTTGCGGTTCGGTTCTGGTTCAGGGACGCTTATGAAGTAACGGTTCGGCTACCGGATACACCAAGCGCGAACAGTGCAAAGCGGTTCTTGAAGAAAGAAAAAACGTTCGTTAAGAAGAAAATGTGAGTTTAACACGGCGTCATCTTTATTAAAATAAATTAGGTCATCAGAAGCCGCCCTGCAGAAACGAGGACAGCAAAACAAATATATGACAAATGTCTTATTGCTATCCTGAATTTTTAACGCAAACACCGTTCTATGAAAATTACATGGTTATACAGGCGCTTGAAAACAGTACCAAAGTACAGTATATTCACACCAATCAGACAGCACGCACGGGGATACCGTGACGGTAGCATGCACCTTACTCGCCAGCTACTCACAAAACCAAATTAGTCAGTTGTTTAGATAGGAGTTCAATCTTCCAGAGTATGGCGACGATGTATCCACTGTAGGTCCTCATCCAGAGCTCATTCATCTTGAAACGGCCAACTATACCCACATCGCACGCCCGAACGACTTGCACGAAAGATTGAGTTGAAGAGGAGAAAGACATTGCAGGACCGGTCGAAAGACGATTAAAGCAAAAGAGAAGACATAAAAGAGAAAACATGCGACTTGCTGTTTCTAAAAACCGTACACACAATTATTTTTTTGTTTTTTACGCAGCTTTGGCTGTGGGCGACTGGCGTCCCGGCGACCGACGCCGCAGTGTCGCGCTTGACGCGGCTTAGCCTCTTGGTGCCTGCAGATATTGCCATCGCGGAACAAACGCGCCGACAGCTGTCAACGTTTTGTTTTACTTTCATGCTTATGTTCGCTTTCTTCTTCCTTACGGAATATTGCTTAGCAGCAAGAAAAGAAAAGAAACATACACACAAAGATTCTAGCTCTTCAGCCTCACGGCATCAGCCGTGTTTACATGAATGCAACTTCAGCGCATCGACTCCAATCGCCCTTCCAATGAAGCCAACGCGTCAACGATTACATGATTGCGCACCAGGCTCCAATCCCTACGCGAAAGTGGCACCACGCCGTGTCAAAGCTCAAAGTTAAAGCTGCATTTTCGGCATCAGCCGCACCAGGTGACGACGCTTTCTGGTAGGTACATCGCACGTGAAGGCCTTGTGACGCTTTCGGCAAGCGTCAAGATCGCGCCCGCTGCCTTCGGTTCTGTGCAAAAAGTTACGAAACCTAAGATACATAAAATACCGAGAGGTTCGGGCTCCGGGCCGGGCCGCCGGGCCACTCTGGACCAGAGGCGACGTGTGTGCGCAAGCCCTGGCAAACGAGATCGTTTCCAAACGCTTTGAGGAACGCCAGCGCGCTTCGCCTCTCCAAACGTCACCGACCGCGACCGGACCAACCGGACCCCGAGGCCTAAAGGCTCCGGCGCAGCCAGAAACAGCACCTAGGTAGGAGCAGCTCGTCCTGCATTACTATGCAGTGCTTGGCGTCGTTCATGCTTCCGCCGAAGACTTTAGGGACTCCTTCCGACGCGCAAGTCGTATTTCGCAAGGCTTGGACGGGGGCCGTCCTCACCGGGCAGCTCAGCTATATTCCGCTCACTTATGATGGCAATAAAAGTTCGCGTTTCCTGTCGGGAGAACACTGCGGACTTCCATACGGGAGCGCTCTCCGCGCCGCCAACGATGTTGGCCGCCGCCATGTTCTTAGCTGGACACTCGCTCCCGCAGCGAATGCGTTCCCATAATCCTTCCAATTGCAAAATGCGTTGCGACCTCCGTTTACATGGGTTGAATGACTGCGCATTCGCCGTCTCGATCCACCTCTGTCTAGCAACTTCAATGCAATGCTCTATACTTCAGCGCATTATGCCGTTTACATGACCGCATTGAGTGCGACAACTGGATTCGTTGCGACTACGTCGCATTCATGTAAACGCAGATATATAGTCAGATATACTCCATTTCACCTTACAATGTGCCGCATTGGACGGTACTAGCTACGCGAGCCAATTCGTAGCTCGTAGCTTGTCTCGTGACTTTGCGCTCCCCGTGTCCCTCTGCCCAACCTGAGGAACCGTGACGGCATCCGAGCCATGAATTAGCTCCTGTGGCTCGTAGCGTCCTTTGCGGTCAATAGTAAGCTGAGACAAAGTATAGAATTGTACGCCTCCACGCCGACGCCAATTCGTGTTGCAGAGAGAAGTGAAGAAATATGCTTATTTGTTTCATTATTCCTGAGCTGTCTTCATGTCGTCGCTGCCATTTGTTTAGTCAAAACTGAGCAGCTCACGCCACCATCGCGAATATTTAATTCGCGCCGCCACCCGAAAGAATGTGCGGCTCACATTTCATTACGACGACCTGTTTCCAATGAACTGGTAACCAACATATGACATTACGGTTCTGTTCCGTTTCGGGTTCAATATCGAATGTTTGACTTCGGTTACAGTTTTGTTCCGGTGCAGTTAAAATAACGATTTTGCTCCGGTGCTCGGTTTGAGTTGGGTTCGACACCCTGGGTATAAGCTGCATTCTAACCGCTCATGGAGTCATGATTACATTCGCCGCTTTGTCGCGTTTCGCGGCTCCAGGAACGACTACTTGTCCGCCTACCGTTTTGTTCTTTGACGTAGGGCGCGCCATTTTCAACCTCGAAGGAGCATAAGAAAATAAGATAATGAATCCGTCAGTCACCTCGAGTGCAACATTGCTGTTTCAAGGGCCACTTACCACGTTCTAGCGAATTTCGCCATCATCCCGTAGGCTCTGTAGGAAAATTGATACAGCTCCCATAAGAACCGAGCTCATTCCATTACCACCCCATTCCCGGCAAAAGACATCTAATTTCATTCCTATTTCATTCTCCGCAACGCTGCCTTCAATCCATTCCCGTTCTATTCCGAGACCGCGAAAATGCGGAATGATTCAGGAACCATTCCGAATTCGGAGTGGCAACTCCGCAACACTGGCTTCGAGATCCTGGACGGCGGGAAGGGGATTCCCGGGAAGGGGAATGACAAAAAAATTCCACTGATCTCGAAGGAGTGGTCATATTCCACTGGGAATCCGGAGGCGGAGGAACTCCATTCGGATTGCTTGCTCCATCTTGGATCAGGTCTACTAATCCCGGCTCTCTCGAAAACGACCAGTGCAATCCACCAGATGTTTTTGGTTGTTAAAATGAAAGGCTGTAGAAAGTTCTGTCCCACTTAACGTGTTGAATGTGTCTTCTTTGTTTTTCAATTTTAATATCGTAAGCTGTTTTAATCTGGTTCCATTCTGCCTACGTTGTTCCACACAGTGTACAATGTCCACCATCTGGTGACAATACCGAGAGGACGTTTGCAGCGGGTAGATAAATGAATGAAGGCGTATTTCTAATATTACTTACTTTCTTGGCTAGTGAAACATACCGTTGAATATGAAGCAAGCTTAATTCCTATCATTCATATAGCGGTATAACCTTTCAGGTGACGCCGTCAAATACTCAGTCGCTTCACCCAGTCTTTGCGGAAATGCGAGCTGCCGTACCAATGACAGTTCGCGGAAGTAGATGGATGAACAAAAAAGAAAGAACACCATTGTGGAATTAATTTTAGGTATAAGACAGATAACAACAATCATGCAGCTAGCAATGTCTTGAAGTTCCCTTGTGCGTCTCATCACATTATCCATTGTGATATGTTAATCCGCGTGATTAGATGTTGTGTGCTGAAAAGTTTCGCTAAAAAGAGCGGATTGGGAGACACTTGAGAACTCCCCAAATCCATCAACAATGTACGTACGTAAGGGCGTTCGTGAAGCCTATCCGAGCTCAGCAGCTCTGCCTATGACACTTTTTGTTACAAGAAATAGAAAAAAATATTTAACAATTGAGGGTTCTACTGGAGCGTGCGTGATTCTTTTTTTTTTTTTCAATCCCGCATCGACCCGTGGGTACAAGCGTCCCTTTACCCCATGAATTGTATCTGCTGCTATACTATAATGTGTACGCACACTCTGAAAAGGTGCGTGAGTTTACTTCCTTGTAGGACACGGGGATAGCCAATCATATCAAATAATACAAGGATCCCATCGAATGACAAAACTTAAAATACGATCAGACCAATAAAAGTGCCGAGTTCACAATGACAATGAACATGCCGTTTCACTGGCTCATTGTCAAAAGTGCAAATCGCAATTTTATATCTAATTGTATGCTGGGCTTTGTCATTTGCGTAGATCTTACTATCGTTCGCAGTGATTGGCTGGCTCCGTATTCTGTGGGAAAGAGGACTCACAAAACTTTTTTTCTTAGAGTGAACACTGTTATAAATAAGACCATTTAAGCAAGAGACACATCCCTGCTGATTTTGTTGCCAAAAGGTTCATATCACTGAATAACAGGCCGTGTACCATCAGTCCTTAGTACGGTCCATGTCTTTGCGACAACGTTAGCATGCATGTGTCCCGTACACCATTATGATAGTACAAGCGCTGTATGCTTCTAGCTACGGGAAGTGTGCCATCATGTTCCAAAACAACATATGTTCTGCGGGAAACAAAGTCAGCGCAAGTTCCATTTTTGCATCTACTAAAGCACAGTCATTATTTTGTAGAAGGTGTCCCCCCATAATATGTTGTGCCTTTATTACTCCAAAAATAAAGTGTGCATTGCCGAAAGCTCAGCTCCATCTCAAACTTCGAAAGTTCTTGAAGGCTGTAGGACCTCGGGGTGCACCAGAGCCACCTTCCGTAAAGATCGCCTGGATTCCTCCTCCAGGTTCTTGCCCACGAGTCGTCTGCAAGACATTTTATGTTAAAATGTGAGATGGGTTTAGTCAGAGGAAAATTTATATCCTTTTTTTACCATAGGCACACTTCATTAGTGCTCCTACCAGTAGCAGATTATAAGCTTATTTATTTATTTATTTATTTGATATGTGTGTATATTTATTTATGTATTCAGTACATATTCAAGTGTTGCAACCATATTCATCTGTTTTAGTCTGTTACATCCTCTCCGAATCTAGCTACAGTGAATCCACCGATATCAAAAACCACCCTAGCTCGGGCATCTTTTGAAGTAGGAAAGACACAGTTAAAACCGACATAGAGGATGCCCTGTGACAAACATACCCCAGCAGTGAACCTAATCACCGCTCTAAGTGAAACAGTTCGCATGCATATCATACGTTGTACTAGTTCGAGCTTTAAGAAACGTTCAGTTTTTTCGTGGAAGCTAGAATCATGCTTAAAAATGTGCCGCATGTTGTTTTACATATAAATTTCTGGAATGAAGTCTTCCAATTCTAGTTGATTTTAATAATATCTTAATGGTAATGTTTTCAGTGATGTAAATGGATTGAATCGTTTTGAAGCCCCCTGTAAGCAACTAAAACTTCTTTTTGAAGCAGTAAAAAAAACATTCGTGGCACAAGCTTATAGTTCGTTCTAATTAAATGCACTGCACATATTAGAATAAGATTAGCTGTTCTCCTATTGCATTAAACGACAGTGCCATTTTTGCTTTTGCACTCTTCAAAATCTGATTTAACAATGACTGCTGCTCATCCCTTCGAACTGTTTCAGAGGTCTGAGGTGCTTTCATGTCATGAATAAAATTTTAATGTATATGCGCATTTTATGATTGGTTTCTTACATTCGAAAAAAAACATGCCTTTGCAGTATGCCTACCGCGTGCCGCGGTTTCATCAACGGGTAGTGACTGCTCCTTTTATCGTCTGCAAACACTTGGCGGTATGCTTGCGATGCATCTTCCGATGAAACGTCGTTTGACGAGCTGATTTCCACCGAAGTTGTCGTGCCTTTGGGTTGATGAGAAGAGAAGCGTCAATACGACTGCTGCGTGCAATGAGCCGTGGTACAGAGTGAAGGAGATTTGGGGTGGGTAGTCACAGGGTTGTCGCTTGGGTTGGAGCTTCTTGATAGGCTGAAGAGGAGTGCGGGCGTCTCCGAAATGACCGAAAACCATGCCGAGCCCTCCTGGGGAGCGCGTAACCAGAGGAAAGGCTTGTGGGGCTTCAGCCCCCCTTCCCCACCCTTCAAAATTCCAAACGACTGTAATGCACATGTAATTGACCTCCCCCCCCCTCCCCCCTAGTCCAAGACGTCCTAACCACATCTACCCCCGCCCCCCCCCCCCCCCCCCCCCTCGCCTTCCCTCCCGGGAAAATATTCCTGGCAACGCCACTGTCCCCAGGCCGCTTCGGCTTGCGGTTGGAATCCGTGAGCGTTATTACTGCCACTATGCTTGCTCACGCCGCTGTTCGCCGAGTCTGTTAAGGCACGGCCACATTGGCGTCGCGGAGGCCAGCGGCGTGACGGCCGTCGCTGCCGGTTGCCGACCGAAACCAGTTTTCGGCTTCACCGGCGAGACGATCTGCGCCGCACATCGAACCGCTCCATGCGCGGTTCAGAGATCGGCGCCGCTCGCCGCAGAAGAGAGGAGCCAATGGGAGGTGGCGTAGATAGTGACGTTGCGATGCCATGGCAACGCTCAAGCCGGTCCCCCGCGCCTCTTTCACGTTCCGAAGGACGTGTTTCGTGTCGTCTGCTATCCCTACTTCGCCCCCGATGCCTTCCCCACCGGAGCGGTTCCTTGAAACTGTGCGTCTGGTTCCCTTTTTATATGACAAAACGCAGCCAGACTACCAAGATAATGACGCTAAGAACAACCGCTGGAAATTATAGGCGAGGAATTCGGAATTACAAGTGAGTTTCTCCGTGGCACTTGTTGCTTGTCGTCTGTGTTGTGACGGATGTCGTGTTGATTTGGTCACACTTTCGAAACTAGCCTTCATCTCTGGCGCGCCGCCGGGGCTGCAAAGCACGGACCCTTCCTTCGGTGTTTTGGTAGAAACAACTCGGCCGGACCCAAAACCTGTGCCTCCTTCCCTTCAGAGCGCGGCGACGTCGCAAGATCAACGAGCAGGCTAGGATAATCACTTTCACGCTGATCACCAGGTCATCATGGACACCTACCATGTAGGCAGCGAGTGCGGTTTCGAAGCTGATATATGCGAAAGATGAGAGCCGAAACGGAAGAATCTACCGAAGAGCAGAAGACGAAAGAGCGGGAAATCCGGCGGGAGGCGCGCGCGCGACCGCGAGAGCCAGTGCTGTCACGTGACGCCCGCAAAACGGAGACCAATGTGGACTCCTCGCGTTGGGACGCCGGACGGCGGTGCCGCCCAGCGGTGCCGACCGGCGGCGCCGTTCACGCTAGTGTGGTCAGGCCTTTAGGCAATTAGCTCGGCGTCCGGCATGTTTGGCAGCCAAAGCCCGAATGAGATAAAAAAATTGGGGTGAAGTTTCCAAAAAAACTTACTGGGGTAACCTCTTAAGTTCATGTATCGGGCGGTGTCCGAGATGCGGATGTTAGTGGTCATAAGAAAAACAAAATATATGGCAAATAGCTAAGCAATTGTCTTGCATACGTGATAGCAATACTCTAGTTTTCAGACACCAGATGCCGACGTTCAAGGCGCTTTTCATCAGATAGTTTAGCGCGTACCATCCGTACACCTGATAATTATTCCTAGAATGATGCTATACTATACCGCTGATCGGGCTGATACACCTGGCAATCTTCCAGCGCTTTCCAAACTCGCCAACTCCTTTCTCTCTCAATGCGCGCAGGTGGCCGAGCTCCTCCTCGCCTCGTCACATGACCTCCCAGTTAAAAAACCAGCTTTGAGCTCCTCACTCCTCCTCTTCCATCTGTCAATTAATCAGTGGGGAGCCTCGCGGCCACGCTTTTACCTTGGCTCCACGAAATGCCGAACTCCTAGCCAAAGAACGTTTCACGTTAAAAGGGTAATTTTTCGAAGCCCAATGGCAGCTGTTGTTCTGCAGAGCGAGCGCGCGAGCGCTCACTCTGCAGAAGAGATGTGCACATGCGGAAGGCGCGCGCATGCACAATGCAGTCTCATAAAAATGGCAAATTGAATTTATACGTATGTTGGAAAACAGCGGTTTAAGCCTTGAACCCGCAACTCGATGCGTTTTCCAACGGGCGGCAGGAACTGGTTCGTTTCGCGTTTGTGGCTTGATGTTGGGGATGTCGCTCTCTGCGTCCTGCACGCAGCGTTTTTCGGTTCGCCTAGGGATTTGCTCGCGCAAGTGATGAAGTTTGATGAAAAAAACAAAAAAAAAACACGTTTGGGTGTTCATTTGTAAAAGTACATAACCGTTCTTCTATAAGGTTATCTTTAGTCATGGGGTTAAATTGACACGTATTAAGTAAATAGCTTTGTTGCGTCTTTATGTTGCAGTCCCGGTTTATGAGAGAAACAAGTACATTGAATGTAATGCCGAAAGGCGGGACATGCTGTATTCGACTTTTCTCCTTGGACTGATGATACGGTTCGTGTTTGTGAACATGTTTTTTTTTGCCTTCTTTTTAACGTTGTAGCACCGTAAAGTTTCCGTCTGAAGAGGAAACGTGTCTTAAGCATGTAGTGGCCATGATGACAGGAGTGCCGATGGCAATGCCTTTGCGACTGAAATTCCCAGTCACGCTAGAATAACACGCAAAAAGCCCACATGGTAAGTTTTTTTGGTTTTTTTTCACTACAAGGAAACGTTTAGGCACGTTAATATACATGTTGTAAGTACCTACGCATTATTGCAGTCGTTGTGCCGAGAGCTATAAAACTTATGAGCCGGAGAAATTTTCACGACGATCAAACTGTAACAGCAGATCAAAATATTATACATTTTAGATTGTACAAAAAATTGTCGAAACTATTTTCTAGTCTTGAAATCAGAGTAGGAAGAGTCGCAAATTATTTCGAAACGTAAACAGCGTGGGAGAGGTTACGCTGTGAAATAATTCAAGAGATAGAACAATCTACATTCAGTATAAACGTACGATTTGTGGGTGTTAGCTTTGTTGTCATAATTAAATGTTACAAAAATAAGAGCAGCCGAATAATGCTCAGTGCGCCTCAATGCATGCAACATTGAGCAGAGTTTATTTTTTTTAGAGCGGAACCTCTTCTGAATTCTTCATGACCAAACGTACCTTATTTATTAGATTTATTTTTTTTAGTTCCTCTAGATTCACGAAAACAGTTTCAAATTGTGTACGCTACGTACACAATTGTACAAATTGTGTCTACGGTCGACCAATGGCTTGGTCGTCCGTAGACTTCTTTTTTTTTTTTTTTTTACTGAACGCACTTTATTATTGTTTGTGTTTCATGTTTTTGTACATACTAATAAACCCCGAAAATTAATCCCCAATCTACTTCTATAGAATAGGAAATAACCTAACAACCTCGCACTGGAGCTGTTTTTTAAAGACAAAACACGCGATTTTTACGATGGGAAAAGCATTTAAATACAGTTTTATTTTGCGTTTAGCTGAAACAAATCCCACTCTGAACTTTCCACGAGGCTCTACTTGTTCGGAAACCAGACCTCTTGTTTCACTTCGTTCTTGTATCGGCACTCTGACGTTTTTCATGTACTTGGGTCACACAAGTTTTTCCTGGAGGATGGGGAATCCTGTCCTTGTTCTGTTTTCTTTAACATAAACCTCGATAGTGACCGATGTTTTCGTACGGCAGCGAATATTGGCACCGAAACAAACCAAGTCTCGGGTAATTGAAGAAAAACCCCCAAAACCGACCTCAGTTTTGAAAAAAAAAAAAAAATAAACCCCGAAATTAAAAAGAAAAAAAAAACCTAATCATTCACTATCTAAAATCCCCATATAACATATTCTACAGCATGGAAACTAACACTCCAATCTACTTCAGAAGATCGGGAAAAATCGGTTTCTCAACATTTCACGCTGCAATTTACTACAGAGGTGCGGCTGAGTGGACAAAGCATGGAGGAAAAAAATCAACGAATGGGCTTTTTTTTTTTTAAAAAAAGGGACACAAAGAAAGTTTTTTTTTTTCGGTCTATTTGATTTGGCTTTTGCAGATAACATCATGACCGGGCTCGCGCAATTGTGCCACCTTAGATCTCTCTTTTTCTTATTAAGTTCATTTGCATAGTAAGTAAGTTTTCGCACAATTATACTTTAACATTAGAAAGACGCGCGACGGCATAGAAAAAAGTTTCCGAAGATCGTCTGCTAAGCTCGGCACCGGCGCTAGGTGGCGGGCTCGGCGCTTGCGACAACTGTCGGCGGCAGGTGTACCCAGGCGAGCCCGGTCATGACTCCTGATATCGTCTACGAATGCAGCGGTGGGTAGCATGATACAGTTTTTTATTATTTTATTGCATTTTTGAACGAGGTAAGTTCATCCGTTGATATTTTCACCTCATGCTTCCACCTCCTTGATGTACAGTGCTCAGCGAACTTATCTGGAACACAAGCTAAGTCTACTCTTGGCTTGTTCTATTTTATTGTTTTTTTCTATCTGTGCATGCATAGGTGGCGCTGGCCGATGCTATTTCTCTTTGTGTCTCATATGTCCGTAGCATACCTTCAGTTCACATAAATATGCGCAGTTCTCTCATATTTTATCTTTTTTTCTGCATCCAATATTTTATAAGTGTTCCGTATAAGTTTGACGAGCACTGTACATCAGTAGTAAATCGCAGCGCGATACGTTGAGAAACCGATATTTGCGGGCCGTCTCTAAAGTGTCTTGGAAGCGTTAGTTCACACGCTGTATATGGGTAAGAATTGAGAAGGATGACGAGACGAGAACGCGCGCAGGGAGCGTCAGAGTGCCCAGCTCTGTTTGCAATGATGAGGGGGTAGACAGAAAGCTAGGTGCCTATTTCTATACTCGTTGTCCGAGCGCGTTTGAACGCGGACGCCGGACGCCGGTGCTTGACGGTCGAATGCATTTGAACCAGTCTTGTACACGTTACTAAAAAAAAGTAATCGATTACAATTACTATTACTCTAGGCTAAAAAGTATTCGATTCGATTACTTGATTACTCGACGGCAAAAGTAATTGGACATTACTTAAAGAAGTAACCGTTACTTTTCCGATTACTTTATTGTGTTAATACACATCTTTAGCGCTCATAACAATGAACTCCTTCAAACCTATATTTCACATTTGCACAAGTTGGATGGTTCGACTTAAAATTAAGGTAGCGTCCGGTGTGAGTGGGCTTCCTGTGTACCGAAAACTTCATCTCCTCCCCTTGCCTCTTCACCAGTACATCAAGGAATGGTAGTGTTGTCTTTTTCCCGTTCCACGGTGAACTGGATGTTGGGCTCGATGGAGTTGAGGTGAGCCAGGAACTTATCAACTTCTGATGTTTTCAATATACAAAAACAGTCGTCCACATAACGCATGAACACCTCAGGTCTGTTGGTAAAGGACTGTAGCGCTCTTTGTTCGATGCTTTCCATTAAAATGTCCTGCATCTTATATCGGCGAAACAAAGAACTTTGTGGAAAGGTTACGCCAGCACAAGAATGATGTACGCAAATTCGACCGGGAACGCAGTGCTCTTGCGGAGCACTGTGACACTTTTGACCATCCGATAGACTTCGCGAACGCGTCCGTTCTTGATGTTGAAACCCCATCTCCGAAAAAGACATCACCTTGAATCATGGCACATCCAAAATACACCAAAGAATATCAACAGATCCATGGGTACCTTACCATCTGTTTATGTAAGTGGACTACGACACGTGATTAGAAAAAGACTGGATGGCAAGGCGGAAGCGCGATTAGAAGATATTCGTACCACCAAAGAAGACGAAGCTGCTTCCACGCACGAGATCAATCGCCCCTGAAGAAGTAACCGAACTGGTTTTGAAACGTTGGGTCCGAGTTTAATTTTGGTTGGAGTCAATTATTTTTCCACATTAGATCTCTCTTTTTCTTATTAAGTTCATTTGTATAGTAAGTAAGTTTTCGCACAATTATACTTTAACATTAGAAAGACGCGCGACGGCATAGAAAAAAGTTTCCTGTAATCGTCTGCTAAGCTCGGCACCGGCGCTAGGTGGCGGGCTCGGCGCTTGCGACAACTGTCGGCGGCAGGTGTACCCAGGCGAGCCCGGTCATGACTCCTGATATCGTCTACGAATGCAGCGGCGGGTAGCATGATACAGGTTTTTATTATTTTTTGCATTTTTGAACAAGGTAAGTTCATCCTTTGATATTTTCACCTCATGCTTCCACCTCCTTGATGTACAGTGCTCAGCGAACTTATCTGGAACACAAGCTAAGTCTACTCTTGGCTTGTTCTATTTTATTGTTTTTTCGATCTGTGCATGCATAGGTGGCGCTGGCCGATGCTATTTCTCTTTGTGTCTCATATGTCCGTAGCATACCTTCAGTTCACATAAATATGCGCAGTTCTCTCATATTTTATCTTTTTTTCTGCATCCAATATTTTATAAGTGTTCCGTATAAGTTTGACGAGCACTGTACATCAGTAGTAAATCGCAGCGCGATACGTTGAGAAACCGATATTTGCGGGCCGTCTCTAAAGTGTCTTGGAAGCATTAGTTCACACGCTGTATATGGGTAAGAATTGAGAAGGATGACGAGACGAGAACGCGCGCAGGGAGCGTCAGAGTGCCCAGCTCTGTTTGCAATGATGAGGGGGTAGACAGAAAGCTAGGTGCCTATTTCTATACTCGTTGTCCGAGCGCGTTTGAACGCGGACGCCGGACGCCGGCGCTTGACGGTCGAATGCATTTGAACCAGTCTTGTACACGTTACTAAAAAAAAGTAATCGATTACAATTACTATTACTCTAGGCTAAAAAGTATTCGATTCGATTACTTGATTACTCGACGGCAAAAGTAATTGGACATTACTTAAAAAAGTAACCGTTACTTTTTCGATTACTTTATTGTGTTAATACACATCTTTAGCGCTCATAACAATGAACTCCTTCAAACCTATATTTCACATTTGCACAAGTATTGAAGAAGAAAAACTGGTTCCCTCTTCGTGGTCGTTGCACCTTCACAACGCGGACATAAGCATAGAATTCGTTTGAAGAAGTTTAATGATTTGGGCGTTCGCCAGTGTGTGTGTGTGTAGGGGGGGAGGGGGGGGGGGGAGCGGAGGGGGTTCTAGATCTTGTTAAGCTTGAGCAAGGGTTGTCGCTCAAAGTTTGCGTCGCTCGTTTTATTATTCACATCTGGATGAGCTCACATGTTATACAAAAGAGCAGCAGCTCCAGGATTTGAAACGGATCATGTGTAGTATTCATTAGCGGAAGAGATCGCCCCGACCACTTCTCAACTCGAAACATTGCTTGTCACAAAGACCACGTAGGGGAAATGGGGAAATATTTCAACTGGCTTTGTTATATTTTGCATCCGCTTTAGGCATTCTTCGGTTCTGGTTCTCCTAGTGGCTGCGAGTAGGTACCCCCTAAGCAGGATTTTTTTATTTTTTTATTTCTGTGTGTGTGTGCGTGAGGGGGCTAGTTTGAACGAAGGACTTACAAAGCTACATTCTGCTCCCTCAAACTTCGCCCTGCATGGCCTTTGTCACGCACTGTGGCTTCCCTGGGGCTTCCCACTCCCCGTCCCAGCTTGAAAAAAAAAACAAAAAAACAACGGACATTCCACAGAAACTGTACATAGAAAGGGATTGACCTCATTTCCTACAGCTCCGCAAAAATCTTTCTTTTTTTCCGTTCGAAAAAAAAAAGCAAATTTTATTTTTGTCATTTCAGAAAAAACAAAAAGGCGTGTGCCGGGGGGGGGGGGGGGGGGTCCCAGAAAAATAGTAACGGTGACAAGTAATTTTATTACTTCAAAAAGTAATCAGATTACTCTTGTGATTACTGCCTAATAAAAGTAATCAACTGATTACAAAATTACTCCCAAAAGTAATCGATTACAAGTAATTTTATTACTTCAAAAAGTAATCAGATTACTCTTTTGATTACTGCCTAATAAAAGTAATCAACTGATTACAAAATTACTCCCAAAAGTAATCGATTACAAGTAATTTGATTACTTGTAATGCGTACGGTACATGTCTGATTTGAACAGTGAGTTAAAACAAAGCCTGCTCTAGCTTTACGCCTATGGTCACTAAGTATTCCAAATAGAGCTGGGCGCTCTGACGCACCCCGCGAGGCTCTCGTATCCTCCTCTGCCTCAGTCTCTGCCCGCATAATCCCTGAGAGCTGAAGGAACGCTGGGCGTGACGAGTCCCGAGTATTTCATTCTGTCTTCACAGCCAATGAGATTGTGGCATTCGCCTACAAGAACCCCAAAGACCCAATCACGAAGCGAGGAGCCTGAACCTAATAAAGCCACACCCTGCGTTTCTTAAGTTGTCAGTGTGACAATAACCCACCCTTACGCCCTTCGGTTTGTGCGCGCCTATTGTGCCACAGGACAGCGGCCAATCACACTGACAAAGCACATAGTGGCGGAGTTGCGGGAGCTCGTTAATGCGCTTTGAATGCGAGTGCGGTGCGTGCGTAGCCGCCAGAGATAGCGATCGGCCATTACGCTAATAGCGAACGCTGGCCCCTGTCTCTTTTCCAAACGCAGCAATAAAGGAGGCCGCGTTTAGAAATCGCCGGCCAGTCTGGCGTGTCCCGCGTCCTTTCCGGGCACGCCGAGGGCCCGGGCGAATAAAAGACGCACTGATGACCGGACTTTGGCCATTGCCTCCACTGCATACCAGAGCGAGTTCGTTTCTCTAACGCATGCTGGCACGGTATTGCTTTCGCACACACGTCCGAGTGGAAGTTGCGTGCTTGCTGGACCAACAAACGTCGTCTGCTTTTAGCCAGGTGGCTGCGTATTTTGCCTCTGCGTGCGAGTGGGCGAGAACAATCACGGGATGCACACAGATTCGCTGATTGGGTAATGTAAAAACAACGTCTGTAAAAAAAGTGTGCTCGCGGAAATGTTTGCATTGGCGCTGAAGGGAGCAATGCGCTGCTGTAGCTCAACCCTCCAACTAGTATGCATGCAAATGTGGGGAAAAGGTGCGATATAAATAATTATCGAACTTTCTCGAATCACGAAGTTTAATACTATTTCTCGGAATAAAGGTATTCTTCGTATATTGATAGAAGAACGAATATCTAGAAGGGCTAGCTAAACTAAACCCAAACGCAAGTTAAAATTTGTATCCACGAGTTTTGGGATTCCAAACCCAAGTTTGGAATCCCCAAACCACAAGTTTTACACCCAAACACAAGTTAAAAATTTGTATCCACGATTTGAGTAACATTTAATAACTCATATTTATTCACATAGTGCCACATATGATCCAGCATATAGAAAAACATTGATGGGGCTTTTTTATACTTTTTTACTATGCGTAAATTTCTGCTTGCCTCTACAAGAACGAAGATGAAAGCACCAATATCTTGCCTATAATTTTGTAGCAGTTGTTTTTTACATTTGTTTGAAAGCTTAGGAGGACACGAACGAACATTTATTCCCAGGAATCTGATTGCAAGGGCGCAACATTTAGTCTCAATGTCTAAATGTAACTGCCCAACGTTTAGTCCCAGTGGCCCAAATGCAAAGGTGGAAAGGTTAGTCCTCGGGGTTTTACTTCAAAAAACTAACGGAAGGGGCACAAGGGTTTGTATCGTTATAAGCGGACTGCACTGTAGTGGGTGGGCCCTTATTGTGACATGGGTGCACGTTCGGTGTTTTACGGCATATGTGTAAAGGCAGACCAGAGATGAAAATGCCTTGTATGAATGCAGCTGTTTGTCTGAAGATGGACGTCGGGGCAAACGCTAGCTGCTTTATTATTTGTGTGTAGGAGACTAGCCATTCTATTGCCAGCAATACTTCAAACTGAGCAGGTTCATACTGAAACATAAAAAATTTTCTTCCTATGTAAAATTTGTTTCTAGTAATAAGGGTACTTGCAATTGCAATGCTAATTTAAATTTGTATGCCCACAATTTATTCAATTCCCTATGCTACACTGAGTCAATTACTTCTAAATCCCAGCTTCTGTCAAACTGCAAATCATACTGCAGTCTACCAACCCCGCCTTTCAAACTACGCGCAAATTATCCGTTACATTTCTGTTGCCACAACGGTTTCCACAACTCTAACAATGCGCTACTCTGCTGTTTTCTTTTTTTTTTTCTACAGGTTTATTCTAGCATCGCGGTCCGAGTACTTCTCTTCCTTGCTCAAAGACCAAGACGGCCGAGAGTGTCATTTTTCATGGACGGGTGAGTCATTTGCGCATAGAGTTCGATTTGGCATAGAATACCGAACCAGAAGTGAAGGTTGTTTGGACAGGTGGCGCCGTCTTATGCGGAACTCTCGCAACTCTGAGACTGCCACGGCTGTAATGATAGAACCCAATCCAGAGCTCAAAACCTCCGAGCACCTGCCGAGCACAAACGCGGCGCTCGTGCCAATAGTTTGGTGGCACGGCTTGCCCAAATTTTCTCTTTTTGGCCACTGGCCGTGACGACTAGCAGCCAACCGTGTGCCTCCCGTCACTGCTGTGGGATTCTAGACGCGGACTAATCCCGAAATTTCGTCACACCACTCGAGGTCCTCGAAGCAGTTTACGGGAACCCAAGAGCCTCGCATCAACCGAGGTGTCGACGGTACTTCTTGGGGGTGTTTTCACGTAGTGTGGGGAGTGGGAAAGCAGTGAGAGAGAACTGCAGTTTTTCACCCCTCCTTCGTGACTCACCGTTTCCCAGTTCACGCAGACGGTGCGGCGCTGACACGGTGCCGAGTCGTTGCTGACACTGGAGATGCAGGTTGCAAGCCTTTCTTTGAGTCCACGGTGAAAAAAATGGTGCAGGAAAAAATTATAAAAAATTATACAGGTTGGAAGTGTTCTAGCACTACCCGATACATGCCACCATCATGTTTTCCCGTCGCGAGCGGTTACGAGGGAACACGACACATTCGACCGCAATCAAACGGAAATGTGTGGACTGGACTTCACTCTCCGGCGCTGTGTCCCTTTTCACTCCGCAGCTTCACTCATGCTGCAGTGCTCTTCTCGCTGCACCACCTGTATGGCGGTGCGGCACTGCCCCCCAAGGAGGTGCACGTCTCAGAGCTGGCCTTGCTCGCGGAGATGGCTCGGCCTGGACGGGCTTCGACGGGTCGTCCTGTCCCACATCCGCACCTACTACTGCCACTTCTTTCACAAGGTACGTCCTCTGTCCCACACTCGTCGTCTTCGGCAACGCGATCCGTCAACGTCGGTCATAGAGCAAGGGTCAAAGATACAAGGAAAACACGGGCAATTTGTCCTCGTGTCGCGTATAGCTGCCCTCCCATGCACCTCTACCACGGCACAAGGTCGGAAGAAGCTTCGGACAAAGAGACCCCTGCATAGCAATAGCCAATGAAATTCAATCAATGTCGCTAAGACTCGGCTAACTCTTAGGCACTTGACGGGCGCTATATGGCTTGGCGTGCCAAAACATATTGTTTTCGTACGCTGTTGGCATGCTGTAACAGCTGGTTTTCAGTCAGTGCTGATGGGAAGGAGCCAAAAAATGCAAATTGATACCCTCGTACCAAAACTTTGCTGCAGCAGCATTGCAGACATAAAATTTCCTTAATATATTGTCTAGGCATGTGCGAATAGCAGATTTCCAGTTCGAAGCGAATAGTAGTTTTGGCCCGAAGGTTTCAAATCGAATATCAAATAGTTTTTCCGAGCCTTTCACTACTGCACCATGCTTGAACGAAAACCCAATTGAACTCGTAAAGGTTGTTCTCAAATTTCCACTTCTCCACTTCTAAGCTAGGTTAATTTTTGAATTGTCTATATTTATGGAGTGTGGCCTCAAAAGTTCAATGCCTACATTGAGTTGGCAAGAAAACAATGAATTTGACATAAAATTGAACCCATGGAGATGCCCAGCTACGTTTAATTAAGGGATTTATAAATATTCTTGCTATATACAAATACCTCCTCTTCAGCAACGACTGATTAAACAGGTTGTCAGGGCACCTCTGCCTAACATATACCCATGCATAATAGGCAGTCTAATTTTACAAATTTTACTGGAATGTCGACATCAGCATTCACAAAGTTTCCGTTTCTTTTTAAATATGAATGCGGCTGCAATATTTGTACTTTTCAAAGTGTCAATCGCGGCGTTTTAGCCCCGTTGAGCGTGCTTTTTACTGAGCACCGGTGCACTGCGGAGAAGCCGAAGCAGCACCTGCAGAAGTGAGCTCCACGTATGTTGCTTCTCTGCAATACACTGGTGCTCGGTAAGAGGCGCACTCAACGGGGCTATGCCACCACGATCAACACTTAGAAAAATACAAATATTGCAGTTTATCTCGAAGCGAGTATCGAATAGCGTATTGTCATGAAACTGCTATTCGAATATTCGCACAACCCTAGCAATGTTGTATTTTCGGCTGTGGTGGCGGACACTCAGCCGCATCTTTTCCGGCCCCAGGCTCATCCCGTCCAAATAGCAATAATAAATACTGAACGAAACCGTGGGACACTTTTCAGCCCTGCAGCCAGTGCATTGCCGGGGTGGCAGAGTGCCTGCAAATGGCGCCGGCGGCGGCATTCGGGACCTGCAGAAACGGTCGATCCAGTGGGTGGGGCGCTACTACTGCCGGGTCTGGCCACACCGGGCCTTTGCGTCTGTGCCCGAGCCTCAGCAGCAGCTCTGCTATGAGGCCACACTTCAGGCCCTGGTCAGTGACAGTGCCAGTCAGACTTTATCTGGTACTTCCTTTCTCGTCCATTACAGAACAGAACAGCTAGTTGTTGGTACAGTAGAGCACCTCCACAGCAAAGTCTTGTATGCACCATAAAATCCCATATGAATGCCCTCTGCAAGAGATCGCCCATCTCATTTTGCTGGCTAAATATTCATAGACTAAAAATTCAGGAACATCGCCCACCCCTAATTTTCTTTGGACATCACGCAATGTTTGACGGGAATTACATCAACCAGGGCGGTCTGCTGTACCGGTATGTGGGGACAGGTTCGTAGAAGGTTCTCCTGTGTTTATCGCACCATCCGGGTTCTCCCCGAAAATTTGTGAGATCTGGACGTCTGGCAATTTCTAGGGTGTTGGGGGTGGGTGAGCGGGCAATTGGTGCAAATTTTGATGTTCTCGGCACTTTTCTCTGTTTCGCAGCAGCGATTTTGTTCGCAGTGCTTTATGCAGTTTGTTTGTGCAGTGCCGTGCACGTCTGCCAAGTACAACAATCTGGGGCATTGTGCATTTTCAAAATCAGCATCATCTTTTCCAGCAGTGGCAAAACATAGGTGTAGGCTGGACATAGCATGGATGGGCAGTCAGCCAGATTGGTGGGCGGCAAAACCACTGCCACCCACTGTGGGGAGGAATTCTTTGCACCATGGAACCCGAGTTTGCTGTGAATGCACAATAATGGTTTTTATGACGTGCAAGTTTGTAGCGGGTTCCCGCATACTTATTCCACCGTGAAACACGAATCTGTTGCATTCACGATTCGCGACATTGGCTCCCGTGACATGCGAGCTCATGGCGGTTTCCCCACATGTTTTGTCGCACCACAGAACTTAAGTTTGTTGTGTTCGTGATATGCACGCTCAATACCAATTTCCAAGACATGAGAGTTTGTAGCGAGCTCTCGCGTGCTTATCACACCATGAAATGCGGATCTGCCATTTATATATTCAGAGTGGGTGCGCGTTCATGTGGGAGTTTATGGCAGTACAGACAAGGGAATACAGAAAACTCAATAATCACGTTCTGCATGCTGCCGTCTTTGTCTACAAAGCTGTGGTGCGTGCTCTGAGCGTGTGCAGTAGCTCTCTTCTGCAAATATCAGTCACTGCACATGCGTCCACAGCCCAGCTACTCGTCATTTATTGTCTGGGTGCTAATTGCTGGAAAGAAGTATAGGTGTATTAAAAAGTTGTAGTGTGGTTTAATGCTTGGGGTGTTTGACGTAATTGAGAAGTTATTTTTGAAATAAATAAAAGGCTGACTTTATTGTGGAAAGCTTTTTGTGTGGAAGACTGCAGATTTATATGAAGTTAATATCTTTTTTCCTTGCACGCAGTTTAATAAAACAAGTTACGAGCCGTGTTTTATAGCTAGAGCATAGTCTTATAATGTTCTTGAAATGGATGCTGTAGATGTTTGGGTATGTTATGGTCATATGACATACGCA